>JAOEFI010000007.1:19602975-19614103 GCA_034621735.1 Anopheles plumbeus | reverse complement strand
TTCTTTCTTTTTACGCCTGATCGGGGAACACGAGTGCAAGAAGGAGCACCCCGGTTCCCCAGCACCCCATTCGTTCCCCCCCCGGGACGGTCTTTCCGTGGTTCTGTCTTCCGTGGGATCGACGGCGTGCAATTAATAGGAAACGGAGATTGTCTACGGCGGGTTCGGTTGTCTCAGAGTTTCACCCTCATTCTTCTCCTCGGCAAATTCTCCAGCACTCACACATGGTCACGTACGGTTCGGTAGCTTTACTGCTTCACTACTAACTGTAACCTTTCTGGGTAACTTCATGGGGTGCATTTGTGTGGCAGCAGTTCAGAACGAGGCAGAAAGGCGGCATCACCCGCACCATCGAACAACCATTAAACACACCCTGATTTTCGGGCTGTTTTTTCATTTTTTTTACTTTCATTTCCCCGTGCACTGTCAAAGGTAGTTGACGAGAAGTGACTCTGAACCAACGCTAATGCACTACCACAACAGCCAAGGGTGCCTTTAAACACTTTCGGGAGTTTGTTTAACAAATGATTCATTTACCCAAAACAAAACCGTGCCAGCCAGCCGGAGGGCCTAGGGCATGCTTCAGGGAGCATGTAAAATATGACGTATTTATTGCAGCTTCGACATCAATAAAACCCGGCCCAACAGAAGTGCTCAATTTGCATGCTGTCGATGATTGTGGGACCATTCGTGAAGTTTTCCGGGCTGGGGTGCCACGCTAATAAAAGTTTGTTTTAATTTCCACGGGGTCACGGCGATGGCTTCCCGCACAAGAAAACGGAAGGGCTTTTAGGACGCGGGTTGGGCGTGAAGAAGGTGCTCCTGTTCGTAGTCGTTCGAGTCCATAATTCAATTGTACTGCAATTGATACCGAATGTTTATGAGCACTCGGAGCTAATGTTACGAACGGATGGGCAGACGTGGGGCGCTGGTGCAAAGGTAGGTTTCGGGAACTTCAGTCAGGGTCATAAATGTTCAATAAATTAACTGACTTTAACAAATAGAACATGGCAACAATTTCCATTTCACTCCATCTGCGGCCGAAGTTGTACACGAGTTGAAGATTGCCGTGTTATTGCAGGTTAAGTGCAGTCACGCGCCATCATGTAATTGCATAGTAGGCTGTGTGTACATGCACTGGAAGGAAACGTTCAGTTGCTTCATGAGTTTAGTCTAGTTTTGTTTATTTGTCCATAATTCGTATGTTTATTCAGTAAGATATTTAAGTTAAGATATTTAATTCGTGAGATCGGATAATTGGCAACCATTTTAAGGAACTTGATATTCTTCATTATTATATCTTCGGTAAGTTTTTGTGTAACAGTACGGCTAGGTCCGTGAAAAGAGAAAAAAAAGTTTTTGTTCAGCATTTAATTACACAGCGCATGTATGCGTTGCGATTATTGTACACATTTGTTCACATTTTTGTTGTTCACATTTTTTCTTCAATGTCTCCTAATAAAAATGGAATTATGTAAAAGATAAGCCTTGTTAGCAAATTTTTACTTCTCTTTAATGTTACCTCAGAGTTACAGTTTTACAACAATTGTCATAGTCTAAGCTCACCATTGAAGTGTTTGATATAATGTAGACTTTTTTGTGAATGTTTATTACATTTGAATGGCGCGAAAAGAAACACAATCCTCGGTCAGTTTATAGCGTCTTCAAACTTTCATTGCTGTTTAGCTTTAAGTGTCACTAATAATCTTCATGATCGTCAGAAAGGGTGTAGTTTAATTTGTAGCCTTTGTTGAACACTACTTTCACGCAGGACAGCATCGAATGCTACTGAAACTGTCTCAGATATTAAAAACTCACAAAATCTACATTCGAATGGGAAATGGGACGAAACTCGCGAGTGATGAAACATCACAAGCTATCGATCGATCTTTGTTTTGCTTCCATTCGCTTCGAAAACGCGCAGCATCGTAACCAGTTGGAGCATAAACAGGGATGTTAATTTGTTTATTGGATTCTACCTTCGTGTGAGTGTGTTTTTGACGACTGATGAAGAATGCGCGCCTCGTTTCTGGTGAGTGTTAGGTATTAGATTTACCGTTTACAACCTCGCCGGAACGGTTTCGATTGTGATCAAGAAGGCTCGGAATCGGAATGGGCCTGAAATAAAATACACCCACGAGGACGGCGTGAAGATGTTGGTCACGATCGATCGAGCGAATGGGTTTAATGGGGAGCCCCTGGGCCAACGCCGGCTGCTGTGCCGAGGGAAAACTATAACTTCCCTTTAGCCGGCTCGGATCAATTATCAGGTGAACGGCCAATTAAAGCTCCCCCAAAAACGCCTCCGATGGGGAGATTAAATATCCACAAACTCAAGTCTCAGGAAGCTGGCAAAGTGGCGCGTAAAATATAAATTTATATTCAAATCGCATATGTTAATCGAGACTTTAGTACAGTTTAAGATAGGCGGAATAGATATGCCCGTAAAGTTTTGTAAGGTGTTGCAGTAGCTTCGAAATTTTCCCAGACCTTGGCAATCATTTGAATGTGTAGGTGACTGATAAATAGTTAAAAAATCGAGATAAAGTTTATACACAGTTGGCTAACCATGCACGGGTGTCCAAAAGTGCAAGATTTTCTGGAGTGTCCGTTTAAGGAGGGCATTAATTCGTCTCGCTAAGAAAGTTTTAGTTGACGGGCGGATTTATGGTCGACCATTAAACGTTTAAATTTTTTAACGACGCGCAACGTTCACTACCTTTCGCCATGGTGTTGATGAATACCCTTCGATAACACTGGCCAGGAATGTAAATGATCGGCCGCAGCTTCATCGATGCGCCTAAATGCAAATACGATCAGTTGATATCGATCGGAAGGATAAAATACTGTGCTATGAAGAATGGAAATGCTTCTTCATCCAATTAACTCATACGAAGCTAGGAATGTGTAGCTCATGCATGTAGAGGAGCTTCTAATCAAACTTTGCATAAAAGTTGACTGGAAAAGTTTGTCATGGAATCCTATTTAATTTGTAGAATCGAAAGCTTCTATAAATTTCCACTGATGTCCAGAAAAACAAGAATGAAACACAAGATCAGTAAACAATACGGCCAAACAAACTCAACAGTGGCATTCTTTTCATTCCACCGATCGTTTCGCATAATCATAACGTTCATTCATGGGTTTCCAAATTTAATTCAGCTTCCGCGCGTGTGGAAGCTTTGGGGCACACGATTTCGAGACGAGCTTTATGGATGGACTGAAATTTGAAACCGTGTGAGAGTGTCGAAAGAATTCGCCCTGTCGAATGCGCGTTCGTTTCCGATCGGTCGAGACATTTTTATCAATGAAATCCGCTGGAAGTTAGCCATAAATTAGTGAAACATAATACAGCGCGAACTTCTGGTGTTGTTATCCCGACATTAAAAGAATCCAACATCCTTTGTAGAAGGTTAGGAAATCATTCACAAACATATGAAGTGGATCGAAATGTAGTTTCTATAACATAAAAGGTATTCGTTGGAAAACGTATGAGACAATTAAACTGATCAGTTTCTTGCTGGCCTTCAACAACAGCTTGCTGGGGTTTCGTTTAAAAACCATGTCGCTTAGAAATATTGTAAAAACCAATATGGACGTCAAACGTCAGCGAAAAACGATACCAAAACCCATTTCGTGAGAGTTTCAAAAAACGAACCCAACCAAAGCGAAGCGAAATGTGGTAGACGATTTGTCCGCTGCGATGTAAATGTCACAAACGCGCACACAAGAGCAGACTGTGGCGGGGGTTTTCATTCTACCTTAAAACCATTCGCCCGATCGTGGCGGCGAACGGAAAATGGCGCCCGCCAGGACACTCGTGGGCGTCGAAGGATAAAAGTGTGACACCGCGACCCTGCACCGATCCGGTGGCGCATCGAACAGGCGACGAAGAGAAACCAGCGTAGGTTGACGGGGGTGGGAATCGGAGTTCTTCCGACGGCCCATCCCGGACTGTCAACTGTCAGAGAGAGAGAGAGAAAGAGAGAGAGACAGAGAGAGAGAGAGAAACAGATAGAGAGAGTGAAAAAAAAAAGCAATCAGCCAAGCATGCCACGACCAGACGGCAAATGCGAACTTCTTGTCAAAGTTTATGACAGAACCAATTAAAAGTATTCCTAACAATATAATTTTTTGTCATGTAAATGTGATGTGCGTTTTCCACACTGCACCACTAGCTCCTAACGTGCCCTCCTGGCAGTTCCCAGCACAGACGTCCTTGGTTTGATTGCCTGTCCGCGATGGGGGGTTGTTTTTTTATGTTTTTCATCCCCCGGTGACTCGCCGGCGGAACGGTTACATTTTACGCTGACACCATTTTGGGGTGAGCTTCCGACGGAACAGCTTTTCCCCGTCAGCCACACCTACGCACCCCATCCTCCCTCCACCGTCCCACCCCTTTTCACTCTCTGTCGATGGTTTGTGATCGAGTTTAACCTTTATGCTTTTTTCTCTCTCCGCCTGCCGTCTTACTGCGCTCTAACGCCCCTCCCCCCCCCCCCCGCGCCTCCCGCGTGTCAGATCGTTTCCTATCGCTTTGTTACGGTTGTCAGCGGCGAACATGACATGTTGATGGTTCTGTATCTGCTGGGCTGGGTTGGGTTTGGTTTTTTTTTTTCGCGTGTGTGTGTGTGTGTGTGTGTGTGTGTATGCCGGCGATGTCCCGCTTTGCGGTGCATTTGTCAGGCGCTGTTCGGCTACGTGGCCGTGCGTTAAAAACTTTTCAGTACACTGTCGGTTACAGGAACCTGGAAGGATATGTTATGGTGATGAATATTATACAGTGTGGTCTGTAAAGCTCGAAAAGGAGGACTCGTTTGAGGACTCGGGAAATAATTTTATCATAGCAATTGTGAATAATTGGATTAGATTTCTTCGTAAACCTCTTACTTCCAGACATATTTCATCAATACGGCCCGTCACGTTACATCTCTATTGTATTTCAATTCCTGTTGAACCAACATAATATTCAACCCAACTGTTAACCTAGTATATGAGGCAATGATATAACACAATCATTTTCGTTTTTAATAAACAAATGAAGGAATTAATTGCATTATAGTTCTACATAGAACATAACTATAAATCGTTGTAAAATGGGCTGTTCCTTCTCTTGTACCATGCCATACTACCTCATGAAAGTACTACAGAATACTAGCATAGTATTTACTCCCACTCAAACTACCACACAATGTCCATCCATTGCCCCAGAGATCACTTATGACAGCTTTCACGGGCGATTGTTACAAGTTACGGCGACTCGTAAAAAGCCCTGTAACTCTCCGGGCATTATGTTTCCGATGCTGCTCGCTGGTCTAATTTGAAACACCATAAACCACCCCAAAGACAAGTGAACCATCCGATGCGAGGCAGCGTTAAACGCTTTTTTGCGGGTGCGTTTGTTGCCGCCAGTCATCAGTTTGGCCCTTTTCCTTCGAAGCCACAGCCTCGCCGTCGCTGCCGGAAAACCGGAGGCCAGATAAGGGTGCAACATTTCCCTACGATGGTGTATAGTTTTATGTTCGAGCGGGATGTGGGTAATTCTACTTAATTTTGTGCCCATCTAGTTTCCCTACTTGATTTTAGTGTCACAGTGAAGGATGGGCGCATCTAGTGTGGGGTCTGGGTGCGCACACACACACACGTGTATCGAGCGCCCACAATCAAGATGGTTGACAGCGGTGGGGTCCACTTTGATTGTCGCCCGATATGAGCAATTAATTCGCTAAATTGTCGCTGGCGCAGTTTTATTTGCAACCCCGCTTCTTTTTGGCCACCGAGGGGGTGGGTGTGCCAGCCGCTTCCTAGGTGCCGCCTGTCGTTGTGGTCATTCCGTTGAATAGTTTTATTTTCCTGCGAATAGTTCGTGTTTGTGTGTGTGTGTGTATGTGTGTGTGTGTGTGTGTGTTTGCCTTTGCCTACAGGAAGTGGAAACAGACTGGCTAGAGATTGCATTATAGATGAAATGGGTGCGTCAACGGAATGGGGGGAGGAAGGAGGGCTGGAAAATTTGCGGATCTGTGACGTCCGTGTTAATGTATATTCGCGACGTTCGTCGAAAGATTTCTTTCGATCGCCCTTCGAAATGACGCTCCTCGGGGCAGATTTTTATCACTCGCCGGCCCGGTCGATGGTCACCGCCCGATTAGAGAGAGCGCTAGGGGGTTTAAGGGCAGTTTTATGGGCCTCACTTACACACACAATTGTCGTCGAGTTTGATGTCGCCTGGCAGGCACCGGTTTGCTGTGCGGTTTCTTACGCAACCAGCGTCAAACTCCTGCAGATGCGAATGCGTCAAACGGATGGGTGGGTTAATGAGGTGAGTTTCCCTCTTTCCCTTGGAGATGCGATTCCCATTTATTTGTTTTTGATGAGGGGTTTTTGTTTGTTGCGAAATACATGACCGACGATACAAACGAAAGAAGAGGAAGTGACGGACGCGACGCAGTGGGAAACTATCAACAATTCGATGTAAAATAGGAGCTTTAGTTGAAAGAGTACGAGATGTTGGAAGCATCCAAACAAGGGAAAAACTTAATAGTGCTCAAATCATTTTAATTCAAGTTGATTTTGCGAATGAACAACCAACGAAGGAAAGCAGTCAAAACTCAGTATCAGAACTGGTTGCAACATCTAGCAGAAATTCAACCACCCATTTAACCTACGCTCACAAGCATCAACAGTTTTTTTTCCTGTCATTGTTCCTGGTTCAAATTTGAAGACATAGATTTTAGGATTTGAGAACAGCTTTCTTAGAAAATGCATATAAATCGTACAACGGATGGGTTGAATGGGATGAAATAGACAATGGCTTCACATCCTGTTCCGCATACGAGCATATAATAAACAAATGTGCCTGTATTATCTGTACATTTTTCAATAGTTTTTCCTAAACGTCAGAACCAAATGCCGGATTATACCATTCAAAATAATACCCGAATAGTTATAGAATCTAAATCTTCCTTCTTTCTATCCACACAAAGAGGTCCTTGTGGTTGATAAATGATAAATATGTTAAAAGCTTTATGTGAGGTTAAAATAGCCTCACACTGACACTACGAGACTGCCAGTTGATTCGCGGTGTCGTATGACTCCCAGCCCTGATCGCATCAACCGCTCAATCCGTACTCTGCAATCGGCTTAACACCTGAGCGAAATCCCGATAAGTCCCGTAAGCCCTTGTTGCCGTTGCGATGGGCAACGCTTTCCGATTCCGAGCACCACTCGGAAGGTTGTTGTTCATCTGCTCATTAATCACGAGCGCAAAAAATCCACTTCCGTTTCTGTATACTCAGCAGTCAATGCCGATCAATACCGGTGCGTTTGAAAACCCCTCCATTCGCCACTTGGACGTTGCATATTGTCCAAATGGAAGTAGCGTTTAATGTGCACCAAAACTGCCGATAAATGATGGCGAATGGAAAGTTCGCAATTTACGCGGAAGGAGTCCTTATTTTTTTCGAGTTCCCATTTTCCGGGAGCAGCTTCAGGGTGCCGATTGCCGGATCGCCATGCTGTTCGACTCTTTTTTCGACCGTTAGCATCAGTGGCCACAGCCCGATTTTTCAAAGCTCGGCAGCCGTTGCGCTTTTTGTCACTTTGTTAGAACTTTTCTTCACTTTTTTTTCCCTCTTTCGCCTGGGAACCTCCCCATCGGCTGTGTCACGGCTGTCAGCTCAACATTATCGGTTGGGTTGGCTTTTGTTTATTGGCATATCAATTAGAGTCGATTCGGTGCCCCACCCTGCCCCAAACAGGCGCATTTATTTATCGGTTCTATGATTCAAATTTATGCTCCCGCCAGTGGGATGCAGCGGCGTTGAACGGCGAGTCGTGAAATAAACGTTAACATAAATAAATAAAGCGTGCGCGCACACACAGCACACACAGTAATGGGGGCAAGGGCGGAGGAGACGACCAAACGAATGAAGGGAAGCACGGGGCGCAGGAAACGAAACTGAAATTGTAACACCATTTAGGAGTGTCTGTTCGATGGTAATAAAAATTTCAAACTGCCGCCCTGTGGGTTTTTCTCTATTCTCTCTCTATTCTCTCCCTGTGGAGAGAAGAGGATAAAGCATCAAATAACACACACACACACACACACGCACTCATTGGATGCCGACGGAATTTATGTTCCACTTCCTTCTATTGTTGACGATAATTTCGAACTGCAATAAATTATGTTGATTTGAATTTTTCTCCCCGCTTTCACCCCCGTCACCCTTGAGGATGGGTGGGGGGGGGGGGGGGGCTTCCCCGTCCATCGGAATCCAGCTCCCGAACGAGTGGGACCGGGTACGTAATTTGCGTAGAACGGGAGGTCAGAACAGAAGACCAAAAAAAAAACCACCCGATATGTGACTATAGATTCCCTCCGTTGGAAAATGGGCGGGAATCGGTGGGTTCGTTTCGTCTCGTTGTTTTTTTTTTCGTTGGAAGAGAAAAATGCACTTCCGCCAGCACGTCGTTGGGAGGGGCAGTGCAGTGGAGTGAAAGTAACAGAGACCGAGAGACTGCGGGTTCGGATTGAGGATGCGTTCCTGCGCACCTTTGACATCGAGTGGACGCAATCGAGCGGAGCGGGAAATGCGCGAAATCGCGGTGACTTTGGTCAAGGTTGAGCAAACGCTGTCTGGTTTCGCAGTTTTCTCGTCGGTTGCAAAATACGTTTATTTTGCAGTGATTGATCTGTTGCGAGGCCAATAAATGACGAACCCTCCAGAAAAGGAAGATCATTGCCGTTTTGAATCATTTTCTGGTTTCTGGCTTTGGACCCAAACAGTTCATCGTGGAACAATCTGTTGCCTGTTTACCCAGAAGAATTTTTGTGCGTGCGCAAAAAAAACGTAGGAGTGTACTGTCATTCCCACACGATGTTGCAAGTAAAGTGGATAAAGTGGTTAACCCAACACCCAGTAGCCCGAGAAGCTCGAACAGAACTGGGTCAATACAAAGCTTCTCTAAACATGTATATGATCTTATCGGTCACCAGAAAAAAAGACCAAATTTCCACCGGGGGAGGGTGTGTTAACGCAGACCAAGACGGCCTAGAAAATGGGCTGTGGCCAAACTCGAAAAGGCCCCAAAACCTGAACTGTAAAACCGGACACCGTTCAACCGGAAAATGGATTAGAATATCTTGCAAGCTTTTTTTGCCACAAACATCAGTCCCTCTATTGGCTTTGTACCTCTCCAGCATATCTCCCATGGTCCCAGGATATTCCCCATGGTTAATCCATGCTGCATCCATGAAACATTGAGAGTGTTCGATCAAGCAGATTGTGAGTACGGAATGGAATGTTCGAGTATTAGTTTGGCTGACTTTGGTCTTGATACACTGGTTCAAGGAAGTTCCAGAATGGTACGAAGCCAACGGAATGATTAATGTGCCAAAGGACTCTGAATTGTCTAAACATATCCTTGTCCTTCTTCCCATGTGTATTTAGATTATTCTTTAATATAATATTATGTTCAACATTATAGTCCGTTTTCTGGACAAATTATATTAAACTAAAACTGCCTCTTCACTTGCAAGCTCTGCTACGAAATGAATGCCCAACGACGTCATTAGTCCAAATTCGGCTACCGGGCACCGGCATCCGACGTGTGAAGGTGCCAACGCCGGTACAAAAAGGTCCGAAAATATGCTAATCCTGTGTGAGAAAACTGCCGGCACCAACACTGCGGTCCCAGAGTGTGAGCATCATTTCGCATGTTGTATTTATTTTGTCCGTATTTTTTGATCAGGTTCCCAGGCGTCGGGCGACACTTTCATCGGCCCAGCTCGACCGCCGGTCCCGCGGTCCCGAGTATCAAACGATCTGCAACACGATCGCGACGGCGGACAAGTGTGCGAATGTGCGAGAGAAAAGTGAGATGAAAGAAGCCGGGCCGCACAGCCACAGGCGCGCCGTGTCGTTTGGCCACATACCGTCAATTGAGTCGCGCCGGCAGCCATACCAAATAGATCATGCGATCCGGCGGCCCGTCTTTCCCGACCCGTCTTTCCTCCTTCCCCATCCGGCCCCTTCGGGTTGGTTCAGTGGTGGCCCGTCTTCTGGGGCGTCTCCGCACGTTATATCGCACCCCGTCTGACAACATCAATCGCGGCTTGCGTTCTGTTCGCGAGTGACAAATCACGGTGAGAATATTAAGCGTGAAAAGGGGGCAGGAAAAAGTAACACAAATAATAGGAATAAGTTCACAAAACAAACAAAAAAACCCACAGAGCTGTAATCCACAATCCGGCACGTTTCGGCGCGGTACTGAACCTGTGTGAATTAGAACTCAGGGCGGAATGGATTCATGCAGATGTCGCTTGCTTCGATCGGACTCTAGATGAAAGTGTTTGAATTCACAAAACCCGGAGTATGCCGGTATTGGAATACATTACGGGGCACCGGTGGGTGTCCGCAACATCAGCTCCCATGATTAACCGAACGTTAAACCAAAACCAAAGCATTTCATAAAACAGAGATGAATAGATTGCAGGGTGGTTTGGCAAATTGAAAATGGGAAAAGGCAAAACAAAAAAAAAACCGGAAAATAGAAACCCTTCAGTGGCCCGGGAATTTGCATTAATTGCACCATAATCACATCGCACGGCCGGACGGAAAGCCCGGTGGAAAGCCGGGTGCCGGGTGTGAATGTGTGAAAATGTGCACGGCACTTGCCGCATAATTTTAACCGTTTAGCCTTCCGAAACGGACCGCGCCAGTACTGTGGTCAAGTCGAAACGATTTCCTCCCGGTGGGGCTCCCGGGAAATGGGGGACCATCACATGATCATCGTGTTATTAATGCGCCGGCAATGGGGAGATTTTCAAAAATGTCACACCACACCGGACTGGCTGGTGGCGTTGATAATCATATATATATATATATATATATATATATATATATATATATGTAGCACGGGCGCGCTTGATCTCATAATCGATTATCGGAGCTTTGTGTTGGTGGGGAACGGTTTTCATCGCCGGGGCGTCTGCCATGAGCGAAAAGCTCGCCCCGTTCGGTGGAAGGCGGCGGATTTCGCGACACCGGACGAAGCGGCATTTCATTGATCTGGGTGTTAATGAGTTTCGCACTTGGACCGCGGGGCGGGGGGGGGGGGGGGGGGGGGG
>JAOEFI010000007.1:19543771-19564383 GCA_034621735.1 Anopheles plumbeus | reverse complement strand
CCCCCCCCCCCCCCCCCCCCCCCAAGCACAAGCACCTTCGGAAGTTTTTTATGTCTCTTTATGGCTGGAGAGAATGGACAAAAAAAAAATACATTCAAGTTCCTCTAATCATTCCCGGATCGTAGATGTGTATCCGTTGCCGTTTTTAGCGTGTGAGAAGCTATTGTTTCGAGTCAATCGATTTTCCCCACATCCCCGGGGGGAGTTTTACGATTCGGAAGATTCGTTCCCGAGCCCGCGGACGAGAGATCGATCCCGAACGAGTTCAGGCAATACCTGAACCTGAACGGGCACATCATAAAAACCCCATCGAGAGCGAAAAGTCATTATTTTGTCGACTAAAAACGTTTTTCGGTGTTTGTGAATTATTTTTTTAATAACACAGAACCCCCCCAAATATGCCAGTGATCGTGGACTCATAAACGATGAGGTGAGATGTTCAGCATGGGAACAAGAAACCACCCAAGTTTGCTCGTCGTTATTTTCTAGAAGTAAATATAATCAAGCTCTACCAAGAAGCAACAAGAAAGAGGTACCAAAGATCATCGGAACATGAATGCGATCGTGCGATAAAGTTTACGGAATTAATATTACGCCTTTATGTTGTGTTTATTACGAGCCTAGAAAAGTTTTCGCCTATGAAACCGGCCTCGGAACAGGCTTCAGAGGCTCTTGGGACTGTGCGCCGATAAAAAGGTTTCTAGTGGAATTATTATTACGATCCCGTCTCGATGATTGGCATCGGTCGGGGGCATTATTGAATTTTATTTTCTGCTTCGACCACCGAAGAAACCCAGTCTGGAAAAAGGTTGAAACACCCGTAGCGGGGAATCAAAAATGATGTACCGATTACGGCGTCAATAAGTTTAATTTATGTCCCTTTTCGATGAGACGCGGTCTTCGGTTGATCTTGGTACGCGATTGAAATGCAGAAGAACACCGTGGAGCGAAGAAAGCCTCAGCCAAACGTGTCGCTGTTGACCACTTGTAAGGCGCCGGCTAATGAACGTCCCCCTCTACCGTAAGGCGGACTGTAAAGCTCACTACGTCTGATTGTCATCTTCGATTGTAATGAGCGGCGGGTGGCAGTACACCTTCGAAACGACAAGTGCCGGGTGTTCATTAAAATTGACTGTAAATAGCTAATCGGCAAACACTTCATGCATCAAACGGGTTCCGAGCGTTCCGGAAACAAGTTTCGGTCGTGTTCATCGGTGACTAATTTCCACACACTATCGGACAAATTAAGGCAACGAAACATAAACCTCCCTGTGGGTCATAATCCCTGAATAATACATTCGCCCGGAACGTATTTTATCTTCAAATAAAAATCACCGAAAATGTCGTCCCCTTTTCGGTGCGGAAAAACAAGCGCCACAGACCACAACAAGCACGCTCCGGTGGGACGGTTCTTGCATGCTGCAGCCCGCCCCATCCGGAATGGCCTGGGTGGGTGAGCTGCAAAACACCTTTATACTGCTTCTTGATTATTTTTTCCCGCTTCGTTCCCAGAAGGATCCCACGAGGATTGAAATGTTGCTTGTAGGATCTTATGGATCCCTCCACACGACCCGGTCGAGGAATTTCGCTTTAAATTAATTGTCCCAGGGCCCATCTTTCGGCTAATCGTTTCCAAGGGGATCATCGAAACGTTTACAACTACAGGCGAGTTTCTTTTATCCTTTTTTTTTTGGTTTCGATATTAATGAAATTTGGCAGAAGATGATCGAGAGAACTCATCTATAAGGATCCATGTTTTAGGAGGAGGTTTGAATGTTTTAAAATATTGGCTTTTCGAACGAATCCAATTAAAGAAGTTTTTTTTTTCAAGAAATCAACTCACCACCCGTCATAGAAAATAGATCTTGACGTCCCTGCGAGACAACTTTTTTCACTCTGTCACCTCACGACAAATGGTATGACAGTTTGCATCGGGCGCCTCTAAACCACAAACCTCTCGCCATTGCAGTTCTATCTATCTAAATAATCTCCAATGGAATTGCATCTGATGGGGCCGAGAGAAAAAAAAATCCAATCCCACCTCCCACCACCGATCATGACCAACGATCAGCGATCAACTCGATGCAGTTTTGTTTCAACTTCCACCGCAACAAGGGAGGGCCCCGATGCCGTAATGAAAAGCTTATTTGCATCACGCGATCGTAACAATTTTATGTCCCCGCGTACCGTGGGGGTAGCGTTTGAAACCGATAAAAAAGGTTCGATCGGATAAAATATACATAAAATTCCTCCAGCTAAAACAAAAGCCCGTAAAACGCTGGCATCGGTGTATTGCTTTAATTTATTTTTTAGATGTCGTTCGCAAAGATTGAACGGTCCAGTGTCCAAAAGATGATGACGACTAATAATAAGCCATAAAACCAATCCTCATGGTGGGAAATGTTGTCCTCAAAAAGTAAAAATGAAGAAGGAAACAAACACACCAGTTATACACACACTCATTTCTAGGCCGACTGGCGTGGAGAGCTTTTTTCCGGATTTCGTTTCTGCTCCGCGATTTCCGATTTTGGAATGCACAAATCTTTCGATACACACACCCGATGACATGGGTGTGCGTGTCCGGGGAACGGTGTTGATTGGACAATTTATTTATTATCAGCCCTGTGGGAAGCAAATGTGGCGATGGCTTTCGGGGTTTGGGGAAAAGATGCCAGGGGAGCCAGAGGCCGTCCGCCCCACAGGGTGACAATAAATGAGGCACGAAAAAACGGAACGAGCTTCACCGGGCAGCATCACTGGTGGTCTTTCTAGAGGACCAAAAGAGAGAGAGAGAGAGGCCACACCAAAAAAAATGTTCAATATTCCCGTGACTCCAGAGATTTTTTATGGCTTTTTTAACGTCTCCACACCCCCCCCCCCTCCCTCCCTTCCCCAGAGCCACAAATGTTTGGAAATTTTAAAAATTCATTCTTTATTACACCGCGACAAACGGACAACCTGCTGCTGTTGCTTCCCTCGATACCATAAATGATCAGGAGGGGAAGGGGGCAGGGTCCTCAGCGACAGCGGAGGAAGTCCGACATAAGACAGCGGAGGAAGTCCGGTGGCGTGTTGTGGCGTGATCATCGGCGTACGTTAATGAGGTACCTCCCGGATGATGCTCGGATTTCAGTTCCGAAGCTCACTTTGAGAGTGATCATTCTTCCCGAGGATGATGGCGATTCGTAAAGGGAGGGCGGGATTTGGGTGAACGAAAAAAAAAGAAAGAAAAACGACATGCCCAACAACCGAACCCGCGAGAGACTGTCTGCGTGGTGTGGTAATTAATAGTGGAATATTCAATTAGGCACACCGATGAACAGCCGGACAGAGGCTGGTCTCGTTCTCTCTCTTAAGGCCCAAACCAGCGACCAGAAACACAGAAACACAAGCAAGCAAGCTTACGGCTGAACCGCGGAAAGCGTAAACGATGAGATGAGAAACCGATAGCTTTATTAGGGAAATACGAAACAAAAAGTAAGAATCCAATTTAAATCCAGCACCACGGCTGGCGCTGGAACGGGTCCGTGATTATCACGCAATGTGTCACACACGCAGTGCGTCAGTGGTCCACAATCGGCCCGCACAAAAACGACCGTGACACCCGTTTCACCTCCCCTTGGGGGTCGAATGGAGCCGTCCTTTGAAATATCGTCAGAAAAGTCAGGGTTCGTCGCTTATCATTCGTGCGTCCGCAGGTTGAAGTCACCTGTGTAATTGGCCCCAGGAGCTGACTTGTCGCTACGTTTCTCCAGCTTTGCTTTGTAGAGGTAGGGCCCGCTAATCGAACGACGCGCGCTTCCGATCACGATCGTGTCGGAGGTTGCCTCATAAACGTTCCATCTTTATGAGGTGCTGATGTTTTTCTGGGCTCCATTCGGCCCTTTGTTGACCGAACCGTTTACTAACGCTCTATCGGAGTGCCGGAGTCGGAACATTAGGCGGGTGTAAATTACCGTTTCCGGATACCGATTGGCGGAGAGTCGCAACACCTGAGCCTCCGTGGCGCAATATTCCTTCTTTTACCTTTTGTCTTAGAGACGAAGACGACTCCTTCCCCAAAAGGTGTTTTCTAAGAGGCTTGACTATTAAATGTAGATATTTATTGACGAAAACCGTCCCAAAGGCATCCGATTCGAACGATCGTTCCGAATAGAGGACACCTTCCGCAGCTAGTAGTTTCGATAATTGATTGCGCCTTATTAAGGGATCAACAGCTGTGCTTGATTAAAGGTGACCCATTTCTGGCGGCTTCCGGGGTCCGGGAAATCATTTTCAAGCCTGCATGAATCGAAGGCCAACCGCGTCTTCTCCGTCTTGGGCTACCTGTCTTGGCGGTCGCGTCTAATGAAGTGAAAAGTTTATTCAAATTTAAATGAAACATTTCTACAGGACAACTGAAGCGTAAATTTCATCCGCAAAGCCTCTGGGGCGGCCAAGAAGACGGGAGAAATGTCGAAACGCGCCGAAGGGCGCTGATGCGTGCAATAAAGTATTCGTTTTAATTTGTTCGGTGTCTCCCGGGCGAGCCTCGGCGTTTTGGGTGGTACGTTCAATTTCGGTCGCTATCTTAACCCCTCCAACCATCCAGCCCGTCTGGCCTTTATTTCTCGTAATCTCCGCCAGAAAACGCGGGGACACGGGGGAACACTTCACGCGAGATGTGTCCTCGGGCCCACCGAACGGATCGATCGCTGGGAGCCCAAATTTGCAAAACTTTACGAAACCAAAACACCAACACAAAAAAAAAACAAACAGCTCCCGGGTAAGATAAAATAAATGAATGAAACGAATCAAACAAGACGGAAAATACAAAAAGGCAATCACGCCTCATGCGGCCGAACATTTGGCCAAGGCGGGCAAATAAAACGACGTTTCATTAGTGCTTTTATCGCCTCGCTGGCAGCTACTGGTTCTTTCCATATATCGGCCATCGGTGACCACCACCACTCGGCGAAGAAGCCGCAGCATTACGGGCGGCTGCTTGCCATTAAAAACAAGCACGGGACTGGAGAAAGAGAGAGGGAGAGAGGCACGCAGTAGCTTAAAGCTGACCGCGGAGGACACAGCGTGGCGTTTTAAAGAAAACACGAAAAACAAAGGCACCTACTAGAATAAACAAAAAATTGCGGTTAATTTTTTCCGACTTCGACAGAATCATCAAAAGGTGCCGTTGCTTTCGGGCGGCCTTTTCCCGGGGTGTTTGATGTTTTAGGAGCGATGGCGTGACATCATTTAATTTTGTCTTTACCTCCCAGCCCCATCCCTCCTACCCCGGTGTCCACCGTTTTCGAGCAAATGAAACTGATAAGCTTCAGTACAATGTTGGGCCGGGGAGTTTGATTACATTTTCCCTTTTTTGTTCCCCAACACAAGTGTGTCGGGTGCTACTGGGCATTTTTCGTTCTGCCGCCCTTTCGCCAAAACTTAGATTTAGTCGTAACGTTAAGTTAGTACAACCCTTCCCGCGGTAAGAAAACACTGCATGCGTGTCTTTCCCTGAAGGCGGTTTCGATTCAGTTTGCGTTTTGTTTTCTGTTGCCTGTTTGCTTCTTCCAAACGTTGAGAGATGCCCATTTCAGGGCCATTATTAACTTTAATGTCCATTCAACGGCGCCGCTACTGAGACGCTCTCCGACAGGCGAGTGTTTATCATTTGATAAGGGGTTTCGTTTCATCTTCCGATGAAACCGTGGGGCCGATGATGGGCGGCGAGTTCCTCAGCGACTCGACGTCGTTCGGGGTTATGCTTCCATTTCGTGTCACCTGAACCACAGCCCGCGCAGGATGGAGAGAAGACAGGAGAAGAACTACAGTGCTTCCGAAAGAGATTTCGGTTCTTTTTTTTTGTGGAATAAAATTTTTTCTTAGTTCAGAATTAGGGAACCTTGGTTTTCAAAAATTGGAAGTTCATTCGACATAAATGAAATGTCGGTGAATGGCATAAGCGATACGAAAGTGTGTTCTAAATTGAAGGACCACTAAACCTCATCTTTCAGAACAGTGAACTCATAAGTTCGTGTAAACACATGTCTATGACAAAATACTCGAGCCATCAGTCAGTAGGTCTTTCACCTGCTCGGCCACGTCTCCACTGGGCCCCAAAAACAAACTCCCCGCGCCACATCCTAGAGCTTCCAATTCCCGGGTGTCCAATTATCCTTTCTCGCTCATAACTCCGCTCGCTTGATTATGCTAATCATATTCCGAAAACCACCGTAACCCGGCCGCTCGCGCCCCCTAATGGCAACCATTCGCTGCCGCGTACCGTTCCGCGCGCGCTCAATGTTGCAGAAACTAATAGCACCACTAATAGCCGTTGTCCCTTTCGAACACAACGCCCCCCCCCACCTCCCCCCTGGTCCATCGGTACCACAGGTTGGGGTTGTTGGGCGGGGGAAACTGGTTCTCCCGCTCCAGGTGGCGTAGCGGATGGTGGAAGAATTGTCACTTGGCCACCATCGACTTTGGCGTGGTAATGGCGTAAAAATTAATCATGTGTCAGATGCCATTAGGGGTGAATGTGTTTGCGGGCGCGACGCGGTATTTTGTTTTTTTTGTCCTGCAAGTGGCCGTCCAAGAAAATGGCACCTCTCGTCGGGCCCACCGGGCAAGAGAACTCCACAAGCTGGCATGGGGGGCCCCCACAAGGGGTTTGTTGCGGGAAAAGTACGCATACGATAAATAAATAAACTCATTTACGCAGCCGGTTTTACCGACGCGGGCCCGCTGACGCTAAGGACGATTGGTAATGAATTCCACAAACAAAGACCCTTAAAGGAGAACTGTCCAGTGTGTGTGTGTGTGTGTGTGTGTTTGACTTTGGAAAAAGGGCAAAAGAAACGATTTTTCGAGGGCGAGAAGGTAAACCACTCTGTTGCGGCGTCGGCTGCTAATTGTGATTGCGGATAAAATGGCAAACACTGGCCATTGGAGTCCTAATGCAATTGCTTTAGTACACTATGAAAACATTCGAAGAATATTCAAACTCCTTGCACTATCCATTCTTCTCCCCCGTGGGAGGGACGCTTCTAATGCACCTGTGAATTTTCGCCCCGTCGACGATTCCAAGGTCCGGCTTTTGACCACCCAATGAAGACACGTTCCGCTCAATTACCGCAACTTGCAGCGAAAGCTGGAACCATTTTCCCTCCTCCTCCTCCTCCCGGTTTGACTTGCCCTCGCCGGCCGCTTCGTGACGCGCAGCTTCTCCGCCGGTGGCCTTTTCAGAACCCGCATGTAACGACTCCGAGATGGAAAACCGAGGGGTGGTGCAACTTGTCTTTAATTAAAACTCAATTAGACGCAGGGGAACCGAAGCGGCGCAGAGCGACCGATGGCTGCTGGCCACCCATTACCCCAGTGGAGGAAGTTAACCAATTGTCTGCCAGGAGTTCTCTTAGGTGATCAAAATGGTGGATATCAGAGTTGTTTTTTCATGAATTTTTCGGAATCGATCGAAATGAGAACCTTCTTACGTTCTTTTATGAATTATGTTGCATTCACTGCACTTCTTCCCTTTGCGCTAATTGATTTGCATGTTTTATATCGTTTTCACTACGCTTAGTCCCCTAACATCAGTAGTTAAAACTTTAGCAAAGTATCGCTGAAGCGCTATCGATTATCGTTTGCAGATAAAAATGCATCACCGATGGGTTTTACCCAACTCGTTTCGATCTGAATGTGACTACTTCCGTAAAAATTCTCACACTTTCCGGGCGAGAACGTGCTAGGCTTTTTTTTCTTCATCTTGCTCTCCTCCAACTCGTCCAACCGGCCCCACCCCCCGAAGCGTCTTGTAAACGGGTTTACAAAATGGTTTCATTAATCAAAGAGTCACCCGACCGTTTCGCTCGCTTTTGGATGGCGGGGAAGAGGAGAGGCCGCTGTTCTCAAAGCGGCGGCAACGCGGGAAGCTTTCGTTTGAGCCGGAAATGGGCCATTTGCAATGAGACGATTTTATCGGTAAAACAAACAAACAAGTTCTCGGTTCTCGACGGCCCGACTCGCTGGGAAGACGGGCACACACACACACACACGCCGGTCCACGGAAGTCAAGATAGTGTTATTATGTTGCTGATGCAATCGGTGCAGTGTCGGGAGGGTGGGTTTTTCTCGCTTCCGAGCGCCTGTCAATATTGCGAGATGAATGAGTTCCGATCGGTTATGGGGTGCAACAAAGTGGTGCGTCGTGGAAAAGTCACACGCGCGAGAGGAAAAGATAATTCACCCTTTCTCATCTCGTCAGCGGACAAACGGTGGTTTGTGTATTTCAAATCGAATGTCAACAGATTTTTTTTTCAAATCGCTTTACTTCTGAGAAATGGGTTTTCCACAAGCCAGTTTTCAACTCTTAAATAATTTATTGATGATGATATGTAAATTTTGTCTCAAAAGAACGTTTTGGCAAAAAACTATAAATGTGTCTACCAAACTCTTCCAATAAACTAATTAACAAGTGATTAAATAAGAGACATAATCTACTACATAGATAATACATCTTGAATCGGAAGTTACTTGTTGGAGAAAATTGGTGAAGCATCTTTAATTGCGTCGAAATAATGACGACGAAAATCCATCAACTTCCTCCGTATTTTTGTTTGTGTCGGAATTTTAAAATCGTCAACATAACAAATGGATCAAACATTTATCTGCCGATGGCTGATGGATGAAAATGATTCACCACAATCACTCTGCTCCCCAATATCTAAACAATCTTCTCCATCTTCGGACCTCCACCAAACCACTTGAGAGCATTCGATGTCCCAAATTTGCTGCACCCAAGAGCCAAAAAAAAAAAACAAAGAAACTTCCCGTCTATTTGAATGTTCAGCTAAATGCTTTCAATTAATCCGCTATCCAAACGAGCACAACTACGTGGACTAAGGGACGGCAGGGAAGCTGGCCGGGTAGGGCGCTTAAGATTTGCGCAGCCCGAGTAGTAATTGGCTCCCACGGTAGCCAACCGATTGTACGTACCGCGGCTTGAAAGCGCGGCGGCACTGTTTTATTGTCATTTATGCTGTGTTTATATTTGCGCTTCACCGGCTTGCCCTCTCTAGCCTGCTCCTTCGCTTTCCTCCAGGGGTCTGCAATTGTTTTGTTTGACTAGCGCCTTTGTGTGTGTGTGTGTGTGTGTGATTTGGATTTCTGGATGCTTGCCATCCATCCGTCGGCCTTTTATCGTCTGCAGCAGCCCGCGGTCATCGCCGCGCCTCCTCGTCCATATGGGACTGAGATTGCAGCCGACTTTTCCACCACGGTCACCACCTTGCCGGCCAGACTCCCGCTTCCTTTGCATCTCAGAAACGGCAGTAGTTGAAGGTTTCAAATGAAAAGGAAAATAAAAATACACACCTCAACGCAAAGCGCACATGCAAGTAGTGGAAAATTAAAATTCAAATGATTCGGGAAAAAAAAACTCTCTCGCGTTCAATCATCCAGAAGCTGAACGAACCCGAGCCTGGGTTTGGTCTTCATTTTTCCGCGGTGGACATTTGAGTCATTGGGGAGCTTATGTTTCGTCCCATTTCTCTTTTTTTTTTTGTTTTGTTTTTGGTTTCATCTACCGACCTTTTGTGTGTGTTTTTCCCAACGTCTTGTGTTCCTGCACAATCGTTCGGACTCTTACACTTGAATAGAACAAACGCGCGCGCATTACACAGGGCAGTGCGCGTCCTCCTCGTGGTTCGGTTTGCACCGATCAACCATCTGTAAAGTGACCGCCTCGCTGTACCCTCTCTCCCCAGTCACCCTGTTAAAGTGTTTGTTCGGCCCGCATTGGAAGGCCCCCGAACGTTCCGAAACATCAAAAATGCCGCCAGCAGCGGAGCGATTATGAATCGCCGACAAACTGCCGATCGCAGCGGCAGCACGCGGTACCGATTTAGTATTATTTAATGTTTTGCCGTGGCTCATTGCCTTCTGTTTTCTTCGTTCCTTTCTTTTATTCCATATCTCACAGTAAGCAGTGAAGCAAGCAGCGGATGAGACATTATGGGAGTTCACATTAGCGTCACCGAACGCCAGGTGCAAGCCGGATATGGTTCAGTTGCGATCGTCTTCCGGTTTCGGGAACGGATGAAACGATCGTGCATACGCTTGGGGCCGGATCCGGAAATCGATTGAGTGTCGTTTGTGTGGTTGCTTTACAGTAAAGGAACCATCTTGTATGATGGCTAAATAATATTGTTCTTCAAAACATGTAAACATGTGTTTGACGAAATAAATCACTTCTTCTTCATGGGCGCTACAAATTTGATGGTTTCTTCAAATAAAAAACAAACTAATAGGCCCTCAAAAAACTAATTCAATGGAATTACCCGGCGGCCAATTGACCTCGCTCAAATGTGAACTATTTACCATTTTAATAAGTTATTTTGCAAATTAATAATCTTTTTTATTTGAATTGAACTGATTGAGAATTGTTGTTCAAGTCCTTGAAATGACGACCAAAAATGGAAAAGTTTGTTAATAAATAACACATTTCGCTTCAACTTTCGCCATCGTCACGTGACAGAATGAAAACTGCACTTCGCGTGAGCAACGAGAAATGGGCTGGCAACTTCAGGCTTCGGCGACCATCTTGCCTCCATGGCATCCATTAACGAGCTTGCGCCTTCCCGCTTCCTCCATTGAAAGGGTATACGAATCCGCGAAGCCTACCACGGATTCTGACATCCTGTCGGCGTGCCAAGCTTCCGAAACACCGCACACACCGCACACACACACACACACACACACACACACGACGCCGAAACGGGCGACGATGGCGACGTCCTGAATGACGCTCGTCGTTTCGCCTTTTGTTTGGACAACAGCGAACGTTGTTTTCCACTCCGGTTTGGTACGGGGCAGCACAGCCCACAAATGCGCACATGGGCCAGTATAGTGTCGTGTTGGTATGCGAGGCGGAAGTAGGTGCTTTCATAAAAATTATGCACGTCCTCCTAGTGTGCAAACCGGGCGAACGGTCGGTCGCGCTGCGAGTGCAGTGGGAACAAAAGGAACCAACCCAGGGGGGAATTGAATGCACGTACGGGGCGTCGGGTGGGGTGAAGTGCAACACGAGGGTAAAGGGGTACAGAACGGAAATGCGAAAGCTCTCGGGTTTTCAGTGCGGGACGGCGACAAAATGGAGGAAGCGCGCCCGCTGCGGCAAGGATCTGCGTTGCGTGAGCCTTATTGGTTTACGCGCGACCATGGTTGCCTCCATCGTTCTTCGAAGCCATCATTGTCGCGCCGTGCGTTATGAAGGCAGGCCCCGAGCATGCTTGCCCCGCGCTCCCCAAGGATTAGGTGCGCCGGTTCGGCCTACCTTGGCGGCTTAGATGCGGTAGATCCAAGGTTCGCTTGTTTTGTGGAGTGCCTTCAGACAATGCAGCCCATGGCCGTGCAATGGTGAGTGCAAAGTGCAGCACAAGAAACTGCACCAACCCGACATGGCCGCTTGCAGCAGTAGCAGGGCCACATATCGGATTTCGGCGGGGAATCCAAGGAGAAAGAGACAGACAGATGGAGAGAGCGGGAAAGAGAAGGGTTTGAGAAATAGGAGGAAACCGTAAAGAAGGAAACCGTAGCAAGTGACAAAGCGGAGACTAATGCACTGCCCGCCCGATCCACCGGGGGGTGGGGGTTGGGGCTTTAGCGTGTTTGTAAGCCGCCGCTAAACATGTGTCGCTGTGGTGTGGTAATGAAGTGCCGAAAAAGTGCACGGATTGCAGCACCGAACCAACACAAGCGCCCTCATATGCACAGGGGTGTTTGTGAGTGTGGCTTTCTTTTCCACTTTTCATCGTGGAATCGAAAGGAACTGTGGAAAAGGGGGTTTTGTTTTCCAAAGTGTGAGGACACCATTTTTGTTCCTCGGCAAACTGACGTACAACAATACACACACACACACACACGTCTCTCTCTCTCTCTCTCTCTCTCTTTCTAACAAACTATGCTTGTGATTGTATCGTGTAAAAGCTCGCTAAATATGTAGTGCATGTGGCCGATTCTAATGAGATCATTATTAGTAACACCGACAGGCGTCACCGTGGGGTGTGAGACGGTGAGGATTTTCCACGCACCACAACACGACACACGTACGTTTTGCAATGCAAATACAATCGAGTTTTTCTCAACAAAAATTAGTTTGAAGAAGTTTGTTAACCTAAATAACCTAACGATACAAAGAATATGATTTTTTTCCATCGTTTACCATTTAGTCTCTCGATTTGTATCGTCAATAGTTTAGCAAAAACGTATAACCCAAGAAGTTCTTTGCACCGTCGGCTTAATAAGTTGAAAAAAAAAACACCAGCTTAAAGGACTTTTTCTCCTTAAACCATGGTTATTTAAATAAGACTCATCGGAAGTGTTAAATTGATAAGTCTTCCGAGGAAAGTTCCTTCCCGTTACACATTACACGTTATGAATGCATGAACATGTATCCACCCACAAATGAAGGATGAAAACCCACAACAATTTGGATTTTTCCCGAAAAAAAGAAACATCCCATCAAACGGCTGATCGTTACTCGAACGATTTACGGGCGGCACAACGAGCCTCAGAAGAAAAAAAAAACAACATCCGAACAGTAAAAGTCGTGCGGAAATGTTGTCCTTGCGTGTCGACTGTCAATCGATGGATGGATGGACGGTTCATTCTGCTGCCCGGTTTTCCCTCCTCACGTGTTGGCGTGGCGGGTTGTTTTTTTTTTTTAGTGTTTCCCTTGCACTGGAAGTCGCGCCGGGGGAGGAAAAAACAAGCAACTGAACAATCCGCCATAATCGCACGTATCGTAACGGATACGCGATGGAAGGAAACCAAAATGGGAGCACGGACAAATCTAGTCGAAGCATTAGGATGTGAGATAGTTTGAAGAAGAAAAAACATACACCTCACTACCTCTCTGCGTCGTTGTCGTCCTGCCTCATCGATTGGGGGTGTACCAGGCTTCCCCGAAAACCATTAGCGTACTTGTGTAAAATCGGTTCGCTTTTTTTCCACTCGTTGTTTTGTTAAGCAGCAGACATCACCATCGGAACTGGGCGGGAGACATCGAGGGTCTTCCACCGCCGGAAAGGGGCGCAGATATCTCACATACGCACAGTTTTACTACCATCGCATGCGTGCTCACGTCGTTTACGTTCAATTTTATTAATGGATGTAATTTAACGTTATTAATCATCATCACATAAGCACTCCTCATCAGCGAGGCTCGTTCGGTGCGGCCGATGTTGCTCTATAATGCCGCACTATCGCTCCCAGGCGCTATCTGTCTACCTATCTGTCTCTGGGAATGGTGGAGTAGCGCCAAATCACGCACCACTCCGCCCCTGCCAGCACTTTTCCCCGGGACACTTTTCGAAGCGAAGATTTCCCACAGGAACTGAGTAATGGTTGAAGGAATACGCTTCTATTGAGTGGCATTTTATGTGAGTTAAAAGTCTTACACAGTTGACAAAATATATATCATTGCACGAGAGAAGAAATAAAGTTAGTAATTTTCTTCGAAAGAAATGAACCTGATCCAAATGTACAAAAGACTTCACATTGTTCCAAGAAAAAAAAAAGGAAATGGAAAGCAAAACAATGTTCCCATTTAGCGAAAATGACTACAAAACTGCAGTTTATGTGCTTTGCCAACTGTCGACCGTAGGCCGTAGAGGGAAGTGCATTAAAACACACGTAGAAAGAAGAGTCGAGCTGGGTCATGTGTCGTTTTTTCCCTCGACATACATCGCTGGTAATGATTGTCACTGCGCTTAACGATCGATGGAAGGATGGATAAGTTTATTTGCGACTTCCGGGCGCCCCGACTCGAAAGTCGTTTGCGTATTCTTCGACAAATAAAAAAGGCGGGAAAGAGAATGAAGTTCATTTGCGTTCCGGTATGTTAGCCATTAGCCAACCGGGGCATCATTTGTGGACAACAATGTTTTCGAATAAAAACTTTAATTGTTCCAGAGGAATGACACTAATTCTCTGTTTTGTAACAACATGAAAGTAAATGATAATTTAAACAAGACGACTAAACCAGACTAAATCAGAATTACTATGCAATACAATTGAAATATGTTGCCCATCCCTTTATCGTATGTAGCTAGAATAAATCCAAAAACTTCTTTCAGGTGGGTGTTTCTGGAAAGCCCTTTGTCTTATGAGAGTCGTTTTGAAGACATCGATTGGAGAAATCGGGCATGCTACAGTCACAACACTCCGACGGACGTTGGCTTCCCTTGGCTCCAAATGCGAGCGAGTTGGGTTCTGACGAACAGACAACATCACCGCGATCACTTGTTCTCTCGGCTAACTCCCACTTCGATTCAATGGTCAACACCGACGATGGCGTTTATGCACAGCGGAATTAGTTATTCGATTCCTGCTGATTTCGACCAATTCTCGAGTCTACGAATTCTTTAATTCGTCTTCAATACTCCTTTCTTATTTTATGCTCTTGAGAAATACGCAACGTGACACAAGAGAAAGACAAAAAAAACAGTCCTGCCCACAGTACTCCCGAAATGCATTTATGCACGACGCAAACTCCGCGACAGAATTCGCAACGATTCGCATCGCAAGGTCCCACCCAAAACCTTTTTGATTTCGTATGCATTGTTTTTGTTGAACAGACGTCGTCGACTTTCATTCCCGTTTCTTTATTTTTTGTCCCCAAAAGTTCTCACTTTTTCTTTCCGTCGCACAAACTTTTTTTGACGTTAGACTTTATGCTTGTTGTCACCATTGTCGCCACTCTGAGGCGCCACCCCGCCTTCAGTTCCTTCGGAACTCACCCTTTCCCCTGCGAAAGAGCGACGGAAAGGCAAATCTTGTTGAAGCAAATTAAATAGGCGTAATTTAATCATTCAATTTTTGTCTTTCCACTCCAGTCTGTCGCCTTCCCTCCACGCCACGCTTTTCTCCTGCTCCATCCAGCCGCAGCGCGGATCCTCTTCCGTGCTCTCGTTGACATCGAAGCAGGCGGGCGGTTATCTCGTTCGCCGAAAATCGAGCGCGATTGATTTAAATAGCGTTTTGCTTCATTCGTTCGCTTCATTTGAATATACAAACGAGACTTCATCAGAAAACCAAAAACAAACAAACGGGACAACAGGAAAAAAAAAACCATTCGCAGAACGGGAAAGCAAATGAGATCAAAGAAAGTCCATTCTCAAGCCCGTCACCCCCCCAAACTCCCAATAACTTGTCTACACTGACTTGCGGTCTTGTGATACCCAGAGTAAACGACACCAGAGGACCGATGGAAAGCATGTATTTTTCTTGGTCCGTCGTTCGAACAGGGATGATACTTTGCGCGATGGTAGAATGGCGGTGGGCTTTGTCAACGGTAGTTGAGCACGACGGGCACAGAAAATCACCTGAATTAATTTGAGAAGTTAATTAGTCCACCCTCGTCGGTTTATGGTGTGTTGATATTTACTTCCTGTCCTTCTTGCTGTTTGTTTTCTTTTTGTTGGTTTGCGCAGATTTAGAAGTAACAACATCGTGGTAACAATAACGATTTGGTTTCCCTAATTTATCATCTCGTCCAAGAGCGGGCGAATAGAAAATCGAAATAGAAATAGTTTGTGACACAACATGCTGGGAGATGATTCAGATACTTAAGTTTGCTCTTTCAGAGTACAGAGTACGTATAAATGTATAAATAATTGTGAATAGAATGTACATAACAGTTTTTAGAAGTTCTAGATGAATTTGGAATTTATAAAACGGTTAGGAAGGTTAAAGAAAACTTTAAAAGCTGCTGCCGCTTGGAGCATTCCCAGCCAACAACTAGATCGGATTAACGGAAAAGGGTGTTGACCACAGCCCGAAGGGGGCTGAAAAACAAGCAAACAAATCCAAACTGTGCTCCTCAACGGTATAACGTTGGGCGGTCGTCCAGTCTACGGTTGGTTAGAAAAGTTTAATTGACTTCACTCACACCTTTCGCCCCAAACCCCCCGGGGGGCGGTTTAATACATCCGGTTTTGTGAGTTTATCTTTCTCTCTCGCTCTTTTCCTTTCATCTCCAAACAAGAACATGTGGAATGTTTTTATTTTATTAACTTCTGTTTCCTGCTTCACAAGGTCGTCCCGTGTAAGTCTAATTAATCTGCGCCGTGTAACTCTCTCAAGGTACGGCGTTTATCTCCCGCGTTCGTGGCCTGTGTACCATCTAGGGGTAGTACCACGATGCTACATTTTACTATTCCACCGAACCGGGTTTGTCTTTCGGCGAATTCCCGCGAGTTTGCAAATTTTGGGCGCGATTCAGCGAAACACTAAACTGACAGGAAATTGCAGAGTCTGTAGGCATCCGTGGCACCACGCGGAAATCAAACCCAAGACAAACGGCTACTGTTGAAAGCAATAAACGTAGATTCGAACTCCTACGAAAGGGCGCAACAAGCGGACGGTCACAATCGTAAAAACTACACCAATTTGATATAAAATAATTAAGTGAAGAGAAGTGAAAGAGAGACAGAGAGAGAGAGAAACAGAGAGACAGAGAGAGAAAGAGAGAGTGAGAGAACAAAATTAAACATAAAACACAAACCAGTAGCTAGAGTGTGCCCAGACGTCGTTGAACTGACCACTGACTGGATGCAGAACAAACCACAACACAACGTCCGTCCACCCTTTAGGGCAGTAAGAAAAGTCCCGCCAGGGTGGGCCAACAACGGAAGGAAAGAAGCAGTAAACAAATAAACACGGCGAGAAACGCCGAACTTTCCCGTCTTCCGCCATGGAAAAGCCGCTCGGGTCGACGCCAGGCCCCAAGCGCCAGCCAGCGCGCCAACAACCTTCATTGATTTCTGCTCAAAAAGAATCCCGCCAAGGGAGAGAGGGAGAGAGAGAGAGAGAGAGAGAAGAACGCGTCTCGTCCCCGGGCTTAAAACAATATAACTTATTGGTCAAGCCGCGTTTGTTTGCGGGAAATGAGGGTTCCACCGGTGGACGGTGGACGTGAAGGAAGAACAAATCATGCGCTACGGAAAGAACAAACCAAATGGGAAACCAATGCAAAAAAAAAGGCGACGGCATCGACGCAGACGACAGAGGTTTACTAACGATACCAAATGAAGCGAACGATCGATGCCAGCTAACCATCCGGAGGTCCTGCAGCCTCCGAAGTCGTCGAAGCCGCGTTCGCCCGGTATGAACCGCTCCGCGGGAACATTGCGGAACTGTGTGAAGCGAATGGGCAAAAAACTACGGGAGTGAGAGAGAGAGATCGAGAGATAGATTCGTTACAAATCGGAGTCAAGGGTGTCCGGTGGGGTGGGCCGGCGGCATTGAGGGAAACGCGACCGGCGGAAAGGCGGCGCCCGGCGCGTGAGGGTCGCCAGGTGACAGGGTGGCTTGTATTAACATATGTTTAGATACCAATTATTTTGGATTTTATTTCGACCCCACGACGGGCGGCGCCTTCAACGAGCGAGCCAAGGATCGGTCGGGTCGGTCTGCCAAACGGGAGCCTGTACAGTATTTGGGCTCCCGCCCGCCTGCCCTTCCAGCAGTACGCGAACAAGGGCGCCCCGCGATCGCCAACAACACGACGATGGACGAAACGAACGAAAGACTTGTGCGCACCACAGCAAGCGACGAACCGGCGCAGAACCTTGGAACGATCTGGCCGTTTTCCCTCCCTTTTTGGTTCCCGTTTTCGCGGAAGCAAGCATAGTCCGCGGACATACCATAAGGTAAGAACGCGATCGGCCGCCTAGCGCCATCTAATCGGCCGCGGAAGACGGTCTTCTTCGGGCAGCCCCTTTCCACCCCACTCCATTCCTCATCAACTTGTGGCTCGATTTCATTTATCATCTTTTCTCCCTGCCGGGTCGTCTTTCTTCTCCCCTTTCCGGGAGGATGGCCGCGGAAAACCTTGGCCCACCAGTTGGCCCTGAACGTTACGGCGCGAGAGAAAGAGAGAAAGAGAGAAACAAACATAAAACAAACACGATCCCCGAAATTAATCATGATGTGATCATTAAACCGCGATGCCTTTCTGGTTCGCTCTTGTTTGTACGTATATAGTTCCCGCGGCGGCGGCGGCGGACCACAGCATCCAGGCCGGGACACCACGGCACGGCGCGTCCGTGATTGATCGGGAGGTGCCCGAGGCAGGAAGTAAAGTCCCGCAGTGTGTGCACTTTCGGTGGCACGATCGTAAAATCGATCATCTTGTTACGCCATCCGGTGCTTTCGGGACTCCGGGACTTTGGCGCCTCTATTCCGGGTTTCGGGGAGGGTTTAAAGTTCCTGAAACAAAGAACAAAATACGTTCCAGGCAAAACGGGCGGAAAATAAATATTTCGCCACCGATGATGAACGATAAGCCGTTTATCTAACGGCTGTAATCGCGCTAATTAATTAGCGAAATAGTTCGTTTTAATGGCATTCGCTTGCTTAGTTCTGTTTGTCTTTTCATTTGGGGGTGCGATTCGTTTAGTTCCCCCTTTCGGACCCCCGCTGTCGCTGATTTGGATGTATTTTTTTATGGTCTGTTCTGCGTCGAAGGAAATGTCATCTTTAATGGCCCATTTCCTGACTGCCGCCGCCGGCATCTCGTGCGTTTAACATTCTACACCAGCATCAAGTAAAACAACAACTTCAGGAAGATGAAGCTTTGCACGGCCCATTTAATAACGGTTCCGCTGGTTAATTTTAAAGTGACACCACTTGTGTTACCCTCCTTCCACCCCTCGCCCTTCGTCCTACATCAAATAGAAACCGAGGAACTATCAAAAACTATTCTCCCCCGAGCTTCTAGCGTTATCTGTCACATTCGATCGCCCGTGCGGTTCGGTGTACACTCACCCCGCCCGCCCGAAAACCCCACTTTTTGGTCACCTGCCGGCCTCCCGCCCGCCCACCCGCCCGAGTGGGTCAGGTTTCGTCGTTTGTCGCTATTGATTAATAGCGCGAGATTACGGAGCACGGCGCGGAAAAAACGGAGCGCCTTGTAATGCTATACCTTTGATCGGCCACGATCGGCCGGCTAACGGAAGCGACATTTTATCCAAAGAAACCGTCCCCCGAAACAGTGCCGAACGAAGGCGAAGGCGAAGAGATAACAAGGGAGAGGTTTAGTGTGCTTGTTTTGCCTTGTCTTCTCTGCCTTCCGTTGCCTATGCACCAGTTTGTGTTCGAGCCGCTCCCGTTGGCAGTGAAAATTATGTTTATTCGAGCACCTTCGGGTGGCTAGTTAGCGGTAATGTATTGTGTTTATGTTTGACCGTACGCTCGCTTATTGCAGCAGCTCATTAGATCAACAAACAAGAGTGTCCTAACGTCCTTGAGGATGGTTCGTTTATTGGACTCCTCACTTGCTCATTTCAAGAGAGTGGAGGAACAGTAGAACTGTCTCGAACTGTGTCGTAACTCTGTTTTATTCCAACGACGTCCTCTTCTCAGTAGGCCTATGTTTTTCAGTTAAATTCAACGCAGGCTTTTATTCCCTACATTTATACCTTGGGTCATTAATCATTACTGACTCGTCGTGTTTCAATCGAAAAGATTAGCAGCTGCTTACAAATGTAATGTCAAAGATAATGGGCTAAGCAGATGCTGAAAGAATCCGAATGCTATTGAACAAAAAATATATATAAAATGGAAGAATGTTTAACATTAAAAACTACCAAAGGCATTGGTAGGTGTTCGACTGAGATGCATATGCCCATCTGACACGATCACATAGAATCTGTGCTACCTGTTACACATAGCGAGTAGCTTAATTTGTTGCAATTTTTTTCATCATTCTTTCATCTCAGTTTCGATCCACATTTGATACACGTGATGCAAAATTTTCCTTCTTGTGAGTTATTGAAGGGATGAATTCTAAATGGAAAGAACTCGCCACCGGCCGCCCGGCCCTTCAAGGACAAACTGTAACACGATACAGTCATTTAGTATTGACGAAGAAAGAGAAAGAGAAAGAGAGGGAGAGAGAGAGAGAGAGAGAGAGAGCTTAAAAAAAACCAAACCCGGAAAAAGAACACAAGATGAACCAATGCAACAGTTTGCCTTGGTGAAGGAGTCATAATAAAATCGAAAAAAACCTGTGGCTAAATCCAAAATCGGGCGGAAGGTTTCGGGAACAGAGCTTGAACAGTTTCACCCCGTCCCGGGGAGGGGTTCGATCGGGATCACGATCCTTCTTCGCCCACCTACCCGCCGACGTCTTTTGAAGGAAGTTGAATCGTAAAATGTTGATGTTGATTCCGTTCAAACCTGCAACCCACTGTGCTCCCCCGACAAGGGCCGGCTGAAGAGGTGGTGGTAGTGAGGGTAGTCGCAAAAAAAAAAAACACACACACCGAGAATGATCGTCCGGTGCTACGTAGACGGCGTCATCGTTGGCGTCGTGTCGCCGTCGCCGTCGGATGAAGACTTTGATCTCATCCTGCTACAAGCGCCGCTCTTTAACATCCAAAGACCTCCGCGCCGGGCGACAACCGAACCGATATCCGGGGCTCGATCCGGGCGGTTGTCGGTGAGCAACGACAGTAAAAAGAAGAAAACCATATAAAAATAATGAGAGCGAAATGCTGGACGGACGATGACGGGCGAAACGAAACGCCGAGTAAGAGGAGGACGACGGTACGAGACCGTAAAGG
>JAOEFI010000007.1:19522477-19534296 GCA_034621735.1 Anopheles plumbeus | reverse complement strand
CGTGGACGTCTTTTGTTTATCCTCGTTCCAAGAAGCGAAGAGGAGCCACGAAAGAGAAGGACGGAAAAGTTCTCTCCCCTCCACTACAACGGCGCCAGTAGGTAGTTTACAATTATTTATGAATTATTTGTTTTTGCGCGCTTTTTTATCCCGCCGTTCTTCATATTCCCACATTCCCTCGCCAGTCGCTCGGTTTCGCTTTGGGTCCTGGTTCTCCGGTTCGTTTTTTTTTATTTCTTCAACATTCTCTCCAGCCAACGTCACGGCAGGATCGGGAAGATAAAACCAACTCGCAGCACGCAGAAATGGATCGCCGGAGTGCCGCGCTCGCAGACAAACGACGAGGAAAATCCCGCGCTTATTGGCCACCCCTTGGGTTCCGGGGAGGGAGGATTAATCTTCCCGCGAGAGCATAAACATGCTTGGTGCGCCCATGTGCGCCCGGGACCACCTCCGGGATGGCGTCGGACGACGGCTGTAACTCCACAACCCGTAGCTTGACCACGAATCGGAGCCGGACCTCCAGACGATCGGCGATGATAAACCTCCCCGTCAGGACCGAGACCTTCCATCGTCGATTGCGTTCGACTTTCGGGTTTCGAATTCAATGGACGGCAGCGGCTGCATTTTTGTTTTATTCATTCGTAGGCAACCGATGTCCTTCGCCGTGAGGGAACGCGGCCGGGGGGGGTGGGGGAGGAGGATAGGGGCGCCCTAGTGTATTTAAATGATTACGAATCGTGCCCCGAGATGCTGATGGTGGATAAATTGGTCACGCTTTTCCGCGAGCCAGCCAGCGCGCGAGACAGGAGCGGGCAAAGTTTTCCCGTCCATCGGCTGGACCTAGACCACCGAGGGCAGGCGGCCGCGATCGCCAGACCGTCGCCATAGTGGTTCTGGAGTCCGGGCGGCTGGGCGCCGATCGAGCCGTCCGTCGGTTCCGTCCGTTCTGATCGCTTCCGATAGACCACCAGGGAAAAGAATGAAAAATTGCGGCCGGTTGGTGGGGGGGCTGGCTTTTGAATAGTTTGTTGGTCTGGAAGGAGGAAGGAGGGTTTTGTGGGAGGCCAGCACTTTTCTGACGCTATCCTTATTCCCTCCCCCTCTTCACTTCGATTCGGCAAACGGACGAGGACAAGAACGAGCATAAAAATGCACACCACACACCCAGGGAGTGCCACCCAACTGCATTTTTATTTCATGCCATTTTCTCTCCCTATCTCGTTCTCTCTTTTACTTATCTCTTTCTTCCTCCCACGTTTGCTCCACTAGATCGTCCGTCGGTTTCAAACTCGTTGGTCAAACGATGGTCGAGTAATAAAAATGACAGAAGAAAAAAGAAACCACCCACACACACATAAAATGCAACTTTTGCGAACAGGTTTAGAGCTGGGACGCGCGGCGGTCGTAAAATGGGTCCAGGTTTATGGATCTCGTTTACCGGCACTAGTAAACTGGGGAAGTTAAACTTATAGCCCGGCTTAAATAGGCATTAAGCTAACCTATCTTTGAGAGCGGGTTCTGCATTCGATTCATTTTGCGTTTCATACTTTTAGGAAAACTCTAGTGACTTAATAGTGATAGTTTTCTCTCATTTTCCATGGATTCATCCAAGTCCCTTAATAGTAGTTTCAATTGGAAAAAGTACTTCACTTTCGCATATTAAATCTTCTCATTTATTCATAGCCTCTTTATCAAGCTTAGGATGTTGTGCATTGAATAAATTAAAGTTTAAAGAAAAACAACCTACAGTTTATCCTTTGAAAATATTGTCCAGTCGATATCATGTTCTTTATATACATATCGCCTCTTTTGATCTGCTGATAGAGAGAACATTGTTCACACACTTTTATCAAATAAGAAAATATATGCATTTTAAGATAAGGGTGCATTTCATTCCTATTGAATAGTTATACTTAATGAAATCTCGTCAGCCCTTCATTTACTTCATTAACTACTCTGCTATGCAATTGAAAATTCTTCTTCATCGAAACCACTTTTTTCACAGACAGATTCCCGCAGACGTTTCTCACACTTGGCGTGTGCGAAATTAAAACTGATTGATAACATTTCCGACACTGAGAATTGCCTTTTAAATTGAGCGGTTCTCTGATTTGCCCGTTTCCATATGGTGGAAGCTGCTACACGCCCTTTTGCTCACTCAGACATAGCGGAGAATAAAAAGTAATTGTGCAAGGGTAACGCAGAAGAGATGAGGCGAACTCGCATCGCCGTCTTAAAGCTCAACGGAATTCACTTATCCGAACCGCCAACCACCCGCATCAAAGCGAATCAAGTGAAATCAAGCCCCTTCTACCGAAAATTTGGGACTTGTGTTTTTTCGTAGATTTTTACCCCTACTCTCCTCCCTCTCTCAGAGCATCCCCCTAAGATAAAACTTTTGTCTTTTTTGATCAATTATTCAATTGCAGCTCAATTGGACGCAGTCTCGCTGCAAGCCGTTCTTCAATTGGCCCGAAATAACTCCCGTCGCCCTGCGGCAAGAACCAGGAGAACTTGAAACCCGAAAGCGGGTGGGGTTGAACATTTTCCCCCACCCCAAAATGAGGCCCAAAAATGATTTAAGGCCTTCCAACATCATATCAAATTATGTTTTCCTTAATGTCGTCGTCGTCGTCGTCGTCGTCGTCGTCGCCGCCATCGCCATCGGTTTCTGAGAGGGAGAAGGTTCCCGCAGTTGAACACGCCACAAACACTCTTCCTTTCTACGTGGGTCTGTGATTCCCTGTCATGTCGCTGTTGTGTTGTGCCTGTTTCCAGTGCTTGTTATTTTTGGCCTTTCCTCCTTTTTTTTTTTTGTTTCATCCATCAATCTTCACTGCACTGGCCCCGAAAATCTAATTCCTAATGTCGATCCATTTTGGACGCCAGCATAAGTTCCAATCTTTTTACTTGTTCCTTTTTCTCCGACCGAGTTCTCAACACATGTCAAGTTATTTTGTTTTCTGATTTGGACAGTCTGTTTTTGTTTCCGATTCCCGCTGGCTGGCGTATCCTGCGCCCGATGCCGGCCTACGGAACGGCGAAACGGGACGGAACGAATGTGGCGCGAGGTGGACTTCATTTTTCGAATTTTCGAGGACGACTTGCCGGGAAGTGTTTTTCTTCCCTTTTTCTCCTGTCTGCTGACAAGACTGTGCAAAGGAATGGGACGGTTTTTCTTGATGATTTTTTAAAAAGAAACAAAATAAAGTAAAAGTTTCCCAAAAAGAAATAAAACAAAAAGGACCAAAAGGGAGAATGCCCCCGGGACGAGGGAGAAGCACGACTGCGAAAGGATGCGTGTGTCTTGCAAATCGCACAAAACCGACATTTTATTATGTCAATCTTCGGAGGACTTCGGAGGTCGCATTGACGGACCACGTCGTCTACTCCTTTCGGTGGACGTTTTCGCCTATCGACAGCTCGCTTGACAATTGGAATGATTTCTATTTTTTTGTCTCAATCTTCAACTCCCTCCTTCGTTCCCTTCCATGTATCCCTCTCTCTTCCCGGCTCCCTTGTGGAGTGCACATGTCTCCCTTCGATCGATCGATGAAGGAATTCAAACGCCATACCATAATCGCGCTCGCGCCACATTCGGGACCCGTTGGCTTCGGTTCGGCGGTCGGTGGTTTTGGGAATTCTTTTCCAATAGATTGAAAATAAAAAAAAAACACAATTCCCCCCCGTCCCCCGTACCTCAGGGGAGCCCCGCAATGGGCCCATCCTTCCGTCGGCCCGTCGAAAGAGCGGGGACGAAATCGAATCGGCGGCCGCAGTGAAAAAGCAAATGTATATCAATCTCCTTCACAATCATCCACAGCGCGTAAGCAAACGGCTGTCGCTGCTGCTGATACTGATCTCGATCGGCCCGTTGATATGTGTCGGCGGTTGCGTGGCGTTTTTCCTTCACCTACAGCTTCACCATCTTCAGGCTCACAGACCATTCCGATTCGATCGCTCCACTCCACCACTCGCCACAATACGCTTCTGTGTTCCTTAAATATCATTTTTCTTTTTGTCTCCCCGAGTAGAACATTTTCGATGACTCGCCGGGGCGGGGGAAAGGGGACGAGTTCCTACGGAGAGGCTCCAAACTCGCTGACGTCCCGCTGACATTTTTCCACAAAATGTCCCACAACCCCGATCGATCGATCGATTTGTTGCGTCCTGACTGGATAGGTCTGTTTGCTGGTCTCAGTCCGTCAGCCTGTCTGTCGGTTGTCTGTCGTTGGGTTTGACGTTGGGGGAAACATTCCGGACTGGCGCCCGCCTTTCCCAGTGGGGCACGACACACACACACACACACACACACACACACACACAAATACTACGAGCGAATCCTTACGCGTCAGTTACAGTGTGCTGTGCCGCTGCTGATGTTGATGCTGGGGATGCGTTCGAGAGTGGAAATGTCACCAGCGAGTCTTTGCTATCATCGTCGATGGCAAAGACGGCGACGAAGACGACGATGACGACGACGACGACGACGAAGTTTCTTGCGATTTCTCACCCACTCGCCTCAATCCTTGGCGCATTCGGTTGGCTGCAGAAGACAATTTGCAAAGCGAAGCATCGAAAAGTCGAAGACGTTATGGACACCGAGAGTCCTTTGGAGACTTGCGACGGTAATGAAGACAGTTGATGTCGTTTCATTTGCAGGAAATCGTTTTAAAATAATTGCAGAAATACTTATGCAGCATTGAAAACATGCATCTAAATAAATCAATGATTTCTAGTTGACTGTATGTTTCATATTAAAATATTGTGTAGCTGATATGATTGGTTCTAAATTGAGTATTTTTCGATATTCTTCGAGAATTAATTTGAGCGGAAAGAAGCTGCATGAAGAAGAGGTTTTAAAAGTTCTTCTAAAGACTCACAAAAACTGAGAAGTGATCAATAAGTGATAAAAATGCGATACAACCCAAGAGAGAGAAGATTGACTTGTGCATTTCGAAAGAAAGGGATAATGCAAACTAGAATAATGTGGTGACAGTTCTAACATAAAACTAGAACAAGTTGTGTTTGTCGCTCCTTACTCATTTCTCGTCCCTCTGCTCTAGCGCCACCGGGAGAACCCGTTACCGAAACTACCAATTATCACATTGACAAATGTTTTCGAGAAATCCGTTCCCACCATTACCGCAGACCGGGAGCGCATCCATCATCGATCATCGTCTTTGTGACACATTTCCTGTCGTGCCGTCATGAGTTGATCGGGCCCAAACGAAGCACCGGTGCGGTTGTGGGGTGGTGTTGTAATCCCTTTTTTCTCTTCCCTTTCCTTCCTTTCTCTCTCTCGCTCACCAAACGAGGGACCCCCCTAGGCGGCGACCGATCATCTTCGATCATAATCGATATCATGCTTTCAAAACCGATCGCTCGGGGCCACTCGGTCATGATTCTAGGCGCCGGCCAGTTCACGCAGCGTGCGGACCGGACCGTGCGGCTTACATTGTAAAAAGGCTAATCTGCCCCAGAAAAGGGGCCAGGGTAGGGAAGAGAGAACACTCCACCGTCCGCGTCCCGGTGAACGAGGGAAGAATAAACAAACATGTAATTATATGGTTTAACAAAACGTTACGTTTTCCCTGGCGGCGGCAGCAGCGGTTACCTCCCGTCGAGGGGCCTTCGACGCGGAGCGCCAGCGGGTCATCGTACCTCGGGGAAGGATCATAAATAATCTGGAAGAAGCAAGCCGGAGGTAGGTAGGATGGGTGCAGCTCGAACCCGAATCATGTTTGAAAAGGGCATGAGAGAGCGAGAGAGAGAGAGAGAGAGAGATAGTGCGAGCAGATGAGGATCATCGCCCAGAAGAAGGGACTCCGGAGCACCACGCCGGGTTTTTGGGTTGTGAGCCTCCCAAATACGGGATGGGAAAACTACAACCTTTAATATGCCATCAAAGTATCGCTGATCCCGCCCGAGCGGCCCGAGCAGCGTTGACGTACTCGGTGTTGTTATTATTCCATTAATAATGACGGAAGCAACCGGGTCCGGAGACCGTTGCTCTTCCCCTTCGCTGGACATCTGGCGCGACGGCTCACGTCGAGCCCACCGAACGATAGGAATCACTTTCGGGAGATTTCGTTGAGAACTGGAGATCAGGAATAATTGAATTATGCTCAACAGTGGGAGAGTCTTTATCCGAAACAAGAGCTTTATGCGACCCTAGAAAATCTGGGTCATTCCAACTCCGTTTCTGTTTGTGTTTGGACACAATTCAAGACCCTTTGTTCGGTTCGATTTGCGAAACGAATCTCCTTTGGGAGAGGTCTTAACTGCCGAAGATCAAGCAGACGTTTTAATTAGTTTGTTTTTGTGCATAGGAGTGTGTGTTGTATCTCTGGGTCTGCGTTTCCCTTTCGCTCCAATCCTGCCGATCTCCCGAAGCAACACAAATTCACAACAGGTTAGGGCATAGATGACGTGTGGAAAGGTAGCTAGTAGAACTCATTCGTCGAACCGAGTTCTTTCTTTCTCGAAAATTATATTCCTTGAAACACCCTTAGAAACCTGGTTCGGTAGTTGCTTTCTTAGGCGGTGGCTGAGGAAGTGGTCCCCCACCAGGGGACAGGGAGCGAAAGTCTATAAAGAATGATTTATGAGATTTTGATTAGATTACAGTTTATGGCTAATTAATTGAATGCCTCGTTTCGGGCGGGCCTAAATGGTGTGTCTAACGTTTCGCTCGAAACCGATGCGTCATGGTCGGTCGCTGGCAGGCGCAGGTTTTTTGTTTTGTCTACCCCCGATCGATCGGGTCGGGCACCCGCAAAGGTGTAGGTTTGAGGCGCATTCCGCCCTTAACTGTAATGTATGTTTCATCCACATATATCATATGGAATGTGCATGGAATGCTCACGGCCACAACTCCGCGAAAGGGAAGGATAAATCAACCCGAAATCGGTGACGAATGGGACAAACAACATCTGCATTCAATGATGCATCAAACAAATTGTTTCGGTTACTGTGTTAATAAAATGATTGCATTCTTCGGAGTATTTATCTTCTAGCATGGATAACAGCTTTTCGATGAAATTGTTTTACGACCTCATGTTTGATTTTGTCACGTCGTACAAGACTCAAAAAACTAATTTTTCTGGACGCCATGGCCAAGCGCGAGTTGAAGGGAAAAGTAACACAGAAAGGCAAGAAATACAGCCAGTCACAGACAAACATTAAACGACTAAAAACACGTTGGCCAGACACAAATACACACAGCGAACAAAAAAACCAAAAAAAAAAGGACGGCAGCCAGACCGTGGAATTAATTATCATAAACTAATATAAGCGCACTGTCTGGTCAGCGAAGGTTCGCGTTCCCTTTTCCGCCCGGTCTGTGGGGTTCCGAACGAAAATAAAACCGTCAATAAACGCAAGCCCAAGAAAACCCGCCTCCCCACATGGTGGATTCCGGTGATTAGCCGGGGAGATTTGTGGGAGGTCCATTGTTTTTTCGGTTTTCCACTCGTTCCTCGCCGGTTCCTTTCCCGGCACCCAGCGCCCGCTCTAGCCTAACCGCCGGCCTATAGCGAGTTCCCTGACTCGGGGAAGCGACGGTAGCCGAAAGGAATGATTTTTAATTTTCTATTCCGACCCGGCCGCGCGCGTGTGTGGGCTCGGGGCTGGAAATAGAGAGATCAATTCTGGCCCGGGGTTTGGCTTCTTTTTTTTTTGTTCACGTGTCCAGTGTCTTGATCCGGCTTGATTCTTCCAACGCCATTTCGATCTGTCACGGCGCGGGTTTATCGTCAGCATCGGCATTGGAGAGTTTTCGAGTGGCAAAAGTCCTCCGGTGCTTGTCTGCATATTTCTCATTTTCGTGCCATCACCATCGTCTTCGCCGTCGGCGTCGTCGTTGTCGTCGATGATGGCTCGGTTGGTGTATTAATTAATCGCACAGTTTGACGCGGACGTTCCGTGCATATTTAATGTGCTGGGATCTAAACAAAAACAAACTTCTTTCGCCCGCGGGTCCTCGCTAATCGACGATGTGTGTGGCAAATAGCCTCCACCAGTGTCGCGTGGGTTTTGTCTCGCGAAAAGAGACGAATAAAGAAGAGTTTCGATTATTTTTGGAAGACTAAAGTTTGTCAACATCGTGGCTGAAATCTTGTTAATTCGAAAATGATCGAATTAATAAACGCTAGGTCGCTACGAAAGACATTCAAATAGCTGGATACAGCTAATCTCCGAAAATAGAAAATAGATTTTCACAGATCAAAATCTGTTTGGTGAAGAAAAAAATCCCTGAATGATTAACCACATTGGCGAATGGGGGGAGTTCATTTCACGCCTAATTCAATCTTGAGACTCTCATTATTTTTCTTCGGCAAAGACAGATAAAACCCTTCGAATTCGGGTATCTGAAATCGACAACTGTCAACAAATGCGTATCATCCCTTGGTGTCCCTAGGTAGGCGAGTTTTTATTCGCTAGGGAATGGCAATTTCACGTGCTTTAGAGTTAGAAAAACGTGGTTCCATTGAATCGGTTCGAGCGAGAATCCCAGTCGGCGGCGGCGGCGGCGTCATCAATGATGATACGCTGACGAACGCAAATGGAATCAATCGAACCGTGCAACCAGAAGTGGTTAGGGTGGAAGATATAAACCATGAAGAAGAGGGCGAAAAAAAGTTCTTCGGTTGCTATTAATATGAAATTAATTTTGCCATTAAAATCATTTTGATGATTAAAATAGTCTTCAGCCGCTTCAAAGCAGTTCTTTTTTGAATCAATATTTATGAAAATATAATTTTACAGTTAGAGTTAGTTATACCGATTTCTGGCACAATAAAACTGGCTCTTAAAAAAATATGAAAAAAATGTGTTCCACTGGAAACGCTGAAAGGCAGATTGCAACTAAAATAAGACCACACAAACCAAGCTGATTTCCGCCCGAACACAACTCTCGAGCCTCACCTTCGGCAGGGCTTCTCAGCAGGGGTCCATCTCTGCACACTCAGGCACAGTCCTCCATCTTCACAAAAATCCATCCTCAACAGTGCGAGTTTCATCTTCCACCAGCAAAGACTCTGCCTGCCCGCGAAAGCGCATTTCCAGACGAATTTGTTCGAAAGATGGCAATTGTTTTATTCAATATGGCAACAAATCGAATGGTCGGAACAATCGGACGCGATGAATGAAGATCGTCGGATGGTGATTAGCTGCGCCCAGTTTTTCCCTCCGGACACATGGCGCTCGCTTTTTTGAGCACAGCTTATCTCGAGAAGAGATTTCCATATTTAGAACCATGTACAATTGGGGCCCATTTGTTGAGTGAACTTTTGTGCAATAGCAACAAGTTGTTTCTTGTGTAAGCAACGCTCACCTTAGGAGATTTCAGCTGTTTTTGTTTGTTTCAACTCTATTCTGTGACCACTTCATTAAATCTGGACTGTAGCTGGACATATTATAAAGTCAACATATCAACACGTACCGCGATAGAATGTTCTACAACAAAGGTGCATTTCAACCCTGAAAAATAACGCAAACGGAATAGAGGGAAAGACAGAGAGATGCAGAAGCAGAATCGTTTGCACTGCCCTTTCGGTGCGGACCGTGTGGCGTCAGTTTTGTTGGCGTTAGACTCGGTACGCACGTTCGAAACTGTGTGTCCATTTTGTTGCTCAAAACTCGTGCATTGCCAAAGGGGGGAAGGGTGCCGAAAGGGCAGCAAGGAGCAGTGGAATGACTATCGTCCGATAAACATTTATGAGCATGTCGCGGCATTGCGCGGCGCGCGCTTTCGGGCCCCTCGCGCGAGTTCCCAGAAAGATTGGGTGCACATTCGGTGCGCCACGAGTGTGCGTGGTGTGTTCTCTTCGTCACTCCCGCCCCCTGCCTGCATGTCCTGCGGCTCCCCCTGCCATTCTGGCTGGGCCGCAGTTATGTGCGTGCCCGTGTGCATGCCACCCCGACCCCGAAAAGGCCAACGATGCGCTGCGACACGAAGTTATGCTTCCCAGTGTCGCCGACACTCCATGGCAGCACCCCCCGCCCCCCGTCGCAGCACGGGGTGCATTTTAATGCGCCCCCGGGGGTGGGGGTTTCCAGGCCCTGCCCTTCTGTCTGTCGGTAGCCTGCCTACCCGCGCGAGCCTTCAGTGGAAATCGATTTGAAATTCCACACACACACCACGGCCAGCCGGCGCAAGAGTTATGACCGTTCTGAAGTGTGGTGTGCAATCGGATTCGGAAGCCATTGCACCGGGCAAAGGTGGCTAATTATTATCGTGCCGGCGCGTCAGCCGCGAACGACAGAACAACGCTCGTCTTTTGACGCCGGCTGTGCCGTAGAAATGGAAACCCCATTGACACGCTTTCCACGGAGCCTGCACCTTTCAATACGTGCCAAAGCGTCGTGCGAAAAAATCGATGCAACGCAGGACTTTTCGTTTCTTTTTCTACGCGTTGCAGGAAGTTCTCGATGGGCTTTATTGTACCTCAAAACAATGGAGGATTCTATTTAAAGAATGAGTCAAAGCTGTCAAGCTAAGATTTCGAAGGATCCAAACAACTCAAACCAATTTAAAAATACGTTGAACAGTTGAAATTCATCAATGTAAAACTCTTCTTTAAAGCTCCGTAAGTAATGAACAAGTTTTCATAAAATCGATTCAATTTTTACCAATTTTGCATCGATACGGTGGATATATTTTCGTCTACTACTGTTTTTAAAAAAGCATTGCTTAGCAGCATCAATATCCACTTTTTCCTGATATGAAAAAGACGGCATTAAACGATGGGATTCAATCGCTCTATTCCATTTTGTCAATGTGGGCTGCATTGCCATTGTCAAGTGTCGCGTCCGTCCAGCGGTGTCGCGAATGGAAACCATCTTGAGAAACGGAATTCTTCTTCTTCGCGCACCCTTTTTTGCCGTCGCGGTGGTGGTCAACAGCGAGTTTTGCCAATTTCCGAGCAGCTGAAGAGAGCGAACCGTGGTCGCGCTCTCTTTCTCGTCATCGCTCACACTCCACTCTCACGCGCTCGTCTGCTCACTTGCTCGCGATGTCAAACGTGCGCCCTTCAGCCCTATACAGTTTGCTCGCTCACTCTCGCAGCGCGCCTCGCTGCTCGCGACGGAAAGGACCGCACCAAATGCGCGGCTCTCCGATTGGAACATGGAAGCGTCCGCTGACCCGTTTCAGCTCACACTCGTCCCCGGTTGGCCATTTTATCGCTCGCTTGCTCGTTCGCACGTCTCGACACTTCTCACCCGCCGTTGACCAGCAGCAGCAGTGGACGTGAGACTTTTTGTTTACCTTCTTATTTTCTGCTCCTTCGAAACCACCTTTGGCAGCCAAGAAAGGGGATTCGTGCTGCCAGGCGAAGACGACGACGATGACGACGCGATTTGTAATTTAATATCGCATCAAAGCGGGCGCTCAAGAAGCGACGGGCCGGGCATGGCAATGACGATCCTCCTCGGGCCGTTTGCTTCCGCGGTTCCGAGCGTACGCCGTGCCCCACGGAACGACGTGCCAAAGTACACGGTTAAAGGGGAAGTGAATATTTATTCTTAAAGAAGGAAAGGAAAAAAAACTGTACGTCCAACCGAAAAGCTCGTACTTAAATTCAACACCCGACGACGCCGTTCGAGGGCGCGACTTCATTTCATTTATTCGTCCCCGCTGGTTTCCCCTTCCCGTTCTTTTCGCTTTCCTTCTTCTTTTTCGCCAACTACGAGAATCAAAAGCAGAACAATTGAAAAACCGGTGGAAGGCGGATGGGTCGCTCCTAGACGCGAAGATGGGGTGTTGCTGTAAGGGGGGGGGGGGGGGGGGACAGAACCCGGCTTGGGGGTGT
>JAOEFI010000007.1:19474032-19501701 GCA_034621735.1 Anopheles plumbeus | reverse complement strand
GGGAGTCCGGCGCGGCGCGGAAAAAGCTGCTTGCGCTAGTTTGCCGATAGACCTGCGGGAGTTCTCGATCGTTTGGGCAAAACTGTTAGCAAATTTCCACGACTACTGGCTACTGCTTCTGGTGCTACGGGTCTACGGGTGTTTGCGCACGCCAGGTTGAGCTAACATGCCTGGGGTGGTTTTGAGGGTAAGTAGACATCATTATTCCACCTTCCTCTACGTCATTCGGCGAACCCCCGTCAGAAGCGCCAGACAGCCTTCGACCTTTCCATCGTCTAAATAGCGTCTAATGGGAATGCGGGAAAGTCCGAAGACTCCACGGACGGTCCCCACAGCCTGGAAGCTGTTACAAGCAGATCCATTAACTCCACCGCGGCGACACGCACTCCACACACACACACCCACACACAGGCGCAATCTGACGCACTCTCGTGCACGCATCTGCATCGGGAACCGGGAGGTTCGGTTCCGGGTTTACGAGGCGGCATCAGTTCAAAGAAGCACCGTAGCTGGACGGGCGGGACTGGTGGCGTTGTCGGCGGCTCAATAAAAACAACACGCTTTCCTTTCTGGCCTTTCCAGCCTCCCGGGCCCGCGGGGAGCCGTCTGCGTCGTAGGTTAAGTTCGCCGTCATCGTCGGGGAAGAAAGTCCCAGGCTTAGCTACCGTTCGCATGAAGGGAAAAGGGCACAAGTTCACGAATGGCACATCAATGCCCCGACACAGGGACACGGAGAGGAGACACATTAATGCACGCGCACGACAAAACAATTTTACTGCTCAAGCCCGCTACTGGATTTAAGCTAGTTAATTATTTTTTAATGGTTGTCTTTTTTTTTGGGTTTATTTTGCAAGAACACAGACAGAAGGATTCGTCTGTCGAAGAACTCAACCGCACACTATATCCATCCAGCTGACATTTAGTAGAAGAAAAAGGGGATACTAAAAAGGGCTACTTACAAATCCGTGCTTATCACTAATGTTGTTGGTAAGCTTTAGCTTGTGAAACGAGACCACCTTCTGCATCCACTGTTCGCCGGTCGACGGCGAGTCCGGGTGGATGTACATGCGCTTCGGCATTTCCGGGTCCGCCTTGCCCGCCACCATCCACCGGCTGCGGGGTGGAATGAAAAGGAAACGGCAGGAAACGGAAGCAAAACGGATGACAGGATTAGATCGGGGTTCGCAAAGCGTTCCGCCAAGTCTGCTGCTGGTCGCACCTACCTGTTATGAAACTTGTACCGGTAGTCGTCCGCCGCCACGATGTCCAGCAGCAGAATGTACTTGGCCTTCGCGTCCAGGCCGGACACGCGAAATTTCATTTGCGGAAACATTTGCCTGCGAATGGAAAAATGGGAATGTTCTTTTAACTCGGAAAATTTTGCATTATATGATGGGATTATCTTCAAATAAATTAAGTTATAACCCCCCGGGCAGAAGTGCTATAATTATAACAGCAGCTGTAAAACTAAAAACGGCCACCTTATGGCGTCGGGAAAGGTTGCAAAATTATAGTTTGAAAACCTCCAATAAAACTTTTATCGCCATTTTAGTACATTGTAGGGCAGGTGGTGGAAGATTTTCTCCCGGCTCGTAAAACCTTTCCAGCCGTATCAACGGCACATTTAAGTGTGCAACTGCAGCTTAAGCAGGCCCCAGGACGTAAACCGATCCGTCAGTCTGTCGTCGTGAAACGTAGCCAAATCCGTCCAACCGAACCAGGTTCATCGTGACTGTCGGTTGTCTTCTTGCTAAACTTTTTAACGGTCTGAGTCGGGTTTTAGTTTTCTCTCAAACTGTCCCCTCCCTTCCTTCCTTCCGCGCCCACCGATGCCGAGGTGGTAGAAAATGGTGGAATTTTAGAACCACAAAAGCCATCCCTCTTTCCACCTCCGACTCGTCCCCCCCCACCCCGGTGGGTCCAAGGTGCACTCACGGTGCTGGCCATTAAATCACGAACCCGGAACCGACCGAAAACATATTTTTGGACCCTCGCCGAAGCGATGGCAAAGGTGTCTATTGAATTTATTTTGCATTACTTGTGCATTGGAGGCCATTCTCCTGGGTGGGAGGTGGGGTGGTAGCTCGTAAAATCATCCACACGGGCTAAATTTAACCACTCGAGACTTCCCCATTCGGCCGGGGCAGAAGGGAAAACTTTTTCACCCGTCAATCTCTCTCTCAAGACCCATCAACAACACGCGGAGGCGGTTCACGCCCGATGGGGGCCATCGCTGGCCGCGTTACGCCTCGCCGGGCACTCACACGAACGCACACCGTTGGCAACACCTTCGCGTCGTGTTATCTTTCCCATCTTGGCACGCCGCGGATGCCCGGTCGGTGGAGGTAGTTAAGATAGCTTTTTTAGTACAGTTTCACGAGGTAATCTTCTGACCACCGCACCAAATGGTAACAGTGGGCGGACAGGCGGATGTAACACAAACTTCGACAGTCCGGCTCCGGACACTTGGGAAGCGAACACTCGGATCGTCCACAGAGGGACCGGACCACCGGTTCCCCGATAGAACGAAAGGTGGAGCGGGGAAGAAAAAGAAAACAGAGACTTCCGAGTGAATATTTTAATTAGCCCTCGCCGGCACCGAAAGTCAGCGAACCGGGAATTATTCGGTTTCCGTAAGTGTCTAAAATGGCTACCCAAATGATCGACGCTAGCAGCAAAGGGATTGTCTAGCCGTCCGAAAGCTTAAACCTACAGAGAGCCCTTGGTAGAAACAACTAAAGCGTGGGTCCCCGAAAGCGGTCGAAATTCTTTCGGGGTATGAACCTTACAATCCCCCGGCGGCCCCACCCGAAAACGTCATCTCCAGTGTGCGCCCTTGGCCTTCCGTTGCTCGAGTTGTTTTATATCTGACAGCTCTGACGTCGGAACTAGGGCTTAGACGGTTGCTCCCGGTCCCTTCCCCCCTGGCGCTTCCCGATACCATCACTCCCGCGTGATTCTGTAGGTGTGGAAATGGCCAGACTTTTCACGTTAATTATCGGTGGCCGGAGTGAGAGAGGGTGATTTCCCGGTCCCGTTGGGGAAGGGGTGTTAGAGAACGCAAACTTATGTTGAAACTTACACACCAAGAAGCGGTGGTGCCTGAGTGGTCCGAAAAGTTTGAGGCGCCCGCATACGAATGTGTACATTATTACGCTCGTAAATTATTTTAAACCCGACCACAAACCCCCACACCGGGAGGGTGGGGTGGATCCGGTCGAGGTGCGCCCCCGGAGTATCAGAGGTTTAGGTTGTTTGTTTAATGAGCAACAAGCGCGAAGGGGAAATGACCACCGACCGACACCCGGGGTTCCACCAGCGAGCCGGATGGCCCGACGACGGATGCTTTTCTTCCGGTTTTTGGGGGTTTCGTTTTTGGGGAAATAATAATGGAAAAACAGAAGGAAAGAGACGTCAGCTACCGAAGCCAGCCAGCGTCCGGTAGGATTGGGTTCGCTGTTTTAGTCGGCTTTTAGTGATCCGCCCCGTTCCTTAGCTGCGCTTAGCTTTCGAACGCCCGACTCGGACCTCCTGGGGTCTGGGACCGTTGGAGGAGGAGGAGGAGGGAAATGTACGTTTTTTTTCTTGTTTGTTTCTCATCCATCCATCCATTTTGATTCTTTTTCTTTCTGCATTTGTTTCGTCTTAATTAAATTTTCTGCCACTCGCACCGGCGGGTTCGCGTTCCCACTTTTTCGTGGGATATTCACAAAACGGTGAACACTGGTTCCGGACATTCCACCCCCGCCCAAGCCCACCCGACCCGTTCTTTCGGGGGGTACATTACAACGAAATGTTACTGCTAGTTCGACCCGATGGGTTTTTAGTGTTCGCCTTCTTCTTCGGTCGAGTTTTCCGCCTTATCGTACGAGCGCGCCGATAAGTCGGGGCAGCTTTCCGGCGCGATAAATCATCCGTCATGCGAGCCCCCCCGATGTTGTGGGGGTTGTCTTTCGCGCTCTCTCGCGTAAAAAGTGTGCATCATTTTTCACATCAACACGCTGCGCACCGGGCTGGAAGTTGGGCAAGTGTGGAGCGAGTCGTTCACAAGCGAGCAGGGCAACCATTGATTGACTTGGGTGCAGGGTGAGGGCAGTTTCATTAAAGCTTTTCATCGGCATTGTAAAGGTAATCGGAAAATATTGAAAATGGGCAATGTTTCACTAGTGTTTAGTCGAACTAAAGTTGCCTTTCGATGTCACTTATCCTGAAACATTCTTCAACTTTCATCAGCCTTTTTGGAACTAAACCAATTAGACACGGTATTTTTCTCATTTATCTGAGTTCACGACATCTGTGGTTAACCCTGGATAAAGCCCTTCTTGTTACTACAATATATTAGTGCCTCTCTTACTGCTTATTTAAGGGTCCATAGAGTAGAGCATTAATAGAGTAAAAGTGGTGTACAATTTTCGCAGGAAGAATTCACCCATCGAATAATAGCATTCAAGTGTATCGAGAAAGGCGACAATCAAGTAACAGAGGCAATATACTGAACTCTGTATAGGAACACGGTTTTGTTTTGACGGCTGTTTATAACAAATACGGCTTAACAGCATATATATTTGCGATGGAGCATTGCTTTTAATGATCCGACATCACAAATACATAGATTTGTTAACAACTTTGATGATAGTTCTTAACAGAAGTCTTATTAATCATAGTTAATGTCCTGTGATTGTGAAATGGGATTCGCAACAATAAATAACAGTTTTTTTTTAATTATTGCAACAAATCCACACAAAATCTCTTCAACTTCTTGCAGCGCAAACCGATGTGTGCGATCTCCGGCGATGATCAAGCACCCTGATCAATTAGAAACAATTATCCCTCTCGCTGCATAAATAGGTGCTCCCTCGCCAGCCACTGTTTGGCTTGTTATGGCTACTCGCTTAACAGCATACAAATGGCTTCCATTAATAATTTCGCACCCTCTCGGGTGGGTGCGCCGGCCGCTGAAGTAATTATACCAATCGGTGCCAAACACCGAACGCCATCAGTGCAGTTTCACCGGCTTCCGTCTGCTGAACTGCTGCACAGTTCGAGGCGCGTGAAAGGGGTTTCTCCCTCCCTTTTGGCCGCAAAACATTAACATCCGAATAATATTGCACGCGTCGTTGCATCGGTGCACTTTAATTTGCAGCTCGCAAGCGTCTCCTCCGTGGATGACCTCCACACGGAGCAATGATTTCGAGCCACTTTGGAAGCGAAAAGAGGGCTGCGAATAAATGTAAATAAACAGACTAATTTCGCACCAAATTTGTTTGCATTATCGTGGGCTTCCACTTCCATTTAGTCAGCTTGACGCACATTTTTCAAGTGTTGAAAATTTTGTATGACGTAATGAGCGAGCGCGCGAGTTTTATTGCAGCTGTTTTCCAGTGGAAAAGACTGCGCCATTTCCAAATTATTAGAACTCGGCCATTCGACAAAACTTCATCCAAATGATGCCATCAACTAATCAAATGGTAGATGTTGAATAGAACCAACTTGACATACAACAAAAAAGACAGTAATACCGAAAAAAACGAGCGTTGACGAAAATTAAAAACAAATCTGTCCCATTTATAACGAGATTAACACCAATCAACGCCCGGCCGGGCATCCGTTCTGCTCGGCAAACCAAACCAGTGTCGAACGGGTTCCGCCTGGGTGGTGGCACTACCACCCCGAAACCGGAAGAGGATTCCGGCTCTTGTCTTTCCTGCCGGAGCGCAACCCTACTGGTGGCCCCTTTCCGCGATTGTGGCGCGATATGACCTAATCACTATCTCGCGTGATAAACCCGATGCGTTGAAATGGGCCTACGGTAAACGTAAACAGCGACCTAAACCTTCACCACTCCATCTCTCCGGCACGCAGGGCTGAGGAGTAAGGGCCATGCGGAAGGGTTGAGGGGAAAGTGTGGAAATGGAAAGGGGACAACCATGCGGCTCCAAACGGCAATGCCGTTCGCGTCACCATCAGCAGCAGGATGGTTTAACATGCACAAGAACCCGATCATTAACAACACTATCTGAAGGAACAAGCGGACACTACACGAAAACTGAAATAAAAACAAAATCATGTCACTCTCTCAACCATTGAAGACAAGAAGAGAGCAGATTTCAGATTTCCTGGAAAATTGATACAACTAGTTGGTTTATCATGTTAGCTGTTGACAAAGTTCTTGGAAATGGTAATCTCGACTACTATCGTCCACAGGAAGAACAAACTGTCACAACGAGCGTTGACAACAACAAAAAAAACACAATACACGTTGACAACGAACAGAAAAAAAAACCAGTTCAAAATAAAATAGATGCAACCAGACTAGAGTAAAAAAAAAAACAACAAAGATACGTCAACTACCGTCAACGGAAGCAAAATGATAATCTACTCCGAAGGGCCCATGACCGTCCTCCAATGGGATGCATCCGAGCGGGCGTTCCCTCTGACAGCAGGGCATCAGTGGACGTAAATCAGTGTTAATGAGATGATGATAGTGAACGCAAACTGATGACACACCAGCGCACGCGTGTCCACAGCCTCGTTGATAAAAGTGCAGTCCAAGCATGCGCGACAAAGGAGAGCGAGAAAAAAAGGGGACACTGACAGAGGGTGATACTGCCGACCGCCGCCGGCGTGGAGTATTGACAGCCGGTCGTAGGGTGGACAATGCGCGGACGAAGCAACACGACTCACAACAAGCTGACAGTTGGACTTGATCAAGCACGGAATCGATTCCTATCGGCTCAGAGGTCTGATTAGTGGAGCATGCGCAAAATGCGCGAATGAAACGATGATAATGCAGGAAGTGTCATGTTCATTGTTGGTTTTTTTTTATTCCTTACCGAACCCGCCCTGTTTTGCCAGACAAGTTGTCTATTTAGCAGGTTGCTGTTTAATCTTGCAACTGCTAGGAACTGTCCCCGAGGGCCCCGTGTAATCTTTCTCTCGCTGAACCGTGGAGGTCACCCTGGACCAGAGATCATCGGCACAACGAGACCGCCTAATCGACAGCTTTCCTTTGACATGTCGATGACTTTTTTCTGCCTGTCCCACCTCGCTCGACAGGCGGTGGCAAGTGTCCCACAATCCAGTGCCTGATAGCGCATTACAATCCGCTAACAACCCAAGCGAGAACTTGGCAATCGCGGAACAACAAATTTGCCGACCTCCAACGTGGTGGGCTGGCAGAAGCTGTTGTCGCACACTCGCAGGGCGCGGTTTGTCAACCGTGGAGGTTTTAGTCGGTCCATTTGCAACAGCTTCCGCTCGGGCGGGCGGGCGTCGGTGTCGGTGCGATAACACGCCGCGGCCAATGGCGGTGTAGTTGTTTTCCCCCGACCCAGATAAGAGTAGTGTCTGGTAGCGATTCGGTAGCGGCTCGTGTGATGAATCGCCAGACGTTTGTTGATTGAGTTTGATTATTTATTTGGAGCAGTGAGAAAGTATGCAAAAAATCTCTGTTGCAAAACTGACGCTGTTAAAACAAAGCACTTTAAAGGGGAGCTCCATTCACATCCACACTTGGCCATCAGAGTCTATTCCGAGCTATATAGAATCGTCGGGCTCAAGAGAATGCTCCTGCACTATGGAGCAATATCGTTCTGCGTAAGCTGCCCTCCCATCGCTTCCGAAATTAGCTCCAAAGTAATCTGAAAACATCAAATTCGCACAGCGGAACTCGAAAGAAAAGTGGGAAAAAGTGGCCACCAGGAGAGGAAAATCGTGACATGAATACTTCATAATTTGTAATGTTTGCTTAACCCCGAAACCGTGGATGATATAGGGCTGGTCGGTTGGCCCCTGCGCCCCGCTCCACCCCGACTGACCGACGACGACGTGGTGGTTCGTTTACGACTTGAGAAGAGCAAATTATAAGACCCAGACTGAGGGGAGAGGTATGATCATGATGATGTTTTGTTCGTGCTCGAAACCGAGCTCGGCGCTGCCGATGTTGCTGCCTGTGGAGATCCGTCTCCAAATTAGCCCTGCTGCCCGGGCGAGAGCTGGGCCGGCGACTGGACCAGCCCTCGGGGCTAACGATTCCACCACGAGGGAGGCTGCAGAACGGGCCACCAAAAAGGACGCCACACAATAATGGGTGCCCTCCCGTCATCGAGAAGCCACACCACGGTGGGGGTAATGTTTCTGCTGTGTTGTTACCTCCCGGACCCTTCGGCGAGTCTTGGGCGACCCCCGGTGAAGACTTTCGAGAGGTAGTATGTCCTCCTCGTAATGGCCCCCCCAACTGGTGGTGGAGGACGAGGAGAACGAGAGTGGTGGTCTGGTTTGTAGGTTTAGCGCCACGATCCGCGGGCAGCACGCGGTACGTGATCCCGGTAGGCGCCAGTGTAAACGGTCAGAACGTCTATATCGACGGGGCCTGAGCGCCCGGGCAGCCGAGGGAAATAGTGGACAACAGGGACGCGTTCAGTTCCGCGACTCCGTACAACGAGGGTGCTGATGATGATGATGATGTCGGCGATGATGCTGACGTGCCCGGGTCGCGATGATAATGATGTATTTAAATAAAACAATTTGAATTATTCCACCGGGCCCTGTTTGGCGCGGGTGGGGACGGGCGGCCGCACGAAAGAGAGAAAGCAACCCAACGAGGGAACCCTTACAGTTACAGAAACCTCGTTGGGTCGTCCACGACTGTCCGCACAGCTCACGAGGGGAAAGAATGAGAAATCACTCAATCTCGATCAGTAAGGCGCCAGCCCAACAGCCACGCTTCGAGGCCCGTCACGAACTCGCGCTGGCGCTTGGCACATGATGCTTGTGGTCCGACGTTCACCACCGAGGTCCTAGCAGGTTCCACACGACTTCGTGGGATGTCTGGATCTCGGGCAAGAGAGAGAGGGAGAGAGAGGGAAAGAAAAACATACCCAAGTTGATGGTCCGGCCAACCTTTTACGATGCCCAGCGTTTACCCTCGTGCCGGACATAATAGGACCCAACTCACCTGAAAGGTTATGTTGGGATGGGCCCGCAATAGATCAACGGTGAGGGTGATCTATGCTGGCGAGCAATGAATGAATTGGAACCGTTCGTTGATGGACGCTATTAGCCGTCGGATGGATTGCCCCGGTCAGGTATGATGATCCCCACGCTCCCCAGATCTCGTTGGCCGTACACGAGCGGTTCCGAGGGATGTTGTTGACCCCGCGCTAATTTGTGCGCAGGTCTATCGGATTGTGTCCGGACATGCGCATAGACTAGCTGGTGTTGTTATTGAGATATTAAACCGTCGATGTTTTGTGTTTCAAATTGTTCAGTTGTTCGAGAAAATCATTCCTTCCTTGAAACAAAAACAACAATTTTTGTTAATTCACGGAATTTCACAGAAGAAAAAAAAACTGTGACACCATATTGCAGGCGAAAGGTTCGACAAGCTTCGGCAGGCGCTGATGATGATGTGAAAATTCATCAGCTTCCTCCCCAGCAGCTCGTTAAGAAAGTAAACAAGGCGAAAAACGGAACGGAGGGCGAAAACAAAAACCCCCAGCCAAAATCAATTTGAAGCGATCTGCTCTCGAACTGTTACTCCGAGACCTATCGTTGTTCCACCCTGGTCGGGGCCTAATCGATCCTGCGAGACCAGAGGATAGCTCCTTCGTTCGTCCATTCGTCGCCACTCGGCGTGATTTCCAGGGAAGGGTCCGAAGGATCGCGGGACGTAGTTTTTTCGAGCTAGTCATTATCACCATCTGCCCCGAGGGTCTCAATCTTCGGTACTCGCTCGCTGCTCTCGGTGTGGAGTCCTCGCCCCGTGTTGGAAAAAAACGGAACGTAGCTAAAGTGTCCGAAAAAGAAGCGTTCTTCCCCGTTCCAGCGGGAACACCACGAATCTGGAATCACGAGCACCGGAACGGACCGAACGGAGGAACCCCGTTACATCGTTTGCTCCTTGTTGGGCGCGACCGTTCCCGTGATAGGCGTATCACATCCTGGGCAGCGGGGGTTCGCTGTGGCACGATAGCGATCGCTCCCGCCTTTCCCCCCCTCTCCTCATACTCCTCTTTTCCCTTCTCCTAGTAAGCCTTCGACGAATTGGGCATGTGATTAACGCGCCACAACGCCCCCTGTCAGCGGGCTCTGGGACCGGTTGCTGCGACGAATCTTCCGGTTCGCCGGGGCGGGGGGGAGCCCCCTTCGCGGACACCATGATTAACTGCAGCCGTGCCCGGGCGCGCTGGTCCTACTGGCGTCGGCCGTTTCCCGACCACCGAATCATAATTCGTGCTACTCTGGCCTGGCCCAGAGGATCTCCGGCGCGCAGGAGGTGAGAATTGCCGACGGAATGGCGCGTTGCAGCAGGCGCCCTCGGGGCCGGAAAGTTGCTGCGCAACTGCAGCACCCAGACCCAGCCGACCCGAAGGGCGTCCACGCCCCGGACGAACGCGGGCGGAGCACGCTGGCCGAATGCTGATGAACCACCGCCGATGACCATCGTTTGCTTATTTGCTTTACCCGTTACGACGGTGTCTCCCAGGATCCACTGGGCGTTCGATCCCGGACGTTTTTTTTTTTGTGTGCAGTTCCGTTTTAACTGTTTTCGTGTGTATCTTGTCCCGGTATTCACAGCCATCCCCGCGGCGAAAGGGGACGATAGGGAATGGGTAGGGGATGCAGCTTGTTTGGGTTATTGTTATTGGCAGTAATGCTGATATAGTTATTATAGGTTATGAATATTCATGCACCGATGTCTGGAAGCTTTTTTTTTCAGATTGGATTTTGTTTTTGTTACTGTTGCACGTTCTTTTAATTCTTATAAACTTTGTTCGCAATTTTTTGTTCGCTTTTTGGACACTTTTCTCTTTCGCCTGTATGAATCTCTTTCGTTCTTTTTTTGATATTCTTTTGGCATGATTTTTTTTTTATCCAGTTTTATAACAATTTTTCACGATGATTGAAAGTTGGTGTTGGTGTTGTGTGTGTATGTTTTTTTCTTGTTTCTCTCTACACGTAACAATTTCCCCGGAACCTTCACAAAGGCAGCAACACAACGAGAAAAATTAAGCAAAACTTCAGGCCAACGAAGCAACAACAACAACAACAAAAAAATCACGTTGCTGCAGATAATGTGCAGCTTTGCCGTGGACTCTCTTTGCATGAGCATTCCAAACATTCGACGGCCAGGGGGTCCGCCACAGCACCACCATCATATAATCGGATGATCGACGGAATGTCGGCCGGGGCGCTCGCGTCATTCGATTCGTGGAACAGGGCCCTCCCTAGCGCCCCTTCCCCGGGGGGTGGGCAGTAATTTGACATGCAAACATGTGGATACGGAAAAGCTCGTGATTTTATCACGGAACCCCCTCATTAGGTGGTGTTAATTTTGTCGTCTGTTTGTTTAGTTCCAGCGGGCTCTAATTATAGCTGCCTGAGGTGAGCGCATCTTATCGAACTGAATCGTTTGGAGTTGATTTTTTTAATATGATACCTCAATGGAAATGACACAAATTGGAACGGAATGGCCAATTGTTTCAGTTGTTGAAAAGTAATAGGTAGCATATTTAACTTTACATAAAATAAAAAATATATTCATTCCAAAAACACACAAGCAGTCAGACAACATTTTCGTATCCTCCATTTTTACTTTGACGTCCTTGATTGAATGATATTTTTTAAAGTGTAATTACCAAAGATATGAATAGCAGTGGCGCCCCGTTCCAAAACTGGTCCACAGAGTTTACTCTCCATGCAGGAACATTAAAATTCGGTAGACGAACACTTCGTGATGTAGCTCGTTTAAATAAATTAAGCACCTCCGTCGTGGAACTAAGTACTTGAAATGCATATCGCTTCGCTGGTCGAATGCTGAAGCTGGAGTCCCTCCATGAGTATGAGAACGGGTACCCTCCACAGCTGCTGACACAGCCGATTCCGCCTCCCGGACGATCGGGGCACAGGAATTAATTCATAATTTACGACGCGTCCCCACCATTTTCCTGCCATACATTACCCTGATCGTCACCCGATTCGATCGATCGAATCTGCATCGAACGCTGACCGTCCAAGGAGGAAGGGATCGAAGGAATTGATTGATTTACTGATTGCTCGAAATCGCGGCCTTGCGTCCCCCCGGGGGCTGAGTCACCACCGCCTCTGACGATCCTGCGCACGCAACAGCGTCTCACCGTGTTTATTTAATAAGACACGTGATGGGGACGCGTCATCCGGTCAAAAAAGAAGCGGGAAGAAGGGAAGACTTCATCGAAATTATGGTGGTCATCTTCGAAACACGGGGGAACGAGAGAGAGAGAGAGAGAGAGAGAGAGAAAGACAGAGCGTAAGAAACCCATCTTCCCCGGCGTCAGTCTGGAATCTGGAACTTGCTGTCCAGACTGAGAATGTTAAGTTAAGAAGTTTGTCAAGCACTGTTTTCACTCCACCACAAGCAGATCGTCTGCTCCTCCTTAGAAGAGAAGGTAAAAACTGGAAGGTGGCCTGAGGAGGAGGATAATAATTTGCTGGCATGCAAAGTCCGGGACGAAAGATTTATGGTATTGCCGTTGCGCTCGGTGCACTAATTATTTGGCGTCAACTGTCTGTATCTCTGCAGCAGTTGTGGAATCTGCCGATAGCCATATCAATGAGGGTGCAGGATACAGCAGTAATGGACGTAACTGAACCGGGGTTGATTTTTTTATTTTTCCTTCAGACCACTGAGTGATGAAAATTAAACCAAGGGTTTGAAAATGCAACAGGTTTGCAAGTCGCAAGTTCCCCAGCTTTTTTTGAAGATTCTTTCGTCTCGAAATACATTTCTCCTGTCTTATTAAATTTTACAACCTTTTACTCTATATTCTTATCATATCATTGATGAAAAGTTCTTCTCGCTGGCGTTTAGATTGAAACTAATCATTACAACTTCATCACCAGCACTCGATCGTTCTTTCGACCCTCGGTGGGAAATGGTTCAATCTTCTTGCTCGATATTCGCGAAAGGGAGAAAAAAAAACACCAATTCCAGCATCCAAATCATTATTCATTTAGTTTCCCCTCCTTCCTTTTTCATTTCCTACTCTCCCCGCTTTCCATTTGCTGCACGTTACGATTTTCCACGTTTCACGTAGCATGGAGGCGATCGTACGCGCATATCCACTGGCCGCGATTGTGATTACACGCACGCGGTTCGTAATTATATTGCAATTTCGATATAAATTAAACACGACACTAATGATTTATGGTCGGAATGTTGCGCTTCTCCCAACAGCAGCAACAACAGCAGCAGACAACTCTCCACAACTCCAATGCGCGGTGGTGTCTCTGCCGGCTCTGGTGTGGGATTAATTGAGCTCAATCGGTAGCTACGTAACGATTTAAATTAGTTTGTCAGTTGACCGTCCGAGCGTTGGATATCAATAAAGGTGGGTTAGTTGCGATGCTTGGAGAATTAATTGTTTTTTATATAACGATTTCTTCCCGAACCATTGATCAAAGTCTGCAGTCAAATCTGAGATGAGTAAAACTTATCGAGGAACTTTACCTTAGTCTAATAAATCAAAGGACCTGAATGACTTTTCATTGCTTCACCTTCATTTCCTTCGAACTACTTCAACAAAGTACTAATGATTCCGTTCCCTCCAATCAACTAACGATCAAAATGCTAATGCTTCAATAAATCCAACAAGTGTTCAGCCTTGTAGAATAATTTTAAATGTTTACCACCATAATACGGGGTAAACAAACGGCATAAAGGAAGCGGCACCAACTCGAATCAGCTGTGCCCAGTTTCAGCTTGGCCTCCAACCGGACTAATCGAACGGGCCAAACGAGGCGTGCGGAAGACCTTCGGCTTTTCGAAGGCCACACGGGGGATCCTGGGGCGCCCTACCCTAGACGCCACCGAACTGTAGTCAAAATGTGATAAACCAGCAGAAGCGTGAGAAGAGGGGAAAACGGGACACGGCAAGGCAGCGGAAAACGGTCGACGAAACGCCAAGGAAGCGACGAGACGGAAAAATGGGAAGCAGTGAAACATTGGGTGAAGAAATAAAACACAAGATAACAAGCTGACAGAAACACATAAAAAACTTCTAGTAAAAAACAAAAAAAATGCAGACAACATATTATGGCAAAAGCATAGGAAGAAACGGGAGGATAAGGAAAGGGACAGTAGAAACGACAACGTGCAGCATGCTGACAACGACTGCGAGGACGACGACGACAGGTGCAAGGAATTTTCCACGGCGGTCGTCCTCGGAAGGACTTCGAAAACGACATAAATATAATAATAATAAAATAATATGCTGCACATCCTCGCAGTGTCCCTTCCACCGCCTGAACCAGGATCTCTCCTCCACTTCCTCGTTCGCTCCCGAACCATTCACCATCGGATTACTGTCGATCCGATTCGGCAAGTTTTTGAATAATTTCTTAAACAAATAACATAATTTGAGTGTTATAAATTATCGTTGATAGTTTGGAAGTTTTTTCAGTTTTTTTTTTGTGTTTCTTTTGTTAGTTCCTTCCTCCGGGTTTTCCCGTTCTTTCTACGCACACCTTACCGGAGGTGGTGCTGCTTCCGATCGCCTTTTCGCTTGTACGTTTCGGAACCAAACCAGTTTCCGTTGCTCGATTGCTTTTTGATCGCGGCCGGTTTCCTTCCGATTGAGGGAAACTAGCGTCGGTAGGACAGGGACAACAAAGAAAAAAACAAAGAAAGCATACACAAGCCTGTGCACAAGCACACGGAACAAGCCTGTGTGAAGTACCATGGCGTAGAAACCCGATTGTCGATTTATCATTCCCTCAACGTCGAGCTCATCATCATCATCAACAAACCTGGGGAGGGGGGAGCATCTCACTCCTTGACCCTCCACAATCCTTCTTGCGCGATAGCGATAGCTGACCCACATTAAAACATGCCCTCCCTTCCACCCCTGTCGGCTTCTGGGTGGATATAATATTAATAATTTATTTAGCCGCAATTTATCACAATTTGTTAAAAACTTCTCGATCATACGCATAGGGAGAAGTAGGGTCAAAAACTGACGAGAAAAGAAAATCAATGGAAAGGGAAATGATTATGCTGTGTTCCAAGCGTGTTTACAATGATTTTGGGGGTTTGATTTCCAATAGAACTATTTGTTACTGGAAACAAACAATATTTGTTTAATTTAATTCTGGTTCCAGGAAGCGAATTGTTTTAACGACTACCCAAACAGCAGATGAATGCTCGGGTTCACTTTAATAGTTTGCCCTTTCACATCCCGCCGAGACGAGTCCGCGGCAGGTGGCTGAGGTCTGGGAGGTCGATTTTAACGATCTCCCGTGACCATCCGTCCCCGTTTCCAGTTCACTTGTTTTATTGGCGCGCTGTGTTTTATCCACTCTCCAAACCGACCGCCGGCGTCTTCCGTTATTATTTTCATTTCACTCGCTTTTGCTTTTTGTTAGCGCTGCACTCATTATGCCGCGCCGTGTGTGTGTGTCGATCGACGTGAAGAAATTTGATCAATTATAATTAAAAAATGTCGACATTTGCCAGGACGCTCTCCGGACGCGCGGGCCCCCAAAGGAAAGGATGTTCGTTTTAGGGGACCGCTTTCAATTTTCTTCCGCCACCCGTCCCCGTCCGAGTGTGTCCAAAAGTAAAAGTTAATTAGTTTCTGCTGTCGCGTCTTCACGAACAGGCGGCCTACGCGAGCGTGTACCTTCTTCCCTTTTTTTTTGAATTAAAAACATAATCTTTCTCGTTCGGCTCATTAATATTTATCCAACATTTAATTGTCAGCACACAAAAATGCAAAACGCGTCACCACCGCTGTCGTCCCACCATACACATCCTACGGCCGGTTGCATCACCGATCAGAAAGTGCATTGGCGAAAATGCTGGCCCCACACGGAAAAGGCCAGGTGAAAAATGTGCATGCCTAAACGTACCGTATCACCGGATCGAGATCTACAAATCCTTGCCACAGCAGCGCAATCTTGGTGGAGGCTTATTTTCGGCCGAAAGGACGTGCTCATCGGCTGGTGATAATAAATTATGTTTAACCAGCTGAATGAAGTCATAATTACCAACGTTTTTGGGAAGAAGCTTACTCCGGGCGTACGATGACAACCGGATAAATTGCTCAATTAATGTGAAATTAACATAAAGTCGCATCGAAATTAACATATTGTGTCAACCTTTCGTCGAGCATTAATGAACATTTTATGCAATCATTCATTACATGGGAAGTTTTATATTATACAAGTCTTTTTTATGTAACTTTAGCGGGACTTATTTATCTACAGCATCTTACCACTATCAAGGAAGTGATTTATGCTTGTGTCAATCGGTGCTTCAAGTAACATTGTCTACATCTGTTCCTTATTTCTATCGATCGTCGATCGCAATCGGATAGTTTTTCTTATCTTATATAGCTTCGATAAAAACAACGCATTCCTCACTCTATGTTGCTTCCTTTCCCGGCCGGCTATCTGGCAGAGCATAAGGCGCATCGTTAAAATTCCGATGTGTGTGTTTATGATGGACAATCTTTAGCTTTCCCGCGCAAAACTGGCTCCGAAGACAAGCCCCCACAAGAGCACATCAACAAGTATTTCTTTAACACTCAACACCTCGCCTCGACTCGCCATCGAATTGAGAGCCGAGCCGAGGCTGCCATCACCCTCAACGAACACCACCACCATTATCCTGCTTTGGCCGGCCATAGTGTCTTTATGGGTATGTTGTGCTTGCGGTTTTAAAAAGAGCAGAAGCAAAAGCAAAAGGGCACGAGGCATATCCAGCATGCGAGTCAAGACGATGAAGCTTCTTCGACGGCTCGGCGAACATAGAACAGCCATGGCCAAAGGGGGATTTTTATGCTTATGTTTCCTAGCGTACGGCGTGCGGAGCGACTGCCTAGGAATTGCAAAATGAATGAATAAAGAATGAAAGCCAAAGCAAACAGCTAGCGGTCAGTCGGTGCATAATCTTCTCTCGCCTTCCGCCTGTTTGCTAATTTATTTATGCTGTACCAACAACACCCCAACACCCAACAGTAGGGAGAAAACGGCTCCGCTTTCCAGAGGGTGCAGAAGGAAATGGCTGCTGATGACTTTAATAAAGTGTTGATAAATTGTAAAATTACATACACCGGGCTTAGCCAGCCAGTGCGTACGTGGTGATTTGGCGTCGTTAGTGTGTGTGGGTGTGTGTGTTTGTGAAGGGAAACGCAACCAGCCAGCAGAAGTGTCCGAGAGGAAGTAAAGTGGGTGACACCGAAAGCACCCGTTTGTGGGGGGAGGGAAAATTATAACATAAATAACTCATTCGCCTTCGTGGCGAACGAAAAAAAACAGCAACAGAAAGAAACTGTAGAATGGTATGTAATTGGCAAGCGTGTCAACAGTGGCCGGTGACATAAAATGCCAAAGCAGCCCAGCGCCGACTACGTTATGATGGCCAACATCATCATCATCACCATCATCATCGCCATCGCCATCATTACCATCATCCGCGATATGATATAGTGGCCGGGCGACAGGCTCCCGCCAGCGATGCCCAAAGCCAGCGATTGAATCCAAAATAAACTCAAGCCGGTGCGAGATTTGCACCTGATCTGGTCCGTGGAGGGTGGCACGGGGTGACGGTGGTCGTGTCTTTGAATGGTACCCCGGTCCATTTAAGGCGAAACCTCAACTCAACACGTCGTCCGTCGCTTGTGGCTCGGAAGCGCTTGGAAGGGATGTGCGTTGGGTTTCTTCGCGTTTCTATTTAACTCCCCTGTATTTTTCCTACTCCCTGACAGAACACTTTCCCTCCCCCTACTGAATTACCCCCCGGGCCCCGGTGAGAAGTTCCCCGGTTTTTCCCTTGCTCCTTGGGAAGAAATGGACCGAGTTTCGGAAAAAGAAGTCCCTTGCAAATGAACTTGTAATATCTTTTATGATGCAACCGCCGCCAAATGGAATCAATGTTGCCCCCGCCCGCCCGTCCCTTCGGTCCACCGCTCCGGACCACTTCTTTCCTTTCAAGGAATCGTTTTCAGTTTTATGTCCCTCTAGGGAGCAATAATCATTAACGGCCAGGCCCCATCGATATATCGACATAATTACCGAACTGATAGACACTGACCAAAAATCGTTTTTCTTCAGCTTTTTCACCCGCTAGGTGGTGTGGAGTGGTTTTAATCTCTTAATAGCGTCCCGGGGGAGGGAATTGCATCGCGAGATGAAGTCATGAAAGACCGAGAGATAGAGAGTTGGGATGCACGTTTGACGATTGTAGAAAGGGAAATTTATGTTTTGTGTGTGTATGTTGATGTTGATAGCAACAACTTGTTTCATCAAGTATGTTGCCCTTTTTCCCAAACTAGGCGGTAAATGGTTCGGTTGCTTGTGTTCGACAATCTTTCTGAAGCCCACTAGAAGATTATCGAAACCAGCTTATCTTAGTCGTAAAAATAACTAACGTCTCCGTTCTCCGCGTTTGTCAATCGCTTCGAGACGATACGACACACACCGACACACCCCTTCGTGTATTCTGGTAACCGCATGCTAATGTGATTCGACTCTAATTGAACGTCCACGGCCGAATAAAATATGGCCACCGGAATGAAAAGTCATCCGGCTGTCAGACGAGCCGCCGCCTGTCGTGGCTTTGGCGATTATTAGAAAATCTCACCCGCTCCGACGCATGAAGTCGCTAATAAGACAACTCGTCCAATAGAACTAGACGCAATAGAAGAAAAACAAAACTGGGCAGCAAAAAACGACCCTTCCGGTCGTGGGCAAATCTGATCCGTCTCGGCGCGGCAACGTTGGGTGGCGGTTCGGGAGGGAGTACAGGGTGGGGGTGGGGGGCAAACGGTCGAATGAGTTATGCTTGATGGTAAACGATATTTGTCCCCTGTATCGGGTTCTGTCATCGGCGCCCAGCCCAGTGCAGCCCTGCCACAGTCCGTCGAACCTTCTAATCCGAGACTATAAATATAAATTAATTGCCCACCGGCTAGCTAGCTTACATACAGAAGCAGCAGCAGCAACTCCGCCAGAGTTGGCTGCGTTTGGCGACGGATCGGAATCGCAAAGCGGGCACCCAAGTGTCATAAAAATAAATCGCGCACTTTTGCGTACTACCCCGACACGCCGGTGTCGTCGTGGTGGTGGACGCTGGCCAGGTGAGCGAGCAGGATAAATCGTGCGAACACACAAATAGAAACCTGAAAGCAGGTAGACAAACCATGAAGCAAAAAATGAAAAAAAAATGGCACAACAAGAAATGCTCAAAAGTTATGATTTCCTCCTCTGCAAAACAAAAAGTGGTCTTTCAATCCATTAATACTCTTTGACACATCCATATTTCCTGTGCCATTCTTCTTTACCTGCTACTAGTCATGTACCTGTACTGACGTGTTTGAAACATACTTAGGCTTTGATGATCTGAAATATCAATCTTATGTTTTTGCTTCACTTGTTTCATTTCAATAATAAGTAAGTGAGAAATTGTTCTTGGTTGTTATGGAGTATGTTTAGTTAAAAACTGAACTGATTCGCTTTTCTAACGATCTTCTGGGATTGTTTTTCCTGAGTGAATGTTGCCTTTATCAACCCTTGTTATAGTACTTGTTTAGACAACGATTGCGAAGCAAACGATTTTAATCATGATTCGAGGGTCTTGTTGCAACAAAGTTGGGCTAATTAATATTGCTTCATCCACGAGCATAGAATTGAAGGCGCCAAGGGCAGAAGATTCCAATTCAAGAATCCGTCCAACATCAACCCATTCCGATCGTCCTTAATTGGTCCGATCTAAAACTAAAACGAAACATTGGGATCAAAGCTAACTTTTGGGGAGAAATATTTCAGTACAGAAAAATGTTATTTCTACCCAAAAACGAGAGAAATATGTAGAAAATTCCACGCATTTTTCATTCGAAGCGGATCGTATACGAACTTCCCTGTACCTCACATGATCGAGTCATCTCGATCGACAAACGATCGAAAGGTGCGCTTACCACCTCAAAAGCAAACAAACCGAAGAGTGACAGCCGATTCATGCCCTCCCGATTTCGTTTGCGAAGAAAACGCCTGAGAAGTGGTCTGAGACCCTGACTCATCTTCTCGTCGCGGAATGAAATTGGAATCGAATGAAAGCACACAAAAACGACAAAAAAAAACGCGCGTAAAACGAATCGAGCGCCAACCAGCAAGGAAAAAAAATGAAGGAACTTTTCTGTTTTCTTCCTCTCAAAAACCGGCCGCAACCCTCGGGAAAGAATATGTACGAAGAAAGAGGAGTCTCTGGCCATGCGGCGCACTGCTGCTGATATTCTTCCACCCCTACAGGCAGCGCCCTAATGTTGGCCGTTGCAAGGTGATAACTGGCGCAAACGAGAACGGACGATGGCCGAAAGCGTGGGGTTGGGGTGCGCGCGCGAAAGGGACCGCCGAGTGAGTGAGTGGCGAGCCAGCGCGCGTAATAACAGCGCTGGTGGCGCTGGCGGTGGAAGATATATTTTTGAAATATAAACAAAACACCATGAAACGTGTAATTATGATCTCAACAGTCAGGCACCCAATATTAATAACGATAATGGAGGGTTTCGCGTCCGCTCGTTCGTCGCTCGCCCGGGCTGCTGCCGCTGCTGCCTCGCGTCCGGTTTCTTCCCTTGTTCGCTTTTCCCGTTTTGTGTTCGTTGTTTTGTGCTCTTCGTTCAAATCGTCCCGCGGGAGCCACCCGACCGCCACGAAAGTCGTGCCCGGGAATGGAGCACACGGGTCTGGCGGGCAGCTACCTAACCTCACTCGACGAGGATCACCCGGGCGAAGGATCGCCGCCGCCTGCGCCGAAGGAAGATCGATTTGTTGCTAAGCCTGCTTATGGTAGGGCCGATTTTATGTAGACCAGGAAGGGTCTCTAGCTGGAAGGCGGTGGGGTGGTTTCTTTCCCTGCTTTAGCTATCCTATCTTCCTGCGCTTAAATCATCGTAAATCGATGAGCAGACCGGAGGGTTACCACATGCACCACCACCACCACCAGCCAGCCCTCCTGATTGCTTCCGTTGGGGTCCCAAACGAGGCCAACCATTTTTTCGCCACAGACCACCTTCGGCTGATTTTGGGGGTCTCCAACATTATTTGTGTGTGTTCTCAACCTCTCTCCTATTCCCTCACCTCACTCGAATGCTACTCTCGCTCACACATACCATCTCACAGGATGCAACCGAAGCACCCTGTTTGACAGGCTTAACATGCCAATTTGGTGGTGCTAATAAGATGGAATGAGATTGTGCCAATAAATTTTGTTTGCTCTCGTTATGCTTTTCGTTTGTTTTTGGGGCCATTTGTTCCCTTCTGCGCTCCACGTATGGATTTTTCGCGATTTTTTTTTTTTTATTTCTAGTGGAAGTAATTCGTTTTGGAGATTCGATGTATTGTATAATGACTTTTTTGTAATTTTCGGCATGTTTAGGCCACTCGTGACATGAATAAATCTCTAATCTTGTTGACATTAGGAACTCCTTGCTCTATGAAGGTCCCTGAAGTGTGGAAAAGTAAAATCACCTTAAACCATTAACCTAACCAATTCTTCTTGCCTTTTGCCTTTTGTTTTTCGGGCCAAATTGCGAGATCAGAATCAGTGGCGCACTCTTTTCCTGGAGTCTCGGCACACAATTGAAAGCCATTTTCCATTTGAGTGGATGGCTCAGATACCATCGCCGGGGAGGAAAACGGCGCTTATAGAAGCCACGGTTCCCACGGTAAATCAACCCACGTCGTCGACACTTTGCTGGCCCGGGCATCCCCGGCAACGACGTAGAGAACTCTTTTCGCCGAGAGGGTCAATGGCACACCTCGGAAACGTCACCGAGCGTGAAGTAATCGGGCTATGATTTATCAGTGTTGAAAGTCCTTCGCCAAATGACGCCAGCCTGTGTGTGTGTGTGTATGTTCCTGTTGCAAGCTAATCGTCCCCCAAAAACGATAAAGTTGGACGCGCACGTTGGAAAGTATTCTTCAAGAAAAAAAAAAATTAAAATTCCACATAACAAGTAAGATGTAACAAGGAACGATTTTTTTCCGCTCCTTCGCAGAATATTGTTAAGAAAACACGTTAAAAATAATTATTGCCTGAGTCTGTTTCTTCTTCCTTTCGCCCATTGGAAGGTGTTCTGCTGCTGCATGTGGAACAGCTGTTACGAGAGGCACCCCGTCTACCGAATCCCTCCGCCGTTCGTCGTTGGTGAAGAATATTTCAGAAAAGAATGTTCCCAAGATGTTTTGCGGTTACGAGCCGGGGATATGGAAGGGAACTGGGGAGGCGGTGGAAAACAACAATGTAACCGTATCATCTGACGCCTTACAGTTGTCCGAAGGGTTGCAATTATCGCATACGCATACACATGCGTACATGGTCGGTGGAAGAAGTTCGCTTGTCCATGAAAGGATCCTCCGGTGAAGGAGGGAAAAAACGGCTTTTCCTACTGCCGGTGTTCGATTCGAAAGGGAGAGTTCGAACGTTCGACCGGTTAGCGGTGCAAGCGAAATAGACCCACACCGTTTGAACATTAAACTCGCAATCCACGTTTGATCCTGTGAGCCTCCACGGGACTCAGTGTGCGAAAGAAGAACTAAGAAGAAATGCAAAAAAAAAAGAAACGACTCACCTCCCAAGAACAAGAAGCTTCCCCACCATTGGGAAGGAAGCTAATATGAAAAATGATATGCTTATTAGTGGGACCCTTTTGCCGCCAAGTTAAGTGAACTGAAGATCCTGCGGGACTGGGGCTGCGGGACTGAGAAGCATGTGGTGCCGAAGGGCGGCATTTTCATTTCTCTCTGCACAAACTCCGATCACTTCCTATACGCCGGGCCCGTGTGTACCCGGGACATTCGGGCCTTATTTCATATCGTGCGGTTTTTTTTTCGTTCCTGTGTATCTCTCCGTTGGAGTCCTTGTATTCAATAAAGCAGCAAAAAAAATAAAAACAACGGATCTCAGCGCATGCAAAACGCGGCCCCTGTAAGACTCCAGACGAGCCGCAGCAGCAGCAAACGGTTGTCAATCTTTTCCTGTTTTTTTTTTGCCCCCCGAGACATCGGATGTCCTTAGATCTCGGCGTCCGTCCCCCGGAGCAGCGCAGGAAGTCGAGAGCGGTACCGAACCGTTTTCCACCAGCGTATCCTTTCGTCCATCGCGGTCTGATCCGGGCGGTGAATCGTAATGCCAAAAGCCTTCCGAAAAATGGAATCTGCATCTCAGGCCGAAACGGTTGTAAACATTGGCCGGAGCAGGTGATCCGGCGAAAAGCGGCGAAATTGTACCATATTCATATTATGTTGGTTTAAATCATTCGGAACAAACGAAGGGATGTTTTTTTTTTTTTTGGTTTTGTTTGGTTCGGCCTCTTTATTTGCCCCCACCGATTTGTCGGACAGCTGCCTAATTTTTCCGCCGGTCGTTTATATTCGTCCGTTTGTGGTGTTTGGAGAACGATTTTGGCTGCGTTCGGCGGTTGCCGTCGACGTTTAGTACAGCAACATTCTGGCTGCGTGCCTGTCCGGTGCTAGGACCATACTGACAGCGTGTCCGACAGACATTCCGACAGGTTTATGTGCATGTTCTTCGCCACCAACCGAACGTACATTAAACAACGCTTATTCCGTTTTCATTTATTTCGCACCATCGTTCATAATTCCACCCGAATGCGTTCCAACCACATAGGGAACCGTCGTTGTCGCGAAAGGGGAGACACGACACAATGAAGGCGAAAAGAAAAGGAAAACAAAGCATCTTGCCTTCGGAAAAAAAGGGGCTCGCAATACATACAAGGGCACCACACGACCACACGAAATCCTCCCAACACACGCATTGACGAAGGTCAGGAAGTCTTAAGGGTTGCGGTTCCACGATCGGCATTAGCACCGAAGCGGCGAAGTGTTTTGCGTGCCTTTCTTTGGCGCGCCGTTCCTTACGCGGCTTGGCGACACTTCCTGTTTCTAGCCTTTGGCTGGAGTTTCATCGTACTCCCGGGGAACTACGCGGCAACGCTATGAAGACGCGGCTCCCCCTACTGTTGGCTACTCAACTACCACACCAGAGTTTTATTTATCGTCTCGTCTAATGTCCCCTGTCCCGGCACGCCGTTCCGTCATTTGAATGGAGGTTCTTAACGTTTTCGCTTGAACTTGCCGACAGACGCAAGACATTGACGGCAGAAATCGAAAGTACCCAAGTGCACTTCACTACAGTTGGTGTTCCTTTACAGGGGCTAATTCCTAGCGGAAGCAGCCACAACCAGAAGGAAATCATAGCTAGACTTGCAGCAGTAACAAACATGGGCAGAAAGTTGTGGCAAAAGTTCCTTATTTCGGGTGAATGAACCTCGAAGAAAAATGAACTATGGAGATGTTCTGATAAGATATTGATACCACAAAATAACTTCGAGAACTGTTTCCTGGAGATACTGGAACAGGCACATAGAAGGGACTGCGGGAGTGCAGGGAATTCGACTGCAAGTGCACACCACAAACACCCCACCACGTGCGTCACTGTTGACATGCGTGAAAGTTGACGCCGCCACAACAGGAACGGTGCCGCGGTTCTGCCCGCTCCGCTTAGAGGCACCTTTCAATTATCTTCCCCTCTTCACGTGTTGACGTTTTAACCAGCCGCAAGTTGAACCAGCAACGACAACGGACCAGACTAGACGGACGGACTAGCGTGGATTCATTATCCGATTAGTGTAAACTATGCACATGGTCATGCTTTCTGGTTGCGGGTCAGGTGTCAGGTCGACACCTTGACAGAGTACTGGGGAGTGTATCTGGAACAACATTCCATTCCTCTGGGCTTCTGGCAAGCATTGGCTGTGGAGGATTTCTGTAGCCAACTTTGCAAGGATTTAAAAAAATTGTTTTACAGCTACTCAAACTCAAATGATAACACTCTAGAACTCTGGTACAGATGAGTAGCTCCGTTGCGATAAAGAAAAGATCCAACCAACGGACATACCCGGGTGGCAGCGGGCAGCGTGCGGGCGACCGGGCCGGATATTCGATACTTGAATGCTGGTCCCGTCCCGGCCTGCGACGCTGTTCCGAACCAGGCACCAGGCTGAAGGTGTCGGTGTCGAGCGTCGCTTTGTTTGTGGAAACTCTAGAACCCTGCCCGATTCCGGTGGCAAACCCGTTCTGCCGACTCGCCTTTCCCCCACACCCTCAACACTACTCAGTTTCTCGCCGCGGAACTGACCGGTTGACGTGCAGTTGCATGCGGTTCGCAATTAACGGCGAAAATCCGCCAACTGCCTAGAACGTTGCTGTTTTCACACACCGAGGTGTTTGAAGTGGGCAATGATTGGCACAGAGAGAGAAAGAGAAAGAGAGTTCCAGTCGATGGCATATGTGCCGTATAGTGTTGACGTTACATTTTCACTCTCAATTTCCCGCGTGTTCACGGGTGTCGGACGGTTATGGCCAAATGAAGCCAAAAGAGGTGAGAAAATCTCATAAATTGAAGGCTTAACTTCGAACTAATGTATTATCAAATTTATTAAAATGTGCCACAATTTATGAAAGAAAATGTTCCATGACAGCAAAGAGACGGGGAACAGAAATGCTGCCAACTACTCTAGAAAACTTTTCCCATTTCTAGTACTTTTCAGTTGGGTAACATTATGAAACTAACATCTGTTTTGAGCCAGTCGTCGGTGGCCGCTCACTTTGCATGCGTTCATTTTCGTGACAATTCGCAGTAAAAAACAAAACCCACTCCTACCTCAGTCTCCCATCCTCGCCCCACAGTGGACAAGGGTAGCAAGGGCACTTGTTGTTCGCCACGATGTATTCCACAATTCCATATCCGAAAAGCATCTCTTCCGGAGCTCTGTGGCGCAAGTGGAGTGCACAAAACGAATAGAGGAGGTTGGAGAGAGAGAAAAAAAACCAACCATCCAACCACATGCACATCATAAACATGCATTCCCGTGTACGTGCGTGACAGTCTTCGACACACACACACACACACCTTCGAAAAAGGCGGACGAGTGTGATTTTCCTCCGACAAGGCGCATAAAGCGGAACATAAAGCCACAGAACGATACAATACGACGTACAGAGAAAATTTTCCAACAGTGTGGAGAATTTTCCATGTGTGTAACATACCGTAAGGGTGCGGAATGGGGGTGTCGGGGGGTCGGTGACGGCGGGTGAAAGAATGTCCCAAATAGAGTGCTAATCATTATGCGAGGGTGTTGCAAACTGTTTTATGGACAAGAAAAATTTAACACTCCACTTCCTCCAGCACTTCGGTCCTCCGGTCCTGTACCGGCGTAATTTTCTTTCTTTTTTTTTTTTTTAATTATGCGAAAAGGAACACCGGCAAAACAGAAACGGCAAGTTGGAGCAAGGAAAGGTGAAGGTGGTTGCGATATATAAAGCCCAAGTGCAACTGCACACTGCATTCACGTTGCTGTCGGTGTCGGTGCGAGGCAGCCGTTTTTTTTTTTTTGGTTTGCTTGTGTTGGTTGGGGACTGGACCCGGGCCCTGGAGTGGAGGCTACACAGCTGCTCCAATATGCTGCTAGTGTATGAAAGTATGTTGTGGCCCATTCATTCATTCCCAAGTTGAGGCGTTGCAGTGGAAGAAGCTTTCGTTACGGCGACGTTCATTCAATTCATCAGTGGAAATGAAAATTTGTTCAAAATAAGATATTTTCACAACAGAAAAATTCAATAAATGAAATTAAAGAGAAAAGTGGGAGCGTTTTCTTAAACATAACTTTACAATAAATAAATAATATGTAATTGTCAATAAAAAAAATATTAAAACAAAAAACGGTTGATGGTTAGAAAAGTTACAACACTTTTAAAAGAGGAGAAAAAAACAATTGGCCATTAAAAAACCTTCCACAAAAGGTAGCAAAAGCCTCCATTGCCCCACCGTCCAAACAAGCTCAAGTGAATAAATGGAGGAGCAAACAAATAAAAAAAAAAGAGGGAAAAGTAAAAAAAAACCGGGAACAAGTTTCCCAATCGCATGTCCTTGCTTATGCACCATCAAGCCCGATGCAGCACCGCGTTCGCATGTGACGGATAAGGTTACCTCACTGTGTGATTGTGTTAGTGCGACACGTTCGCTGATGGCTAGGTGAAGTGTGTTAGGAAGCTAATGGAAAAGGTGGAAAACCACCTTCCCACCACACACATACACACTTATCAGCCTTCTCCACCAGGCGAAGTGCAGCGAAGTGCACGGTGCATCTGCATGTGTGAAAAAAAGTGCACAGAAAAACGGTTTCCTGAAAACGGCCGCCGTTTTTGGAGTGTTCTTGCTTCGGCATTTCCGATCTGTTTGCCTTTTGCGAACTATTTCTATTTTTCCTCTTCCCTTGTGCGCCGCTGATGCATCGCTCATTGTAAGCCATAAAACCACACTCACATGCACACAAATGCACAAACTAGAACAGGATGTGGCTGGGCAAGAAAATCGGCGCAAGAAAAACGCCGACAAATTGAATGGTTCTGCCCTTCGGTGGAAAATCAGAGGAGAGGCAGCAGGTCCGTTCCCGCAAAGGGGAAACGGGACACAGCTGGGTGGAAAACACACACACACACACACACACACACACACACACACACACACACACAAACACACACAGTGGGCGGGCAGGTTGCGGGCACATTTTTGGTGTAGAAAGATGGGAAAAAAAGGACGCAAAACATCCT
>JAOEFI010000007.1:19465137-19473932 GCA_034621735.1 Anopheles plumbeus | reverse complement strand
ACACACACAGTGGGCGGGCAGGTTGCGGGCACATTTTTGGTGTAGAAAGATGGGAAAAAAAGGACGCAAAACATCCTTCCGGGGGACTGAATGGAAGAAAAATCAGGCCAAACCACCCATTAGGACGACAGTAGTGGTGGTGGAGGTTTCCAATCTGGTGAAATGAGGCGGTACGTGTAGTGGGGACGGGACCAGGGTTCCCAACTGCATGCGTGCATTGTGTGAGTTGGGAATCGAGAAAATTGGGGCCGCTCGAAGGGTCGCGAAACACATGGAAGAAATTTTCGTTCCCGGAACTGTTTCCACGTGGAGATAGATTTTCTTGCCCCAGAATGCTCCCGCCACGTGGATGGGCTGGGCAACGGGCCAGGACATGGTACCCACACGCTCGTCCACCGGAATCAATAACACTTTCTCTCGGTTTGCATTTTTTTTTGCAAGCCCTTCTCGAAACGCTGCGCTCCATTACAGGGCCTTGTAAAACCGTGTGTGTGTGTGTGTGTGTGTCAGCACTTCATACCACCATGTGCACCACTAAATGCCCACGCCAAAGGTTCCGTGTGAAGTGGATGCAATCCTCCCCAAGCGAAAAGGCTGCGACTCCTGCTGCTGCTGCGCCGCTCATCGATAGGATCAACAAATTATTTTATGAATTTATAATCAATTTTCACCCACTGTTTGCATACTAGCGGGCGTACCCCGCACGCGCACACAACCGCATACACACACACACACACACACACACAGGCAGTCATCTATGCACATCTAATGCAGGTTGTCCAGAGGGAAGGTTTAAACCGCTCGGGTTTACCGGGTGGCACCGGAAGTACGTTGGGGGTTGGATTGGAAATTCCACCAGCAAACACACAGCCTTGTGAGGGTGCAACTTTGCCCTTCCCCCCCTCCGTTCCAGGATAAAGACCTTACACAGTCCCATTTCCCCCGGGGCAAACGATGAATTCCCGGCAAATGAGGCTGAAGGCGATTTTTCCGCCCGATTAACTGCGCGCGGTTGATACGTACAGTGCACCAACACCGACACTCCGCGGCGTCGTGGGATACCGAGATGGGTGGGGGAGTGGACACACACACACACACACACACAGGGGGGGGGGGGGAGACGCAAACGACACTTCAAAGTACACCCCCCGCAACGACTGGACGGCCGAAATCGTTTTATCGCCTTCCCGATTGGAAGGATACACGCGGAAAGCCATTTGACGGGATTTTAACTTTTCCGCAGACGCAAGATCCTTCCAGGCGGGTCCTTGACTGGCGGCCAATCCTTCGCCACCCTACGAGTTCGCACATTAATATGAAAGATCAAATGAAGTTGGCAGAAAATTGAAAACTAAGCGTAATTGTTAAGCCCGACAAATATTTAAGCCCATCAGCCGGTTTACACCTCTCGGTTTACGAGGGTACGAGGATCCGCGAAGGAAGGTGGAGCTGAATGTAGATGCGATTTTTCGCAGTCCCGGGACATGGTTGTCGGGTGCCAGACAGAGTTAACGAGTCGTCGTCTGCCTCTCGAGAAGTCTGCCAACAAAGTCGGGCCACATTGTTTTCGTTTTGTGTGCAAAATTGAAGTGTGAATTTAATTAAAAATGGTGGAAATTATACCGCTTTAAGGACACTATAACCAGAACCAGAAGGCTAAAGGCCACGGGGACAGCTTTCCATCACCACCGGCAGAATCGTGTGCTGGCGGTACACTCTGGCCGTGAGTGTTGGAGCCGGTGCACTAAATCATCCACTAAGTGCAGCTTCCGATCGATTGTTCGCTGGATTGTTCTTGGATCACACCCCACAGGGCTTCCCATTCCCACAGCAAAGGACATTCTGTGGCCCGACCACGAAGGCCAAATCCTGAACGTGTCGGTGAAGCACTGTTACGGCCGGTCGGCCGCTTTTATAGAAAAGGATACGCCCGGCGGGTGGAAACTATGTCAACCCGAGCGCCATTCCCCCATCCTCTTTCGAGTAGCGTGCTTCCCTCGCTGGGAATGCTTGCGGCCATGAACGTGACCATTTTATGCCGGGCGCTGTGAAGCAGCAATAGACACCCACTGGCTGGCTTCAATCGTCGCGAGCACTGGGAGACTAACTATGATACAGCCCGCTAGAACCGTGAAGACACGGAGGGAAGAAAAAACACGCGCCCAGAAGGCGGGAATGTACTTCAAGCTTGTGGAATATTTAATAGAACGTGTTCATCGTTCCTCTCGCTTTCGGTCACATTCCGGCCGGCATGGGGAGTGATTGAAACCGAGCGTGTTTCGGTGAATTCCGTGAGTGACGAACTCGGGGGTGTCGGTTGTGGATTGTGCGACGAGCGCGAATACCACGAGAGAGGTGTCTTAACCCTTGGATGCCCATTGAAACATGTTCAAAAAAGGACGAATTTTAACAAGGGATTTTTATTCCAAAACTGTCTGGAAAATGTAAATAAAACACTCCACTTTGTTCACCTACAGGTGATGAGTGTTTTGGACATTCAAGGGTTAGCACGATCGAACGATTAATGTATTCATAATTTTGTTGCCCATCCAACGATTTCGCGCGAATGACGGCCTCCGAAGCGTCGTTGGTTTTTGTCTTTTTAATTTTTAATATATTTCTAATAACGCTCCTAATGGCTCATTGTTATCCAATGATGCCGATCATCGGCAATGGAAGCAGCAGCAGCAGGAGCCTTGAGAAGTGACAGCTTAACAGACTTTACGATCGTATCGATCGCGCTTCACTTCTTCGCGGCCAGCCTCGGCTCAATATACTCCACATCGTTTTGTTTCTCGTTCTAGGAATAGTTCAAGAAACTTGACACAAACGGTTCGGAATAAATGTGCCCTGACGGTGAAGTTGCTCGAACGCGCGCCGTTGCGAGCTGCACTGGAGGTGTGCTAAAAGGGTTATTAATTCTTCGTTATGGTGAATTAAAGGTGAAGCATTTGCCGGTTCATCGATTCGAGGAAACATTTTTTTAAGCGCACGTTTGTACGGAACGTACTGCGATATATAACATTCATCATTGTTTTGTTTTGTAGCTCGATCAAGAATGGTGAGTTATTGTTTATCTTTTTGTACCGGACTGAGACAAGTAAAAGGACGTGAATGTACTAGGTTGCTCAATTTGTGCATTAATAAAAATAATCGTTCTTCAATCCTTCGTCGTTTTAAAGCTTCCTGCTTTTTACGGAACTGACTGACTTTAGAGACCCTACCGGTAGCCGAAGTGTCTTCTTGGCTTCATCACCCGTGCCGAGGCATGTCCCATCTTCTAATTAGTCGCCTGTTGCCGGACCAAACAGGATGGCAGCAAATGGTGTTATCCTTTTTTCTCCTGCGTTCAACATAAAACACTAACCGGTGGCAACATTTGGAGCACTATTCTTGCCCGTGAAAATGAGGTGCCAAAAAGCTGAGCGCTCGCCACGCCACGCGGTGATGAGCCACCGGAGCCACGGAGGGTTCGAAAAGTGGCCAAAAGCGAGTTGGCCGATGAATTATTTCCCACAAACACGCCAACCTGGCGGACTCCGTTCTGCCCGGGGTTTGGAGGGACGCGCCGTGTCGAGTCGAACCGAGCGTTAACCGAAAACATAAATTGGTTCTAATTATATTTGGATGGGTGTTTGTTGGTCGTGCCAGTTTGCTTCGTGGGTAATTGGGATTTGGGGGGTCCAAACCAAGCCAAACGTGAGCACGGGGAACGAGCAATAGGTACGTGCAATTTGTTGTTCGAAAAAATTAGGCAAACATTTATTTTGATTGTACTTTTATTGCACTTATATTGTTGCATCTTCATTAGCCTTTGTTTGTTGGGTGGCTCGCCCCGTTAGGGACGAAAACTAGAGAAACTTTTGTTGTAGTACCGCTCGTTATGCGTTTATTTTTTTGTCATTCTAATTGGCAATAAAGGATGGGAATTGCTTTTCCTGCCTGCGAATGTTTGTTCACTTTTCGTCCACTGTTTGACACGTAACGACATGGCAGTGAAGCGTCAAAACTTTACCTTTCAATGGTGAAATATAGTTGTGTACAACAATAGCATTCCATTCAAAACCCATAAGATAAGCCATACCCATAAGCCGACAAGGCTTTAGCAAAACAATGTTAAAAAGGGACATAAAATTGCGCTAGTTTCGTTAACGTTATCATGCAACGAGTGGTAAATTTGTCTTTTATTAAGACCTCAAGAACTCTCCGCTAAACCGCTTATAGTGCATTGTTGCGAAATTTAGTAAAGTGACTTTCTAACGATGGGATGGGTTTGATTCAGAGTGGTTTATCGTTATGCTGTTTTAATGCTGAATTATTTCATTTTGTTACAGTTACTCACAAAAGTCAATAAGATTTTGTACTGAAAGCCAAATAGTCCAGCTTGTCTACAATTGGCGAAATTTCTTTTCGGGAAGGAGAAAACACTGCTTACGAAACATAATGTTTTCTATTGATTTGAACCAAAGAGGACTCGATTGACCGAGAACTGCCTTTTAATCCATAAATTCCAAAAAAAGACGAATCGAATTCGAATTGCGAATGCAGCCTGTGAATTGTGAAAGATAAATCTGCTTACATTTTCTGTGCAAAAAGGATCAATCATTTTCCGCCCGTCATTGTGCTCATCGCCAGCTTATCGCGTCCGCTCGTGAGATAATAAACTCCAAAATCCGCGATTAAAAACGAAATGGATTTATACCATCGACACCGGCCATTTTGGCGTAAGTGTGTGTGGGGCTTCCTCGAAAGCGTTTCCACGCTTTTTTTTTTTTTTTTGAAAGGCGGAAAGTGGCGATAAACAAGAAAAGATAGCTGAAAGATAATCCATGTTATCATCAACACCCCCGGAATGGGGATTGAAACCCTGATTGAGTAGAGATGAAAGTGGAAAGGAAAGCGAAGCGAAAAACTGCCCCATGGTGTGAAGGTGGAAGAGGAGTGAAATATCAGTCGCGTGAAGCAACAAAAGCTCGCTAAATGAAATCACGAAAAAGCAACACCTCCACATCGTCGGGTGTTTGATGAGTTGTTTATTTTTTTTTTTAACTTTCAACTCGCCACGGCTCGCCATTTTGTTTTCACGTACTTAAAACAGCAGACGGGGAAAATCGATTCGATCAAGAGTCGAAAACTCGTACATTTTTGGATGAAAAAGTTCATTTTTATGATGCTTTACTATACGCCATATTATTGCTTATTGAGAAGTCTAGCCGGCTACATGTTTGTGTTAGTTAGTCGGCACCATACATCAATGGAAACGTTATGAAAAACAAAAATCCACACCCGAAGCGCGTTCAACAAAATTCAATCTCACACCTGAATGTGAAATGATAATATGTGTGGATACACATACAAAATATACACGAAAGCGTTCCGCAGCACTTGGCTCCCCCCCGTCGTTTATTTATTATTTATTGCCTTCGATACGTTCGCGCCCGGGAAAGTGCACGTAGGACAGACATGTGTGAAAATAATTAAATTTTATACGAAACAAAAAAACCGAATTGATCCTGTCTCGTCGGATATAAAATCGGTGTTGGAAAGTATGAAAAATGCACCAATACACGCACCAGAGTTCACCAGCAACACAACCCTGCATCCCCCAAAAATGTCCGAATCAAAAAAGAAGCCCATTTATCAAATGCCGCCACCACCGTCTTCCCCCGGTAAGCACACGGCAAAGCCCCCAAATCAAACCGAACTGAACCAAAGAGAAAAAAAAGTGTAGCAACATTGAAAACTTAACACGAATCAAATTGACCAAAGCGCCATTGTTGAGGCGAGGGTGTTGGCCGTTAGGGCTGTTCGACCGCACCCGGCACTCAGTGCACTTGGTTGCACAATCATTGCACAATTGCTCTTGCACTCATACGCGTTCGTACGCAAAATAAAGCTCGGAAAACCACATGAAAAGTTCGTCGCAATTTTTTTTTTTTGTGCAAGTAGTTCAAACCGGAGCTGAAAATCAATGGTTTAATATTTTATCGATCCATTCAGGGAACTACAATTTTTGATTTTCGATACGTTTTTTATCTAAAATTATTATTGTAGTAAAAATAGGTCTTATCTGATCAAAACTAAACACTGACAATGAAACAAACTTAACTAACCCCTAGAATATTCTCGGTTTGATCTACGATGGATATTCCACATAAGATTCATTTAATGTTTTACTCGTACATCAACGATAAAAATAGTCCACATAAACTTTATACAACCAATAAATGGAAATCAATCATGTAAGGTTAACAAGAACTTCATCAAGAAATTGATCCTTCATATGTTCTGGGTGCTTATCAAAAGTTTGTCCATCTCTCAAGTGGAACATAAGTGTGTAATTAACCAATAAACCCAATAAAAAGATTCACTGTCCATTTTCGGTAAACGAACTAAAGAACGGAACACTTTATGGGCTGTTCACAATTGCGTTAATGGAAGTTTATGGTTCTTGGGACATCTGACATCTTGTCCAATGCCAGGAACAAGCTCATCCACTGCTTCCTATACTCCAAATTGAACCCCACATTGATGACTTCAACGATTCATTCTCATTCGAATTAAAATTTGAACGATTTTCGGAATGGCGTTCCGGAGGAAAAAGATGCAAATTTCATCCCCAAAAAAAGGGGAGAAAAACATAAACTTTTTTGGTGTGGAAAATTTAAGCATCGCCTTCACTCACTTTGCTGCACTTCAAACAAAAAACAAACTCTTCGCCCTTCGAGTGGGCGCAAAAGTTTGATGCTTCACCTCCCGCCTCAACAGTCGGGTCTCTCGGGACCGTTACCTGAAGCTCCAAACAATTATTCTTTCAAACCCGTGTTCCCGCCCGCCCGCCCATCCGCCTTCGGAGCTGTCTTCTTTGCTACTTGTCTTCTTCGGCGTGATAATAGTCTAGTGAAGTTGCAAATTCACATTGCAATTGCAGGAGGAATAAGTTCAGTATTATTTACATTTTTTTTTCAGGCTTTGGAACTTTTGAACAAATGAAGAGTTATGGAGGCTTCTATTGTATCAACACCTTTTCGCGCAGTTTGTTCAACATTTTGTTGATTCCAACGCACCCGGTGCGATTTGTTTATTTTGTTCGACTTCACTCTTGTTGTTGGTTTTCCCGGATTATGTTTACGAGTCGTTTCGTAACGATTTTTTTCATCATTTTTCATGATTTGCGAATGATTTGATTTTTAGTTTAAAATGTTTTGCTTTTTACGCTGTAATGAATTATTTCAATCGCGCGGCGCGATATCATCAACCGTCGTACTTGGCACCTCAAAGGCGAACTTCTGATAAGGCTGTCGATGTTTTCGCATTCCATCAGCCAACACTCTCATGTGTTCGGTTTGACGCTTCCTACACTTGCCATTCGATAATCACAACAAAATGGGAATTACTTTCATGCGATAGAAGAAACTCAAACCAAACTTCCCCCGCTTGAATCTGTTCTACAGTTACCGGTTCCACTCCGTTTCCACACGGCTGGTTCTTGCTTTTCCTTCCTTCTCTCCTATACTGGTAAAAGTTTCTAGGATGATTATTATCGACAGTCAAGTGAGTGTGTGTTTGCCGATCCGACTGCGAAGTAATTGAAGCCACCCTCTCCAAACGGCTCTCCAAACGGAACTCCATTCGGAATGTGCAGCAAAAGACGCGGGGAAACCGATTCTACCCGCGAACCACCCGGTGGCGACCGTGAAGTGTCAGAATTGCCGCCTTCCGTCGAAGCACACGCCACCACACGCCTGGCGTTTGCAATTTCATTTCTTCTTCCTCGACAGAAAAAAAAAAACAAGTGCCACAAATCACCCTCAAATCGCGAAACGGAACGCGAATGAGCGAATCTCACCAACGCCGAAGGTCGGCCCTAAACTGTAGCGCAAGAGACAGCCTGCACTATAATACAATTAGCGAATTAGTAGCGTGTAAAAAACCGTTCACCATCGTTTGCACTTCTGCACTTGGACGCAGCGGAGGAACAGGCGCAACACAGAGGAGAAAGAGATAGGCCACAGAAGAAGAAAAAAACGGTGGCCCTCGGTGCGCAAATCGGGACGCGACTGATCGACGGCGGTCCGTGTGGGGCTTTGACAGGGCTGTAATTTTCGGGACCAAACGGCCGCGACCAGCCAAAAACCCCGGCGCTGGGGCTCGGCTTTCGGATGTGCATCCCGAGCCGCCCCACGTGCTCCACTTAGCATCGTTTTCCTTTTTTCTTCTTCACTTCACGTGCTACCAAAAGTAGAACAGAAAAAAAAGTAAACAAGAAAAACGATTCTACTTCACCCAACAAAATGGCCAAATCCCATCGATCGGGTTCGAGGGACGGGAAACAGAAATGCCATTGAAATGAAAGTGCTGCTGCTTAAGCACTCCGCAGCACCGTTTGTGGTTTGGTGTTGAACGGTTAAGGACTCAATTTGTTGGCGTTGGGATCGTTGGTCAGGAATCAAATCACACGGAAGATGTGCTGAAAAGCCATTTTTAAATAGTACAGTGGAGTGAATCAATTTCAGTACTTTTAAAGTAAGAACCGTTAAAGGATGGATAATCGATTCAAACATCTTAGTCCTTACAGCAGGCAGTAGAGAAGTACAAATATGTAAGAGGAATTTCATTGTACTTTCCAAAAGAATTAAGCGTTTAAAAATTCGAAGCAGTATTTCGCTTATTTTGTATTCAACAGAAACTTGAATAAAATGATTTAAAAGCGACTTCTTTCCATCTCAGCAATCCAATAAAGTCTTGGAAGTTCAACCTAGCAACGATATTTTTTTTTTTTGGGGCAGAAAGTT
>JAOEFI010000007.1:19460137-19462637 GCA_034621735.1 Anopheles plumbeus | reverse complement strand
GAACCTCTGATTCTTCAGTTCTATTCACTTTCAAACTCCCTGTCGCATTTTCCACCGAAACGTTGGTCGTTCTGTTCGCGAGAAAAACCCCATTTCACCGATATTTCGCCGGTACAAGAAGGATGCTGCTCCAAGCTACGACGGAGCACACTATGTCGTGGGTAAAACAATAACAATACACGTACGTATGGGTGTGTGTGTGTGTGTGTATGCATGTGTGTTTCGCACAATCAGCATATCGGTAGGACTGATAGGAACGCGGACGAACGAAATAAAAAAAAAACCCTGGCGTGCGAAAACAATTATCAAAGGAGGCCGGGCGGAAGGATAATGGAGGTTTAGTTGCAAGAGCAGGGAGAGGGAGCGAGAGGGAGAGAGGGTGGGCAACACAAACCGCACGGTACACACTGCAAGCAATTGACCCGACGCACGCACGCACGCACGCACAACGACGATGCACTCACTCACTCACGCGCGAAGCATAAACACACATATGCGGCCCCGATGCGAACCTCACGCCGGTCGTGTATGAACTGCCCGAGCGGCGCTAACGAGCGCGCACCGACAGCGCGCGAGAAGACACACAGCTTCTCTCTCCCCCCGTGTACCACGGGCGCGCGCGCACACACACACACCCGAACGGCAATAGCACCAACACATCCGAAGATGTGGGGACAAGTAAAAAAAAAACAGTCAACCGTCAAAAATAAACGAACCGGTTCCCGTGTGTTTCAGTTTCCTCCGGCGTTCCGCACGCTGTGCGTGCGAGCGAGACAAGTTCATCCCGTTCCACTTTCAACCCCCGCCGACACGACTCACCGTTGCGCATTTAGCGCGACGTGCATATGTGTGTGCGCGCGCGGGGTGTTAAGTTTTTCACGCGCCCTACCCCGTGTGGGTGTGTGTGTGTGTGTGTGTGTAGGCGAAGATTGCGAACGGCGAGGTGATGTCACATTGGTCAGAATCATCAGGCTCTGGATGGGAAGACCGGAGTCGCGTTCGGTTGGTTGCTGGAGGAATCGAAACTTTTCTGTGTGTGTGTGACTATGTGTACCTTGCACTGGCCTTGTGTGCGTGCGTGCTTACTCGCTGGCGGTGCCGGTTTCGACACCTTTCGTGTCGAAAGCCGCACGCCTCTCGTCGCCTGCCCTGTCTCTACCGGTCCGACAGAACCGTTTCCCACATTCCCACCCAAGGTAGGGCGAAGAAGGCGAAAAACTAAAAGGACACTCGATGGCATTTGTTCACCCTGTTTCGCTCTCTCTGTCTCTCTCTCTCTCTCTCTGTCTCTCTCTCTCTCTCTCTCTCTCTCTCTCTCTCTCCCACACTCTCTTGCTCGGTTCAAGTAGTGTCACTCGGGCGCTTGCGGTGGCCACTCCCCCTGAGCAGTGTGATAATCGGCACGGATTGGTGTGCCGTCTCTCGCCAGAAGTGGATCTTTGCCGGATACACACACACACACACACGCACGCGCCGGTTTCTACACGAGGGGTTTTTGTGTTTTCTTTCGCTCGCGCGCTCCCCCTTTTCCTGTTTCCTGGGTCCACATAATTTCGTTGCCGATAAGAGCCATTTATTTCAATTGCTTTCTCGTCGGGCGTCTTCCGAGGAAAATAGCGTACCCTCGCCGCTGAGGATGCGAGAAGTTGTAAGGGGTGAGAAAATGTCCCTTCAAAGCCTTTGAAGGATTGTGTTTTTCTTTTTAAAAAATCACTGCTGAGAACATAATTAAAGGGAAGGAGCCAGTCAAACCAACTGGAAATAGTTTTCCGAACGACAATTGATCGAGAAAATGGCTTACTGAGGCGTACTTTTCTTCAAATGGTCTTAATCCCCAGATAGAAAGGAAGAAAGAGAAAGAGCGGGAGACGAATTCACACGTCCTTTCCTTTGCCGCCGCAGCAAAGGTGAAATAATTGAACATCGCACACGAAAACGCTTCGTTAGGCGAGCGAGAGAAATGTCAACAGCATTCGCCCTAAAAGTCACTCTCGGTCGGGTGGGCACGCAATCGAAGAAAGGCAAAAAGCACGGGGGGGAAGAAAAGGGCCAGAGATTGATCCTGTGCGGGCAATGGTGGAAAGTGGAAAAGAGATAACACCTACCGAGCGTTGGGTGACATTACGACCAAAGCTCGGTTAAAGAAAGAATTCGAGATGCGGAGCGAGATGGCACCACCAGCCACCGTCAGTAAGTGTGGCGTGTGTTTTTCCTTTCTCCTGGCCCTTTATCACACCACCAACCGGGCCTGCTTCCTCTGCTCACACAAGACGTGTGGCAAAAAGGCGTCAAAGGAAAAACACATCGACCGAACGTTCTTCGCCCACTCGAAGGACGGGCTCCCTGGTCACCTACTAGGTGTAAGTTTATACGTGTGTGTGTGTATGTGTGGGTCTGTGTGTTCATACCCAACACTCTGCCGGTTTTTTTTTTGGAGACACCGTGAAGTTTTCCACCTTTTCCTCCACACCGTCGGTAAAAAGGCGAAGGCGCGTTTGTC
>JAOEFI010000007.1:19431242-19457107 GCA_034621735.1 Anopheles plumbeus | reverse complement strand
TAAATTCAATTTTCCTTTTACGATTTTCATAATCCATTTACATTTAAAGAAGATTTCAATGGCTCAGTGTGATAAGGGAACCGAATGTTTAATTTTAATTTTGATGTGAATCATAGAATACAAGTCCACAATTCCAGACAAGTATTATTTTAAAGTAAATGTGCTTGTAAATGTAAATCTACCCTGTTTAATCCCAGTTGAATTGTAGATGTTAACATAAGGATGTACTTATGTAAAGGTTTCCTCAAATACACTTACTTCAATCACTTCCTTTACTGGCAGTAGATGTGTGTTGCTACAATTCCACGCATTTTGTTAACAATGTTATAGTATTTATCTATTCTCCATCATCACCTAGCCAGACGCTTGCCCTCCTTGTGCCAGCGTGTAAAATTGATTACAGGCATTCCAGACATTTAAATATTTCCGTCACTTTTCAAGGATATTTTGCACATCTCCTTTCTTTCATCGCAATGTTTCCGCGATAATTACTTCGATTGATTCAATTGTTAATATGTCTGGCCTTCACTCGCACTTTACCGCATTGCATTACGCAGATTTTTTTCTTGTCAAAAAGGACATTTTTCTAACTTTTACCTTGCACTATATGTTTCCACAGTTGATGAAACATTGAAACCGTTAGAAAGAACCACAATTAACTGATGGAACCGAACCGGTTTTTCAAATCCATCTGCAAATGTTGTGTTGGCTTCTTCTCACTTGTTGGCACAACTTTGTGGTGGAAACCATTTATACTAGTATCCGTTTAATTTTTTTTATTTTCAGCTTTTATTCGCTGGCCAGCAAGCGAATGGGAATGAACTTCCACGAACCGGGAAATCAATTTCCCGTCAATTTGAGCATTCTCACTGGACTGAATATACACCACAGACAAACTTTACACACACACACACACACACGCACCGGTCACCGTTCAGATGGATCAAAACAATTTATTTCGATCGGCCGCAAAAATGTTCCGCGAATCGATCGGGATCGAATCGAACCGGTGGTGGTACGATGAGTCCTTTGGATCCACCCCAAAGCGGACGGTCCGCAGGGTTCAACAACATTCCGCACGGATTCGAAGAAATCCGTCACCGAACTAGAGGATGTTTGTCGCGCTTCTCGTGGCCGTCGCCGTCGTTGGCGTCGTCCGGATTTTCACCGTATCGTCGTCGTCGTCGTCGTCGTCGTCGTCGTCGACGTGTTCGTCATCCGCGCTCGATGAACGAGTTTTTCTCACTGATTCACTCAGTCTCGGCCGCGGCTCGTCATCGTCGCCGTTTTGTCGCAAAACGCGGCGGCCCTAACGCGCCGCTACACCCCGAGCGTGCCGACCCGCGCGCGCCCGCATCTCCGTCACCATCTACTCAACCCACCCACCCCTCAGCCCGTCGCCCTCACGCCACAATTCACCCGCAGATTCCCCCGATTCAAAGCAACATCATCATGGCCACACGGGCCACGACGAGTGTGAAGCGAAGGCGCGCACTTTTCTGGTGTTGGTTTTCGAGCCCCGAGAAGGTGACGCGTCGCGCGATGGAGAGGACACGACGGGCAACCGAACGGGATGAGGGAGCGGCTGTGTGTGCGAGCGAGCGAGCGAGCGAGCGAGTTAGTGAGGGAGAGAAAATTCCTCCCTTTCCCGGTTGGTGGGGTTGCGGGCCGGTGCGGGCGACCAACTACTGGCGGGACGACGGAGGTAAAGGTCTTCTTGGTGCTGATATTAGCGCCGTGTGCGCACACTCACTTGCAGTTCACGTCCGCTGCTCACTCACTCTCTCTTTCTCACACACTGTCTCTCTCACTCGCTCGCGCGCACATCTTCTCCCTCCCGCACGCTCTACACCACTATAATTCTCGCGCTCTCACTCTACATGTATCGTCCACCAGGGGGGACCCAAAGGAACAACAACAACAAAGAAAGGGAAAAAGGGGGGCACAGCACACTCATTTTCTCACTCGCAACCTTCGCTTCTCACCTCTCACCACACGCGGGAGCGACGGGAGGAAATAGTTCGCAACCACCCCACCACGCTGAGGCTTCAAAAAGCCCATCTCTCTTTCACGCTTTCGAGGGTGTCGGTGGTGGGTGTTGGTGTAAGTGTGTGAATAACCTCTCCCCGACTACCCACCACCCGCGAGCCGTCGTTTTCCGCCGCACCGTGTCGGTAAATCGGGAAAAGAAAATGACCACACTTTACGACGGATGGAGGCGCCCGGTTGATGAGCGGACAGCGGACCCGGAAAGTCCTTCAACCGTAGCCCGTCCGCTGGCCATCCGCATCCTCGCGCCACCACCTTTCGCGCTCGAGCTGCCGAACTAGAGAGTGTTAAAATTTGTTTGAAAACAAGCTGCCCTCCGTCGGAAATTCGCCGCGCTTCCCGTTCGGTCTGGCTAGGGAGGGAGGTGTTGATTTTGAATTATATGAAGATGGTCGGTTTGGATGGAAGCTGATTTTCCACCCGGAGGAGCCATTTTTAGTTAGGATACAGAAGAAGATACAACTTTATAACGAAGGATGATGCTAACAATTTCTTCTGTTCGATTTTATGCAGCATTTGTCGACGCTCTCGTGAAGTTTTTGTATCAAATTTGGAAAGTATATTTGTTTATTAAATTTGACTGTTTTTTCGATCATTAACATAATCAGTAACATTCAATATCTCACGACTCTTATCGAAGTGTTTTTTTTTTTAAATTTCCCCATTTAGCTCCACTCGTATCAATCTCTTTTCTGCCAGTTTGTTAGCCCTTCTCTTCTTCCGACGCTGAATGTTCAATTGATACGTACTTCTTTTACTTGTGTGGCCATTTTAACGCCTTTTCGTAACACTGCCATCAAGACGCAAATTTCTTTAGAACGACTGCAGGTTTTTGTCGGGTTTATTCCCTGTGTCCCTACTATACATACTATACCATATTGTTTGATTGTTTCATATTGCTCGCGTATTCAAGGCGTAATCCAAGGCGTCAGCGGCACCCGAGTTTTCCGACAACATTATTGAAGTCCTCAACATCCTCAACATACAGCGCATTCTCCTCAGCGTCACAATGCTGCTTTATCTCGACTGTCATTGTGTGGCCCGCACATACACACACACAGTTCCAGCGGATGCACAAATGAGGGGAAAGCAGTCATCTGCGTTTTGAAACGTCAGACTCTTGGCGCGAGCGAAGAACGTGTGAGGAAAAATGATCGATAGCAAGCGAAAAACCGGCTGCTGCTGAAAACGGCCGACACGACACGCCTCCGTTCCGCGAGCGAAGCAGGCCTGGCTGGAGGAGAAAACACCGCGCAACTTCGCCGGGCGGGAGCGAGCGAGACGACCGTACGGACGACGGTGCAATCGATGACGGATGGAAATTGACCGTCCGTCGTTCGTTTGGCGTCGTCGTCGTCGTCGTTGTATCGGAAACGGAACGACACGGCGCGGACAGTTTGCTTGCGGATTCCGTCGAACGATGCCGACTCTCCGTTGGTCGTGTTGGACGCAAAACGGGGATTTTGCTCGTCTTGGACGTTTCGAACGGCGTGGTGAACGGAATGCATCTGGCAAATAGCGGCGATTTTCCAACAGCCAGGATGAGGGAAAATTTCCACAGAAGAGTTAGAGCGGAATGAAGTGAACATTGTTTATGTTTTTTCAATACATTTTCCCCGTACTTTTTTGACTAATATTCGGTTGAGAAGTGCATATTCGTCACAGATTTGTCAATTAAAGTGCTGAACTAGAAGGTCAAAATCTCTTAAGAGAACTGTTTCCCGTCTTCCTGTGTGAAATAGAGTTCAATCTCGAAATGGACATTACCTGTTTGAGGGATACGCTCATGGATTATTGATAAAGTTTAATATTATTACGAATATTATTTCGGTTCCCAACTATTTCAAAGCAGTAACAAAATCCATAACATTCACCTCACCGTCGGAAGGAATTACAGATGTGGGGATTCACAACATTGCCGTCGCTTTATCCCTCCTCAATGTAGTTCGAATTTTAAATATATTCTATGCAGTCTGAAATTATCAGGGTTCAAACTGAACAAGCCTAAAAAACTTATTAACACAGATTGCACAAACATCCAAACTATGCTAATCTCTATTACCATCTTTAAACCCGTCTGCTTCGTATAGGTTTTCTATTTAACACCACCAATTCGTTCTATGTCTTATTAGCCCTATTTTTTACAATATGCGTAATTTCCAAATACGGATAAAGGAAACAATTTACTAAAAGAGTACAATACTGCCAGATGGTTGGTATTTTTTTTTTTGAGTGACACAAGATAATCAAAGGGTTAGTTTATCTTGATAAACTATAGAAAAATGTTGGTCCTTGGAACTCTCTTTTATCAATTTTCGACTGCATTGAAAAAAAACCTAACGAATTAACATCGTTGCATTGTTAGACTCCACTATTTTAGGTGTTTTACTTACTTCGCAAACTAATATGCAAACTTGGGGGTGAAAAAAGAAACTCTCTCCTCCAGCACGGGGTGCAACACCACGTCGCAGCTGTCTTTAAACCGGCAGTTATGTGCTCAAAATTGCGACACTTCACTAGCGGTGGGCACACGAAACATTGACGTACTGGCGGAGTGGTGAAAGATTTTCCGCACCGGAATGTCCCGAGCTGCATGTTGTGACGGATTTTCCCTAAGAAGAGCAACGAGCAAGCTGGAGCGAGCTGGAGCGAACTTTCCTGGGGCGGCGGGGATCGGAATTGTTGCGTGGCAACCGGAGGCGAAAGAAAAGCAAACGCACCGATTCAACCGCCATCCCTCGCTGGCGGCCCAGCTTCCCAGAGGGGCGGCCAGGCAGCCTGTCTGTCTTGTGAGGGTGGAAGCTGGGACATCATCCCGCGTTTCACCACGATGGGGTGCGATTTCAGTACGCTGTACCGGTCCGGGAGAAGCATCGCTATATAGAACGGCATGTGTTCATGGTGATCTAGGCAGCTGTGGAAAGTGGATTGAAAAGTTTCCTTCCGCGGATTCCGACGAGATTGTTGGGTTTTAGTAACATTAGCAGATTTCAGAGAGTTTCAAAAAGAGATTACATTAACTTCGATTTTTATAACGATGACACGAGTAACCATTTTTTATCCTGTATTATACTTTCATCGGATGAAACTTATACGGGATATATATGATGCTAGATTCGTTATTCTAAACATAGAAACAAGATGGCCACAATATTCGACTATCTCCCATATCTTTGAAGACATTTTCTTGGCTCTTATCGCACCACAGAACGCACTGTTGCCAGCAAGATGGAAAGGGCCGCGATTATTCTTAGAAAACATCCATCGTTGCGTTGATAGACGGGCACAAAAAGGGTGGCCACATAATGGGGTGGAGGGGTGCTGAGACGAGGTGTCTCCTCTAGTGCAGTCCTGGTGCACTCGAAACGCCTGCAGATGCACTCCGCCGATGTGGACGGACGTGTGTTGAATTTGCGCTTTAAAATCTGCTGGCATAATCACATCAAACCCGATAGTGGTGTCGTGTGCTCCCCCCGCCGCACGTCCTCCACGCTTTCCCACCGCCCCACAGGTTTGGATCTTGGCGCGAGTGGGAAAAATGGCGCTGAATGCATTTACGCACGTCGTGGTACCAAGCGAGAATGCTGGACTGGCATACAATAATGCAACGCAGGAGGGAAAACACTCTCTCTCTAGCCAGGCTCATGTCGTACACGGGCCTTCTGGGAAATCGATGAAGGGAGGGCCCCCTTGGGGCGTTTGTCAAGTGAACATTTTTCGCCTAGGGCGCCTACTCAAACAAAAGGTCATTATCCTGCGGGAAGATAAACAACTAGTTCACGAGTAGAAAGATAAACAACTGCTTGGTATAGGTAGTTGTTAGAAAATCCTACACCTAACCGCACGCGATGACTGAAACATAGTCAAGAATGATTTGTTTATATACCGTGATCTTTGGAAACATACGAACATCAAAATGTCCCAATATGTTGTCAGAAAAAAGGCGTTTCAGTTGGGCGGTGTTCAAAATTTAGAGCACTTTTTTATTCAAGTATTCCAACATCTCCAATACGGCATGTTACATGCTCTCTCTATCTTGCTTTTCTAAAACTATAACAGGACGGTCGTCCTGTACCCTTCTATGCTATATGCTTATTATTCTCATCACTAGCAGTATTCTTCTCTAATACTGTACCAGCAGAAAACATCACCCAAAACGTGTCAAGGCGGACAAACACACACAAACACACACACGCGCTCCTACCCATTGAACATGCCAACTCCCAAAGCGCAGCCAATTTTCTTCGAATGTTCTCCAGTCGACGGGCGTCCTTCCGAACGGCGAAATTCGATCGAGAACTCGGCCATCTAAGCAATGGCTGCTCGCCTCATCGGATGAGGCGCAGGGTGTTCAAAAAACCTACGGGTAGTCCTTTTGGAATGGGCTTGAAAGGATGCCAGTTGAAGTGGCGGATGGGTCGGAACAGCGAGAATCTAGGCGATGCTAGGAAAACTCACTCGAGCGCCATTGAAGGCAATAGAAGAAAAAAAACCCACTATCCTATGGGACCTCCATTCGACCGAGTGCGCCCTTCCCGGTGAGAACACGGATCGAAATACCTCGGATTTATACCGGTAGCAGTTTTACCAGCATGCCGAGGAGCTGTGAGTAACATTATCTCCGCTTTTTTTGTTTGTTTGTCTTTTCGGAGAACGAAGTAAAGCAACGCGCAAAACTGATACAAACTTGTAAAATGTTCTCACGTTACACTGGGTATGCTGTCCGTTTTTTAGACGAACCAATCGGACCATTTTCATCCAAATGAAAAGCAGTTTTCCTATCTTACATCTATTACTTGCATTCGTAAAAAAATTAGTACGAGAACGGAGAAAGGTTTAGTGTGAAATGAAAAGTGCATTTAACAATCTTTTATTGTAATATTCAAAAGCTTATAGGTTGATATAATGTACTGTTTTTGAAAATCCCAATAATTCCCACTATTTCTTGGTCAAATCGATGAAATCGAGCGATATTTAAAGTTCAAACTGATCGTTGAACCGTTCGGAAAGGTTCACGTTCAAAATGGCAGCGATCGTAAACGATTCGAATGCGCATTGGAAATGCAATCGTTTCATACACTCTCCGATTGTTTATCAGCAACCCGCAGCACCATCTGCGATTCACAGTGTAAGGTATCGATTTCCATCAGTTCGCAGCCACCGAAGGCAGTCCGTCCGGGAAGGACGATGGAAATTGTCCGAAACTGAACCGCGGGTGGTTTCCGAAAGTTCCAAACTTTATCGGTTGAACGGCACTGAATGAATCGCCCGTTGGTTGACATTTTGTTTGGCTTTGTGTTTGTGTTTCTGTATATGTGCTGCTTTCCTCGCCAGTGAAGATGTTGACAGATTTGTCGAAAATGAAATCTTCCCCCGATCGGCGCAGGAAAGTGTAGCACACCGACACTAAGTGGTGGTTGAAACGTGATCTACTTTCGAATGGTTGAAAATAATGAAAAATAATCGCTCGTTCTCGGGCTTCTGCCGATGGTGAGAAACATTTGGTCACACATTGAAACGAATCGAATGAAAATGTTTGCGATAGGCTGTCGATATTGATCCCCGGGAATACAAAAATGGATAGATGGGATTACAATTCAGGGGATTTATGTCCCATTTTCCTCTGCTTGACTATAAAGTAATTATCTGAAAGATATCAGACGAAGGCGCATGAAACTTAGAGCACAAATCACATTCCTTTCGGGGGATTTCCTGACGGGACTGGTTTGAAGATGATAACAGTTACACAAATTCTCAGATTCATTGTTTAATATAAAGGCTTTTTTAAACTTTGCTGCCTGATTAAATCGATCTAATTTTATTGCATCGATTTCAGACAGTCTGAGTGATGTTTAAAATGTAATAATTTTAATAAGTTCTTTCTCTATGTTTCAACTGCTATAACTGCTTCAGCGAGAAAAAAAAAACCACTACAATATAATTTAAAAATGAAAAGTAAAAATTGATGAAATACGTCCATCTCCATTGTGACGGATGATACCCAAGTAACTGCATGCAAACAACAAACCTGTCCAGCTAATCAACATCGCGTTGCAATGAATCTCCTATCATTATGATGTACGGAAACAAACAAAAAACACAAACAAACAGCCTCACCCGAAACGGAATGCTATGCATTTTATTTTGGACTGTTTGATTCCCATCGCCGCACGCTTTCCAGCGAAGACTTGTCAAATCGAGATATGTGTCACTCAAATGTCAAATGTCCAGGAGAAGGCGAAGGGTGGTTTGTTTCCATCCCCTCATGCTCATTGATTTCGAAATGTAATGCACTTGCCGGTTGATATTTCGGTCTAGCTCCAGCAGCAATTTGTTTTTCCCTTTATCGCCCACTGAAGAGAAACGACAAATGGCGGTTTTTTTTTGTGTTGTAACAAAAATGGCAGCATTTTATTTAAAAACACAACACGCGCTCGACGAAAGCAACGTGGTCCATGCCCGAACTGTGCAATCCAAAATGTCAATCGAAATGATTTGAACGGTTTTGCAAAGGGAAAATTTGCCAACGAAAAAATGGGAATCTGGTTGAATTATTCCACCAACGTTTGGCGTTGAAATATGCCTGCCATCATCATCATCATCATCATCATCATCATCATCCGCATGCAGACAGACGGTCGGGAAATTTTCCATGCTTCACCCTCTTTGCAATAATACACTACCAAGTGATTTTGGAAACTCGCTGACCACGGGTTGGGCATTTTCAGGTCGTCCAAAATCCGCGCCGTCAGCCGATGTTTCGAGAAGGCGATTGGCAACCGGAAACGCGAAATGGTGTCCATCAGCACTGTGTTTCGTTTGCATTTGAACAGGAAAGCAAATAAACAATAGCAAAACAGTGGCCAAAGTAAACACTCGCCTCTATTCCCCTGGGAATGGTAACGTTTAGCATTCGGTGGACGAAAAAGTTACTAATATTCCACAACGATTTCCTATATTCCGATAAATGGAAACGGTTTAGGAAAGAGAGAGAAAAGTTTAGATTGGAAATCAAGTGTGAGGGAACAAGACACTGTTCTCAGTACAGCGTGATAAACGTGTGTTGTGGGGACAGATAGAGTCTCGTGAATCTATTGAAAATCGGGATCGAGTAGGAAAATAAAAGTAACATATAGTGTTGGATGTTTTCAAAAAAAAAAATATGATGAAAATCTTTTGCTTTCACAATACCTATGAAAAAGAACATCGTAACACCGTAGGTCCATTCTTCAATATTCTTTACAAATCTCGCTAAAACCTCAAACACGAGCCTTTACTGTTTGTTTGGGAAATATAATTCGATTGAATCGAGCAAATGTTTATCAAACTCCTTTACAATTGTAACAATATTAAATCAATCAATGGCTAGGAATGATCGCTTTGCTGTTGATTGTGTGAAAAATGTGCACAACTCCTCCAGGCCACAAAATAGAAAGGAAAGGAAAGTACTTCTTCACCAGGAAACCAGAAACAGGGCCTTGAGCCACCGTTTCTTGCACTAGATTGAAGAAGTCGTTCGGTTCAAAGAACTTAGATAATTCTCGCCAACGAGCACATCTCACCGGAAACCCACAATCCCACAATTAAGTGAGTGGCAAGATCCTGGTATTCCACCATCTAGCATCAACGGTCAACATTATCATTTCCATCCTTTAGCCAGTATTTGTTTTGGATGCACCAACAACGGAGGGCTCTCGCCCGGACTATCCGAATCTCTCGTAGGCCTGTGGAATCCGGAACGCTGTACGAATTGCATGCGGCATAGCATACGAGGATGCATCCGTGTCCGTCTTCCCCGGCCAGATGGTGCTGATGGAAAGTGAGGTTAGGAAAGTATCAATCGAAGCCACACTCCACCGCCCGGGACCGCGATCCTGCTCGCTCCTGTCGGGCCGCTTCGTGAATGATGAACAACAACTATATTAATGCTTATTTATCGAAACGGTCCATCGCATCGGAAGAGGCCGGGGCATGCGGCCGGCAGCAACATACACAAATGCGGAGCGATGCTCTGAGCGATGGGACACAACGGTGTGCGCGCTCGTGGCCGGAGCGCTGGGCCCCGCGCTGTGGCCGAACACTTTGCACTTGGTCGGCCAATTTAGCTCGAGTTGAAGCTCAATTAAACCTTCAAACAGAGGCATGGCTAGGGGTGGGACGGTGGGAGCAAGGCGCTGGCGTTGCACGGACAGTTGGTGTGTATGGTGTGTGTGTGTGGTGGCCCCGATCGTACGTACAAACGTTAGAGTCAACAGTGTGGCACAAGAAGATGCCTTTTTGGCGAAGATTTTCCAACCCTTGAATACCTTTTAAACACATTTTAAGATGCACTAAGGAATACATAAAGGAAGGAGTCTATTAAAACAGAAGGTTGCTAAACAAAGTCAACAATGGACCTGCTGGAATTTTGTGAACTTCATTCCACTATTTAAACCAGCTCCTAATACGCCATGGGTTAATAGACCAGGAGGTTGTCAGAAAGAATCGAACCAGCGTCCGTCGAAACATAACAATCCACACGTCAGCGATGTCACGATGTGTTCTACCGTGTGTCTCGCTGTGTGTCCGATCGTTATGGATTATTAGGACGCAGAACCGCCACAGCCTTGGAGTCCTTGATTCTCGGAACGAGCTTAGAACACCTTCGTTGCTCAACTGCAAACTCCGGTGGAGAAGAGAAAACAAAGAAAACGAATCGTACACAATGGGCAGGCGTTGTTTCCGTGTCTCGCAGAGTGCACCGCATATCAATTACGTCTCACCGAAGTCCGCGGTACAGAAGATCGTACAAAGTGGAACGAGGAGGATGCGGAAAGATCTTCCGCGAAAACGATTTATTTTCCCTTCCTTCCTGTATTACACAGAAGCAGACGCAATCGGACGACTAGTGTGTAATGAGTGATGCATTTGTAATCTGATGCACGTTTGCTTTGTGAACTACTTCAAATTCGGCGAAATTGATTGTTCCTTTGATTGTATTAAATCGCGTTAAATATATGAAACTATTATACGGGTAGAGTTTAATACGGAAAGTTACACGCTGAACCCTCTCCTTTTGAAGATGATTGGAAAAACTGTCAGTGTGATGTAAAATTGCTTAACTTTCTCCAACCGACTGATGACACGACCACACGACATGCCATTGTTCAACTAAGTTGGTGTAAATCATATTGCTCCAATGTTTCTATTCTTGGGTACAGAATGACGCAAAAAGCAGACGAAAAGCATTGACCAAGAGACACAACGCGTAAGCAACGAATCTGTCCCAATGAAGGTTCTGGAAGGTGGTACGAGGTCGGTTTAGAACAGGCCAAAAGTTTAGCCAAAACACAAACTCCGTTCGTCCTCGTTCATAGAGTCATCGGTTCGATGTCCTCGAACGTCCTGGAACTCACGCACGCAGGTTGGAAACTGAAGGAGAAAACACACTTCCCCCCCGGGGAAACCTGTTGGCAGAAGAGAGGGGAGCGAAAGTTTCACCGAGAAGTTTACGAGAGATTTTTTTTGCTGTTGTTGTTGCTTTCGATGTTCCGGCATCGAAAACCCCGAACCGGGAATGCTCTATCGTAGGAGAGAGGAGCGATGCTAGGATGTTAGTTTCCGAAAGGAAATTATCGATTAGCAGCTGCGTAGCTGGTACGCATTCGGGTTCGCTGGCGGAAACTCGCTGGCAGATGTGCGTGCCCTTCGGTACGTGTGATGACGCTGTGTGTGCAAAAAGGGACAACATTTTTCGCTGCAATTAATACTTTGCGCCGCTTTTTGATATAGGCTTTGTGCAGCTGTGGATAACTTTGGATATGTTTGTTTTTGTTTCGTAAACAGTAGAACATATTTAGGGCATTAAATGCCGGAGAATTTAAACTAGAAAACGGTTTTATAAAATTGCATTTTATAGAAAAATTGTGGCTGAAAGGTGAAACAAATGGAGGAGGCAACACAACTCAAAAAAGCGAAATTTCATCTACAAGAAAGCACCAAGAAGAGATGTGAAATAATGCTAAGTTTACTCGCCACCAGCGAATAATGCCCTACAAAACACCCGGCTGTTTGGTAAAAATCTCGTCGGAAAACATAACGCAAAATGCTGCCAGAGAGAGAGAGAGAGAGAGAGAGAGAGAGAGAGAGAGAGAGAGAGAGAGAGAGAGAGAGAGAGAGAGTGAGAAACGATGGAAAAGCTGAAAATTGTCATCATTCTTGATCGGATTGCAAAATGAAATTAACTCGCACCGCTGGTTGTGTGAAGGGAAAGAAGATCTCTCCGTACATTTCCGACCAAAACCTCATCTGCCCTTCTGGAGGGGAAAAACGATACTCACACTAGCGGCATCGTGTGTGCGCATGACTGCACGAAAAGAGGTGAATGACAGAACGAGAGAGAGATATTTCCTTTTTTCCCTTTCTATAGACCCTTCTTACTCACCATTTGGTGGTGGAGAAGATGGATACCAGCGACATTTGCAACGTTGCCAGATTTCGCACTTGACATGCTTCATGGATTTGTCACCCGAGAGTGCGCACACACACACACACACACACACACACACACACACCACCATTCCCGATGGTGACTCTCTACTAACCCCTGCGAAAAGGGGTGTGGTTTTACGATGGAATGGGAAACGCGAGCACATCGTAAATTACTTCATCGCGACTTCGACTCTTCTTCTGTTCTCTGCTGGAAGTGGAGGGGTGAAGATATATTTTTCCTTACAACTCACAAACACCACCGAGCAGCAGCGCCACTTGGAAAAGGGGAAATGGATTGCCAAAGCCCTTGCGCCGGTGGATAAAGAGGGAGAAAGAAAATAATAGGCAGTGAGAAACGACGAAGCAGAGCCAACAAGAAACAGAGAAACATTGATGCGAAGTTCAGCAGGGGAAATGATTCGGTGAGCGTGAGTCGAGCATAGTGAAAAGTGAGAAGTGAGACGGATTCCACCTCGTCTCACTAAGGACGAAACTGAAATGCTGGCAGTTTTTGGAGGAAAACTGTGCGTCTGTATTTTAAAGCGGAATTGAACACACTTTTTCCATCCAATGTGTTAAATACTTTCTTCAAACTTTTTGTAATGATTCTGTAATAATCCTGTCCGTTTGTAATGGAGTTGGGTTGATTTGATGAAACTACACGTCTTAAATTGTAAAATGTGTTTCATTTTTATGCACCCCTTTTGCACTCTTCAGAAGTGTGTTGATGTAATTAACACCATCCGCAAAGCTTCTCACCACTTTGTTTTCCCACGATCCCCAACAGGCTACAACATTTTCCGCGCCTCAGGTGATAATGGAGCAAAACTTCGCGGCCTTGCACAAAACTCGTGTAACTTTTGAAAGCTTCATTCATACCAGTCGCGGAAATGAAAGAAGAAAGACATCGCAAACATAACCTATACACAGACGGTATCGTAAATGAGTGTGTGGAAAGTTTCTATCGTAGAACACTTTATCCCTCTTTCGAGTATATTTGTCGCTGCCTCTTGAAAATGCTTGCGGAAAATCCTTTAGAGAAAAAAACAAACAAACAAACAAATAGAATACCCGAGCTGAGACCGAAAATTTATCGGTTTTATCAGTTTCACGGAAAAACACCAGCGAACGACAGACAAGAGCAGATTGCTTTTCCTCCCGAAAACGTTTCCTTCCGTGAGCCAATTTCTGTTTTTCTTAAAACTATCGTTTGCTTTTTGTGCCGTTTTCGAAGGAAAACTTTGTCTCCCATTTTCCCTCAACACACACAACACAGACACAGCCCGAGATATAGTATTTTCCTTTCTAACTACGGGTGCTTATTTTCGTACGAAATGTCCATCGTGTGGCGCATGTGACGCTTCGAAGTGTTTCTTGCTTGAACCGAGCGACATTTTCTCAACGGTCCCGTTCCTCCCGTAATTTCCTCCCACTTGCTTTCCCGTGTAAAAACCATCGGCACACCATCCCCATGGCCCGGGGAGGGGTTTTCTGTTTGCCCGACGCGATGGTGTTCTTCGTCGAAGTGGCTGAACAAATTTGGCTTTTATCGCTTCACTTCAATTTACTCTGCCGTGTTCCTGTAACCGCCCGTTCCCTCGGAACTGTCCCACTTGCCCCCCGTCCGGTCGTTCCTTATCGCTTTCCCCTGCGCAATCGTGGCTACTTCGTCCGTGTGCGAATAGGTTTTTACTTTTTCCACGGTGAAAGAAAAATGGTCAAGGAAAGAGCAGAGGGATGAGTTTTCTTCGGTTTCGCAGCAAAAATACTCTCACATTCCAGGACCGTGCTGGTTGTGGAAGAGAGAACGAGAGGTGCGATACAGGATATGGAGCGAAGGAAGTTAACAAGATACAAACAGGGCAAGATACTACTACTGGTCACCGGGCTTGGAAGCTGACTCGCCGAAACGATTTCTACGCGGCTGGAGGGGGATGTTTTTTTTTTTTTCGGACCGAGTCCTGTTCGTGACAGGATACACCGGGATGGAAGTAGGGTGGTAAGAAAACCAACAACGGCATGTACCACCACCACCACCAGCGCACGCCATTTTCCCAGCACCATCTGGGGAAGAGCAGCACTAAAGTGGACGTGATTTTTCGTCCCCATACACAGTGACAAAGAACTGCGGCTATCCTCGAGCTGCTGCTTCTTAGAGGGAAAGACCTCCAGAAGCGACCGATCCTGGTGTGGCCTTGGGTCAAGAAATCATTTTCATTACTTTATTATACAAAAACACACTGTAACCCGGGCAGTCGGGGTGTGGCACTGGGCCTGGGAGCTGGGAGGATTTACTGGGAGCCTCTTAAGGATATTGGCGTACGGTGGGTGGTGGGGGGGGGTTGGTGTACGCGCTCAAGAAAACCCACTTCTTCGTCTTCCACTTTGGAAGACGTCTTTTGTTCATCCCCACTCCTGGAGAAAAAACACCCGCAGAGCAGCGAGCCTTGGCCGATGATAAATTGCTCCCAATGTGTGACACAATGTGCGAGTTTTGGGAAGGACGTTTCATTTTTCTTCCACCCCATCGCACCCGACTCCCCCCTTCGTCCGTTCTCCTCGCACGATTTATTGTCTCCTCGGAACCTGCATTTTCATTCCAACGCCACCATCATCATCATCGTCATCGCCGTCGTCGTCATCATCGTCGTGGTGTTTGAATCATTCATAACTTTTGGTGCGTTTTTCTCCGCTGGGAAAGGGCAGGCAGGCAGGCAGGCAGGCAGTGTCGGCCGCAAAGGATCCACACGGAAAATCAATTGCCTGCTACGCCATTTTGCACCGTGCGGAGAAGGGAACGCTTTAAGAGGTTCAACGAAATAGTGTCGCATATTAGTGTGCATGAAGGAAGTATTACATACGTTAGAGTAGAATTAGAGACAACTTAACATGTCCAACGTCCCATTTCTCTTCACCAATGTTGCACCAGTACTCTAATACTTGATTGGTATCTCAGAAGGCTATGGGCAGTAATTTAGAATGTTTCAATATTTCTGCCAGCCCTTTTTGGAAAGAAGACTTTAACGGGAAATTGAATGTAGCTAGAGGAAAAGGCGCAACTCAGCCAAGCGTGTACCGTATATAAGAATACTACAAGTTTTTCAGCTTAAGACTTCTTCCTTTCTATTCTACTTTCCTACCACTACTTTCTCAACCCACGCACCCAATTCATTTCCGTGTGGGTCGTAAACCATTATTACTTTAACTATCCGTGTTGCGTCGTTCTGCTTTACTTTTTTACATCGCACAAATCAGTGACTTTCCTACATACGAGTAAAAGCGATTGCAGATCTTAAAAAGGGTCTGGTAGACCGCCCCGTAAACGGGGCCTTCTGGTGCAACTTTTCTCGGTCCATTTAGCGTGACATACGCCTTGCAGCAACTTACGCAGGGCTTGTGCGTTGGAGACAACACCGTCAAACGAAACGGCTCGGCATTGTTTTCCTTTTCCATTTTCCATATTTTCTAGCGCCCTGCGTCGATCTGCCTACGACGGTGATGATTTTCCACACCCGGCTCCTCCTCCCATTCGATGTGTGAGTGTGTGTTAGTGTTAGTGTTGCGAAGTGTTCCACTTTTTCTTGAACCACCCGTCCTCTCGTATTGCCCGCCGCCCGTCGTCTCGGGCAGTAATTTAAATACTACGTTTTAACACTAATTGCACCGTACCTGATGCAATTGTTTTATTCCACTTGCCAATGACAGCTTTGATGTCATTGCCATTAATGTGTGTGTTCTCTTTTCTTTCCTTTTTTTTTGTTGTATAGAATATCTGTTCCATTAATTGTAGGTTGAGGGTACAATAGTTAACCCTCGTTGTCGTGTACAACGTTTACATGTTGGTACTGCATATTTTATGACAAGTTTACAAAGTTTCTAAATGATACTGAGCTATAAAAACAAATTAAAAACTGTTTCAACACTAAAATCAATGGTTCTCTTCTGTAACATTATTTATCTATGATTTCTAAACAGTTTTCAAAGTAAAATGATACATTTTAATGATAAATAGAAAGAATGCACACACACATACCATTTTTGTTATATACTCCACATGCAACTCTGGAAACAGCAATCATCATCGATCGCAATGATCGATTTCCAATTGGCGCGTATGGAAAAGAACACGCGGCGCAAGTGGAAACTGATGTCCAGAGAGTAACGACACATCGGACGCAAAAGGAAAACCGGCACACAGAACGACCGGCCTGCGACGCCATGCTCAAGTGGCCAGTAATTATCATCGGACAATGTCTATCATCGAAACGCAATTGAGTGTGTTTTTTGCAACTTTTGCAGTTGGTACCCGCAGCGACAACATTACAAATCATACGATGTCCACCATTTCTTCCTGGGTTTGGTTTCTTTTTTCTCTCTTCATTTGTGCCGTGTGACACACAAACACCATCAACCGACCGGGGCGGGGGAGGACAGGCGAAGTGTGTGACACGAAACGACACGCGGGCGCGGTTCCGATTGTTTGTCACACAACACAAACATATCCGCATAGAGAAAGGAAAGCAGGTTAAAAAACAAAAAAAAAAGGAAAAAGACAATACCGTTACGTGCGTTACAAGCAGAAGCACAAGGCTGTGATTACGGTTTTATGTTCGGATGCGCCCGCTTCCAAACTCATCCATCCGTCACTTCCTTCAAAGGGAGGTTTGCCAGTGTTCCCTTTCGGAGTCTCCACCGAGCGTGTTCCCCCCGTAACTCCCCGCGCCTTTGTTTTAACGAATCCGCGCGTGAACGCAACCCGCACACTTATTGGGACCCGCGGAAGCGTCGCCGTTGTGTGACAAATTACAGCTCCAGCGATTTTCTCGTCAGCCATTGTCGGACGTACGTGTACGAGTGGAAATGGCCCCCGCCGTTCACCAGACTTACCGCAACCCGCGTGCCGCGCGCAACAACTCACCTGCAACAACGGGGCCGGGGATGATTATGGTTCATTAAAAGCGCCATCGGAGCACAGTTTCGCGTAACTCGCAGTGTCCGAACCTCGGTTGACCTCGCCTCAATGCGAGTGGTGGACGTGGAAAACCCCCGGACGGGAGGCGAAAAGTAGGATTTTGCTGGTGGAAAACAGCTACCACCCCGGGCGGGGACGACGCCATTCGAACGTTTTCCATCTGTTTGGCGATCCGATCCGGTGGATTGTCATTTCCACACCCCATAAATAACACGAGAGAACCCACACAGCCACGCATGGCCCGCTGCCTGTTGATGAGCTGGTTGCCGGGGGAAAAAAAAGAAAAGGGTTATTAAAGTGCAATTATGACGATTATGGGTCCGAGCTTCGGCTGTATTGGTGGCGTTTTCCCGTTTTTATCCCCCGCTACATCCACCTGCCATCTTTTTCCCTTCCCCGAACCCAGTCCTGGCAATGGAAAATAAATCCCCGCTTTTTTTCCTGGCCGCTCTGTACTAAACGCTGTTTTAAATGTTTGCGTTTCACTTGGCGAGAGGACATGATCATTTGACGAAGCAATACACAGCGTTACAGACGGCCACCGATTCTGCTGCTCCATGCTTTGTTTATGGAACGGTAGCGAAACGATGGCTTTAATTGTTTTTTGATGATCCGGCCCATCGATTATCCTAAAGCAGAAGGCAGAAGCAGCACGCAGGTAATGCAGAGGGTTGTGAAAGGTTAATAGAGATCGGGTCATCGGGTCGTAATGGGAACATCAGAATGCCCCGTGTGTAATGAAATTATGGTTTGCCTATTGGAAACTGTTTTGTGTTCATAGTGTCAATAGACGATCCAAAAACCTACTACTCTTAAACCAATGTGGAACACAAACACGATTTACTAAAAGTTCTCTAATTTCATGGGATTTGTGTAACGCGAACGAAAAGTTCAACACAATCGAATTGAAATGCATAGGAAATGGACTCCAATCAGGACTGGATGAACCATGTGAATTATGTTATACATTTTGGGAAAATCAAGACAACTTTTAAGAAAATATTCAGAACGTCTGCTTATCAACAGAATTCCTCCATCGTGTCTACAATTCAATGAACACATAACGTCCACTGTTCTTGCTTTCGGCAGATTCAGTGTCAATTTTCATTCGGAGTGAGAAAACGGCCAACACCCATTCCCGGCTCCCATCGGCTATAACAGACACCTGTCGTCAAAATAGAAGCGTCGATCGAGAAGATCCGCAGGCGCGTGAAATTCGAAGCCAACCTGGCGCTTCGGACAGAAAGCGCTCCAGGCGGGAACGTTCCGTGTCCGGTGAATCTTTCACACCATTTCCGGAAGCGGTCCAAACGAAGGACATTTGAAGCGTGGCGCCTGCGGAATGGTGGAAAACTCAATCTCCAGCTCTTGTTCTTGTGTCGTGCGTACGTGCAAGTGCAACGATGCATTTTGCGCGTTTGACGACTTTCGATCGGTTTCCGGGGCAAATACGAATCGCGGCCCAATTGGGAATACTGTGTGGTTTGTTGAACGGGTGGATTTTTGTTTGTTTGCTTTAATGTCCGCAAACCAATTGCATTTCCCCGCGGTTCGAAAGGAGCCCGCCCACCGTCCGAGGGAGAAAGTTGACACGTTTCATTATCCCAGGGCGGCAAAATCGACACGGCTTACAGAATGCGCAGTCCGTCGCTGCACACTGGGGCCATCTTTGGCTCGGAAGGTTTGGAAAACTGGCAACGGCTCGACGTACTGATCAGCCAGATGGAAAATGGCAGTGGGGACCGGCGGGTTAAGGGTAGTGGGGTTTTCGCAGCCCACGAAACGTCCTGTCCCAAATCGAACGAACGCTGGTCTATGGCTGGACATGGTGCTGTCGTTCCCGTGCAGATGCATCCGCGTTTTACGATTGCATACGAAAGGTGAGATGTGCATCGTTAGCTCAAAGCGAACAGGAAGACCGACGCACTGTGGGAAAGATTGTTGGAAATTTCTGAACGTATTATATGTTTGATACTTGGAGAGAAAAATAGCCAAATATTCGTTTGATTGTCGGAAGAGTCATATAAAGTAAAGAAAAATAGTATTCAACCGTCGATCAAGTCGAAATAGTTTAATATACACCATTTTGAAAAATGAAACAAAAATTAAATTCATAGGAAAAATTCTTGAAATAAAATTTTCATTTAATCCAAAAATTAACACGAAAAATTTGAATATGAACTGAACATTATCTGACTAAATTTTTTTTCATTTATCAGAACGCATAGCAATTGATTCACTATCACACAATCATGTTTAGGACAAAGAATTCTTGGCCCAATATTTGAGCATTATTTTTTCCACAGTAATTCTTTCGAAGTCCACTCACAAGCCATCGCTTGGACATTCATACATTTAACCTCTCGCCTTCCGAAGGGAAAACTATAAAGCTAACAAGGCAGACCCTCTTCCGTGTGATGCACATGCAACGAGCCATGGGGCGGCACTAGTCTATGGACGATTTCAGTCCGACACGCAGACACAGACAACTGCGGGGAGGACAAGGATGGGACGCGGGATAGGAGTCGCCCACGGTCGAATGGTTGATGAAGCGCGAGTGCAAAATTTCACTTAAGGACTTCTGTGACGCTGACTGGCGTTTTTCCCTTCGTCGAGTGTCTTTCACGAACCGAACGAACGAACGTGCGGCCACACCGGAAAGGCTATCTTCGCGGAGTGCTTTGATTTTCGCACCATTCGTGTTTCGGTGCGTTTTTTTTTTTTCGCCAGTTCTCGGACCGAGTTGCATCGTTTGCGTGGCCGGTAGTTGGAATTGGCCGCCGTTCTAGGATTGTATTTGCGGAACCGCATCACGCAACCGACGAACACCGCGCGGCTCGGATGCAACCCTTTCCTAGGGGTGAGAGCTGATCCTCACGCCTAGTGCTCTTTTTGTTCGCCACTGACTGGCTGGTCTGCGGTCGTGGCAGCCGACGATGCAGATGCACCAGACAGAAGCTGCACATGCTGCACCCGAAAGCGACGGAAACGAAACGCCAATTTTTTTTTTTTTTTGGGGTCCGTTGTCCGGGCGGTTCTATCCCTTCCCTTATGTTTTTGTGTTTTGTTTTCCAACCGACTATGCATTCCGTTTGTTTTTCCCGGTGGAAACTCTTCCGGTGCGCGGTAGGCTTTTCCGAGGGCTTTGCCACAGTTTTCACGCGAACGGCCGCGTTCGGCGGAGGTGGCGATTTTCGAGCTCCCGTTTTGCGGCTAACCGTTGCCCGAAAGCGGCCAGACAGCATTTGTTCGGCGGGCGGAGGGGACGGGGAGGGGGGGAGGGGGAGCGATGTTTGGCGTTGGGTGGATTGAGTTTGACTTGCGAACGTTTTGGGGTTGAATGCGTCATTTGAGCCCCTCACATGAGGTCTTGCCGGTGGACTACAAACTAGCAGCAGAGTATTATGAGTAGTGTTTTAAAGCACAAGTCATTTACAGTAATTTTTCCCATAGGAATCAATTAGTAGTTACTAAGATTACTAGCCAGAATCCCAGTAGTTACTAAGATTTATCCTTTTAGGAATATTACATAAAAAATGTTAAAATGTGAATTTCAATGTAAAAATTAAACAACATCGAAATGTTGATCAATCATTTTGGGCAATAATTTTTAGGAGTTTTTTGACCTTGTCCTCTTCTCAGTATTCTGCATCCGAAAACAGTGCAGGCTTCTGTTTTCTAAATTGATAACAAGCATTGCAAGACATACACGTGGACGTCGGGACTTCTAAAAGCAAAATTAAAAAAAAAAAACGATTCGAGACGAAAACCGACCCACAACGAAAGTCCACAAAAAAAAGTGTTTCCCTTTCGGAGAATCGCTTCCGGTCACGATAAAAAGTCATACACCTCGAACCGTGGGTCTGTGTTCGCGTTTCAAACTGCATCACACCTCACTATGCAACCGGGGGCGTCTCTTTCACGCCAGCGAAATCAGCCCCCTCGCCCCATTCACTGTTCGTAGCCGACCCCAGATCGATAGTGTTCAAATTTGCCTCAAACACCAGCAGCACAAGAGTGCATCGTTTCTTCTGCTCCGTTCCCGTACGATCGATGCAGTTGCGGTGCAGCATGTCTCCCGAGGCTACCCGGTGGCCGTCCCGAGGAGTGGTGGTTTCTGTTCTGGTTGACCATTTTCCCGATGGAAAGCGGTGTGGGTCGTTGTCTAAACGACCGGCGCACTGACGACGGACTGACCATCGGTTGGTCGTGGGGTGGGTGGTGCGCAAGAAATCTATCAACTTCAGCTAATGAACGAGTGCCGAATATCGATTTTTGTGATTGCTAAAAGAAAAAACGATGGCCATCCGTGGCAGTTTTATCGGGTTGGACTGCAGGTTGGTGCTCGATATGCAATCGAACCCGTCTAGCCCCTTCTAGCGTTTTGTGGCGGCGTGAAAATGGAATTGATATGCAATCAATGGAACAAACATCAACATAAAGAATGAAGTATTTGAATTATGAAATTGATGATCGATTTTAAACATTAGGAAACTGAAGTAATATCTATACTGAAATACTCCAAACTGGAGTGATTTAATTGCAGAAAATTATACAGACTTTATAACGATTTTATTACAACGGAACTAACAAAAGAATTAGTTAGGAATGATTAAGTTACCAACCTGCTAACATTAATCAAAAAAAAAAAAAAAGAAAACTGCAGAACGAAACATCATACAGGAAACTCTACCCGTACTTTCTTTCATTTATAAACGAGATTTAAAATAAGATTCAAAGAGAGTTCTCGTTCATTGATCACAATTTTGACAAATGTTTGATATCAAATAGAAAGAAAACAACAAAAACATTCCGAAAAAGATCAATACGAAGGAAGGAGATGAATGTTTGAGATGATTGTAAAGTTCTGACTCTCAACCGGTATAAATTTAAATATATACAAATTGTATAAAATTACAATTATATACAAAATGTATGGCAAGACTAATTCGTCCTGACCGCACGGGAGGTTCCGTGGGCGGGAGCTGCAGAAAGTCTCCCGCGCACTAGCGCAACATTGTATCCGGCAAGCAACAGTAAATAACTACACCCAGAACAACCAATATCAAGCCAATTTGAACCCGACAAAAAGCCCACCCCCCCGTGGGACGGGAAAGAGCAACAACGGACTCAACAACTGCAACGGGCAAGTCGCGCCACGGCCCAACACTCGGCGGCCGGTGCATTTAGCTTCGTGCAATTTTAATCACTTTCGCCTCTTCGCCCCGTCCAGCCCCATCCCTTGGGTACCTATCCCAAAAACCGGAACCGGCAGTGCAAAGTGCAGTGGCATCTAGCGAAATGTAATCACTCCGCCCGCCCGCATCCGAAAGGTTCGCCCCATCCCATCCCTTTACGACATCGCGGCGTTACAATTGGAGCCGTCGTATATTTTCCGCCCAACTGCAGCCTCACATCCACGTAGGTGTGTGTGTGTCTGTGTGCACGAGGACGGGTAGGTGCACTTTCGATCCGCCGTTCGATCCGCCGTTGGCCGGGTGGTCCCGGGCCGACGGAAGCTAATTTAGTGCTACAAATTGTGCCCGCAGGTGACGACGCAGCGGCGGCTCCCGAGTGCCAACGGTTCACTCGGGTTGATCCAGCCGGCACCAGACACCCGGAGCACCGGGCAGGCCGCCGCCCGATCGGTGGCCTATCGATTCGCCGGTTTTGCATAGGCGTCCGACCGACGGAGGCCTCGGTAGTGGCCGTCAATAATTAAAAAGCAAATCGTGTGTGCAATATTGCATTAGTTGCAGTCGATTTGAGGATGAAGGCACTCACCTCTCACCCACCCACTCCGTGTTGGCACCCGTTCAGGGATTCCGGATTCGATCAAGAATCGGGTACATGCCCGACTCGTGTTACAATCGTGTAGTTGCGTCATGGAAATGAGACAGTTGTTTCGATCTTTTTGAAAATTATCTGTAAAGTTCGATACTAAGGATTTTTTTTCTATGATTATCGTCGTCTTCAAGAATATCATATTAGTGGTTAGATTCCAATACTTGTCCAAGACGTAGGACAATACTTGAACAATGAAACAGAAGCATCGAACACGAAAAAGTCGTGGTGGTAATTTCACATTGTTTATTGTCAAGTAAAAATGTTTTTCCGAAACGCTGTTGTGCTATTTTTACTGGAACAGAAATGAAGTATTACGAAAGGGAACCAAACGCTACTAAAAGCGACAAATCTTCTATGATTTTACCATAACATACAAACAAAATCTGCACTCAAATCTGTTTCAAAAGGTTTTTAGAACAGAAGTAAAATGTTGAAGGTAAACGGTCAATCTGGAGGCAGCTACCATTTTTGCTTCTTATTTAAATCGAAGTAACCGTCGTCATTTTTCAAAAGTAACATGGACACAAATGGAACACAAATTGTAGTGAAGACGCTTTTTTTTGACGTGGAGTATTCGTCACAATAGTGTTGTAGTAACCATTCAAGATGTTTTCAACTTTCACTTCATACTTTTAACTGACAAAATATCATTCAGCTTTCGATCGCAAACGAGCTCGTTCTCGCGTTCCAGAGAGTAATATTTTCTTTTCCACGGGTAAGCATGCAGATGACTTGATGGCCGGCAAAGGGAAAGGGACACCCACCGGAAACGGCTCCGTAAACCACAATTCGTGTCCAAAAGTTTGGTTAATTCAAAATTCATACGCACTCGAAGCTGCCCATGCTTGCGCCTTGCCTTATCGTGTCGCCCTAGTTGTCTATGTGGCTCCCCCTCTCGCGGTCGGAGATGGTCGCAGATGACCCTGGGAATTGATGGGCCCGGTGAAGACGACCAATTTTATTGCCAACAAACGTCACAAGACGGACAGGACGGGAACGGCCGCGGGGAAGATGGCCACAGCAAGGAGGTTATTATAATAATAGTAATTTCGGGCGAATTTCCTTCCGGGCGTCCCCACTACGAGCCCTGCTGGGTGATGGGATAATTTGCCAAACTCTTGCAAACGCTCGACGCTTGCCGCCGCCAGCCGCTCTCGGTAGCCACAAACTGTCGCTAGCATAACCGCAACGGGGCAACGTCCACAGGGCAGTTGCAGTTGCATCCACGGATCCCGGGACTCTCGTCGGCAGGTCGGTTGTCGGTTGTTTGAACCGATAGAGTATGAAATAATCAACCCCACGGCGAAGGCATGCAACCGCAAAAACGAAGAACGAAGTCTTGCTTGCACGGACGGCGACTGCGAAGAAGACACCCCGAGCGTGGGTGGTGGCCGCCCACCAGGAAGTTATCGGAGGCAACCGTTATGGTTATGAGCCGCATCGATGCGAATCGATTCACCCTGACCGTTGGTCTGGTCTGCTTTAGTCGGCTTTTCTTCGCCCGCCCTTTGGTTGGCCACGGTTGGAAAATCGATTTGATTGCGAAAAACACAGACGACGACGTGTCCGGCGTTCGTGTGTTCTATTCTTCAAGTTCTATTCTATTCAAATCGAATACCCTCGCCACGCGTGCCTGTAATGACCGATCGTGTGTGTTGTCACGAAATTTTTTACCACTTTTTGATCAAAAAAACACTATTTGGCCGTTTAATGAAAAGGTCCTTCAACACATCGAGGCTTTCATCGATTCGGAGGATCACTTGAAGGATTACATGAAAATTTATCACAAATACAAAATCAGCGTCGAACGAAAAAAAAAAGAAATAATCGTTCTAGATTTGGCTCCCCCCGCTGCTTAAATACACTCCAGCTACAAAGGCGATCTCTCTCGTATCCTGCTTCAAGATCCTCGGCAAGATCGGTACGGAGCAAAAATCACTTTCGATTTTAACTACAACCGGCACGAGTTTTAACTCACAAAACCAAACAATTCCATACTAAGTAAGTGCTGCTTACACTCCATCAAATCCTCGTCGGGCAAAAAGGAGGAAAGGAAAGAAGCAAAAAAAAAACACAGAGAGAAACAGGAAGAGAGATCCTTCACGTCGCGGCTGCGATAGACATAATCTAATAATACGACGCATTAATTAAGTTGTGCGGGAGTTAGTTCTCTCTTCCCGAACCCGGACTCGGTTCCGGTTCGCGTTGAATATTTTTTATTGTTATGGCCATATTAATAAACCCCTCCCGAAAGGATCGAGCCGACTAATTGAACATTTTGACAGCTGCTAAACAAGTACAAGGTAAACAAAGCCGCGAGTGTGCTCTTCTGCCAATCCGACGCCGTTCCTCCCGCGGACCGCAGCGGCCCTTTCTAGTGGGTTGGTCGGGCGGTGGATTGATCGTACGCGGTTGATTGCGAAAGTGGGACTTGAAACGATCCGAGCCGGGTTTTGTGTGTGTATGTTTTTTTTCATTTTTGTGTGTGACACTAATGAGAAACAAGGAGGCTGGCCGGGTGGGGTCG
>JAOEFI010000007.1:19398766-19416622 GCA_034621735.1 Anopheles plumbeus | reverse complement strand
AACTTTTTCCCTTTTTTCCACGTCTTCTGGTTGTCGCAGGCTGTAAGTTTTAAGCGACAAAAGGCGGTACCAACCTTCGATGGTTGTTATGGTTGGACGCACGTTAAGATTTAGTGGACCAAAAAAGAACTAAATTACTAATAATTTGATGCAATCATTCTGTCAAGTACGCCCCCATAGGAAAGGAAGGAAAGGGATATTATGAACCGGGACTAAATTAATCAACGCATGAAAATCATCTGTTAAACTAAAAGGAAAATGAAAAGCTTAAGTATCACGCTCCCGAAAGTGTTCTACATATTGCCATTTATAAAATGTGTAGAACATATTTAAATCATACATAACATGTGGTGGAAACTATGAGGCCACATAGTAGGCTTTGAGCAGTATCTTACTTGTATATGTTGGATTGTTGGATGCTTCATACACATTCTTCCTGTTTGATGGAACTTTCTTTTCCGGAGTTCTTCATTTCTTTTACGTACCATACACACATGGCAAACATATACTGCAAATGCCTGAAATAAGTGATTTTGGGCGGATCTTCTTACTACACTTGGTGCGAGCTGAGCAATCGCGTTACGATTGATTGCAGTATCACACTGCTTTATTGTGTACTTACAAGCACCCACACACACAAACAAACAAAAGGAAGAAGAGAAAACCTCCCAAAACGCTTAAAAAAGACTTAATGCGTAAACCGGCTACGAAAACCACAAATGAGATCAAAAGATTGTGTGCCATTTTCTATCCCGAATCAGAAAACGCACCGAACACAAATGAACACACGCACACGCGGTCTCGTCGTGGAAAAAGGAATTTGCTTCACAATTTAAAAAAACTGTACAACGCAACTTGAACACGTCGGAAAAATCACCCTCGGCCCATTATTTCGGTGCTGTAGTAGCACCAGTGACAACAGTTGCTAAGCTTTTTCCGTTTTTCCTCTCCTTTCATAGGTTCCCGAACCGAAAAGCGATGCCAACGGCGGAGAAACGTACGTTCGCTATTCATTCTTTTTTTCTTCTGGTTTTTGGCAGAGTGCGGGAAATAAAAACCATCGCCACGGAATTCGCCACGGGATCAAAGCGTTTGACGGTGACGTTTTCGAAGCGATCGTGAAAACCCCGAAAAGAAAGAAGGCATAGAAAAACCGCAAACGCGCATCGTAGATGGTGGCGTCGCTGGCGAAGGATATGCTAGATCTTTTCATCATCACGCGAAGAAAGGACGAAAATACTTTCAACTGGTAGAAGTGTTAGGAGAAGGCCCCGTAAACGGAGGGGGCTATGACGAGAGCCGTGAAGTAGAAGTAGGTGTCAAACGGGAGGCCGCTGGGAAAAATGGTTCGTGCTCGGTTCCATTGCCAGCCCCGAATGGACTATTCTACTCGTGCTAAAAAGGTTTTTTTTCTTTTCATCTTGCTTTTCGCGTTTTCTCTTTTCCTCTGCTATCCACTTTGTGGCCCGGCAGATTGTGGCGCTTAGAATTCTTTTATTAGTTTGCCACAACGCCAACGGCTGCTTGGGAAAGTTCAAGACGTTCCGGAGGCAAATTCACACGTGCCAAGATAGCAACCAAATTCTAGAGTCTAATAGTTGAGCTTGAGTATTTTATCCTCAATCCCTCTTGTTTTGTGTCCTTCCCTTGCCCCACCGGATTCAATTGCCTTCATTTCTAATCCACGCTTTTTGAGCGCGCGTTCGAGAGGCGCCTCTTTTATGCTTCTTGAACCTTTTTGGCACCGATCTGGTGGAACGAAGAATGGAAGAAAAACTGGAACCCCGCGAAACCGACGACCACAAAAAGTGATGTCAACGATGGCGACAAGGACCGTTTGCACCGAAAACCCCACCATCGGCTGCCCATCGTACGAAATATGAAAAGACACTTTTCTCAGCGCTTCCCTCTTCACTTTCTCCGCTCCGGAAGACTTCTCACGGTGATGCTGCACGAAAAGTCACAGTCGCACGGCCGAACCGAAGTGCGCACGCATTGTCCTTCACGTCCGTGGTCGCGGTGGTTTGCTAGTTCGTTCGTTTTCTTAGAAAGCCAACAACCATCTCGACTTTGTGAAGGAAACCCGAACAACCTTCACCCCAAATAGTACCACACCCCAGTGGAAAACGGGGGTTTTTCGTTTTCGATGAAAATCGCTGGAAAATTGTCGCCACCGAAGCAATCTCCGGCCCCGCCGGGTGGTGGTGGTGCCGATGTTTGTTGGTGTAACGGACTTTATCTTGCCACTAAAGATAAGTTTTCCTTCGCAAGTCGTATCGCTTTCCTATTCCTACAACTCAGACTCAGTGTAGTGTCAATGAGGGAAAACTGTCTTATTTTCTTCGTCGTGTCGTACCACGGGGACACCCTCGGATGACCTGAAAGTGGCGCCTTTAAGCTGGCTGGCAGAAATAAAGTGACTAGAAAGTTGTCTCACGCCAATTGGAGAAAAAAGGGGTTTTTGGTGGCAGTAAATAAAGATTACAAGACTCTTGTAAATGTCAGTGCATGTTTTTGAACAAACGGTAATACTTATGGAAAGGCATAACACATGAATGTTTGTTAAGAAAAGAGATAAAAGGCAAATTCTAAAACTATTAAAACAAACGAGACAGAAAAATAAACAGTATAATTTTCTTCTTAGTCTGGGAACATTTGATGTGAAAATTTCCAAGAACTACATTTCGAATACAAACGAAACTCCATTCTAAACGTCTTACAAAATATTTTCCAAGAAGCTGTAGTATTTACACCTTTTGAAAATATTTCTAACGAAATTGTTGAAATAGTTTCCCAAGAAACTCTCACGAGCTCTAAGTCGTACACAGCAAACCGACAAGTTTGTCTGTTGAACGGACGGAAGATACGTTCTAAATACCTCCGCCGTGATATTCCAATGAAAACGACAGTTTGCTGACGCACAAGACGCATTCTCATAGTTTTACGGTAGCATAACTAGCCACAGGGCAACATAAGACGGTGCAGGTAAGCTGTGACGATTTCCCGAAATGTGATTCTTACTCTCGTCACGCATCGGTGAACTCTTTTTTGGCGAGTTTTCCCCGGGCTGCCTACCGCTCGGAGGAAACTGAAATCGTTCCGATCCGTTTTTCTTCCGTCCCGGCGGATGTCGAAGATCCGGTTCCGGAGAATAGAACTCCCAGGGAGTTTGCTTCTCATCCCCCTGTGACTGCCAAAGCGATCGAATCACCGGAATCGGAGCGACCGGTTGACTAAGATTGCAAATCCTTTTCCCGGACACTCGGAAACATGCGTCGGTGACGTGAAGAATACCTGAGCCGTTCCTGTGCGGCTTTCTTGGGTGGCACAGGAACACACATCCGACTCACACTCACCGAGAGCTCACGCATGGACGATCCATGGTGGATATGATGACGTAAAATGATGCGCCCAAAACATGACGCGAAATTCGAACCCCCCCCCGGTCCGAGCGCGCCGTAATAATTCACACACACACACAAACACAGGCGAGTTTCGTGAGAGGAAGGAGACAACAATCATTAGAACCGCAGATAGTCTTACGCCACCGTCCAACCGTGAAACCGTTAAAGCCGCGGAAAAGGATTCCGGCGTCCCGGTCGTTTGCGGTGGAAAGATCGCAGAAAAACGTCACTAATGAGGGTTTTTCGCGGACACACTCAACTCCGGACGGTGTCGATGGTGATACGGCGAGAAAGATACAAAACCGAGGAAGAGATAGAAAGATGGAGCGAGAATGGAAAAAAGAGAGAGAGCTAAAAGGGCGAGATCTAAAACTGATGCCATTTACTGCACGTTCTAAAGCGGCGCTGCCGCAGGCGCCATTTCTTGGGCAGGGACACTTTTGCCACCGTTGCGAAAGATCTGGAAAGATTTTCCGATTGTCATGGTTTTTGTCGGTCGGGGTGTGTTTCGTTTCGCAGCTGAAAATTTCCAAGCAACAAATGGAGATTGAAGTTGTTTCGGTTATTTTTTCCGTTTTCTCAATTCATTATACTCGAAGTAATCTATGGAAGTAAAGAACTTTCTGTAATATTTGATATTAGATATGTTTCCTTGACACTACTCATATGCCTACTACTGCCCGCATTTCTGATGGTGGATGAACATTTAAACGTGTTAAAATACATGCAAACCTGAATGCAATTCACTAGGATCAAGAATATTCTGAAGAACAAACCGTTGAAGAAAAATCTTGGATAAACGAGACTGCCTTTCATTCAATTGTGCTCCTGTTCATAACAACACCAGAAAAACTCACACACATTACTAAATTTTAATAAAATGTACCCTTACTGTTTGTTTAATTAATCTTAATTGTTGGAAACAAACGCAAAAGAATTTAAACCATGCACTTTTTTAACCATTTTCAATGCAGGCTCGCCTAAAACACGTCTTTGTTCACTAAAAATTTTCCCCGCATTGGATTCCTCCTGGTTTCAATCGAAATTTTCCCGATGCACCCTCGTAATCCAATGATTTTAATTGTTTGCTACCATAATTACTCACGCTTTGGAAACGGCCACGAAAGCCGCGCGGCTAATCAATTAACGATTTGCGTCACGAAATAAAATTCCCCGACCGTGCGCCGTCGCCAGGAAAGCGTCTCCTCGAGACACTGCAATCCGCCAGTCCGCGCCTTCTGTCGGGCCATTTCCATTGTCGCCGAAGGAATCCGTTTTTCCTTTTCGTTTCCCTTTCGCTTCGTGACAATCTCATCGCATGCTAATCTTGGCCGATGCGAGCGGAGCGATCCGTGTGGCCGTGAATGGGTTCACCTTTTTCCCCGCCGTTCGATTGCGGTTTCGACCAGCTCGACCGAACGGTCAGGACATGCCGAGGATGGAATGTGTGTCCATATCGATCCTATTGCCGATCCGCTGTAAGGACGCTTAAGCATCAGCGGGATCGGCAATTCAAATTATAAAACCAAATTCCTTAATTTAATAACTCAAACATTCAGGAAAGTTCAGCAATCTGTTCTAAGATCTAGTATGTTTCGAAGTTAAGGTCCGCATCCGAACTTGCCACAGTTCCCCTCGGAGTTGAAACTTTAAATTTTATTCAGTCTCTCTCTTTCTTTTGTTGTCTACTCTACCTTTCTTCATCACATTTTGCTCAACCTCAATAAAAACATCGATAAATAACATCGTGGAACATATCTCGAGCACACTCCAACTCACTACAAAATCATTCAACCTAATGGAAAAGCTGGTAAAAGGATCTTGATCTGATCGCGACACTGAAAACATAATCAATACTAGCAGAACTGAATTACAATCTACAGAAGGACTTGCTGAGTAACATTTTATATTCTTTTAAACAAGTGTTACTACCTTTTTGACTTGATTTACACATCTCTCATCATATCACATCACTGGGACACACTTCATCATCCAGACTCACCTTCCCAGGCAGGCCAACCTTCAACCCCACAGCCCAGATTCACTTTCGCCGCGATTCGCGATCCGCGATCCTACCACCTCATTACGAACCGAACGCCGGCGCCAGTTCTTTATGCCGCCGGAAGCAAAATTGCCAACCTCAGGAGCATATCGCTCGACGATCCTCCCCTAACACGCACAGCACCCATCCCTTGGTTATGTTTTCCGACCGCTCGATCGAGGTCGCACACAACAAACGCCAAAAGGGAAGGAAATCCGCCGAAGAAAAGCCGCCCAATCTGACGCTCAATGGCGCGTCTCATTTAATAAGTGAAACCGTGCAAACGACGGTCCAACAATTGTAGGGAAAAAAAACTCTCAAACACACACCCGCCGTCACACACGCACGGCGGTACCCACGCACATATGGTGGGGACATCACAAAAAAGTAAAAAAAAATGAATGCATAATGAGCCCTCGCTGCCCCTTGGGTGGGGTGAGGAAAACTGAGGTGAGCTGAAGGCCGAAAACGGAACGGGCAACAACAGAATAAAAAAACGCATCCCGCAACACACGACACAAACAGGAACAAATGGTGGGAAGGCGAAAACAAAACGCGAAAGCAACCTCCCTCCCTTCTGCCGGCAAAGTAGGCGGAAGGAATGGCGCCTGGCGCCGGCGCTACATTTTTCTGCCTGGGATGTTTTTCGGCCGCCGCCGCCAACGTCACCCTGGAGTTGGGAAAAGCCACGAGGATCGTAAGGACAGAAAAGGGGAGACAGAGAGAAAAAGCGATCCGCTTGCCTTCGTCCCTTCAAGGCGCAATCCTTTGGCTCGAGCCGGGCGTGTTCCGCCGGCGTCTGGCGACGATTCTTCTTTGGACTCTTTCTTGGCGAAATAGAGAAAAGGAAGAAAACAGAAGAAAAAACCTAAAAGATCTCTCCTTTGCTGAAATGCCGCCGGCAGCCACCGGCCGAGAGGCTAACCGGGGGCAAACGGATCTGTTTGGTTGCCCGCGGTCGCGATCTCGGTGCCGTGTCCGATGGGCGACATGCGATCGCATTCTGAGACCTGTGCGTACCCCGTGCGCGCGCCCTCCCACCCTTTCCGTTTCGATGGGTGGAGCAGGAGTGGAGGGGCACGATTTAGTCAAAATGCAACTGCACATCCGCACGCCAGCCGCCAAAGGAGACGCCAGCGCCAGGGACCAGAGAAAGGCACGGGGGGTGGGGGGGGAGAGAAAGGAAGTGGCGAGCCGTAGGAAGAAGTCGCACAGGGCGAAACTGCTTCCGAGAGCCGGGCCGCAGGAATGGAAAAGTCAAAGAAGGTTCCCGCGAACGCAGCAGAAGAACTCAAGAAAAGACGATAAAAAACGGCCTCTACACTCCTTGCTGATCTCCTTAGTTTTTTTTTTCTTAACTCCGTGGCGCAAAGCCTATCGCCGGGGCCGGTCGCCGTCTGTCAAGCGCCGATAGTAAGCGGTGGAATTAAAATGAGCAAGCAAACACGGGAAAACGCCGAAAAGCCGGACGGAAAGGGACATAAAACTGCAACTCGCTGCCCTTGGGAACGGTGCATCTGCATTCTGCGGGCGCTGCAGCATCTCGCGTTCGGCGAGCTAAATGATCAAATCTTCTCATCGTGCGGCACCAGTGCCGCTGCTGACGCCACCGCCGCCGACGCCGTCGCCACCGCGAGCGGAATCAGTGTTCTAGAGCTGTTCCATTTAATTCGTAACATATTGTTTGTGTCGATTCATTTTCTTCCGCTCTCCCTGACAGAAGTACTTGCCGTATTTTTGGTTTTTTTTTTTTGGTTGATTTTCCGTTTCCTTTTTGCGCTCGTTTGCAGATCTTACGTTTTCTAGCTGTTTGAACTTTAAGTTGCAATTTTTGATAGAATTATAACGAAGCTGTTCTTTAAGTTCTTCAGGTTCAACCCGATCCAAATCATTTATAAAAATCATCCGCATTATGTACAACGAAAATGTTATCTAAAAACGTAATAATAAAAACAAATGAAAAGTTATAAATGATATAAAATGTGTTGAAATAACTTTCAAAAATACTACAACAAACAATGAAAAGACAATCAATCAATATCATCCGATAAAATAGGAAGTAATAGCAAATGAAAAGAATGTTAGTATGTTTCACATGCATGTGTAATTTCAACACTTCACTGATGCTCTAAAAGTAATTTTCAGCTCAACATCAATGAGACGGGTTTCTTTTAACAAACATCAATGCACAAACCCTTTAATGAGCTGCTTTTCCAACTCTAATTAAGTTGTTATTTAGCGATTATAAGAAAAAACCTTCCCGTGGAAGTTAAAACAGATTCATGGAAATCACTTCAAACGCGGGTTATTAACACAACCTCGCAGGACAGGGAAACGGTGCCGGAAATGTTTCCCACACACAGACACAGATTGAAGTGATCTGCGGCAAAGAAGCGAAAGGAGTCCATGCCAATTTCTAGGAACAATTTCGCTGGCCCAGTTTCCGTTGGCCACGGGCTTGCAGGCGAAGACAAGACATCCTCCCACCGAATTATCCTCCCCCATATGGCTCCGGCAGGCCGGTCAGCAACCTGCCGTTCCCTCGGAGCCGCAATCACGGAACCAAATCGACACATGAGAAATGTTCCTTCAAAGCGCAACCGACACTTTGCGCTCCGCTTTCCGGGAGCGCCGGAGTGCGCAGTGAGCCGAAAGATGACATGTCAAAGATAAGGGCGGCCGCGTGGCGGCGTATCAACTGCGCTGAAAGAGAAATGCTCACTCGCGGAGAAAGACGGTAGACGATAAACGGGCGAAAGGATGAAAGGGAAACGCATACACACACACGCAGACAGACCGCGAATCTAAATGCCGGCGCTTATGAGTTTGCGGCGCGTGATAATCATCTTTCGCAGAAGGCAACCGGAAAGCGCGCCGCTGACAGGTCACTGCCGCGCGCACACACAGTGTGTTGCGGATTTTGTTTCCGCTATCTAATGTCAAAATGTTAGCTAATGATTTCCCAAATGCAGTTCTCCGATACTCACTCCTGTCAGGATTATTCAGACGTCTCCAATAATTAGGAACAATAATTAGGAAGGAACAGGACTTCAAGTGTTAGACAGTCCTTTCAAACACTGTTTTCGATTAATGCTAGTTGATTGGATTGTACGTCTTTTTCTCGGATCGGATCGATCATTCAATCCTTAAAACAACGCTGTACTCGTACCGGGACATTGATTGAAATGAATCCGTAGTAATTACTCTTCAACGATCGCTTTTTGGAAGGAAATTGAGGACGCACTGGAATGTCTAAAAAACGTTTCTCAAGTTAAAACATATAGCTCAGATTATTGAGACAAATTCATCACTTCAAATTGGAGACTTACTGTGAGCCCTTGCCCGAAAATCTGATCCTGCCATCGACACCAACGCCGACGCTGACGTGATGATGAACTGCTGAAGCACTGCAGACGGATTTCGACGGATTCTGCGCGTGATTGAGGGCCACTGGTGGGGCCAAGATTTACCGCCACCGGATGATGTAGCTGGTGTAGCGGAATCTTGAGCTCGATTAAGACCAAGATTGACATTTCGCTCCCTTCCCTGCCCCAACCGAAACGGCGCCCGGCCGCAGTCGCTGTTTGATGCACCGGCTTCTGGAGTGATTTGGTTTCTTTTTTCAATTCTGTTTGCCCCTCAAAGCAGTAAAATGCAGCGAAAAAAAAAAGTAGGGGGAGACTTTTCCCACCACGCGATCACTGGTTTCTTCCGTGGAAAAGTTATGATCCTCGCTGGCGCCCGATGACATGGGAACATTTCCACTCCCCATGTGTTCCCTACCTGGTTTGTTGGATCTTTGAAGGAAAGGCAGCCCTTTTTTCGCGGGGACTTCCGCGACACCCCCTGGACCCCCACCCATGCTCGGGCGGTGCTCGTTTAAATGTGCATATATCATAAAGATTTTAAGTGAAATTATTCATCTATTCTGTCATACCGCCCGGGGCCGGCGGTGAGAGCCCACAGCGGCGGCTTCCAAAGGACCGGGCAGACAATCTTTTTATAGTTTACCGCCAATTTACCACCCATGTCCTATGGGCGCCCTTCTCAACCCTGCCACTAGTCCTGCTACACTACCCCGATAGCGGATCAACACGATCGACGAGATTGCGCAAATCGCTCCCGTTACGCAGATGATCGCGTTTTGGTGGCGGCTTTCCAACCCGGAGTGGTGTGTTTTACCCTTTTTCATCTCTCTCTCTCACTCTGTGTCCCGCATATGTAGCCTTCTTTTCCTGCTTCTTGCGCAACTTAGAACGAACACACGGGACCGGCGGCAGCCGTCGCCAAGATGAATGGGAAATGATGGATTGATGGCGATCAGCGGGCGCAGCTTGGCATTGGCGCTTATCCCGACGAAGCGAAACGCTCAAACCCAGAAGCGCCCGCGCTAAGTGCAGCGCCACGCTGCAGCCGTGCGCCGGGGCGTGCGGAAATACATCATGTCTAATTACCTGCCCGTAGCCCTTAGTCTTTGATTTTCGTATTCGTCTTCTGGTTGTTTCGTTTCGTTGTTTTGCATCCGTGGCGTGTCGACGATCAGTTTGCATCATTCGGCGGACAATGTTTCGTCACACACTGTGTTACTAAGTTGTGGGTTTATTTCGGTGCTCAAATCAAGACTCGAATAAATAAACAAAGTCGGGACAGATCACTTTCAATTTTAACTTTTCATCTGTTTCTGTACATCTGGATATATTAGAATCTTTTTTCTATCTTGGTTTTCGAACGAGAAAAGGTTTATCCGGCAAACAGTTGACGGTAGTTGCATAGTGGTGTTTTTATTTACGACCGCCCGTCCTATTTCAGTTGAGTGAATTCGTTAAAACATTCCTCAACTACCTTTCGAGAACCATTTTGAAACATTGTACTAGAAAGGCAAGTACATAAAACTTTATTTTATCGTCGCAGAAGCGATTTGAAGCCACCTCCAAAGAATGCATCGTTCCTACTGGCGAGGCGAGTGTCCCTATTTCCTAGAGCCGTCCCATGACCATCTTTAGAGCAAGTGGCATGATTGAGCTTCAATCACCACCACCACCACCACCATCACCTTCGTCGTCATGAAGACCATCATCGCCATCGTCATAACCATCGTCACCGTGTGCACGTATTTTTAATGTGTTCATTAGCTTCATTCCATTCGACGGGAAGGTTGTTCCGGCGGGCGAATCGTCTTCCCGCTGCCGTGGCGCAGATGCGGCACGGACGGGCCCCGGATGAATGCACTTGCAGTTGGCGTGCAGAAATGCACCTACTGCAGTGTGACGCGAATAAAATCCCCTTTTTCCTTTTTTTTTTAATCGACCTTTTTTGCCATTTTTGGGTTACGAATCTCGGCTCGCGGACAGAAGGTTTTGTGGTCCCTCCACAGGGACGTTGGGTGTTTCTCTTTTCGCGGAACGGAAAAGGCGTAGCGATCGGCGATCTGCTGACTCTCCGCGCCGGTGCGGGGCCCTTGGGAACTCCCTTTTTCGGGATGGTGTCGGAAGACTTTTCCACGAAACGCGTCCGGCCGAGCCGGCCTCTCGCTGTATCAATTTATTCAGAAAAATTACTTTTAATTGTTCGTCGAACGCCCGGACAGCCCGGGGATGGAATTCTCGCCACCCTTCCATCCAGCCTTCCTTCTTCCCTGGACCGGTGAACCCAAAGTGGAAGCAGCACGAAAAGCCCCCATCGGTCGGAAAAGACCAGAAAGCGCTCTAATAAATGCGTGCGACAGAAAGAAGTGAAAGAATCTGGAAAAGGGTAAAAAAAACATCGGGCGCATAAAGCAAGCCATGGATGAAGATGAAAAAACCAGCAGAACCGACCAGATCCTGGAAAAACCCACCGAACGCTCCAGATTTCGATCGATCGACGGAACGATGGCGATCGTCGATCGGTGCCGAACGCGACCGGCTTCACTTTTAGCTTGATTTTTATCACCACAACAGCTTCCCATTAGCGTCCCACAGAGGGGCACTACGATGGAGGTTGCATTAAATTTATGTTTCCTCTCCTTCCCTCGCTCTCTCTCTCTCTCTCTCTCTCTCTCTCTACCCTGTGTTTCTGTCCACGCCATCGCTTCATTTAGAGGCAGCACTTTTTTCCTACCTTCCCTTCACACTACATGTGCACTTAATCAATGCACATGATTGCAGTCGATCGCAGGGCGCAAGTTACGCGCCACGGTGAAGTGGTTTTACATTAGTCACAATTGTCGCCATTTCTCGCCCGCGGGGCCAAGAAAGAGGACCGGTTTGGCGCCGGCAGAGGGCAGTGCATAAACCCAACGCATGAACCGACCGGTCGATCGCCGCTCTAGGGAAAACGAACCCCGTCCACGGTTCGAAGGACCACGGAACCAGAACTGTGCGTTAATTTAATTGTGAAGAAGTGCAAAATTTCATTTAATATTTGTTTTGCCACTTGCGCGGTTCGGTTCCCGCCCGTGTGTTCTGTCTTTTTTGCTCCCAGAGGTGTCTTTTATGTACATAAATTTATGCCGTCTTATCATGCCGTCGGATGCGATGCGTTGGAATAAATTGATGGTACAAGATTGTTTTTCCCTCTTTTTTCGTTTTTGGTTTTTGCACTCATTCCCTTGTTAGCTACTTTAATTTTCTGCATCACATTTAAGTGTTGGAGTGTGTGTTTTTTTTAATGGTTTGCCTTTCTTTCTCATTGCCCCCACCCGTTGGGCGACATGGTTTATTGCGACCGGGCTTTTGCATTACATTAAGGGAAGGTATTGAGGCAATGCATGTTTTATGGTGTCTGTGGCACGACTGGCAAACTGGAAAGCCATTTTCGTTTTCTGCTCCTGTAACGCCTGGCCGCGAAAACGATTTAATGTGTTGAATTTTTACATGCTAATGGTTACGTTGCTCGTATAACGTGTCGGAGATGTGTGAGCTGATGTTGTAGATCCTCTTCTGGTTGCTGCTGACGGGAATAGTTGTAGTTTCATCTTGTAATTCAAGCAAAGTGTGAAAGATTTATAAAGAATCTCAAACGAACAACCGTTCCATAGAAAAAGTTGATCAAAATGACTTCCCTTTAGCCATCCTCTGTTTGGAGTTTCATTTCCCATATAGATTTCAATTTTAAAGCAGAACTGGGTTACTTCATTAGTGAATGAATACTTTGACTATATTTTCCCGAAACAAATACAACCGCTAATCCCACATTTTGTCATACCCGTGAAGGATTCCTGTCACGAGCGCAGCCGTTCGTCCATCGTAAATTTGCACTCCATCATGAACATCAACGCAGGCAATAAGGCAAGTGGACGAACTGTAGCGGATCGCCCCGGGGGTGGTTCCAATCCAATCAATTGACCACCCGGCAACGCGTCTCCGCGCCCTCCACCCCCCCCCCCCTCGGCACGATGCTGCCGGAAGTTCAACACTCGCCGAGCAGCATCATCATCGTCATCCCTTAGAGCCGAGCCACCCACGAACCGTCGACCGCGCGCAACGCGGCCAAGACGTTGATGGCCAATTATCATCGTGCCCTCGGTTCTGGGCAACCTTTTGCGCCCCCTTCGAACTGATGGGCGGCCAGCCGGGCGACTAGCACCCGACTCCCACACAGAACCGTTGGCCACAGAATTGGCGTTCCGTTGGTTCCGCCGCCAGTCAGCTGCGGTTGGACACCAGAGCCAGCGAGATGTGCGGGCGAAAGAAAAACCACTTTTCCCACCGGCTTTGGATTCTCGAACACTCCGCCCTCGCGCGGACGACCGCCGACATCTAACGACACTAAATGGTTATGTGGTACACAATAATAATAATAATCAATTATGTGGTGGCTTTCATTTTTCCTCTTCACATCGCTGTAAGTGCATATTTTTCGTCTTCCATGTTCGCATGCTTTTCTATCATGAATTTTCTTTCTCTAAAAGCCTTCACTAAGGATTGTGAAAAATTTCAGAAACTGATTCGTCGGTATAAAAAGAAGAAACAATACAAATTTACCGATATTTTTTTGAAAATATTCTTTTGACTGATTTAGCTTTCAAATTTGAAACAGTTTTCCCATTCAACTGAAACTTATCCTACTCTTCCGATCGTCTCCCACATCGCACAAACTATGAGCATAATCCTCGCGTTTTCGTTCCTCTCGCTCCAATTGATCCCTTGGCCCCTGGTCCACTCCCCCCAAACCCGCAATGAATGTGATCAATTTTCTTGAATTTACATAAATTTCAATTTGAGTCATGGCGGGACTGGCCGGGTAGCCGGCACCGACTTCGGCGTGACCTACCCCCCCTTTCGCAGCCGACCGTTGGCACACTGGGGAACGCTGACACAGAGACACAATGTTCGCTGCCCTACACCACGACGAAGCTCCCGGGGCGCCACTTGGCGCTTGGAGAAACTGCAGCTCCAGGACCACCCCGGTGTGGTGCGATCGACTGTTGTCGGGCAGTTGTTTGTTGGCGGGCCGAGTGGGAGGGAGCGGGTGCGGCGCGCCATGGGTTGGCTGGTCACGACGACATCCCGTGGATTGGCGGCCTGTTCGCCTCCAATCACCATTCGGGCGACTACTTCATCAATGTCTGGGTCCATCAACTTCCTCTCTTCATCGCGGGGGGCGTCATCACCAACTAGATCTCGGTGGGTCTTAAAGCTGCGTCGCTTCCCTGGCGAGGGGTTTTCACATTATCTCCCACAATTTTGATGATTTGTGGAAGATCCTGTTTAAAATTACTTCATCGAGTAACGCGCTCAGTTAACTCCTACGTAGGTGTGTTTTTTAAAAGTCCATAAACCATGCCTATATTGAAAATCATATTCCTTCTTCGTGACATTTCCATCAAGGGGGAACGTGAACAGTCAAACGAAAGGATCGTGAAGGGCTCATTAACACACGGCCTAATTACCGGTGGAAGTTAACTCAAGGCGTCTGTGTATGTGTGGTCGAACCCGGAAAACTACTTCTCTCGTTTGCTGGCGTGTAATTAGGGACGGCCTGAAACTGGTCCGCCTACACGCGGGATGGAGTTACGTTGACATGGCGAAGTTCGAACTGTTAACGGATGATTGATCGATATTTGAGTGGCATTTTCCATTTTCGTGTTGGCGCTACATTAGCCAAACAAACAGGAACAAGTTGTTGTCGATGGTCGAGTTCGTTGGTGGTCCTGCACGATGATGTTGAGACGATGGAACGGGTCGAGTTAACCAACAGTATGCGAAAGCATCACTTTTGAAGGCAAAGAAATGAAATTTTGGAATGAACTCACATATTTGATAGGAATGTTCCACAAAAATTTCCAATAATATGCTTCTGTTCTTATCATAAACGTATGGAAAAATAATTGGTAATTGTATGATTAAAAAAAAGACTGTAGTATGTCCTTGAATAAATGCCTCTAGAGTAACACACTGCTCCACTCCACTCGGCCGAAAGTTAATTGGTGGTAAACTCCGTTCATGCCATTTTCCGAAATGCGACAAACTGATGAACACTTCCGAGCTAATCCCATAATCGAATGCCGCGCTCGTCAGTTTGCCGACACAACGAGATATCAATTCACGAAACGAGACAAAAACGTCCTAATCCGACCCGGTCGAGCGGTCGAGTTGCAGCACACAGAGGGCTCAAGAGCAAGCACTTCGAAGCCGGCAGGAGGTCAAAAGTTTACCACACAAATAAAACCACTTAATGGGAACCCCTTTTTTTTTGTTTTTTTTTCGAAAAGGAAATAGAATCATCAGTCACTCTCCCGTGCGACGATGGGCAATTTCCTTTTGGGTGCGGAAGGGAACGAGAGGCACGTGTGTCCGGATGGAGGGACGGGGGAAGGAGACAATAAGAGAACAACTTTAGGTGCCATTGTCAACGATGCACCCGATGCAGAAATTACGGCCCTTGTCCTTCGCCGACCCGAACGGTGGGACGGTGGTGGATTTGCGACACAACAATCAAGCTGTCCCAAATCCCATTCCGTCCATTCATCCCCGATGCACGGTCGCCGCCCCCTGGGCCACTGCTACTCTACCCTCGTCCGGAGAATTTGCTCCCGAATTGTTACATGCACCGGTTGCGACGAATGCCCTTCTGGGCCTCCTTCGCCGGGGGTTTCCATTCCATTCATGCGAGAAAAATAAAGCCCATCCCGACGGAGTGAGTGGTGTCCTGCGCCCGGAATTCCTTCGGTGTTGTCCTGATCGTCGATCCGGCCCGTCTACCGTCTGTCGTGTCCTCCCCTTCACCGTCGCCTACCAGTTGCCTACCATTGGCACGAGGAGAAGGGGGCTGATCCTGCAGACGCCGTATAATTTGTAATTATCCTCCAACGAGGAAAGAGCGAGTGTGCTCTTAATCCTCATCTCCGAGTCGTCGTTGCCGTCGTCGTTGCCGTTCGGCAGGTTTGTTTGCCTTTACCGAGCGGTGTTCCGTTCCAGCGGATCCATTTCATGCACCTTTTCTAAATCGGTTTATTGACCGTTGTGACATATTTGCTCCGAACTGTGTTGTCTTGGCCATCGGTGGTTCATTCTTTTCCTCCAGCAGTTTCTTTTCGCTCGATTGGCGGCACACATACACGGCCCGGAGGTGGAACTTCAGGGATGGATTAAGCGCTCTGTCCGGCATTCCTTGCTAATACTTCCGCCGGCAACCGTATCGATGGTTGGGTTTTTTTTTCGTCGTTCCGGCACTCGGGCACACCACCGTCCACCGGCTGGAGAGGTTAATTGGTAAATAATCATTTCCGAGCCGATCTGGAAATGCGGACCGATGTCCTGTTTCTTATCGATCGATCGTAGAAATTCTGCTGCTCCTGAAGGTCGAATAGGGCCCATTCACTTGTAGTATTCGGTCAATTTGTAGCAAGTGGGATTTTTTGTTGTTTCTGGCGTTTTCGAATTTCCAAGAGACATTTTACATGCCAACATATAGGACATCACAAGGACATTTATTGTCACCTCAACTATTTTCCACGACAAAATCAGAAATAGCCCTCACAAAGATCGAAGTGTAAGCTTAATGTATCCAATGAAACATGCAATGATGGCCACTTTTCCAACATGCCAACAAAGTAAGATAAATCGTTCACTCTTCTATGCCGTAAAGTACCGGCAATTATCATCCATTTAATTAAGTAACCACCCACCTTAGGTGGATTGACGACGATTCTCCTCCCGGAGCATAAACTGTTAATCCACGAAAGGGTCCTCCAGGCATCGTGGAATGAAAACACGTACAAATACAGAAAGTGACAGAAAGTCAAAAAAAAAATGACATAATGCACTGCGCTGCAGGAAGTCGTCCGGCGTACAGCGGAAAACTCGAGCTAAATTGGAACCGACGAAATGAAAACGCTCCTCCGGCCAAGGTCGAAAGCGGAAGCGGTACTCGAATTAACTACTCCAGGATGGTCTTGTCCAACTTTTTTTTTTGGCTCTGAGTGCTCTTAGTGTGGTGGTGGGGTTCCAGGTGGACGAAATTTTTGTTTCCAATCCAGCACCATCGCTGAAAGAAAAGCGTTACAATTCACTCCCCTTTGTCGCCGAAACTGCTCGCTCGCTTGGCGCATAATGGGTGACAAAATGTTGCCAGCGACGCGGGAAGCGCGGAAAAGCAGACGGACATGTCTCCGAAAATGTCACGGACGTACGGGACAGGGCACTTTTCACTGTGCTACTTGACGAATTCATGGAAAAGTCCTTGATTTCTCCATCTTTGAGTGAACTAACATCGGATGTCGACGGGGTGGTTTGAGGCGTGGGAAGTTGTCCCTGACCATTTCCTTTTCGACGACATTTTCGGAATTAGCCTTCAAATTCGTAAATGTCCAAATGACGCAATTGAAAAATCAAAAAAATGCCGAAAAGAAATCCGCGTCAAGAGAAACATGACTAGCAATCCACTTCTTTTTTATGTTTTCATTTTAAGAATTTCTTCAGACAGCTTATTTATAGTTTTCGTTGATGTTCTGAGGATTCCATTTCACATTCTATTTCTTGTTCGTTCATCTTCATTTCGTTCATTCTCTTTTATACTCTTTTCACTCAATCAGTATTGAAGTTAAACAAAAATGTATGATACGACAGTTTTTCTTGTATATAACGTTCAATATAAAATCCATTATAAACCTAATCTTGTTTAAACAGATTTAAGCAAAACGTCGAAAAACAAAATCAGAATACGCCACAAAACATCAGCAGCCGGATGCCATACATGTGCTGTAAACGACTGCAGCCTTTTTGCGACTGCCATTTGAACTTCAGTTGATTCGCCATTTGATGTATCAAACACTGCTAAGGTTTCGCATTTCTCCGCCAAATCGGCAAAAACCCGAAAACATGTCGCTTCGCCAATTGACAGACCCGACAACAACGGCGGGGTGTTAAATCCCCTGTACAACAATAATGGCAGCTCGCGTAACCCTTCACAGGTTGTTGCTGAGGGCTG
>JAOEFI010000007.1:19380078-19391396 GCA_034621735.1 Anopheles plumbeus | reverse complement strand
GGGGGGGGCGGTTCAAAAACAGAATCCATGCCATCATGCTCGTGCTCGTTGGATAAAGTACTATCCAATAATTTATGCACAACCATGATGAGTGCCGCGCGCAAACATCCGACACGTGAAATATTCATAACTTTTTAGATATATCATTTTCCAGGGCTCCCGTTACCGCATCGTCAATGGGCCGGCCGGCTCCTTCGGGCGGGTCACAGCTTAAGCTTACCGGTTCGTTCCGGTGGTCAATCCATTGGGAAATCGTATCAAGCGGCGAATGCAAGGCGGCAAAACTTTAACCCAAACACGTCTTCCGTAACGGAGCATCGTTTTTCTGTTCCCTTGTTTTTCTGTGTCGGGGAAGGTAGAACCGGTGCCAAATTCCCGGAAGTCCTACGATCTTCTTGTGCTCCTTCCGGCGACCTTTCCCGGCCAGTCGAGACAGCGCTGCACACGGATCAATAATGGTCCGGTAGGATTTGTAGCGCTCTCTCGCTCCATAATCTCGGCGGGGCGAGGAGTGCTTTCTAATAACCGTCCGAACTCCGGCAGATTTCGAGAAGTCGTCGGAAGTGATCCAGACGGCCACACGCTCAGAGCAGCTGAGGTTCCTCTGCACTGCCCAGTCTGTAGCTCTGCAAACTAGCTTCTTTTTCTGTAACGAAATAGTCCCTAACATACTTCAAGATCTTTGTTCGAAACCAGTAACTGTGGTGTTCTCGTCGTTTTTTGAACTATGATTAACAAATTAATATTCTTCTCCAACTAACTTATCCTTACGATAATGTTTCCCAATGATAACCATCTATATTTGAATATATTCTAACGCAAGCTTCACTCTTAGACCACTGTTTCCTCCGGCAAAGACAAGCAACCTTTTTCGGTGAAAATGCCGGAATGCTAGGCCAATTAGTATTTGAACCCAAAAACAATAAGGTTGGTCAGGCTTCCTTGGGAGATGTTGTTCACCAACACACGACAGGTCCGTACATTCACAATCTATTGTTAGAATCGGTCACATACTTTTGTGAATTTTATAATGGAATAGTTCTTAGCCAAAACCTGATGAATTTTCTGTTTCCATCATGAACATCATTCTTTCAAGTTAAAAAACATTTTTCTAACACTTTAAAACACAATTACTCCAAAAGTAGCTCAAGTAGTCTTCAGTTTTTTTTTTAAGTATTGCAATGATGTTTATGTATTGCGATGATGCAATAAAGGGATTGTCCATAAAAAACACCGCATTTGTAATCAAGCCAGCAAAAAAACAAATCACTGCAAATTGGGTAACGCTAATCAAACCCTATCAACATTATGGAACTATTTATTTATTCAGATGTGCAAACGAGGCAGTTATCGCCACTTGCAACTCAAAAAGGGTCCGACTATAATTGTTGACACCAAATTGAATGGAAACATTTTATAGCATTCCTTTTCGGTCCCGCCACTGGCTACGGAAAAATTTGGGTAAAATAAATCGCCCCGAATTTCCCCTCAGTTGAATTTATCCTCAGCCAAAAACCCATCAACCGAACGACACATGTCACGGGCTAAAACAGCGACAATATTGTCACTGCCACCGCATCCCGGGGAAAAGTGGGATAGAATGAATGGGCCGGCCCGCCTGTCACTCGTTTTTCCACCGGTTCGCCGGAACTGGTCGCTTTTTCCGTAGAACAAATTTGCGACCATGATAAAAAAATTGCTACGAAATCACTCCGTGAACTAAATTGTTCCCGCGACTAGTTTTCTTCCCTCTTTTCTCCCTCCTGGTGGGCTTTTCCATCTCTTTTTCTCCTTTTCGTTTTCTTGCTCCATTTGCATCGCATTTTTGTGACACTTTCCCGTGGCACTCTGTATGTTTTTTTTCTTGCATCAACATAGAAGATCAGTTTCAGGACCACCATCGCACGCTGCTGACCACTGGAAAACCCCGCCGGAACCGGGGTGGCCCTTCAGGAGGCGAGGGTGGCGTTACGTTTAATGACACCGGGAAGCCTTCAGCCGTGACATATGCCGTACGTGGCGTGGCCGAGCTTCGCAAACAGCACAAACCCTCGATTACTTCGAGGAATCGAATCGAGCTGCACCCTGCACCGGGGGGAGATCCGGAGGGAAGGTCACAGAAAGGAAATCGTCCCGGTCCGGCTCTCGGCTGGAATCAATTCCAAGGGCAACACAAACGAGATCATTCGTCCTCGTCGTAGTTGTCGTCGTCGGTTCCTCGCCCTGCCATTTGTCATCCCTCTACAATGCGATGCAAGTCCTTCCTGTCCTTCCACCCGAAAAGTAGCAGCAGTGGCATCCCATTAGGGAAAATCACATCCTGCACATTCTGCTGCAGTCGACCCCGGCGTGCCCGGACCGGACACCAACCAAACAGTGGGTGCACTGGTGGTGGTGGTGGTGTGCCCATCAAATTAAGTAATTTACTACGGTTACTGATATTGATCGTATGTTTGAAAATGGCAAAATGACAATTGGCAGCAATCAGGAAGAAGTACGGCCGCGTGCGGCCATCCGTGCACCCCTCGCTCCCTCGCCCGTTCGACTGGTAGAGGGTCGGGAAAAGTCGGGCACCCAGAAGGAGGGCGCACGCGAATCAAGCGGGGGGAAATGGTGATGACACCCGGGTGATAGCTTTGGCCAGCGGGATGCGACGTTCGGTCCGATGTCAAAAAGGCACCTTGGAGATGGCATGAAGTCATGAGCAGCATGTTTAGTGGAGTTTTCTGGGAAAACTAAAACTATGCTGAACTTGTGCACAAACATAGTTCGTTCGAAATGTTTATTACCACAGACAAAGATTACCTGCGTTAAATGGGTTGGAATAAAAGTGAGAACTTTGGAATTATATTTTTAATACAGACCATCGTTGATCACTAAGTAAATTTTATCATTCTTTGCGAAGTTGCACAGTGAAAATGTCGAAAGACTATTTTACAAAAGTATAGAAATTATAAATTTCAAAATGAAAATAACGACATGATCGGATATTTTCCAGTTCGACTTTCCGTTTTTCAAAACTTGTTAGTTGGAAGAAAATGTTCCCAACGAGTGATGTTGAGAACTAAACTGTAGCTTTCCCCACCAGTGAAACCGTGCTTGGATGTTTTTCATTCCTTCATCGATCCAACATTGTACCACCTACGACGAGGACGCGAGGAAACAACTTTTCTTCACAAAAAAAAAGTAGGAAAACGGCACGAGGAAAACTGCCGAAGAAGAGCAACGAACGAAACAATTTAATTTCCCGCACTCCGCCTCGCCCTACATTACTCGGTATCGAACTTCCCCCCCACAGGACGCGTATGGCCTTCGCCTCGTAACAGGATAAATTATCACCAAAATAGCCTGCGAAGAGCACGAGCCTTGGGTTACCCTTCGAAGCCGGAGCGTTCGGAAAAATGTCAACATGAAACTCTCACCCAAACAAGGGACAGGGGCAAAAAACCGACCCGACTTACACGCGCCATAGACCAGGCGTATGAATCGGTAAAAGGGAACTCCTGGCCCGATCCGAGCAGTGGCAGGACTTTTTTCCTTCCATCCCTTCGCCTGCCGAAAACCAGCAGCCAAACAAACGCCGAACCCCGCGACCGGCGGGTAGTAATAAAATTGTAACAAGTAATAAATAATCACAAATTAAATCAAAATATTACAAGTTAATCCTCTCGGAGGGTTCGGTAGTGCGACACGCGGATCGAAAGGGAGACGTGAGAGTATTTGAGGCTTGGTTTCGAAGAAAAACACACACCCCGCCAGGAAGACCAAAGGGGGTTGCTCCCGAAGTGTCATCCGAGGAAACCGTATCGGATCGTGCCGGGATAAATCTTCAAACCGATACGAATCGCGGATTTCGGGAGACCCCGTTTTCCGTGCCGTCAGACCAGGACGAATCGGTTTGAGATTTTGTCACTACTTGAACAAATATTGCCCGGTTCGGTGGCGCCACGGCGTATGTTTTGTGGTATTTTATCGTGAATTCATCCACGACCCCACCCAGTACATCTCAGAACCTGGCTGGTCATTGTGGATGGGCCCCGATGGACTGATTTCCATTCAAAACTATAGGAAAAAGGGACAACGAATGCAGCACAGCATCAGGATGAAATGCACGATTGTGTTTGACTGCGGTGCACTACTTTGGTCATTTCGTGTTTCCTCCATCGACCACAAGTCCACAAACTGTGATGGATGGCAGGGACCGGGGGAACACGGTTAGGGTAGGTGGGTGGATTTAGATAGAGCGTGCGGCAATCGGGAATGTCAATATTGCAGCGGATTTACCACCACCGAAGCGAATCGTGGCCGCCGTTCGATTCCGTCCGAACACACATTTCCTGCGAGACCCAGAACACCACCATGGCCGGAAAGGATTCCGTGCCATCCTGCGACGGAAAGTCACGAATATATTTCGATCTTTTGTTGCGCAAAGAAGGGAAACCTGAAATACCTTCTTTTTTTCTGCGTGTGTGTGGGTGTGGAAAGGAACTAAAACATTAAACAAAGCGACCCGGGTGAATAGGTTAGAATAAAACCTAGCCGAAGCTGGAAAATCATCAATTCAATCAAAAGCTCGCCAAATGGGAGTCCGGCTTTGAGTGCCTGCTCTACAAATGTTTAGCTTAGGGGCGGTAAAATTCAGTTGTAAAACAGCAGCGATATATTGTAGCGAGCAGTGCACTTCTCTTGTGGCCAACTGCAATTGTCTTTGGCTGCGCGGATTTTCCATCAAACATTTACTCTGCCGTGGGTCGTAACAGGGCGAGGATGAAAATAAAATTTCACATGGTGGTTCCTCTTTCAATATTATGCTGTTCAATGATCGCGTTTCAAACAATCCACAGTTATCGCTTTGTATCGGAACTCCGGAACAGACCGGACCGGCATATTTTAATGTGAAAGCAATGTGAGCTGGGGTTTGGATTGACTATTCGTTTACGTCAGTTTACATTTTCGATACCTCCATGCACAATAACAAATTATGAATTATTTAACATCTTGCAATCATTTCTCAATATTTTTTCTCAATACGTGAAACATTTACTAGGAGAAACACTACTAAACAAAAATGTTATTCATGATTTTATTACGGTGTTGTACTTACGGTTGTATTAGCTATTATTTTCTCCAACACAAAGAATACAATAGAAAAGTCGGCAAAAATATTGTTTTTAGAGATAATAATTAATATTGAACCTTTTGCGTTACATTACATCTACACGATTTATATTCGTTATTGAAAACAACTGCCTGACTCAATTTGCTGTGGAAACTTTCTCTGGGTTTCGAATCCCGTTGTTGAGTAATCTTTTAAATTGTATCGTTGAATTTTATTTATTATATCAATTAGAGTCGCACTCTACCACAATGACTTTCAAATGTACTTTTCCAAAGTAGGGAAACCAATAAGAATATGTGTTAATGCTCCTTAAAATCTATAAAATCTATCACTTTTAGCATTCGATATAATTTACTAGAATATGGAGAATCATCTATGTCTATAAATTCTAAATGTGTTTATATGATAATTGGTATCTGTTTTTAATAATTACCTTAGCTTAGATTGAAATGACTGATGATTGTTACAAGACGATTGTATACTGATTTTTCCTTGATTGTTACTTCTGTACAATGTTACATTGTTTAATTCGTACGACTTGATATTTAAGCTATTTTTATTTAGTGGATAGTTAAAATTAAACTTTTTATGAAGCAACTTCCATTTATGGTTGTTGAATTTAATGTTTTGCACTGTTTCGGTAACATTTAACGACTGTACTAAAAGTCGATGGCATTTCTTAATGCTCCATCGTCGGTATGTCCTCGTTCTTTCCCATTTGCCCCACAATCGATTGATCCCACTCGAAAGTCACATCCACACACACACACACACGCCACTTCACCATCGATAATTTGAGGTGCGGCTTAAATCATGTTTGATTTTCTCCGTGTCTTTTCGCGATGTTATCACCCGACGATGAAATGAACCACGCTTCGAACCAAGCAGGGGGGCGGAACCCATTCCGTACGCATGGCCATTTCCTGCGAAACATCGTACTAATAGCGCTTGTAACTGGTGTTAAACACCACCTTGAGCGGATGAGATTAAAGCGATTAAGGCGGGCTGAAGTGTGTGCTGCGTATGCAAACATGGCACACCTCGCCGTGCATCATGCTGTGAAGCAGTATTTAGTGGAATGTTGAAGGAAACGAAAAAATCGTTATGGTTAATATGATCGTAAACATTGTCGCCTGGCTCAACATATAAATGTTGATCGTCGGAAAAAGTTCCCTTTTCTTGGGACAGCCGTTTAATCGTAGCTACGAGGGTAAACCAACAAGTTACCATATTGATAAAAAATATCAAATGTAAGATTCTTAAACACAGTCCGAATACTTCTGGCAAGAATTGTGTTTAAACTACACAAACTTTTACATCCATTATTGTTTTCTTACCAGCCTCGCTCAGCGAGATCGATGGAAAGAAATCTGATTGTTGAAGGCTTCATAACTTCTCAGCGCAACGGACTTCACTTGCTGGTCATTCTTCGCACTTCCTCTTCCTGATGGCTGCATCGTAAATTGCAGCACAAGCCCTGCATGGGCTCCCCCCACAGGTGGGAGAGGCTCACTATCATCACCCCGGTCGCAAACAAGCGAAAACACCTCCACCAAACCCTCCGACGATCCGTTCCGATCGGGTTCGAACACTCATCCGCGCACGCACGGCAACCAAAGATATCGCAACATCCTGCACATAACTCAACCCGATACTAATCACTTCTCCTCGCTGGCTTCGGACGGACGGTGGAAAGCGCAGTGCGAGTGCGAGCGAGCGAGCAAAGGCGAAAGAAGCTGACGTGCCAAATGCTGCACACATTCATTCATCCACCCGCGCTCGCTGCACCGCGTCCTTGCGTCTTGTGCAAAGTGCACAAGGCAGGTTGAAGAATCTATCAAAAAATCACGCGAGAGAAGAAAAGAAAAAGGAACATCGCATAAAAGCCCCCAACAACTCAAACAAATATGAAGGAGGGCAGCAACCACACCACAACAACTACAGCCGCGCAAAAACAAGACACCATCAACACGGTGAAAGATAGTTAAGAACACGACCGGGAACGGGCACGGCAAACAAGAAGGGCAGAAACAAACAAACAACGCAACCCACGTGTAAGAGATAAGAAACCGCCCGGTTTGGGGCAGGGAAGCAAAAAAAAAAAAACAACAACAAAAAAGAGCGATAGTGCGAGAAGTGGGCAAAAAAGCTCCATTACACATTGTTCGAAGTGTAAAGCGAAACACACCTTTTTGCTCGCTGCTTTGGAGCGTGATTTATCTGCTGTTGTTGTGGCGGGCTGCTGCTGCTGCTGATGATGATGATGATGCTGACGGTGATGAAACTGCAACCCATGGTTGAATGATTCTGCACTTCCTTCAGCCGCGAAATGCAATGCAGCGTTGCACCAAGCAAACGAACGAACGAACGAACGAACAAACGAACGGACGAGTCTATCTGTGGTACATGGTTCCGAAGAGACAAGAGAACCCCGCCGACGTTAGATCGCCGGATCGCAGGAAAAAGAGTGCCGGGAGCCTTTTCGAAAAAGTCACCGAAACGTAAAACGCCAACGCGGCCGAACTTGCGGGTTGAATAAAAACAAAATTTGAATCGCACTCCAAAGAAAAGCATTTGCTTTGAGGCGCTGAGGCCGTCCTTCCTCCACCGTCTTGTCCTGCCGTAGGCGGGGCGGGGGGGGGGGGGGGGGTATGGGCAAGCATTATGTGGCCATTTTTGTCACTGAAGAATTGATTTCAAAGACTCGCATTTGAATACCGCCCACTGACTGACGGGCGGCAAGTGCAAGAGGTTTCTTCCACCCTGAATGCACCCAAACACCGAAAATAAACGGAGCCACGAAAAAATAAACAACCGAACCGAAAGATACAATAACAGTGAAACAAAACGGACGGAAAACTGAAGCGAAAAACAAAACCCTGCGCGGTATTGTGCATTGATGCAGTCAGGCAGGTGCGCAGGCACGGTGCATTATGGTGCATTATTTTCGGAAGTGCCGAAAAAGTGGCATTAGTGGTAGACGAACAGTTCGGCTGCAGGTGTTGGCCGTTTAGCGTTTTGATGCACATCACTGCGTACGGCTTCTGTCATGAGCATGAGGCATGATGCAGAACAATTGAAAGGATGCATAAGTTTGCCGATTTGCACACCAGTTAAAGTGCAAGAGACGTAACGAAATAAATTTAAAAAAAAAACGAGTAAAGAGAAACAATTAATTTAGAAAACACTATTGAATGAGTATTGGAAAATAAACTCATAGCTTAACATAAAACTAATAGTAACAAAGACGAACAAACTGGCAAGTCTTGTAAAACCAATCATTTTAATTTTAGCATGATTTATCAAAAAAAATCGATTGAAATAATTTAGTTTACATTAGATTTAGGGGGTCAATATTAAACAAAACAAAACCAGTAAACGGCAAAAGATGCATCATAATTCAACAACTTGCATTCTCCCCGTACGGTTGGGAAATATTTCAAATCTCAAACGCCATTCGGTAGTGTAAAATTTGTTCCCATGTTTGCCCGGGTCTCAATCACACAAACTCAATCACGGGGCCGCCCGCACAGCCCTTCGGGTTCCCCCTCACCTGCCCGCCGGTCAGCCGGCGAGCGAGAACATGATACGATGATGTCGATGTGGAACACACGTCGGAAACAAGACTCTAAATTACCAGCCACCACAACCAAGAGGCACGCCGACGGCCGACGAGGGCCACCCGGGTGCAATCGCGTTGCTAGAGAGAGAGAAAGAGAGAGACGGGCAGGTGGACGGGAAAGGGCAGCCTCGGGGGGAGGGGAGGCGACGGGGAACAGATGAAGACGAGAAAGATTTGAGGATCAAAAGTAAAGCATCATCAAAGCCGGGAGCTAAATCGTCCCTCGGAGGAAGGAATTCCGGGCGCATATACGTGAGCATACAGAACATGGAAGGCTAAGAACAAAGCAGAGACAGAGCGGGAAACAAAAGGCAAGAGCGAGAGGGCTAGCAGTCGAAGTGAAGGAAGAGCTAACATTCGAAATACAGAAACATTCATCCTCCGAATCGAACGACAAACGTTGACGACGACGATGGCGACGACTGACGACGATTGATTAAGGGAACAATGCCACTGAATTGTAAGCGATGTAAGGCGAAATTGGCTGACCAAATGTATAAGACGGGTCTCCGGTGAAACCCTTCCCCCAAACCCCCGCCAGATCCGCTGGCTTCCCGCGGGCGGTCGGGATGCCATTGCCATTGCATAACACATCTCTCTCCCCGGGAAGGACCTGCCCGGCCGTGCGGGGGAAAACGGAACGGCGTTGTCGTCGATTGGCAACCTCGCAGCGATTCACATTCCAGTGCCTCCAAGTCCCGGGAACAAACCACGACCAGGAGAGAACACAGCCAGCATAGACTGACCACGCCGCTCCGGAATCGGCCTGTCAGGAGGAGGCCGAAACGCAATCAGTAAAGAAAACTTCGTTGTCATCGTCGTCGTCGTCGTCGGCAAGGGTCGTCGTTGCAAATACAAGACTTCCGACTGCCACTGCCCCTAGGCATCCTCCCACCGTGGAAGGAAGTGGGCTGCCGGGGCAACGTCCAACGTTGGCGTCTATCAATCTGCCGTTCGTCAAATCCGATCGCCGGAGCACTTTTATCCGCCCGGGAGAGGCTGCCGCCATGCGTCGCTGGAGGTGATTGATGGCCGTCGATTAATAATCCTATCGACTGCTGGATCGGATGCAGCGGCAGCAGCAGCAGCATCCTTTCGGCACGCACAGATTGCCAACGTCCGCCGTCCCCGCCGGGCTGGGTGACAATCACCGGGCACCGGGCAAATAGGGAAATGCGATCGCAATCACCGGGATGAATGCGAACACACGGAGGTACGGTTGAACTGCGTGTCTCCGACACCGGCTGGGAAGGAGTGTACTCAGTCCTGGGACAGACGACATATGCACCGGAAGGGTTTCGGAATGAATGCCAATTTTTGCGCTATCTGTCGGCTCCAGTCGTACGCTTCGAGTGGACGAAACTACCAAGTGACGATAATTGAGGTCCCTTAGAACTCATCTACGCAAGGTTTGGTATTTTTAAATGTCGTCATTGAACTTCTTTTCATCTTTCATTGCGCAGTAACCGCCGGGCAATCGATTCTATTTTCGCATTATGTTCGCAGTGTTTTATTAGCAACGGAAATGATACATTGAAAGTATAACAATTTGCATATTCGAAAGAAGTTTTCAAAACATTACATTCTGTCGATCGAATAAAGAAATATGAATCGGGTTCGGAAAATTCTACAATCGACAAGAACAATTTTAGCGAAAAACGATCTGATTTAACTATTACACTCTTTATCTTCTTTTGAAGCATTATCAAACATTCAAACATAGACGTAAAAACGCCAAGAACCAAACCAAGTACCAAGTCGACAAACTATAATCGTCAATTTGTCCCACATTTTCTCCAAGGAACATGAAATTTAAAACGCTTAAAATCAATTCCTAGGAATGCAAAAATTCTTTAAAAAAGACGAACGAGAAAATAATTTAAAAATAATGCACCAGTGAAAAAAACTTCTCAAATATTGTTATCAAAATGTGAAACGAACAGACGGAAGCGTGAATACAACTGCAACACCAGCACAAAATCGCTACACGTGTGTGTTTTTCCAGCTGGCGGAAAGCGTACCGACCGGCACCGGCTTCTAATTGTCGGTATATCACACATTTAAATTATATAATGTTTGCCTTTCACTTCACAATCCGGGTGGCGGCCCCGGCAGTCCGGTGTCGGAGTCATTTATTCAACGTTTATGCTAATATTTATGTGCATCACCCAGCACTGGATGTCACTTCGCTCGCGAGGCGTTTCGGAAATAAAACAAGAACAAAAGTTTAAAAAAAAACCACCCCACATAAACAAATGGGAACGAGGGTCGACAGGGTGAGGGGGGTAACGAGGGATCTGAGGACACTCGCCATCCACGTAGTGCCAAGTGATACATACATATTTATTTAGATCTAGACACATAGCTCAAATGGGACTTGAAAAGAGAAAGAGCAGAGGGAGAGAGAGAGAGTGGGAATAAAACAACACTTCCCCAGCCAGCGCCAGCCGCACCCGTCCTAAAAACAGGACAGGAGAATTGTCGCTGCTCCGGCCTACCCACAACCTAACTGCCAAGGAAAAATGGCGTCCATCCCCTCCCATCCCCGGGGGGGGGGGGGGGGGGGGGGGGGTGGGG
>JAOEFI010000007.1:19327632-19359684 GCA_034621735.1 Anopheles plumbeus | reverse complement strand
ACATTATTAATTACAGGGCTTCGTTCGAATGGTTGACCATTTATTTTGCATTTCTCTCCATGGCGGATGGTGGTTGTTATTCGGTTTCCCCCGTTCTCTAGGTGCACCCTAGCGCCACCTTGCGGTTTGGTTAGCAGTTTGCTCTGCTCGTCTCTTCGCATCTTCAATCGTACTCTACAATACCAATTCCTATGCTCATCGCACGCTTCACAACTTATTCCCTTTCGAAGCGTGTTCCATTCCGAACTGTCTTCGGTTAACCTTACTCAACTAACCGTGCTGTCTTCTTCTGCCCCTTCGTCATTCTTATGTTACGAGATTACAATGGTAAAACTTAAAGTGCCTAAATAAGAGTAACTAACATCTACGCCGTTGTATATGCAAAACTAATAATGCATTTGAAACTGCTCGAGTGGATTGGGCACTCGTTTGCGGTAATGTTTTTTTTTTTTGTTTTTTCGTGGTTTTGCTGCACGTGCATCCCTGCCTCACATCAGGGCAACCAGGAGCATAATATTTGCACTTTTTTTTTTGTGTTAAACTAAATATTTTAAAAAAAATCATGTTGGATGACGCTTTCTGTATACCACCACGATTTCACATATTCCACAATATCACAGTCCGGTTAGTAACTTCATCTTGCTAAAGGGGTTTCTACTTGTCAGTATACAGTACATAAATGAGAATGTGTGGAAAGGGATCTTAATACATTCGAGGTGCGGGAGGAGGAGTAGACCATAAATTCTTGTTTCAAGCATAAGGAATAAGAAAAATGTTGGGAAAAAACACATAAATATAGAGTTGGAGGAGGAAAAGAGGGACGTATGTTAAAGCACATAGTTTAATAGTTGGTTTGAAGAGCACGCAGTACATCGCTTTCACGAATGGATGTTTGTGACAATTTTGAAAATGACAATGCTCTGAAGCAAAACTTCCCTACAGCAAATCTACAAAAACTCGATGACAAACGATAGTATGGACGAAAGCCGAACGAAGAAAGGAGCCGAAAAAGGAGTTCACGAAGGAGACAAAACAAGAGGAGAGAACTGCCGAAAAAAGGCAGACGAAAAAGAGAGATAAGAGAGTGTGAAACAGATTCGAAGCTCCGCCGACCGAAGGAGCTAAAACACCGCAGTCAAAAATACTCAAAATAGTCTCAACAAGATACTTGCTAAACATGCAAATATTGCAGGTGGTGTACCGTCCGGAGTAAGAATATATGAACATAATTATAGACATAATCGGTGATCTGATCAACACAGCTTCCAAGGAGGTTTGCGGCAAAATCCCTGCACAGACGATGCTTATGTTTGGACTCATCGTAAGAATCATTGATGGCACAGAACCCCTATCCGACCTGAAGTCCGCAATCTGCGCAACCGTCGGATCGGCCCACGGAGGAGCCGCAGCGTCCCAGCCGAAAAGCCAGCACCGTTCTCACATCTAGCGTACCTGAGCTGTGCAGGAACCACCGTTGAGGATTACTTCAACAGGCTGGAAAGGAGACTGCAGTAAGCTAAGTACCATCCCCGAAAAAAGCTTTGTCGATTACACCCGTGTCCACATGGGAGCGGAACTGAATAAAGCTCTGAGTATACCCAGAGATAAAACGTCTGCTACAGAAACACTTTGACCAGAAAAAAAAACAAGTATGTGGAAAATGTCAAGTTTCGCAACCTACGGCCAGAGAAAGGAGAGTACATCGCGCAGTTCGCGCTAAAATTAAAGCAAGGATCCGCTTATTGTGAATACGCAGATTACGTACGATTGTACGTTGACGAAACAAATGCTGCATGGTTAGATGCACGCGACATCTGCGACGAGATTGTCGCAAAAAATCTTGCTGGAAAAATTGCAACAAATAGTGCAGCGCTTCTGATAGAATTGGAGAGCCTAATGTATGCAGGAGATGCAGTGCGACACCGCCATTGCGGTACGAAATAATAAGCTCCAGCCGGATCGTACTGTTATCTCGATGGACGACTTGTTGTATCCTGGGGGTGATTATCATATTAGGGTAGTGGAATGACAAACCGCGAATTCGATGGAACGAATTTCGGAAACTAGAAGTTTCGAATCGAGGTTCTAATGATGGATAAATTGCTGGACTGCTGGAACACGCGTCGGAAACGAGGAGACCATGGCCTCTTTCGAGAGTAAAATGTTCGTCCGTGTTTCACAAACGTAAGCAAGATTTGACCGGGGTGCATCCTTCCTATTCAATGCATTTGGCATTGAAGAGCAGTTGGAAAACCTGAATTCCAAACTGGAAAACGATCCATTTAAAAAAAAATATTAAAAAATGACTGCTGCGGTGCGTCCCCGTACCGTCACAAATAGGACAAATAGAGACAACCAGCACATCTATACGGACATATCTGTCCTACGATCTGAGACGCCATCCACACGGGCCTTTTTTCCGCCAAGATCACACGGTTGATCTCCGCAAATGAATATGGAATATCATATGGCCAGTGATAGGCCTAACATTATCTTTACAGATAGCGCCAGTGTTTTAATGGTCAGAATAGAAATCCGCACACTCAAGAAGCAGAGTTCCTGGTAAAGTGGTTAATGTTATTTGCTGCTGGATCCATATATATGGCCATATAGGAATATCGCGTAATGAAATAGCAGATCAACTTGCAAACTGAACTAGCTTTGATTGAGACTCTGTGGTCGATATGATGAGAAAGGCTGGGGCAATGTTGGCTAATCGTTGCGAAAAATAATTGCCTACCAACAAACACTCCTTTCTAAGTAGTATTAAATTATCCACTGCCCTCTTCGACACATTCGTCTTCCACACGCTCACATCATTATAAAACAGCCCCAGTCAATATGCGCATTAAAACAATACGAGAAGTAAGAGAAAAAAACACAGAAATGTAGAGATTAACGGTAAAAGAGGAACGTATGTGCTTTAACATTAATAGTTGGATTGAGGAGTGTAAATAAAATCACTTTCAAGAAAGTAAGTTTGCTACAATCTTAAAATGATAATGCTGAATAACTTCAATTGAATTAAACGCTTCCGAGGATCTTAGAGGGATTACGAGAATCGTTTTGGAATTTCGAAGGTTTGACATGCCAAATATGGCATAGTTTTAAGGATGGTATAGTATAGCATAGAGAGTAGGTAAAAGGACAATACCTTAAAAACATAAACGGAACCCTGCCGGCGTTCGTTAATTGAAACATTGAAGTGCAGCGGCTGCGCTGTTTAAACTAGATATGTCAAAAAATAGGGCTAAACGTTTCCTCTACTAGAGATAAACGAATAAGCACTCCATTCATCGGAGAATGCGAAAACAAAAATGTTACAAAAAGACAGCACTGTCGTAACATCGTTGCACATCGTCGATGTGCCGCCCACATTTTGGCGCCGACCGCTCTCTGCTGCACTGCGAGGCGATCGAACAGGCGAATGATAACAATTGTACGTAAGAATCGTGGAATAAAGAATTGTCGTTAAGATGTAACAGACGGTAAAGATTAGTTGTACGGTATTGGTTAGTAGGAATAGTATGGGCAACTTAACGCCTTCAAAAAAGGTGCTAGGATAAGTGGTGCTTCGAGAGGATTCGAAATTGAACAGTGTGTGCTTCTTCCAAGGTGTTGGAAGGAAGTGAGAGTTTGTTGGTAAACTTTGCATTAAATGGTGTTGTTTTAAATTCAATTTCATTTTGTTTGCATTTGCAACGGTAGCGGGCAAGTGTGCACCTTCACTTTTTTTGTTTTCAATATGTGTCGTCTATGATTCCCTAACATTCGAGACAAAGGGTTGACATCGTTTTTTTGCACGGCATATTTGTGTTCCTTCAAAGAACATTTCTGAGCATTAGTAAGCATTAGTTTGCTTTAGCTTAACATTAAAATATTACACATTTACACTCCCATGTGTCCCCCAGTTGGACACCTTGACGATCGCCGTTCTCCGGAGCATCCGGAAACGGAACCATAGATCGATGCTCTGGCAGAACTACCCGTCACAGGGGGTACTTTCCGCGCCACGCCCGGTAACTTGGCTCCACCGGACATGGAAATAACAGTCGCTACCTTTTGCCGAGGCACCGTAGACGTCGCTGTCGCTGTCGGAGACGATTGCTCCGAAGAACATTGAACGTTACTCTTGCGAGCTTCAAGCAGGCGTGCATTTAAGCGACGAATGCTGTTCGGTGAAAGTATGCCAATGTTACGACTACCCACCGTCGTGCCACCACCGCCCGATCGGTTTCCGTTCGGAACCGGTGGGGAAGGCGAACCCGTACGAGAATTGTTTGCACTACTTCCACCGGTTGGCGAGAGGGTTGTGTACTTTTCCAGCTTTCCGCCAACGTTCGACTTACTCTCACGGGAAACCGCCGTCATCTTTTCCACTGGTCGAAAGATACGGCTTTTACCAAGCCGCAAAATGCTTCCCGAACCAGCGGCAGCGGATGGACTGCAGGTGCTAATCGGGGGCTTCCCAGCCGCCGGTGGTATACCTTCGACGCATGCGGCATTCACTACTGTTCCCTTCACCGAACTTTTGGTACTTACATGTACTCCAGCACGTTTGAACGATCCGCCGACGAAGAAGTTACTAGGCGTGCCGGTACGGCTACCGTCGGTCGTCTCATTTGGTTTGGATTTGTACGAAAAGACGGAGTTCAACACCGTCCCGCCAATGTTCGACTTTACTCGCCCCGAGCAGCTAGCATTCACTGAAGGGACCGCCGACGCGCCGAAACTGGGCTGAGGTTCCGGTTCGGACGTGGGAGAGATTTTCTGTTTCGTCGAAAACAACACCGCCGCCGGCCGCTCTGATGATCCGGTTCTGGTGTGTCCTCTAACACTAGTCGGTTTTGTCGTGCTAGTGGGCACCGGACATTCAGGCGACCCGGAAGAATCATGAACGCGTTTCGGACTCGCCGACATGGGCGGGGAGCAATGTGTCCTACCCACGATCGAGCAGTTATCAGCAACTTCCATAGTGCTTCGGAACAGCTTTCTAGTGTACTGGACGGCTTTCTGCGCACTGGAGGGTTGCTTTTTCTCCTCAACTTTGCCTGATACTTCAATAGCGGGGAGGGTTCCGTTGCGTGTGGAACTATTTCGTTCCTGCGGAATCGGTGCAAATGGTGAAAAGTACGCCTTTGTTTGTGGAGTGCATTCGATCGGAGCTTTCACCAACGGCGACGATACGTTGGCGGCGATGTTTTCCTTTTCACGCGACACGCGCTTTTCATGGGTATGACCGAAGGGACGAGGGTGGGAACCCGAAGGATTCACTATCACCGGGCAAACCGTACTCGAGACAGCTGCCTCACACTTCATCTCCATCGGAGACTCGCAGCATTCGCTGTCCATCCGATTCCCGTTCACCTCGATGTAGTTCAGACTGGTGTCGCAGCTCGAATCGAAGTCGGAACAGTTCTCCAGATCGCGCACGTTGTTCAACGTTAAGTGTCCATTTTGCACATGGATAACGAAACCCTTCTCGCCGTAATGTTTGGTTCTCGCTGGTACAGGAGTTGCTTCATCGAACTGCTGCAGGCGACTAACAGCGCCCACGAGGGTTTTGCTTAACTCCAAACTGTCCTTCACCGATGCCAGCACCTGATCCGTCGAGGGCCGCTCCCGATCGGAAGTTGTGTTGTCACCCTTACCATCGCTGGCGATCATTTCACTGGTCATTATCAAACTAATCGGTTCCGATGCACTGCCGTTATCTATCGCATCCACATCGGCAAACATCCGATCAGATCCTAGCCGTGCCGCTAGCACACTGGAATCGAGCGACTTCCGCTGGTTCTCCCGACTGAGCATCATCCGATGGCGACGCTTCGCACGAATGCTGTCCCGGATGCGATCGCCGTTGGCCGAAAAGTCTTTCCCCAAGTGCGGTGACTTTGGTATCTCGTTGCAATCTGCGACGATGAAAGTGCTGCCGCCGGTGCTGGAAGCTCCGATTTCTGATGGTAGAGGCGAAACATCACTACTTCCAATACCAGCAATCACGCCATCCACAACGTCCAAACTAGCAGCAATTTGTACATCGGTCAGTTTCGGTTGTGGTTCCACCGTATCTTCTGCCCCTTCGCAGATCCGCTTCCGACTGAGGGAAGGTTTCAGTGTATATCCAGCGGAAGCCGGCGGTGTTGCCAACCCATCGGGTGTGGTGCACAAACTCGAATCGGTACTACGCTGACCCTTGAAGTGTTCGATGTCGTACACAATCTTAGCTGGGAGCGGTTTGCTCAGTGCGGCCATCGTGGTCATTGTTTCTAGCCAGTCTTGCAAAACGTGGAATGGAGGTCTGCAATAAAAATGGACTGTCAAAGCGTGCACCCTTTATCGTTTCAATGCATCACAATCAGAATAAAATGTATAGTAACAACAATCACTCTATTCGACGCTCACGCTCTATTTAGCAAATTTTGAATATGTTTACGCTTACCGTTTGTCGGGGTTCAAGTCACAGCACAAGAACGCTATTTTGTAGAACGACTCCGGGCACTGACCACAAAACTTCTCCCGAAACACCGTCTGATTCAGTCCGAAGTCAGGCAACCGTGGCAAGTAGTCCGGATCCGCCTGCACGCGCCCGATGATCTCGCAAAGCATAATCCCGAACGAGAAAATGTCCACCTTCTCGTCGTACTTGTTTCCCCGCATCATTTCCGGTGCCATCCAGTAGGGATTACCGACCACCGTGTACCGCTGCCTCCGTGGACGACCCCTCCGTCCGATCGTTCCATTTCCGTTCGGTGTAGCGGGACACTTTTCGTACGCTGTGCTCAACAGTGGCTGCTTGATGATACGCGCAAGTCCAAAGTCCGCCACGATCACCGTCCCGTCCTCCCGGACGAGACAGTTCAGCGAATTCAGGTCACGGTGGATAATATTCATCGAGTGCAGGTAGCTCATGCCGCATGAGATGTCGCGTGCAAACGATATTCGCTGCTCCCAGCTGAGCGGCTGGCCGGAGTCGTGTATGAGCTCCTTCAGTGACCCGCCTGGAATGAATTCGGTCACCAGATGCAGCTTTTTGTCCTTGTACAACACGCCAATGAAGCGGAGCACGTTGTGATGTGAAAGCGAGCGCAGCACGGCGACTTCTTTGAGGAAATTTTTCTGGGCTTCCTCGTCGACGCGGTACAGCTCCTTCAGCACCATTACTTCCTGCGTGACGCGGTGCGTCACCTTAAACACCTGGCCGAAAAATCCTTTCCCCAACAGCTCACCCTGCACCAGATCCGAGGCACGGAAAATGCGCGCCGCCTTCGATTCCACGCGGAACGATTTCGTGCGCGAGAGATCGTAAAACTCGCCACCGGCCGCTATGCTGCGGTGCTCATCTAGCAAACGCGACATGCTGGAGCTGCGTTCTTTTTCCTTCAAACTGTTCGTAGCTAAACGTGGAAATAGAATGGGGATAATAATCACTACACGGATGACGTTTTCGTTGAAATTTATAAATACATTAATGAGTGCTTTCACGGACCCAAGGACATGTATGACTAAAATTGTACAAAATATCCCACTTACCGGTATTGCAATTGACATCTTGCAAGCGCCTCTGTATCTTTTTCGACGACCCGCTCATGTAGCCTTCATCTTTTTTCCTAAATATACGCTCCAGCTTGCTCGGCGACAGGCTTCGGCTAGACTGATTATCATCTTCATTGGTGTTGCCGGTATTAGCGCATTGCGATCCATAGTATGAGGCCGACAGGACGCCATTTGGGCAATTAGTCGGTCTTTGTTGCTGGTCAACAAGCTCTGGATCATGCTCCACCGTCAACTGGAGCACTTTTCCCGTCGAGTTTTGGATGAGGTTTTGCAAACTTTCCAACGGAACATCACGTACAGGTGTTCCGTTCACTTCCAACACCTTATCACCGACACGCAGGGACATCAAATCCGAGTTGAGCGTTACTCTGCAGAATGAACCGTAGAAATGTATTAAGGGGTTTGCTACATTAAGCCTCCAAATATTGATGGGCTATTGAGTCTCAAAAGCATTGGTAGACTTGGGTATACGAATACATCCTTGATGTACGGGACAAAATGCATGCATGCTATTTACCTAAAGTGAAGCAAACCACAGCAGGACTCCAGCACAGAATGAATGCATGAAAAAATGTATTTTCCTATCTGTCCGTACGCTGTACAAAATACTCTATGGTAAGCCACAGCCAAATGGAAGGGTTAAGATACAGATATAAAATGGTTAGTATGGAAGTAAGCCCCAACATTAATTTGCTCCTTCAAGATCCACGCTTAGCTTATCTAACACTCACTCCGATATTCGTACACTCTTGCTACCGGTGGTTGCTGCACCCTTTCCGCATGCACCGTAAAGCTTCTCATCCGTTGAGAGTCGGATATGATCAGAACGCGTGCCGGTCCAGGGTATCTCCACTAGGCGGATCGTATGCGGGAGTGGTTGTTGTTCCTTGGAGAATGCCCCGCGCGCCAGCGGGGACGGTGTGGTGCCGTTGCGGGACACTTCCAGAAATGCACACTGCTGGGTTTTGTAGCATTGGCCACTGTAGAAAGACGATATCACAATTTCGAGGAAATAATCATTACAAATCGTGAATCCTGGTTTTCGTTTACTGAGTCAAACATACCAGAATAGCCTTGACCGTTCGAGTAATGTATAGGATTCGCCTTCACCGATGAAAATATTACACGTCTCACAACGAAAGCACTCCGAGTGGAACTTGTGGTCACCGGCGAACATCACAGGTCCGGAGATAATCTGCAGGAATGTATAAAAAGCGGTCCTTATCCCGATTCTGAAGCGACTCAAACCTAGCATACATACCTGTGAGCATTGCTGGCAACAGTCACCGAACTTTGACCAGTGGTCCTCCTTGCAAAACAGTAGGCCATCCTTCTCGAAGTACCAACTCGACAGTCGTGCATCGCAAACAGAACACCTAAACAGAGAAAGTAACATAAGCAGGAACTTCGTTTACACGGCAAGGTACCAGCAAATTTAATTAGCATACTATAAATGAATTAAAACGTCGCCACGGGTCGGCACGAGTAGGTTCTCTTTCTGTGTTCCGGAGTAACAGACTTTGATCCTGAATTTTCGAGCCTCGTGGATAATACATCTTTTATGATTTGTTGAAACATCACAGCACGAAAAGCAAACGTGAACAACAGCGTTCTGTGGCTCCACAACGCAATTTGTGCAGCGATCGCACACCCGTGGTGCTGTTGAGTTTCCACAGTGAACTACGTTCAACACTCTAGATTCAGCAGCTTACCTGAAGCATTCTGCGTGCCACAGTTGACCAACGGCGGCCACATGCTGTTCCGGTTCTATCGCGTTGTAGCAGCTAGCACATGCGGTGGAGACTTTTTTCCCTGCAAAAAAACGTACAAGGCATGGCAGATGATTAAAACTATTCACAAATGACAGGTACACACTCGTCAACTGAAAAGGCCTTGAAAAGGAAAAAGAAAACAAGAGATGAGTAGAATAAAGTTGTCAGAGGACATCTCCACCAATCTGGGCGCGCTGGTGTGTGCGTCTACCCCTTCCTCTTTGGGCTGTCCAAGGACCAGTTTGCGGATGTTGGATGTTGTTAGCTGGCATGATTCCGATTACAACACGAGGCTACCGGTCGCAAACTGCCGGTGACATCGATTACTTGATTACCTCTCCGACGAACGTGCACACATTCCCCCACCTATCCACACTTGTCTATTTATCACGTACTAATAGAGTCAATTAGTCCGAGAGAGAAAACGCATTGCTTATTCTGTTTTTCTCGTTCTTCATCACTTTCCGTTGTAGTTATTTTTCTTTTTTCGTTCCATTTTGGTTTATTTGGCAACCGCGAATTCGCTTTCACTCATGATTACATAGTTCCTAATTTGATATGGTGTGATTTTTCTACGCTCTCAACGCATTGATCCAAAATGCATTTTCTAGTGTTATCGATCATGGCGGCGTAACGGAATTTAAAATATCTTTGCTTTTTCCGTTCCCCGTTCAACCACTGCATAGCCGCTGGCGTTTCTAATAAATGAAATGTCAAGGTCAGGTGCTGCGGTGGTCAAAACATCCGCTAAGCATTTCTTGTTGCAGGTCGTCGGTTTTATTCTTCCGCCGCCTATTCGTTCGGGCTAATCTGACGATTTCTCCATCGAACGCTACGACTTATTCAAATGATGTCAGTAACGGACACATTCGTGCAGTATGCATTATTGGAGCCTTCGAGCGAACGTGCGAAGGGAGAGGCTCGATTGATAAGTCGGCATTTTATCGTTTCGTTCCACTCCGCATTCCACAGCACGTCACACATCGTTAGGGGCTCGAAAGAATAACAATAATACCAGCGAGCCTAAAGAAAAGATATCCATTTAGCGCTGGATGACTCACTGCCTGCTTCCCGCATCGTAAACAATTGGGCGTCCCTTCCTCCTCATCGCATTTTGAAGGCATCGGCAGCACGGCATACACACACCATTCAACCTCGCCGCGAAGAACCATTCCTAGTGATTCTCAACAGAAGCACCCTCTCGCTCACTCCGTCGCATGCAGTTATGAAACATCACGATATGGCTAACGTGTACGAATGAGATGGATGTACTCAAAGGAATGGTCATTTTTTCATTTTTGGCCATTTTTACCACTCGACGGTGGAGATGTGATGGAATCAATTGTGTAACAATTAACATTCGATCAATTAGCACACTCCTGGACACCATGCAAATAGTGCAGCAACACAAAACACTCAATTAACGAAGGAACATCAACAGTGAGCGAGAAAAAAAACACGCATTTGCACCCACGCACCACAGCGGTAGCTTCAGATGTGAATTTGTAATGTTATAGCGCAGCCCACGAGTCGCGGTGGTTTAATATTTCACTTCACATCAGTCGTACTAGCTGCCAATAAGTTTTTACCACATAAAATGCACTGCTATCACAAACCTTTTTCCCCGTTCTCGCCCATCGTCGCATTTTCCTTTTGGCCGTCCACTGTTTCTCGCAGCTTCTTTAACTTGTCACACCGACGCCGCCATCCCACCACTTGCTACTTTGGGGCAACCTTCTGTGCTGCCTTCTTGGTAGGGCTCCACCGCGCACATAACTCGCCACTGTAGTTTAGTTGCGACGCTTTGAAATTTGATGCGATAATCCCCAAGGTGTTCATGTGTACCAGGTACAGTCAAAGGAAGTACAGTCTTTACATTGGATTTTGACACCACTCTGGATGCAGAAAACTGTCAGGCGAAGGGAAAATAAACCACACCGCCTTTTTTCCGCCTTCCGTGCATAGCCTTAAGAAACGCCTGCTCTTGCTGGCACAAAAGTTATCAACTACGTGATAAATGTAAACTTCGCAGCGATATACGAAAACAAAAACGAATGAGTTGTTCTTCAACTCTCCAAGAACGATTTAACCTGGTTCACTGTATTCGTCTTGATCAGAATGCATACAACTGACAGCCGTCTGTCAACTCGAATCAGACGTTTTCTATAGCCCTTTCCCGTACTGAACTTCGGTCTGTTTCCAATTTGAATGGGGTGTTCGTGAGTAGCAGTAGGTAGTTCTTTGCGAGAATATTGCTGAATGTTTCCTATGAAAGTCCAGCTTTCGCTATATTGTTCTAATAGCTACTAAGGAACTACGATTTTTTTTAATCAAATATGTGTTTTATGATTAGACAGTTCAACCAGCACCCTAGTTCTCCTTTTCAGGCATAATGCATGTTGTGATTATTCTACAGCTGTGAAAAGGAGGAAAAAAACCAAACAAAAACTGACAGCAGCTCGTCCTGAAGTTCCCTTTTTGCGTCAAACTTTCAACACTTCCATATTCGTAGAAACAAATAGATTCTACAGCGGAGCGGGCGTGCGGGATATGCTAGTTAATTTAGTGCATAGTTTTAGGTCAATTTGTTGCATCTATCAGGCGAAAATATCCACTGGTGCAGTAGTTAGTGTTCGTGCGCCACCCACCAACGTTTCCACTCGCGGCTAGGTGGAAAGATTACAAACTTTTGGATCGATTCATTTTCCCGTACGAAGTTAGGAAGAACTGTGACCCAAAAACATGAGTGTGGTAGGCAAGAAGCTTAGCTCGTCGATGTCGGGCCCGGGTGGTGCATCGGGGGAAGCGGAAACGACAACACCAGCGCCCGGGACCCCGGCGTCACCTGGATCCACTCCCAGCACGGTTACACCGGATTACGTGTTGCAGCTGAACAAAATCGCCGACGATTACCTCTGCACACCGGATGCAAACATTTATGAGATCGATTTTACTCGATTTAAAATTCGGGACCTAGAATCGGGCGCTGTTCTGTTCGAAATAGCGAAACCTTCGGTTAGCGATATCACTCAAAGCGCCAGCGAAAGCAAGGGAGGTGGCGGTGAGGCTGCGACGGCCGGTCCGCCGCAGTCGGCGGATACTGATCTAACGACGGTCGGTGCGTCATCTGCCGCGCCAACGACGGAGGACGTGGAGGAAACGTTCGAACCAAACGCTGGCCGCTACGTGCGGTATCAATTCACACCGCAGTTTCTCAAACTTAAAACCGTCGGTGCAACGTAGGTGTTTTATATATTTCTTGGCTTATGAAATTAGGGCGACTAACGGAAATGCATTGTTTTTTTCTTCTCGTTTTTCTTTCGAACAACCCCGGAACGGGCCGACCTCTTAACCTGAACACCCCATCGGCCTAATACCAGTGTAGAGTTCACGGTTGGCAGCAAGAGTGTGAAAAATTTCCGAATGATCGAACGGCACTTTTTCAAGGATCGGTTGCTGAAAACGTTCGACTTTGAGTTTGGATACTGCATTCCCTTTTCTAAAAATACTTGTGAACACATCTACGAGTTCCCCACTATCCCACCAGATTTGGGTAAGTGCATTCGAAATAAACTGTTGGTTCGTATGAGCAAACGGGAGGCGGTGCGTTGCGAAATGTGGCAAAGAGTGTGCCCAGAATGAATTACAATGAATGCCAAAAAGGCCGTACTACTTCAGCACAGAATAACTCGCCCATTGTACGTTGTTTTCATATGTTCTGGCTGTTAGACAGACTCGTATGAATCGATTTAAGCGATACTAATAAATTTACCTTCATTGTCTATCCTCCGCACAGTGAACGAAATGATACAGCATCCGTTCGAGACACGCTCGGATAGTTTTTACTTTGTTGACGGCTCCCTGGTGATGCATAACAAGGCCGACTACGCGTACAACGGCGGTCTGTGAGCACGAGCAGACGGCGGAAACGGCGGGACGAAAAACGCGATTTACGATTTTTGCCAGATGTTGCAGACCGTTTTGGTTTTTTGTTGTTTCTTCGGCTAAGAAATATCCTTCAGCACCCTTGAGGTGTTCCTAGCACGAGTGTGTGTTTTTGTGTGTATGTGTGTGAGTATGCATCAACAGTTAAAGAAATTTCTTCGCAACAGCAAATGTATGACGGGAAGCAGAGGTGCGATCTGTTCGTCAATTCCTGGCACTATGTAGGTGTTCCCAAGAGATCTGCCTCGGATGTCGGAAAATGGTGTCTTTAACACATGACCAAGAAGAGCCAAAAGAAGGATGATATAGTCGAAATGATCTTTGATCGCGGAATGTAGAACAAAAACAAAAATCACCCTCCCGATGGTAAAAACATCTCGGGATTAATCGAAGACCAACAAAAAAAAAACAAACAAAATAGGTACGTTATACTTATTCTAGTGGAAAACATAACGAATGTGAAATCGAAACTTAAGAAAGACATATAGGTAAAGTCCCCGTACTACGGATAATTGAGAAAGGTGGCGATTTTCGTTACAATATTGCATTACGTACGCTTTAACTGTTTATTGTACTGATGGATGATGGCATGGTGGTTGAAGTGAAGCGAAAAGCACATTCAACATATGTACTTCCACAGTTCACACGAGTTTCAATATTACGGTGAAATGGATGGAACGGAAGAAGAAAGGTGTTAATTAGAAAAGTGCTAGATAGGCGAGCAACACGAATGTTATTACCGTAAACAAGGAGAATGATCAAAATCACCCACAGAATGAAGCAGGGTCGCAAACAGACATCTAATCACCTTTCTTGCCTTAATTATCTGTTTGTTGTTGGTGCTGGCAGAACCCGCCACTGAACGGGCGAATCAAGAAATGAATGAAATCGCATAGTAGCGTAAAAAAAAACAATTTACCCCGAAGATCTCGCGGACTGTAATTGTGTGGGGTTTGTGTACGGATTTAAAAATAGATTCTATAGCAAACAGAACCCCTGTACAGCCCCGCTAACGAAGGGTAGTATATCGAAAGTGTAGTGAATTGGAGCATGACTGCCGGTTAATGGACTTGAGCAATCCTTTAATAAGGGGTAGGTTCGATTTTAATACGGCATGCTGCCGATGGGATGAGAGAATCGGAAGATTTGGTTTTTCATTACTAATTTTCCTCGCACTAAGTCTCTTTCCTACGAACGAGCAAACACGTACCACACCACGTGTCGTGGATCATTGAACGATGTTCCTGCTCTTTTCATTAGTGGAAAGGATAGATGTAATGCCGTTGTACGGGGCGGACGTGATGGTTTTTGAGTAGATAGAAATGGGTTCGCGAGTTGCATCGTAGGTTTGCAATGATTTGACTGAAATTTGAACCTTTATGTTAGAAGTAGGGACGTATTGTTCTCCGCGTCGGGTGTACATTTCGCTGCTGATTGGATATCGACTGACTTAATATAAAGGAATGTAACTCATTCCATAGTGAAGGTCACGAGGTGAACAGCAAACGACCCGAAGCATGCAACATTTGCTTTCGTCGCATGCCATTCTTTGTTGATGGTTGAGAGGCCGGGTTTTGCATGTGGGGGACGTCCATTTGAAAAGCACCAGTCTCCGGCCGATGTCCCTTTGAACGGCAAATATATTACACTTGGTACGATTCTTCAATACCATGACACGCGATTTCCCTCCGACAGGACCATGTGCTAGGTAGTGTATTTTTTAATTATTTTTTATCGCTCATGTTTGTCCCTTGCCTGGCGGTTTTTTTTTAAATATCACTCGATTTGTTTCAACTGTATATACAGCTGGGAAACGTAATCGAAACACACACCTCGGTCCCAATTGCAAACACTTTTTTTTTCCTCACTCCTCCCAATCCTAGGGGTGACAAATAATGTGTTTCCCGAAGCCTCGCAATCTTGTCTTTGGTTTTTTCTTTCTTTTGCGCCATTATACGCTGCTTGCGTGACTGAACGGGACCACGTGGGTGTGGGATGAATTTTAACACGTAATGTGTGTTTCGGGCTCGTAGTTGCGCAGTTCGTCGGCACGAATGTCGAGGAATCGAGCACATATTTGTGTAATTTTCCAAATTGTTTGTGCATTTGTTAAGCGAACATAGTTGTTTTATATCGGTTCCGTGTAGAGCGACAATTAAACCTAGTGCTTGCAGTACCGAGATATCAGTGTGGGCATCCTAAACTTAATATCTGACTGATAAACTGATAGATTTAATACATCACGCCGTGTTTTTTTTTTTTTTTTTTTTGGTGGAAGAACGTTTTGGTAGCCATCACTTTCGGTCCAAATAAAAATGGATCATAATATACCGCCCAGAAATGAACCGGAAAGACGAGAAGAGTAGAAAACACACCAAGCAGAACATCCTTTTGAAGTGATTTGCTTTTATTTAGCGTAATTTCAAGCAACAACAGCCAACTATCCACTGCGAGTAGAACTGGCACATGGAAGAAGAAAAAAAACAAATACGGAAAATCATAAAGCAATTAAACGATATAATAATAAAAGAGCATGTGACACAAACAACCACAATGAGCAGCAAATAGTGTAGAAGAAGTTGGTAAAAATATAGGTGTAACAAACATAGAAACACAAGAGGTAGACCTCCCCAAGAGTAGTATAGCAACCGAGATAAAACCCTAAAAGCCACGTGAAATCGCTTTGATGTCGTAGCATAACACGAATTGTGTGAGGTGACGGAAAAGAATTGAGTTTTAAATACAAAACAAAACGAACTTGATCCTCACGAACAACGATCACCCCACTCGTAGCACGAGAATTGATGAGGACGATGTTAGCGCACTTCAAACACCACCTTTTAGGATACACTCCTCCACCAACGCAAGTAATAGAAATAGTACACCGGCGTACACATGTTCAGGAGCACGGAAAACTTGTCAGTCGAACGTGAAGCGAGAGTAGGGTTGAAAACGCGGCGAAGCATTTGCGTATCTATTTATTTCAGTGGAAAAAAACAGACCCAATAATTGTGCATTTCCAAAGATCTCGAGTGATCCCTGTTTTCATACCGAATGTCCTCGTTTGAATAATGCTCGTTGCTTGGTTTTGACCTACAGTGTTTTTATTTGTCTGATTTCTCTAGTCACACTAGTCACTGTGCCATGTTTTGTTCGGATAGAATCTATCTTTTTCGTTTAAGACTACGTAGACTTAAGATTGCGTTTCTTCGTTCGTTCGTTGCGTTTCGTATAAGTTTCAACATAAGGTTCTGAGTAAGTTTTAACGTTTCGAATTTAGTCGGCGGAGGGAGGCTGAAATTGTGCAGAGAGAAATGACCTTTCGCCTATTGTTTTATTCTACTGTGTCCTTCGTAGTGTAATTTTTTAAAGGAATGAAATAAGACAACGTTGTAGAATGTTTTGTAGGCTACGCATTGGGAGATTGAACCGAAATTTGAATTTAAAAAAAGCCGAACACTTTGAGTCGCAAGTTAATCTTAACCACAGAATATGTCCAACAGTTTTAAGTAAAATGCGCCGCCCATTGGAAAATTAAGACAACGTTAGATAAACGTTTATCAGCATTACCGGCAAACAGAGAACAAATAATACGATAAGGGAAGTTACTGGAAAATATCAGTCCTAGTCACTCGGTGGTAGAAAACGAAATTATGGTGATGATAGACACGAATAAATTAAACATACAAGGCATAAAGCACTAAAAATTAAAGTGGTTTGTTTTATTTTTAGCAAAAACAAAGTTTAAACAATTTAAAACAAATAAAAGCAAGCAGAGTAGAACGATTAAAAATCAACTAGAAAAAAAAAGTAAACGTATGTGCGCGGATGTTTGGAAAACTGAAAACAGACATCGTACAGACTCTTGGCTCGGAACGAACCCAATTACATAATCTCGGCTAAAGTTACAAGCAAGTGAAAATAGTATCGCAAACAACAAATCCAAACGCTACTGATCGAGAATAGTTCGTTGTCGAAACATGTCGCTGTTTCGACTAAATGCTAGGAATCAAATTCAGTTTATAAAAAAATATTGAATAAAAAACGTGTAAAAGGAAAACCGCGATGTTATGAAGTATCAGGGAGGGATGGACGTGATGGAGCAATTGAATGTGCTAGTCCAAACTTGCTACGAAAACGAGAAATGTTCAAAATGTATCTTTTACCTTGGCCACTAGAGCGAAACTGCAACAAACCCCCACACTTCTGTCGAACAAAAGCCTTCCCAATACAAATGGATCCATAACCGATTTGTGCTTTGATGTCGTGCCATCTATCCACGTTTTTCCAACTCCATAACAGGGAAAAATTAACAAAATTGCCTGGCTCATTGTTCGTTTGACAAATGTGGAATGTCCTTGGCAATTTGTTACCCGTAAGTGTTTTAATCGAGTGCATTGGTAATGCTAAGTTGGGGCACTATCAGTTTTGGTTTTCGCTTAAAGCAGATGTACGTCCGACCAAAAAATATAGCTGAATGATTTTTCTTTACGTTTCTGGTTTATTGTGGTCTAGTGGAAATAATAATAGATAACACATTGTTCGGTGTAAAGAAGGGATCCGTTGTGTATTTATGAAACGATTTAAAGAAAGTAAAGGTAAGTTCTACAATTTTTTTCCGAAAAACATTATATAAACGAGATGGTTGTACATCAAAAACTAAACTATTTTATTCTATTGACATGTTAGAACTACGAATTACATGAACACGGTGAATAAATATTAATTTTCTAATGACTAAGATACGTGCAAAAAAAAGGATCCCAAAAGAAAAGATTCGTTTTGTTCTGGAATTTAGTCGAGACAGACCATGGATATATTCCCAGCCTCCATAAGGATAGGAGTTTGGTTCAGTATCGCCAATGCCCGGAGGGAAATCGAAAATGTACATGTTTGTCAACATGAATGGCTTTAGCTTGGCCTTGGTCTGCTGGGATTTCCCTTTCTTCCATCCACGAACGTATCATGGTGGTTTCTGTCCTATTCGCTCCTAAAGCGGACCTGACAGGGTTGGCAACGATGCCGGCAGCACTACTGCTCGCTTGCGGGAAATGATTGCGTACAAACGTGGACGCGGACGTCGGCTGCACATGATGCTGCAATTCACTCGAATCTCCGATCGATCTGTTAAGCTTCAGGCAGTTGATGTGCCGGAATGGCCAAATGCCTTGACGACGCTTTGAAGGCGTGATGGGCTGTTTTTGAATCCGATCCGGACTGGCCATCTTACGCCGCAGTAGCCACATGATGTCGTCCTCCGGTTCCAATCGTTGCAGATGCTTCTTCCTCATTGGCTTTCTATTGCTGGAGGCTTTGCGCAGCGTCTTGCGGCACTGAACGTGGAGTTCGATCGCTTCCTTTATGGCCAGATACCAGGAATGACTATCGTCGTCACTATCCGAGCTGAAAATCGTCCCATCGCCGCTGCATGTTATGCGAAAGTTGCCACGGAACATTTCGATGATTTTGCACTTTTTCAGCGGAAAAATGCAACTACAGGCAATGCTCGAACTGTCCGTCAGCAGGACTTCAACGTCTTTCAGTGGGCGACAGTACATGAACATGTCCGACATCAGGATGCAATATTTCTTCGATGTAGATCCGTCGGTCTTGAGCTTCCGGAGGACGCCTTCCCTCAGGATCTTGCGACCTGGTTTGACCAGCTTGATCGATTTATTAGTAAGTGCATTTTGAACCGTGATCAGCCGCTGCGTGTTCTCGTAATCTTCCACGACGGCGTTGATGTGCGACACGGACTGTTCCACTAGTCGGATCGATTCCTGCAGCGTTTTGTAGGCTGCATCAGACGGGCTAGTGTACAGCAGTACCTGCTGCAAGAGCAACTTGTAGCGAGGAATTCGCTGTATGGGCTGTATGAGCAACGATATGAGCTTCATCTGTACCTCCGGTCGGCACTCGGTATTGCTGATGTACCGTTTAAGCGTCGGGTTCTTGTCTGTCAACGTCTGGAGCGAACACAATGAATTGCGATAATCGAATGCGTACACTGAATACAGCTTGAAAAAGGGACCGAGGTTGGTAAAAGCCTTCACCACGTTGTCCAGATTGTCGTCAAGTTTCTTCAGCAGTTCCTGGCTGAGGTTGTGAATGGTATCGAGCTGTCCGAAGATCTGATTGTGCACCTTTTCAGTAAGGAATCCGTTCACACGCAGCGGGGTTACGAAGTACTCTAGCAGCAGATCCAGCTGCCGCGAGTACGACTCCTCCGAAGTTCGTATTTCCCGTATCGCTTGCAGGCGTAACTGATGCCGTTTGTCTTCTTCATTGTTTTGTTGAGGAACAGCAGGGGCGGGGCTGTTGCTGTGTGTTCCGGGTATGGCAAACCGACGTCCGCCTGTATGTTTTCATTAAAAAGGTATGAAGAGTGGTTTCACATCTAAAAAAGCATTCTCTACTCACTTTTGTTAATGCTCGTGGGACGGAAGTTTTGAATATTTTGAACTTTCAATGCAGCGATTAACTCTGATCGCATATCTTCCGGCATGAGCGGTTGTAGTTGCATTTTGTTTCCCGTAATATACGAGGATTGAGCCATTTTCAATGAGGCTTTTGCTGTGCAGTACTTTTATATTATAAACAATCACTTTCTTCTTCGCTTGTGTAGTTGCATCCGAACAGTTAAAACTGTCAGTTGTAAAAATCCAACGGATTTTTGATTTGACGGCCTTATTTGACACTATAAAACGTTCCTAGTGGTGAGTGTTAAATGCCATAAACTTGAACCATTTGTTTATAGTCGGGTCATATCGTGAAATATTCGCAAGGTAACCTGCAATTTGATAAAACCTGTATCATTTTATTATTATTTTATTTGTAATAGTCGAATACACCGTAACGAAAGCAAAAAGCGCAAATGCGCCTTGTTGTGCGTCCAAATCACTAGGCACACTATTTCTTTGCACCTCAATTCACCAAATCGCTGTTGCTGTCAATGTCACTTCCGCTGTAGCATAAACGTCAAAGTGAAACGTCCACTCCGTCTTTCTTTTTCCGGCAACCTTTGCTTGCTGTCGAACACATTTCGTGGTAGCAGCGAGAGGTTTTTCGATTTTCGTACACAATGGTCGTAAGTGTCGAGTGTAATCAGTGGAAAATACCGCGTGCTTCCTTCGTCATTTCGAAATACCTAACTTCTACGTGGTATCTGTTTGTGTATTATTGGTAATTTAGATCATACTGGCATCTAGCGTTCCAAGTTGACAGAGTGACCCGTGTCGCTTGGTAGGAATGGTGAAGGAAGTGTCGTGTGTTTATACCTGTTCGCTAGCGCATGGTTCCAAGCAAACGAATATGGAGCAACTCGTACAGCCGTAGCTAATGAATCTGTTGCTATCTATTTCTTTTTGCAGAATCTTAGAAAAAGGAAGAAGACCAGGAAGCTGCGTGGCCATGTCAGCCACGGACACGGTCGTATTGGTATGTGATCGTAGCACTATTGTCACAATGATTGTGTCGGAAGGCTTTCCGGTTAAAAGGCTCTAATCAATCATGTAATCGTGTTTAGGCAAGCACCGTAAGCATCCTGGTGGTCGCGGTAATGCTGGTGGTATGCACCACCATCGTATCAACTACGACAAATACCATCCCGGATACTTCGGAAAGGTCGGTATGCGGAACTTCCATCTTAACCGCAACCACCAGTTCTGCCCGACGCTGAACCTGACCAAGCTGTGGTCGCTGGTTCCAGAGGAGCAGCGAGAGGCGTGCAAGAAGAACCCCGAGAAGGTTCCAGTGGTTGATCTGGTCCAATTCGTAAGTAGATCCTGTCGATCAATTCTATTCGCTAGACCGGAAAATCAATTTATTTTCTCTTCATGATGAAATTTGATGTACGGGCGGTCAGAACGCATTATGTGTACAATTTTCGATGCAAACAATCCTGTTGATCGTACAGTTCTGATTCGAGAAAATAAATTAAAAGCCAAATTCTTTCCCCTTCCATATGAATAGAATAGAAAAAAGATTTTAAGTGATTCCTTTTCGTTTTCTAACGTAGGGTTACTTCAAGCTGCTCGGTACCGGATTCCTTCCCAAGCAGCCCATCATTGTGAAGGCGAAAATGTTCTCCCGCAAGGCCGAGGCCAAGATCAAGCTGGTCGGAGGTGCTTGCTTGCTGCGTGCGTAGAGTATTGCTCGTTCAATCGGCTGAACACAGACACACAAGCTCGGCCCGGAGTACGGTGGACCAACGATCTTCAAGAGAATGCCCACTCGAAGCACCCTTCACCGGAAAGTACATCATTAGAGAGTGAAAACTCTTCGCTCCCGTGCTCCTTGGGTCGTGCATTTTATTGTTTTCGTACAACAGTTACAGTTCGTGTGTATCGTTGGCGATGCTGGGTGTTCCGGAAGCGTTCGGCGAGTGCGTTGAGCGTGCACATGAAAGGGAAAAATACAAAAATGTAATATCTAAACTATCTCATGTTTGTCTATCTGTGTTTCATTCATATCCGAATTTATAAATTATTCTCCAATCCGGAATCCATCGAACGTCTGCGTTTATTAGCTACTGTAGAAAACACTTCACAATCGAACATCAATCGTTCTTCCGTGTCCATAAAAAACAATCATGGAGAATTTGCACATTTGGTACTATTGGCTGCCCACCAATAGACAGGCATTTGGCATTTACAAACAATTTTCCCCATATGAAGCAACAGGTAACGGAATCAAGGAAACATTGAAACAGAAAAAGGTTAGGTTGTTTTTCGTTGAACACAACACAACAGTACCTGTTTCTAAAAATGGCCGCTCACCACCTACACCAATCTGCCCGTTATAAATTTGGCAGGTTTTCAATTGAAAATGTCGCCATACTGACGAAAAGAACAAGTTCTAAAAATTTTTACAATTGGTTCTACGTTGTCCCTTGACGCTCGGCTAGTAATGTCCTGGAGATATATTGTTCATCATAATGTTTTCAATACGCTATTTGGGTCGCGTGAGTCGTACTATGGTGGCGATCTGGTACGCCATTAAAGGTCTAGCCATAAATTGATAAAACTCATAAAACATTGACTGAAACAGTCAGACAGACAAAGACAGACCCAAAGGCAGTTTGGGCAATGAGGGGTTCAAATATCGATCATGCTCACCAGTGTTTCGGATAAGGTAAGAAATACAATCCCGCCGTAAATTAACAGAACTCTTTCAAGTCGTTTACTCGTATCATTCAAACAATATTGTAATGCATATTTTTTACAAAAAAAAAACTCCAATTCCTGTTCGCTAGGCAAGATCGCTCGCTTGTCCCCTCTTCTTCACCTATGCGAAAAGTAATTTGGTCAGAAAAAAAACAAATAGTGATAAATAGTTGTATATCATCTGTACAATTTATCCCCTTCCCGCTTTTCTCATTCGTTCATTTCTTTGTTCGATTAGCTATAGTAAGCGATTATAGGTATTGTAAGCTAAGAGGGTCACCATGCTCTTAAAAATACGCTTTCATTGCTGCGTAGGCAACGCCCTCGCTCGTAACCGTAGTAAATGGTTATATTGTTCTATGTTGCATTTGTCGTTTGGCCTTTGCTTTTCCATGTTTCGTGTGTAGTGTATATATTAGTATAAATTACTCCCTTTAAAAGAAAAATATTGAACTCCGAATCAATGTGAATTTGAAACGAACGTAGACAGAGAGGGCCCTGAACAGGGCCGTTATGCCGAAGGGAAACTGAAACACACTAAACCCTACATCGTTGTGACGGTAGTTGTTTGTGTAAAAATATTTTATATCTATTTATACATATTTATGATTAAAACAAAACGGAAGATTATCGTCGAACTAACTTTGTATACTTTATCTACCATAAAATTGCGAGCATCGTTTCGGAAACGATCGCTTGGAAACATGTGTTAGTAATCGGCTCAAAAATGAGAAAGAAAAAAGAACAAAGACTTATTCACAACATGATAATTAAACAAACACGCATTGGAGAGTAATGTATCTTCTACATTGGGGAGTAAAGTAGAAGGGAAAAGGGCACCGTAGCCCTCCTCTCACACGGTGTTACTAAATTACATCACAAGCTTTTCGTTATCGGGAAAAGTAACCTAGTAATTGATCGTGAGGCAGCATGCTTCCCTAAGCACATCATCGTTCTCTATCGAATTGTGATTGATTTTTGTCTGTATCCATCTTTAGCTGGTCCTTTGCGTTGCTGTCGGTTGCTGCTGCTGCTGCTGCACCTGTTCGGAGAGCATCATAATGCACTGCTCCTGCGTGATGGCGGACAGTTCGCGAAGCCATTCGTCTAGCAGGACGGCACCGATGGCGAGGTTCACCTGCCGCTCGCTGCCCACGTTGTAGTTCGAGAGCAGACCATGCTCGAGACTGTTGGCGTGCAGGTGCAGCTCGTTGCCACCACCGGCCGATCCGGCCGCCCCCGGCGATGGATGATGGATGGACCCTCCGGCACCACCTCCTGCGACGGGACTGGGCGGTGTGTCGAACGACATGAATTGGGTTTCCGCCTCGCGCGACTCTCGGCGCCCTCCGACGAGCAGCCCGCTCGTTGGCGGATGATATCCACCTGGCCCGGCGGCGGATCCTCCGGTCGGCATCGGTGACTGCTGCTGTCCGGCGGAGTTGATTGATGCTGCCGGTGCGAAGGACTGCGGTTGCCTTCCGTTCGGCGAGTGGTTCAATCCGTTGCCATTGCTCGAGCCTGGGACGAACGCAGCATCCACATGAAACGGAAAGGGTATAATTACTACCGGGCGTTTCTCACACAGCATCGAGTGCGGGAGAGGAAAAGAAACGGCAAAACAAAACAATAGCCAAGCCTAGCGAAAGGATCTTAGACTTCCTAATACGTTCGCCGCCGAAAAGGAACACCACTCGGGAAGGGATGTATTAGAGTCATGCGATACGGCTCCAACGTGTTAACTTTCTGTCATTAGAATCGCAAACCTCCACTCGGCATATCCACAACGTGCATTAATTCTACCGACGAAATAGCTAAGCTCTACCTGCAAATACACGCTACACTTACTGCACGAATTAATGGTTAGTAATGGAGCACAACAATGTCAGTAACCGAAACAATCGAAACACATTAACATGCACACCAAACCTGTTTGTAAAACACGTACACAGTTAATTCATGCTTGACCGGGGAAAAAGGGACACGGAGAACGGGATTGATGGAAGCCTTATCATGGAAATGGAAAGTTCAATAGCAACATATACTCAATACTCGCAACATTGTCCTAAAGACAACTTGAACAGGATATGCATGTGGCAAGAAATGCAACGAATGTAACAATGGTATAATGTTTTCTATGACGAACAAACAAATCAAAAACAGCAAAGTATCAAAAACAAGAAAAAATCAGATATTTCTGAGCATACAAACAGATACAATAGAATACTACCGGAAGACTAAATGGAAATAGACACATTCATCTTCTTCGATCAAGGAAGGAACAGTAAAAAGAAACATTCAATGAAAAAGTGGTGCATGCAAAAGGCATCAATTCAAATTTCAACGGACACATCAACGAAATAGAAATAGGAAAAATACATTTTTCGTAACATTACTCAGGAAGTGGAAGAGGGTGGATTGATGAAGAAGGTTGTAAAAAAGGATATAGGAGGGAGTGGGGGGGTTGGTAGAATACTTAGCGGAGAACAAATAACAAATAAAGGCATGATATTTACCGGTAAAAAATTCAACTATTTGTGCTATACCCGATGAAGCTGAATGAGGAGAGAAACGAGATGACGAAATTGATGTGGTTTATTATATCAGTCAGTTTGTTTTCCATTAAGCATAATTATGTTTCACAGAATAGTGGCGCTCTTGGAGTGGCATGGTTCAAAAATGGGTTCAAATGTGACTTCTAGTTCTCCCGCAAAGTGCGTCCCTTTTTCTTTTGTAGCAAATATCGTTAGTCTGTTCACATCTAAAGGGCGTAAAGATGCAGAGGTATCAGTTTACGATGCGAGGGTTGAGGGTGGTGCGTAGATTGTGTGGTGGTCTCTTGCGGGCGCGGTGTTTAGATACAGTGGTCGCAGTTTGCAGAGATGCGCGGCGGCAGCTAGGCTTTGGTAGTAGTGGCAGATTGGTGCGAAAAGCTATGTTTTTAGTGGATAAACCATCGAACGGTAGCTAAATAGGGCGCTAGAAGCAAATGAGGAAAAGGGAAAAGCTACAAAAACCAGCAGAAAGAAAAGTACGGGAAAAAGCAAGAACGAAAACGAAAACTTTGATTGGAAATAAATTTAAATGGTTGGAAAAAACCAAACTAATCAAAATGATACATTTTACAATGGCTAACGAAAAAAGTTTATGTAAAACCGAAACCCTGCGGGTGCAGCGTTCCGAATGAGGTGTATTCGAAAAGGCGAACCGATAATGAAATAAAACCGAGTACTCGTAACGATTAAAAATCGATAAACCGTGACATAATGCCTAATCAAGCTGGAGAAGGGTAACAGAGATGTTGAACAGAAGATCATGATCTTAAAAAAAAACAGTGCGAAGTGATGGGAGAAGCAAAGAAAAGAAAAGGAAGAGCAGGAAGGGCGAAATGTGAAACACGAGTGCGACAGTATCTAGCGACGATACCGCCCCACTACGGAGAACTAATGAGCTGTGAAAATGAAAGCATAAGTCAGTTCGAGTGCCGGCACGTGACAGCAGAAAGGGCCCAGTTCGTTGTTAAGTAATGTTGATTAATTGAGCGAAGAAGGAAAACACAGACCGATCCACTGGAAACGAGATCGCTCCAATCTTTGCCCTGGTCTCGAGAAACCACACCCGGATCCCTATAGTAAAAACGGGGGGAAAATAGGCAAACGCGAATGACTTACCGACGGACCCGGGCCGGCGAAATATGTTGGAGAACGAGTTGGAGATACTTTTGCGCTTGCCGTCTTGCCGCTTGAACGGATCGTACGACGAGCTCGGCGTCAGCTGCATTGGCGTTGTTTGCGAGCGGCTGGAGGTCATCGAAGAGCCGGCCCCGTTCATCGGCTTCCCGCTGGCGGCCGACTCAATCGCATTTTTGCGCATATTGACGAGCCGAAACTCGCGGTCGACCAAAAACGTCCGGGCCACGTCAGCGATCTCGAGCGACTCGTCCGTGTCCGGTAGCTCGGCGTCAATTTGCTGCTTCAATATTTTTAGTACCTGAAGGCAAACAGAGAAGAAGATTCACGCTGTAAAACCTGATATCCCCTGATTCGAGTTTCAACCAGCTACCTGATGAAATGAAGGTGTATCGGAGGTTGTCGGTATGTCGGGGCGTAGTAGGATCGAATGGAGCAGTGGCAGCGGGAAAAGCGTCAGATGACTTATCAGCCCGGTGAGGTGCAGATTGACGTACATACAGTTACTTGTGAATGTTTGCAGCTTTCCCCATATGGCGGTAAGAAAGGGACCTATCAAAGAAAGTACAACAAAAACGTCACTAATCCGGTCACTGAATTCTACTATAACGGTATGGAAACATTATCGTTACACACCCAAACTAACGGTCCCCTGGGCGAACAGATCTTCGGAAAGATCCAGATCGCCGATGGGCTCCTCGCGCACATTCGACACCTTCCACGAGTCGACTCGCTGCAGTTTAGGCTCCTGCGGCAAAGCCAGTGTGGGCTGCGGCAGCTGCTCGCCGGACGATTGGGAAAATACGTTCAAGCTTTCGTACCCACTGCTGTCGCCGATCGATTGCAGGCTATCAAGCTGCTTCCCACCGCTCCCGTTCGTTCCCAGGGGTCCACCGAACATTATTCCACTCGAGGATGAAGCCGATTCGCCCCCCATCGAACCCCCGATGGCGGAGTCGGTGGAAAACTCGCTCAAAAAGGATTTGATCATTTGCACCTTCAGCGTGCGTACATCCTCGGGGTTGACGAGACTGTTGTGCCCGCTGCCGGCACCATTGGTGGCCATGGGTTGCGAAGGGGAAAAGTTGGCTTTACTTAGTTTTTGGTAGCGGTACACGTTGTTCCACTGATCACAGGCATGTTTGCATTGGGTGATGCGATTGCGGGCATCGAGCAGGTACGCTTGGTAGTTGGCCAGCAGCGTTTCACCCGTCATCGTGTTCAACCCGTAATGGTTCCAGTTGGCACCGATCGTTTTGCTGACGTTTGAATTGGCGCCACTGTTGCTGCTTCCAGGACCACTAAAACCGTTGGCACTGGCGTTGCTGGGAGTGGTACGGTGGATACCCATCGACTGCGTACCCCCACTGCTGTTTTGGCTGGAGGCACCACCGGTAGCCCCGTGGCCGTTGCTGTTGTTGATGCTCAGCACACTGTTCACCTTCTTCATGATGTCCGGCGTGATGTTGAGGAAGTATTCAACAGCTTGCGTGTACGGATCGACCCGGTTGATTTTGTAGCGGTGCGATATCGGGACGTGCTTGCAGTGCAGCAGGTACTTGAGCATCAGCTCAAGCATGATGTCCTCGCAGTTGAGACTTAGCAGACTGTCGAAAAGCGACAGGGTTACCATGCACAGCTAAAGGTGAGAAAACAAAATAAATGGAATTGAGACATTGAAAATATTCTCCCTATTTTGTTAACATCTTACTCAAGCTTTTAAGGTTCAACTCACCCTCGAATCGTTGCTGTTCAAGCGGTCCACCAGCACGTCCAGTATACGCTGCCCGTCGAACTTATCCTCGTCGAGCAGAAAGCGGATCACGAGCTGTATCAGCCCCGGCTCGGTAATGGACCGGACGATCAGATCAAAGTACGCCATCGCCGACACTTGCGATTCGACGTTCGTCTGGAATTGACCTTGCCCTTTAAATGTCTGCTTTTGAGCGAGGAGAAGGGTAGCAGGAAGGGATGGCAGGCAATTGTGCAGTACAGGGAAAGGGTGTTCGGGTTTTGGTTGTTGGTTTCGTGTAAAGGAGCGTTTGATTTGTTGTTACGTTTCGTTCCGAGAAGGTGTAACGGGTTTAATGCGACGTTTTTCATTATTTTTCAACAAACCCCCGCATGTCAATAAAGTAATAACGTGGAGTATTACGTATGTTAAATAAACATTTTATAGTCATTCGATATAAAGTCCACAAGCGGAAACCGGCAGCAGAGGATTCACAGCAGTCGGAAAACCCATAGAAGTACAACACACGATTCGTCGTCGATGAAGCAACGAGAAAGGGGGCAATCAATTTGAAACGGAAGTTACGAAAAAGGAAGACAAAGTAAACGGTAATATGATACCGATCGGTCAATGGAAAAACGATCGATAGTATTAGATCACCAAGCGAACGCAATCGGAACAGAAAGAGAAGAATAACGACATCATCCGAAAATTATAAAACAATGTAGAGTGGAGTGAAGTGTAAATAATATTTTTTTAAATGGATGAACGAAAGGAAAATAGAGCGTTTTTGGGCGGGGAGGAGAGAGAAAGAAAAACAAAACAGTTGCATTAGTTCCGGAAATAAGAAAAATAAAATACGGTGGAACGTTTCACCACACGTAACGTAACACGATCGAAGGATCGGATGGACAAGAAATAAACCAAACAGAGACAAACAGAACAGAAATAGACAAACCATTACAGCTTATCGGGGACATGGTAATGGAACGAGATAGCAAAATGGAATCAGGACAAAGTGAGAATTGTTGAAACGTGGCGAACTTTCGTGCGAGATTGTGCGGATGGAAAGCGACAGGGGTCGTTGCTACCCATTTCTGGAACTAGTTGGCCAGCAGCTTTAGTGAGAAGTATTGCAACAAGGAAATCACGATAGAAAAGTAAAGACCCGTGCAGAAAAAGGGTGCTGATGTGGTGCTTTTGGATACCTGACCTTCCCAGAAACCGTGCATCTGTGTGTGTTTTTTTCAAGTAGAATAGATTAAAGTAACTGGTATTGGTCCCCATAGTATTGTAACAAAGACTGGATATCTATTCGATTTTAAATGTAAAATATGGTTGGCAAAAGCTGATTTTCAATTCGTTCCGCTTAGTGTGGGAAATTCTGAGTTAGTATTTCTTCTAGTATGGGAAACATGGGAAGGGTTTTTGAGAAACAACCCCCTAGAGTATTTTGTAGAAAATTACAGAGCTAAAGCAAGTCAATGCATTGGTAGGAATATAGTTTTTTTTTTACCAAATCAAGTTTTGTTTATTCAGGAGACGGACATAGATAACTGTAATCACCCCCTAAAAGGCTTGTTTTGTTGCAATGCTTGAGGTTGAACAGTGCTATAAAACGGGTGGTGTTTCTAACAGTGATCCATTTATTTACAGTTTAGAACTAAAGTGGAGATTACGAATCGCACCGTAAGAACGGAAGAACCACCCACAACCCAAGACCAAACAGCACAGTAAAACAACCGAATTCGACACATGGAAGTACAAGTAACGGATATTGTGCGATAAAGATGTTGAACCATAAAAGCGCGCCAGCGCGAAGGAAAGCGAACCGATAACGAATGCAAACGCTAATGGCAGATAATGGTTCTCGCCAGAGGGTCGATGAGCACGGCGAACCGCGATGGTAAAACGGCAGCTAAGCGTGCCAATAGCTTTATCTCGCAGCATGGAAAAAAAAAACGGACCAGGTTAGAGCATGGCGCGCACGGCAACGTGGAAAGTTGTGTTATGAGGCGCAATCAGTATGGCATAAAAGTATGTAGGACAACGGCAATGTTGGTGGCGGCGGCGGCGGCGGCGGCGGCTGTGAAGAAGCAGATGAACGATGACCGACAAACAAAAACACGAACGGGGAGGTGCAGTACCAAAACATAATCCGTGCGTGAGTGGGTGGTTTCATTTCTTCCATTGCGCGCCCATCACCGAGGTGTGTGTGTGTGTGCGGCTTACCTGCAGTATGGCCGGCCCGAGCACCGGCACCAGGAAGCCCTGGTAGAGGAAGTCGAGCAGCTGCTGGCGGATCATCGAGTGGGCAACCTGGACGACGGCGTTGCAGAACTCGAGCGAGTTCATGAACAGCGTCAGCTCGGGCAGCTCGGTCACGTCGTCGGTCGTAATGCGATACCAGTCGACGGTTTTGATTTCGATCTGGTTCGGCAGGCGCGAGTACAGCCCGCCGAGCCCGGTAACCAGGACCGGGCAGATGGAGGAGTACGTCGCGATGTACGTCCCCACGTTCGAGTTCTTCTGCGACAGGGCCATGCAGAGGAGCAGGGCGTCGCGCGCCTGATGACCCAGTGAACCCTCCCGATGCACGTACGGTATCAGCAGCGAGAAGATGATGAAACTGCGGGCGAGCGAAACAGAAACAGAACGGCCGGATTTCGCCGGCGATGATGCCATGGCGATGGGGGTGACGAAACATGCGTCTCGCTTCAGGGGACACTCACTTCGTGTGGCCGCCGTTGTTCGCCTGCTGGCTGTGGGTTTGCGTCTGCGTCGTGGAGAAGAAGAACAGATCCAGCAGATGGACGTTCTGCATCAGCACCACGCACAGCTGGTTCAGCAGTATCACGAGCCGCTTCTCGACGTCCGGCGGGTAGATTTCGTTCTGGCTCGAGGCCAGCAGCTTCAGCAGGGGCCTCAGGAACGGCTCGTGCACCAGGAGCTGGTGGCGCGAATGGCTAACCAGTTGCTCGTACAGCTTCAGCTGCTCCAACCGGACGGCATTGGCATATCTGAAAAATGAATGAATAGGATGTACATCAAATGGCTCCCGAACAAGGATTTGAAGACGGCCCCATACCTTCCCGTTTTGATGCCCCACTCGTACAGTTTGTCTAGCAGGTTTTCACTGAGCAGGTGCTCCAGACAGGGCGCCGGAGGTGCCGTCTGGCCGGGCAGGCTGAGCTTGTTGCAATGGTGCAACTCCATGAGCAGGAGCGTCACCATGTGATCCAGATGAGTCACCACACCGAGCACGTCATCGTGGGACTGGCTGCGATAGTTCTGCAGAAAAAGGGGAAGCAAATTTATAGAATTAATCATCGATAAAAGAAGTAACGAATAGAGTATTGTAAGATAAAAGTCCTAAGATGTATGCTCATTTCACCGAGAAAGAAGCCAGATGTTGTCCATGAACATATGTCTGAAAACATTCGATCCAACTGGAACCCTGGCAATCAATCAAGTTGTGTTCAGCCTTGTTAGTTGTGCCTAACTAGTAACCTAAATACTCATAAACAGTACGATAATACATTTTTTTTTCTGGAAAATTAGCTTAACACATTACCCATTCGATATCAGCATCAGCTTTGAAGGAGCCTTAAAGGGGAGCCTTAATGGTGTGGTGATGAAGAAAAACCACATTTGGGAGAAAAGTAGATTCGAAGTTGGATGGACCACAGTATAATTACCACATTTTTTTACAAATAACAGAGGTTGGCATGAAGACAAGTGGTATTATTAATATACCAGCCAAGCAACGCCACTTTCGAATGATTGAATTAAGCTTTCACGCGGCAATGGCGCGGTAGAATAATCACACAGATTACACTGAATTAACTTGGAAGGATCAACTCCACCCACCAATGCACTGGCGTCTATTTCGTTTCAATTACTCTTCACGACGTTTACCTTTGGGCGCGCATTAACACCGAGCATAATGATCCGAAATGATCACTCCAATGGCCCCGGTGGTGCACATACATGCAAAAGGAAAAAAACGAAAACGTGTATACACACCACGCCTGCTGGATAAATAGTTTTTATTTAATTTGTAAATGGAGAGAAAGCAAACATCACATCACGGTTAAGTAGGCCCTCCTCCCCATTCCAGCGTGCTTCCGTTTCACGGCGCGGCGTGACAAGGGCATCGTGCGGGGGGGGCGGTGGGGGGGGGGGGGGGGGGG
>JAOEFI010000007.1:19303100-19322232 GCA_034621735.1 Anopheles plumbeus | reverse complement strand
CCTACCGAAAACATCTCAACGGTGTACATATCCAGAATTGATGACCGAAGCGGAAAAAGTGGGACTCACCCAATGCCTACATACTTACGCAACATTATCTCTGACGCATCCCACACGTGGGGATGGAATCAGTCCCCCATCAAGGCACACCACACACGGGAGCCAATATCTTTTTTTTTCCACTTTGCTTTTTACAAGAACCCAGCTTACTTGAACAAATAGAAAAAAAAGGCCGAGAAGAGTATTTACGTTTGGGAATGCCGTGTCTGACCAGCTTCTTGTCGTTTTTAGTCCCTTGAGAGTTTCTTGTCGAAATAGCTGGAATTAAGCCGTCACTTACCTGTAATTGAAGAAGAGATAGAAATGAAAAAAAAAGATTACTTTCAGGCACGTGATGAATATTTTATCGATCAAGTTGAATCGGTGAATATTATTACAACGAAAAACAAGTAACAAGTCCCAAAATTCAAACTGAAACCGGCTGATGTTCTTCTTTCTAGTTGTTTTGAGCGCAAAATAAATATGTGTATAAAGCTATTCAACTTTAGCGAGCAAAACACTTTATTTTGACACAACGCTAATGCGACAAAGATAAAGACGAAGACCACCGTAGTGAGCTAAGGTGAGAAGAAAGTAACATCATGTACCCCATATTACAATGAAACGAGACAAAAATAGTCTGAGTGAAAGCGAAACAACCGTCGCAGCAGCACCGCAGGACCGAGCACGCAGGATCGCAAATTGAGAAGACTGTTTTTCACGCATTACAGCGACAAAGGGATGCGAAAACAAACAACAGCTGATTTTCTTCACGACATTGAGAATCGTGTTACACTGCGAGTGAAGACGATTTTCCGACGTGTCTTCAGAGAGCGGTACAGCAAGGGGCTTTTCCGTTCGTTCACAAATACATTCGTAGGGCGGAAAGTGAGCAAGCGAAAAGCTGCCCGTAGTGAGCAGCAACTGTCAGTCAGTGTGGAAAATTGCTGTGGTAAAAAGTGAGAAAATTAAGCGGATGCCGCTAGCAGGTGAGCAAAAAAAAAAGTCCAGTGAACAAATGTAGGCCAACTCGAGGTGAACCGAGTGAACCATCGCCACCACGCAACCTGCCTGACAGAGAAAACCGGCCAGAGGAGAAAATGGTAGGAATCGGTCGGATCGGATGTCAACTTTCTCACAGAAAACATCACCACCACCACCACTACCAAAGGAAGCGGATTACGTACATAAAATCGAGCGCCATCAGGCGAGCAAAAAGGAAAAACGGTTCACTCTTGGACATGCGCTTTATGCTCGAAAGGTGGCGTGAGTTTTGGTGATGATGTTATGCAAAGTAAGCAGAAAAGGGAGGCAAAAAAAAAGAACATTCCAGTGTGCTTACAAAACACTTCGCTCGGCTCTGTTCCATTCGGTGGTGTTTTTTTTTTTTTTTTGGCGTATCTTATTTCCCCCCGTTTCTCTAACCTTTCCGACCTTCCCTCGGAGGAAGGAGTACAAACACTGGCGAAGAGTCAGATAGTGGAAAAAATGGAGATTGATTGAGAAAACAAGTTGGCAATATTTTGCAGCCTTACTATTACATTTTCTTCTTTCGCTACAATCGCTTACTTAGTTTTAAGTTCATTTAGTTTTTGTATAATTTTTTCCTTTTGTATAATTTTTCTATATTCCGGAAGTTATAAAAACCGCGGAAGAGATAACTGCCCACCAAACGTCCAAATGCTTCGAAAGGACCGAGCCAGCATTGATGTTTGTAATCACATTTGAGATCGTAGCGAAAGCGAAGCATATAAAGACAGACAACTTCATCTCGGACCAACTCCAGCTTCCTTCCAGCCGGGGCGAAATGCTTGAGATTTAATTTAACAGAAGATAAAGTGTCTTCCATTAAACTTAAACATCCACAACATAACAATATTGGCCGCAGTTTATCATCCCCATAATAAACCGCATCATCCCCGCGGCATTGAAACCTTCTTGGTGACAAATCTTCTCAACAGCATTGTACTATCGTTTCTCTTTATGCCGTTCTCTGAGGCGCCACAGCAGCACGTGCGATCGATTTTTCAAGGTTACCGTAATGACAACCGGTAGTATGTGGGGGAGGGGACTGTAGCGCAGATTCGCTCCTTTTCCAGCACGCGGCTGTCGCTCCTTAGACGATTCTCTTTCGCTGCCCCTAGAAGAAAATCTCGCATCTCAGTGATAGATGTTTGGCTGCGAGCCGCAGCGGCGAAGCTTTTGCAGCATCGTTTTTCGCCTCCAGCTAATTGGCCGATGTTTTCGTTGGGATGAAATTGATTTTTCCTCAACGAAACACCAGCTGGGCGGGGGGAGGCTCTGGACAACAGACCCCTAGCTGATTCCACCCGCCATGTCGATAACATGTTGAATGCAATCAAAAAAGTATTGACCGCGTTTATATTTTATTATAGTGTGACATTAAGGAACGGTGCAAAGTTCGTTTCGGTTCGGATGCCGCTTGGAGCACGGTTACATTTAACCAACCGACCGTCAGCAAGGAATCGAAAGAAGAAAAAAAAAACAACCAAAACCATTAACAGCGTGCCGCCACGTCTTGAAACTCAATAAACACATTGTGCAATCAATGGCATCATCGCCGCAAAAAAAAAAAAAAAGGAAACCTAAACACAGCTGCAGCCAGCCAATCTGCTGCTGCCAGGAGCAGCGATTGTATGACGCTGTTGGAAAAGTGAAAATGATGTAATGGTCGCTCGGAAAACTCTGTGTTTCAGGTGGTACCGTTTCCATCAAACGCTGCGGGGGTTTGAGGAAGCGAAATTAGATACGATAACATTCTCCTTGTCATAAGTGAACGCGTCTGAGTTTCCGGTGCTCTCCGGTATGTTTATTAGTTTCCATGAACGAAAAGCAATACTACTGTCTGTAAGAATATTTTCCCTTTTCCACTTAAAATGGATCGATCCAATAAATAAGAAACAAGGTCCTTTCGCCCACCGCTACGGTGAACGAATGGCGATAATTAAAATAATCGACAATAAATTCCAGCCACATCACATCCTCGATGGACGAGCACACCACTTCCAGGCAACTTCCCATCCACGAACCCCTTGTCGCCTAGCGTAGAGTAAAAACAGATTGTTGGTATGTTAAACTTATTCGTGCTAATGCCGACCATATCTCTAGCACGCACGGTATTGCGCCTTCAATAAGGAAAAACTACTAACACCCAACCACCATACCCAAGGGCAAGTTCTGTCGGACGAAACCTAGTGGGTTTACCTCGCGTTTACCTTTAACCTTTCTGCAAACCCGGTACGCTCGGTAGATGTAACGAATCGATCGTTTGTACACGAAAATAGACGTTGCGTGAACCTTCAGAAGTGATTAGTGTATCAAGCGGTTAATGGCACGAGTTCAAGTACGCCCGATCTGGTTTTTGTTTCTGGTAAAAAGGAAACAGTATGACATATTTTCCATCTCAACATGGTGGATAATGTAACACTATTCACCGTATTACATTTGTAAGGACAACCATTTTCCGGCTGTCAGTGCAAAATTCAAAGGAAGAGCGATTTTTCGATTAACATTTCAATCGAAAGAAAAGTTCGGTTCTGAAAAAGTTATTCCAGACTTGAAGTTATTACATCCAACTTGAAATTTAAATACTTAAGATTAAAAAAGGGATGTACTAAAAATGACACTAAAAATAGAGTCTTCCGAAAAGACCCCTTACCCCGTACTTCCGGGATTCGATCACCATTTCGTTCCGTTGGTGCACACGTACTGTTTATTGCCAACCCTAGAAGAAAAGCCCTGTCCGATGGCCACATTTGCGGTAATGATCACTAAAGAGTAACAGACCCGATGTCCTGTCTTCACCCGGTCAAACAGCACGACCCGCCGGAAGGTGCCGGTTGTGGACGCAGAAAAACACCCAATACTGCAAAAACGCGGGGGAAAATCCGGATCCACAGCGAAAGATAATGCGCACACGGATAGCCACGACCGGACCCGGGACCGGACCATCAGCTTCTCTCGCGTGTCACGACGCGGCGAGGATGTGATATTTATTTTTACGACTTTTTAACGAGTACGTTTATCCCGCACCCCGGACTAGGCCATGTTTGGTCTAGTGATTTACGTCCAGTCGTTACTCGATCGAGCACTGACGACTGGGCTGAGCCTAGATGAGATTTTGTTTCCCCCAAAGGGGCATCGAAGGAAATATTTCATGCGAGATCAAATTCCCACATGCTCTCGGAGTTGATGCCACAAAGGAGATATAGCTAACCGGACGCTAATGAATCATACTTTCCTTCAATCATTTCAAACCCGGAAATGTGTTATTGTAGAAGGTTTTTTTCCTACTCATAACAAGATCAGTGTTTCTGTTGATCCACGGAAATTTTTGTTGCAAATTCTTACGACCTATGACCACTAGGTACATCTTTCCTTTCTAGTTATTCTAGGCTCAACACTCTGCAACTATTACAACAGAGAAAAGCTAGTGGAAACACGCTTTCGTAACCAGGCAACGATAAGATGAGGAGAGAAAAAAATCGGAAAAACTGCGTGATTGCGTCTTATTTTTAGTGTCCCCGTATCGATTATTTTGGTCTTGTGCTTGCTCCTGCCTGCACCCGGTGTATCCGAACCGAACCGGGACAAACCACGTTCTGCCGGTTTCCTTCCCGTGTGGTGGCGTGCCGTCTCGACCGTGGGTACAGCCAGGACCGGCAGACTGGACTAATTTTAGCGCAACGTTCGTGTTTTATCGCGGCGTGAGGACGAGCAACGCGATGCAATTTCATGTCATCCCTCTCCCGCACTATCCCCCGCGGCACTGCACCACACCAGCACTCCGGCGCCCTCACGGGGAAACTGAGCATGGAAAATTACGACGTCAAACATTCCAAACCGCCGGCGACGTACGTGCAGCCGCGAAGCGACGCAAGCTGACGTAAGGACGGGCGAATGATCTTTTTGTCTTCGTGTCTTCGGTAAGCGGGTTTCATTTTGAATGATTTGTTAGAATCTCTCTTGTCTCTTAAGAGACAGCTCAGAGTGTAAGTGTTCATTTTCTCATCACAAACTTTGCCCAGAAGCAACAACAAAAAAACTCAATTCAAACTATCTATTTAAACTAATTTAGTAATGCTTATCACTGCTCACAGGATCCTTCAGTTCATTGTACCGTCCATTCACATTCCATGAGCTTGAGAGCAAACCTTTTAGTCGAGCCATTTGAGGCTGCACGATAAATGTACCAAAAAGTAATAATAAACACCGTCGTGGGTCTCAAAGTACCGAGTGTGTATGTTCTGTTCTGTTGCCATTTTCCTCCACAACACGAAACGTGCGCTATGTCATAAATGATAGTCTAAACAGAAAAGGAAAACTAAACAACGTTAGCCAGTTTCATCATGATCCGAAAAAAAAAATTGGCAATTGGCAGACACCAACCAAATGGGTATAATCTAATCCGCTCTCCTTCGTGCGGATTTGTCTGCTATCATTGCATAAAATCGTCGCGATTTAACGGTAATGGGTCAAATGGGCTGCTCGTTAGACTGCCGGTGATTGCAAATTAATTTATCGTAACGTCAAACTGCCGGTGGATGGTAGCAAAAACGGACCGTGGCGAGTAGAAGACACAGTTTGATGTTCCGCTTAGTATACTGATCGTACGGAGAGTCAAACTTAATAACTTTTCATATCGAAACATAAAATCATCACGACGTTGCTTAAGGAATTTCAAAGAGGAACAGATTTACAATAAACTAGCTTTATCTCACGATTGCGTAGTTAGTTCAAACAACATAGGCTTCAATTCCTATGACATCAAACGGGTAGATCATCGTCAGGAAATTTGATGACACTGAATAAAACATCACGATCAGACGATCACGGAATTGCAAGAGTAGTGAAATCAATCCCCAATTGATGCACATTCGTTCGCTCGTTGGCAATGGTTCGCATTCGCTGCTGATGTAACACCAAATCTAGAGAAGATTTTCATCTGGTTTAGATCAAAGCCAGGGACGGTCATCCTACGACCTATCCCTCGCGGCTGAAGATGTTGATTTGACGCAATCATATATTTTAAATTTAAAACAGACTTTCCGGTAAGCCGATCCGAATGTTGAACACTAGCGTTATTGAACTCAACGGGAGCCGGGTCGCTGGATGTGAATTACCGAGTTTTTAGATTTGTTATGAAGACGTCACAATTACGTCATTTACGGAAAAGGCATACGTTTACATCGCGTACGACCGATGTATCACAATTGCAAATGCGACGACCAAGCCAATCGTTCAGGGAATGAAATGGACAACTGAATTTCAATTTTATCAATTACGAAATCGTCCAAAAAAAGCTCTCCTGTTATAATTGCACCAACCTTATGAGAAGACTGTTATCTTTACTATAAGGGTTTTGCCCTTTTCCGCTCCACAACGGTTCAAGTTTAAAGAAATACATTGAAATTTCCTAGAAACAAAACCTAAAACCCGAGCAACGTTGTTGATAATATGTAATGTGTTCGAAGGAAGTCTATTATGATGCTTTTAAAAGCCATCATATCGACCCATTCTCAAGAAAAGAACGCGTCAAATTGAAGCCCTTAAGAGGGTTTACAAAAATCAACCTACGTTGCAAGAACACTGCAACTGACGTCGTCGTTGTAGAACAATTCTCCAAGGCGAAATTAAATCTACAAACGGTATCAGAAAAGCCACCAAGAATGAGAAGGACCTTTCCCGTGTGACGGGTTGGTTGACATTATCCCCACGCCCTTTAGGTAAAGTTGAGAATGGGTTTTTCCCGCATCGAGAGCTAAACGAGAGCAGTATAAAAAAAAAAACCAAATTCATCTTGAGGAAAAACGAGGATTGAAACTCTTTCGACCTTGTTTCTTGGAATGTATTTGGGAAAGTTCTTGGAAAAAAACGTGGTCCTAGCCTTAGCCCTTTTCAATTGGTTGGTTGTTTAGTATCGCATGTTTTGAAGAAAATTGACTTTCATTATTTCCATCCCCATGTGCACAATGTTCGTAAGGAATACATCATATTTGAATTGAAGTAATTTTTTGTAGACAGATTTAACACCATGAACATCACTGCAACATGCAGTAGTATGAAATATTTTTTGAGAATCACTGAATTCGGTCACAATGATTCGGCAACGATATATCACATATACATCAAACGAAAAGGGAAAAAGGTTAACGTGTTTCATTCTTTGATCGAAACCACAAATAGATTCAAAGAGGCCAAAATAAGGCGCTAACAAACTAGTAGCATGATGAGTCAAATTTACCGTAACAAGCGAAAGAAAAACCCCCAACACTGTTAGAAATGATTTATTACAGCCCGCTTCCTGCTAAATGCTGTTATGTACCGCGGAGAAAACCTCCCCCGGGGGGGTTCGGCAAGCAACGAAAAACTTCGACGATATGTGTCACGGTGCGTATCATTATCTGATTGTGAGAGTGTTTGTGTCCCCTTCACACCATTTAAACAACAACTCCTTCCTTTGTTATAGTTTTTAACGTTATTTTTCCAGTTTTTGTTAATCCGTTTTTTTTTTCGCCGGTCCCACATTTTTTCCCGCCTCAAAACAAGTGAACGGTACATCTCATCATTGTTGCTGCTATCATCAAACACTGTTAGTGGGGAGTGTGTTTTACCGGTTGAAAACGTTTTATCACAACCGAGCACAGTCCACAGATTTCCGATGGTGATATTGTTCCACCATGGGATTTCCCACCGTCGAGTTTTTCTAGCGCGGGTGAAAATAAAGAAACCTACTTCTAACCCTTTTTTTTTTTTGTGCGCTGAACAAAGGCACTGGAAGGTGATTGACATTCCCCAAAACATTACATTCCCCAAAGTTGTCTTCACTCTAGCTACAACGAAAAGGATTCACCAAATGGAACGAGGGGTTTAACAAGGATGCTATACGTCGGCCCATAAAATAAGATACTTATTTCGCACCCTTTGCGCCAATGTTTTCACAATCATTACTGCTGTCTACAGCGATGGAAAATTACTTCTACAGCAACCGGGTCAGGATGGTAACGGCAAGGGATAACGAGTCAATTGGTCGCAGAAGCCTTCCAAAACTGGCACCGACAGCGGGTCGTCTGTTGAGTGTCTTCCCTAAGTGGGCTTCAAATGGCACTTGAGGGGTAGCACGTATCCATTCACCCTACTGACCCTTTCTTTTGGGTTTTTTTTTCTCCAACAAAAGAGCAAACTTTATTGAAAGAAGGTTTTTTTCCATTTTTCTGAAACAAACTAAAAGCATATGATCAACATTTTTGGGAAAATACTAAAATCTCTGTCCTTAAGTTGATCTAAAACATATTAGAATATTGTTTCTTACAGTTATGAAACCACTGCAGCCCCATTTCCCAACGAAGTCTGAAGTTCTGCGTTACAAAGGCTAGCAAATAGTTAAAAGCTGTAACTGGTTCAAATCTTGCAGTAAGCGAACAGACAAAAGAAAGCCGGATAATTTTCCACCACACCCACCGCGCAGTCACGAGGCGGTGGTAGTAGCTTTGAGGTCTGGTACCTACTTAAATTTGTCCTTGGAAAACGCAAACCCATGGCGACTAAGTCAATTAGCAAACATAGCGAGTAAAACACATGTAAAAGTCAATCGGCTATTAGTGGTTTTCAAACCGGCACAAAGCGTGACTTAGAGTACAGAAGGGTAGGAGTAGGAACATTCATGGTGAATATAGCTTCAACTAGCACAATACGGTAATACAGAATATCTTCGCCAGCTGGAGATGGATGTACGGACAACCCATTTAATAATTATGGAATTAGTACCGTTATTGACTTTCAATCAATTGCCTATTGATAGGATGTAATTATTTCAGAGCTGGAGCAGAGGTATTGATAAAGTAATACCCGCAAAACTACCAGCATCGAATCACGCTTTGTCTGGTCGGATAATGATTTCATGTGACTTCCTTTTTCCGTTGCACACCGACTCTTACATAGTCATGTGCGGCGCATAGATAGAGTAAAACCACATAACCACCCCCCCCTCAACGAATTCAATTTCATTATCGTCCGAACCTACCCGGAAGTGGTTAACCGCGAAAAATGACTCACAGGTGATGATAATGACACGTGGGCACGAACGGAAAGAAGGAAACAAAGGGAGAGAGTTGAAATGCAGTTTTCTTTCTTGTTGTTCATGGTTTTTCCCATTTCGTCCCTCCACTGAGATACCAAAGGGCCCCTCCGCCTTTTTCTGGCAACAAAATGCTCCAAAGGGCACGTTCGAATATTCAATGAGATTTTTACACACCCACACAGAAAACCACACGCAGATGAAGAAGTGTCCCTCTCGTGTCTCTGAGTGTCTTATCCTATCATATACACTATCGGGAGTAGGATGCTTCTTTCGGTGTCCAAATATATGCCCTCAACAAAAATAAAAAAGAGAGAAAAAAAGGTATAACCTTCATCTATTTATGATAACTGCGCACACCACTGCTTACGATAGCGTTCGAATTTAGTGAAGGCAAACTAATCGAATTGTACACAACATGTATTTTTTCATGCCTCATAAAATTCCCCGCGATCCCTGCGGAACAAATTTAATTCAAGCGTACACTGCCGGTACGATACCACGATGTAGCAAACCATCGGCCATCCTAATTTGAAACAATTATGTTGCATACCAAATATTATGCAGTATTTGATCCAAATTTGCTCTAAATTCCTTGAAACAGTGTACAGCAGTAATCGTGTACAGTACGATTCCAGTATGCACATACTGATCGAGACCTTCGGTAAAGTTTTAAGCTTTTAACTAGCACAAAGAAACGTTTCAGTTTAGTTTTATTTCTTTCCCACTTCACTTTTTCGTTTACGCCATTCCTTCACTTCCAAATCCACGTTACGATGACTATTGGAAGTGTAATAACGATCGAAAGTTTTATGAAAATAATCCTAGTTCCGGCCGCATTACCCCGGTTCCTACAGGTTCGATCGACATACCGGATCCACATTGCTGTTCCGAGTTGAACGAAAAGATCTATTTTTTAATCGCTTCGGCGCGATAATTGCCTTTCCGAAACCAACAACCGGGGATCATCATCATCATCACCATTATCATCATTCTTCAAACTCCAGCGTCGAGAATTAACTTACATACAATTGCTCCACAGGTTCAACAAGTTTTCCATTCCTTTGAAAAATAATGTTTCTTTTCATGATTTTGTTTTTGAGGAAACCTTTGCGAAAAGAGCGGATGTAAAGCGAAGATCACGATGATGCTGATGACGAAGTTGGGGATGATGATGATGATTGGGAGGAAAAAAACACTTTCCGGAACAAAACATTTTGCGCACAAATTTTCTACATTTCAATGAGAGGAGGCAAGCATTTTCGGCGCAATTATAGCTGTATTTTTTTAAACAGAAATAAAACAAAGAATCGTGTTTTTTTTTCTCCAAGACGAATGATTTGATGTTTCCTGCTCGGTTGCAATGGGAGTCGCCGAATCTGAAGATGTTTACACGTACGCAGTAGTACAGTCATATGTACTTGCGATCGAATAGCAAAATTTTTAAAATCCGATTGCCTGGTCGGGTTTGAATTCGAACTCGTGACCATCGCTTGGTTGAGGTCAGTTGTTTTGGGCACTACTCGTTACACCATCATTGCCCTCGACCCGTACTAACCTGCAGAAGCACGTTACCGTTTCCTCAACGTCGAGCGGCAGTATGATGCCGGAACCACCCATAATCTTGCTCAGGTTGCTGGCGGACGCGGACGAGCCGGCCCCATCGTTGCTCGGTATCGACGAGTAGCGCACCGAAAGATTCTTCGACGCCGACGTGGCCCGACTAGTGATGGCGTTCAGTACGGCGGTGGTCCACATCTTCGTCAAGCGGCTACCGCTTACACCACCGTCCATAGTCCTGAGACCAACGACCAGATCCGGGAAGGGGCGGGCGAATGGAACGATTGGGGAGCGCAAGAGCACGGGGGCGGGAATCCGGGACGAAATTTGTTGATTCCAATTTTCCTTCTTTTTTCGTGGTACTCTTTGGTATGAAATATCGGGAACTCTGTATGCCGTGCCCTATTTTCCTAACACTGGGACTGGGAATGTTTTGTAGGTCACAACAGAGTCGATCCCAAAATCGACTGCACGAGATACACTATCTGCGAACGTCTTGCGAGCAGGATTTAAACAACCGGGCACTACTTTCGTTCCACATAAACAGACTAGAAAAGGGGGCAACAGATGAGCGAGACCGCTTCCATCACGCGCCACACACAGGACACCCAACGCCCAAAACTGATGACACCTGGAACCGAACGAACCATCGACCGTTGAGTAATGATCTTCACATTAGCACACATCCTCCTCCCTTCCACCGTGTGTCGGCCTGTGATAAATTTCTCGTTATTATTCATCGCTCCCACTTGCAGTGTGTGGGTGAATTCCCTATTGCCCCTAACATGTGAGAAAGCAAAAAGGGTGAAGCAAAAAAACCCGCCCGCTAATTTGCTACACTAACCTACCCAAGGGCGTTGTTGTGGCGTGGCAAACAACTTAACTTCGCGTCCAATCGATCACCACGCAGAGACTCTTGATGTACCGGACGAAGGCACAATCGTACCGTTTAGTGATAGGGGGGAAAGATATCTTTCTTTTTTTGATTCCAAAAATGTTCAAACCCCTTACCCCCCTCCTCCCTTTTGCTCTTGACTTGGATATCTCGCCAGTGATGATGGGTGAAGATAGACTATGACACCGCGAGCGATGACATTATTTGAACAGACCGAAACGAACGAACGACACTACAAACGGCGTACAAAACCATATAGCCAACAATTACAACACCCAGTGGTGGTGGTTGTGTTGAGGTGTTGTTTGAGGTGCAGAAAACTGGATCAAACCCGTCGACCGTGTGCTGCTAGGCTGTGTTGTAAAGATAAACTTATCCATTGGGCAAGCAGAAGAAGAACGCTACCGGAAGAGGCGGAGGAGAGAGGTCGTGTGAAGCTGTTATCACTTAGTGTACACTAACACACAGCTGCCACTGAAGGGAAAGGTGGGATGATGATAGTCGAGTGGGATCTTCTGCATAACGTGAGCAAGTTTCAGGAGCACCGGTAAAACCGGTAGCAATGAATTCCGCGAGTACTGACGGGAACAGATGAAAAGTACACTGTCTCTCTGAAGGACACTTGATCCACACAATGCAGGACTGCAACTGATATTACTTCGGATTCGTCTCAAAAGCCTATAAGAAGAGAGTCTTCCCAGAGGGTCTTGTCTGGCTGATATAAGCTCTAGCGACGATGAATAGTATATCACATTCGATATCACATGGACCGCTTTATATCTGGATCATCGGACCACTAGAAATGTTGGGGAATGTTCTGTAGCAACCTTAGGCAACAACGATCTCTAACTTCTCGTGCACAAAATCACCAAACACCTTCAGCTTTGAAACACTTTATCACCTCTGCGGAAGATCATCACGCTCGACTTGTCTTATCACCGCGACGGACGCGCCCCGTGTTCCGTTGTGGCAGTTTCGCTGGCCACTAACCGAAGACTAGCTGGCCGAAAAGCTTCAGCCACAGCGCGTTCCGATGGCCGCAGGTCACTACAGTGGCTCTCACAAATATATCCGCCTGTTCGTGTCTGGTCCGTTGCACTCCGAAGGACGTAGAGACTGCGCGCGAAAGCTCTCCTGTCCTCGGGTGCTCCCTTCTCCCTCGCAGTGCCCCCCACCCCCCGCAAACGTGCACACGTCGCTAACTAACCAGTCTGCCTGCCGAGGGCTACCCAGTGCTTCTGCGCAACAATAAGATACGGGGTTGCGTTTCGCCTCGATCGAGAGACTACCCGCCGCGTATCTTTCCGTCGAGGAAAATGTGTGCCATTTCGTATACATATGCGCGAGGCAGCGAAGCGAACAAAAGCAAACAACCCGCTACTCTGGCGCAGGCACATGAAGGTGGAAAGCCATGAAGGCGGAACTAGTGCAGCACGCTGATCATACGCAAGGCCCAATGTGCACGAACACGTGCCACACCACTACGTACATTTTGGAATGGGCCCGAGCGTGAGCATGTGAGTACGGGCGGCGCAGGAAAGCCTGCCGATCGAAGCCTATATTTCCGCGCAATAAGTATTAGAAGTGCTGGCCCCACACAGTGAGCTACCGTTTTCAGCATCTCATCGTCAAAGTCAAGCCGAGCGATCGATCATCGATTGATAGGTAATGAAAAAGTGTTCATTTGTGTATCGTAGGTATCGCACGAACGGCAGATATTGCCAAAAATATAAACGCCTTTACACTCTAGCTTCAAAGTTCGTAAATTCCTTCGTAAAAAATTGGCCCCAATTCCTCGAATGGTGAAAATCACGATATAAATATCTAACGATTCATGCAGCGTTCTCAAACTCCTAACACCTAACGGTGCTCTATGAGCTCCCACCTGTAGCTATGATGGTCGCGTGAGTCGGATGAATTATCTTGTCAAGTTGTCTTGTAGACTTCTGTTATCTTCTGTCGGAGAACAAACAAGATCCGCAGATCCTTGCCCGTTAGTTAAGAACTTAGCATATCTAATTGTTTAACCAGTTTCGAGTCCCTATTTCGTTCTTGGCACTATGTTTTAGTGAAAAAAACCATGTAACGTTTTAATGTAACTAAACATATTCAACTCAATGTAACTTATTCAACTACGAAATTGTAATATGTACATCACTATCGTCATGTAATATCACTATCGTCTGCTGCGCCACCATTCGTGACTTAACTGTCCGTCACGTTTCCCGATGATTTCCCTCCCGAGTCAATTTGCAAACGATCCATCGTACCGCATTTCCACCACGTTTTCCATTCGCTATTTACCTTTTGTGTCCGTTTTCCCCCGGTTCTTTTGTTATCAGCTTGCACGGCGAACGTGGTTCACGCACACATTTGTTAGTTTCAGCCTGTACCCTCCATATCCTCCCCTACCCCCTGCATAACTCGAGGAGGAGATCTAGAGAGAAATTTTTTTTTTCGCCGAGTAACACTAATTAGATACTAACGGATGTTAGACGTTGCAAGGCACTAACAGCGAGTACACTCACACCATCAATAAAGAAAACATTCGCTCGGCAAAAAGTTACAACAACCTTTGTACGACTTCTTGCACTTATCGTACGCCGCGGCGTGGCTGAAGATGGCTCTATTCATATTGGTTGTTTTGCGGTGCCGTTCCTATTAGTGCACTGGGGTGTTGTCGCAACCCACCGAGAAAAGTAACCCACCCAACAACAGTCTATCGTCACCTATTGGCCCCAAGTAGTCATAGCGCACGTATGATAGATTGACCAGTAAAATGTATGAGATAGCACTCTCCTATTCGGGAAAAGCGTTAGACGACACTGTACAATGTTGATGCCGCGCAAACAGTATTTACAATTTTCAGAAAATGGTTGAACATGTCGATGCAACGTATCGATTTTAACAAGAATTTTGTCGACTTATTTTCATTCAATTTTCTAATTTGTATATAACTTAGCTACCGCTCTTTTGATACATTAGCTGTAATAGTATGATGTGTTCTCTATTCTTCAGTATGTGCCTCCGTTCACTACTCCAATGCATCTAGAACGTTAGGCCTACGTCTAGGCGCCCAAAGGTTAGACATAATTCTACTCAGTTCGGTGTTTGCCACCAACATAATTATGGATTCCTCGCAATACCCGGAAAACGCCAGCACTCGCATGCGAATACTCTTTCGCGAAACCTATGCTGGCCGATACGGAATACGCGATATACGGAGGAAACCAACACCCGCACAAACGCCACCGGTGGGCGCCGGAAAAGAAGACCAATTTTCATTGATTTCCCTCCATCACCCATTCGGCATCTTTTGCACAGGGGTTTGATTTTCTGATGCCTTCCTTTCTTTCCCGTTTGCTGCAACGCTGGTGCGCCAAGCATTGCCACATTTCCCCCTCGACTGGTGGGCAGGTTTTTACCCACATTACCATATTTGGGGCGAGCAAAACAGTACACTCGGTGGAAGGTGCCACATGGGTACATAATGCATCATAACATTCGTTTCAGTTCCGTTCGTGTTGCAATAGGTGTTGTTTTTTTTTTCTTTTTGTTTTTCATCGGTCAAGTAGATTATTGTTTCTTTGCTCATGCTCATAACTTTGCTTAACACATATTGAAACTGTTCTTCAATTCGCATTTTGAACGAGTGTGGCAAATATTTCGTTTCGTAACGACGCAACCAAAAATTGTATGAAGAACCTTACTCATACTCTCGTGTCAAAAAACTATTTTCAATTAAACTAAGCTACCGGTTTTTCCCATATTTCTCCGGTTTACAACTGGGAAATGCTGGAAGCAAAGTGAGAGCATTCTATTTCCCCTAAGATGCCATAATGCACGGCCAGGTTCTAGTAGAACGGTCTGTGTTGTCGACTGTGCAACAGTGGCGAAAGAATTATTGATGACAAACAAAGCAGACCTTCCGTTCCATTTTATGCAAGTCAAGAGCTTTCACATTTCCCCGGTAAAACATTGCTGGCCCAGAGGTCAAGTACGGGGTAAAAATAGCAACGGCGTGAACATTAGAATAGCTGAAACGATGGTGGGCCCTTCCAGCCCTTGAGCACAAGTAGAGGTTCTTCAGGATCTCCTGGTTCGTATTGCGCATTGCGAAGCCCAGCACTACACTTTTCCCTCCTGCTGTGTAGGACATGGCCTTCGTTTGATAACATCTTCTAACACTAGTCGCAGCGGATACTCTTGCCAATTTTCCCTTCTCTTGCTCTTTACACAACTTCTTGGAAAAATCCTTGTCAATTCAATAGTCTACTGCCTCTACAGGATTTTTTGCATTTTCCAACCCTTTTTTCTGTTCGTTTTGTTTGTTGTTTTCGGACAAGTAAACTTGTCTAGAACATTCTTTAACTTATCTCCCGATTAGTGAACTTCTTAATACGGATCGCAATACATGTTCATAATAGAGGAAGAAACAAAGCATACAGCCAGTATGATGCACACTTACCCCATAAACCAGTCTACGGTATCACGTAGATATTCTGGAAGTCGCTCCAGTTTGACGGCTTTTCCGGCTGCGGACGGCTACGACGACGATAAGGGACGACACGGGCGAACTCCCGGGTTCGGCGGTTAAAGTGCTAGCACTCGTTCACAGCTTAACACAGGAGCGCAGAAATCAGCTAGCAATCGGTCTACTGGCGTGCTGCTTGGCTCGAACGAGTTCTTCTTTCAACGCCTTTGCAATCCACTTCTTTCCGCACCAGTCAAACCCAACTTGCAAAGGGTCGAACAATGCTGAGTAGAGCTCAGCGTTCGGAACGTCCTTCGACTGCTGTCTCTATAGCCTTCCTTTGGGAACACTTGAATTCATTCGCTTCCCTTTTGGCAGTAGCGGTATTTTATACGTATCGCAATATGAATCCTTTTAGGGAATAGAAATGAATGTACGGTATGCTTCTTGTTCAGCACTTACACACACTCATATCAACGAACGCACGAAGCACTGTGCAGTGGAGCCAAAACACGTAACACAGAACCAAACAACTAGCTACTTTCCACTATATGTATTCTCACTTCTCGCCGCTCACGTCAGCTCAACAGCTGTTGCTCACTAGATTATTTTTTCACCTCCGCGCTCACCTTTTATGTAACGCAAATCATCGACGCGTACGCGAGCACGACACTGTCAGCCTCTCTGACCTCACGGGATTGCCGGGACTGACTTTTCGTTCCTCAAGGCATCCGCCAACATAATTTTCTACTCGCTCGCTCGCTCGCTTTGTCGGAATCAATCGTTCGCGGCCTACCACTTCCGCGAAAAGGCGTACTGCAATGAAGAAAATTATCATGTATCAAACGCGGAAAAGGGTTGACTTTGCACACATACGCCGTTGTTCGTGCAACTACTTTCGTTTTCTTTTAACACATCACGCGCTCAAATCGCTTGCGGTCGAAACACTAACCAATTATCGAGCAAAGGGCACACTACTAACCACCGATCACTGCCGAGCTTGAGAGTTTCTGAAAATATATAAATAACGGTTGTGAAATATGTTAACGTATAAACGCTAGACACATCGCTACAGTACGTACACGCCAGACCGATTGATTGGTTTGATTTTAGTTTTGGTTTCCTTTTTTTCTACACGGGAAAATCCGCTGGCAGGTCAGTGGCTGCGATCAACTGCCCACACACCACAGGAGAAAACCGTGGAAGAAAGTCTATAATTCTTGCACTACTTTTTTAAGCTGAACCACTGCCGTCCGCTAGGTCACCTTAACAAATAGAAAATTACGTAGCATCACCGAACGACACAGCATACTACTCCTGCTAGGGTGACATAAACATATTTACTGGACGGTGAGAGTTGAAGCAAAACGGTGGAAAACTAAGCTGAGAGACAGAGAGAAAAGCGATCCGCAGCGTGTGAGAAGACTGTTTCGACACTACAGGTTCGACCTATTTCAATCGCGGTTTTCCTAACTTCCAACTAGAATACTAGGTTTGTTGATCTAATGTTGAAATATTTGCCAGCGCATGTTTCATGGCAGCCAACTATTTGCAAGAATTGTGGAATGAGTGGCGTTAGAAAATAAATCACCGTCGATAGTTTGTATGCTCCATGCAACTACGCATTGATGTTTCTTGTAGGTGTTTGATGTCGTGAACTGATGGCAGACAAACGAGGTTGAGCTAAACGCAAGAAAGGATGATAGCGAAACTATATTCACGCAAGGACTTTCCCGATAATAGACTCCTACATTTTGCTAGTCTCAGACACCCAGAGAAAACGAAGTAAAGACGTAATTGCTGGTTTGATACATATGTTTTTTTTTTTTCAATTGTAATAGGACTGCACTGCTTCGATTTCAATAGCCGCTGGCCTTGACACTGATAGCGTACGAGGACTTACCGCAAGGACACAGTTATAGCATCGGATTTCGAAGCATCAAAGATCATTCAATACGCAATCACAAGATTGTCACCGAAAATTTCTATCACCTAGCATGGAAAAAGGATTTCTGGCACACTCTAGTAAATCAGCACGGACAACAGTGAACTTACACAACAAAATTTTCACTCTCCCCTTGACAGCCGCAGTTAAGCAGGAGGCACAAAAAACATATTCGGATTTCTTCTGCACAAAATACACGCTCTGAGCAATCAGGAGCACGATAATTCGACATCTATTTTCCTCTTTCGCACGAACCCCGCGTTGGAAGCTCCTTGATAAATAAAAACGGTCATCTCTTTCGTGTGGTCTGATTCGTCCTCTCGCGACGGCAGCAATTTCAATTCGCCCGCTCTCTCGTTCTTTGTGGCTCCTTGTTTGGATTTTAGCTGATTTTCTTCTATCTGACAGAAGATCTTGAGGAAACTGTCATTGGGAAAACTTACCCCTTTATGGAAAATCTGCACATAGCTGGAAAGCAAGAAAACACGGCACGCAAAATCGAACTGAACCGTTGACTGTTTCTGTTTGCGAACGTTCATTTCAAAATATCAAACATGTTTTCAAAACAAACCAATCGGTCAGCTGGTACGGCATTGAATGACAGATGGGCATGGGACTTTGGTTACGATAAGCGATGATAATGGAAAACTAGATGATGTCATTGAACCAGCTAAATGTTTGTTCGATAGAAGACGTATGTATCGTTTTTCCTTTTAACAAAAAGGCTTTCTTTAGCACCAGTAGTTCCATGCGGAAATTCCCGACTGTCCTTTTTTCGCACGGCGGCGCAGTTTTCCACTGTTTACAGTTCTGACAGTTGTTCAGCAGATAAATCAATGCACACACTCAGCAATGTATCTTCCTGCTCATTCTTCCTTTTTTGGCCATGCACCGTCCTGGTCTCGCACGAACTGTCAGGCTAATCTCAGTCCTTGTCTCGCTTTCTCTCCGATACGCTCAAGCTACGCTACTATCATAATATTATACTCGCTCTCTTTCTTAACAATGGTTTTGGTTTACTTTTCACTTACGCCCGCACACAAACCATTCCTGGGAACGCAGGCACAATATGATCCCAGCGGAAGTTGATGGTTTTTCGCATAACAACCCATCCGCAGCCGC
>JAOEFI010000007.1:19266157-19303000 GCA_034621735.1 Anopheles plumbeus | reverse complement strand
TAAAATATTTAACTATACATATCTCACAAAAAAGTTAGGTGGCGAGGCAACATGCTCAAGAGATCAACCAACTGAATAGTTTATTTTACTCTGGCTTTTTCCACAAATAACTGCTTCATGGAAATTGCTGTGTGTTTGAACCATACATTTCCCAGCATGCAAATCTTTCATTCGACAGACTACGCACACGCCGCTTCAGGTTGGAAACAAACCCTTCCGCTGCAATTGGAAGCTCTGATTACATCAAGTATTTTCACAACATAGCAACATTTTCGAACACACTGAAGTTTCTGCAGTCGAACGATTTGTGTTGACTTTTTGTAGTTCGGCTTGATGGGATTATGCACAACTACACCAGAATTATTCGCTTCGAACCGGAAAGGAATCAGTGGGTTTAATTGCACTACCAGAACGAGAACGGGGTGCTTCCTTGTTCCTTTCGCTTTACTTTTGCCGCACTTAGCACTCACCAACTTTTCCGTCTTCCGCACGCCACAACTGTGGATGGTGGTTAGTTTCTGGGCCGATTCGCAACCGTTTCGTAGCAATAAACTTGAGCTGCATGGAAGGGTTTATGATTCAAGTTCCCTATGTACTATCTTTGTACTACTGCTCCTGCCACTGCTGTTGCCGTACGGGCGCCTCGTAAATTTGCGTTATGCGATGCGAAAACCGTTCAGCATATCGTCAGCTCCACTTTGATTGATACGGAACTCGACCGCAATGCCCGTTCGGAAGGTGTGTGTGCAAATGAGATGGACAATCAAATCGCATGTGAGCGGGTGAGGGAGTGAGCCGAACAACAACAAGGAAGAACAGACAGAAAGTTGAACGGTAACTTTTTGACGTTTAGTCGGTGCTGTCAATGATAGACTGTGGCAACACTGACCGTTTATAGTTTGTATTTTTCCGTTGTTCAAAAAGGCAGATTTTGAATACGGTGAACATATGTCTTAATATGGTAAAGCATGGAATAGTTTTATAACCCTTCATTAACACGGTTTTGCAAAGAAACGGCGGCATTAGAATCAACCTTCCGGCTATCCAAAGCAATGTTGGTATTGTTTTATTTAAAGAAACAATTGTAAGAGCAAGAAGTTAAATGTACCATTTCGAGCCGATGTTGATGCGACTTTGAATACAAGCCGTCGATCGACAGTTCAACATTGCGTCGAAGGCCTAACCAGTTGTCGTATTTCGAAGCGAAGACGTATCAAATGTAAGTATGCAAATGTAAGTCTTTAACCCAACATAAATTGCTATATAGTATTCCTAGCAGACACTCTGGTTTGATCAGTTGCATTTTGGACATCTTACAGCCATACACCTTTCTTTCTCATCTGCTACACTACCCTTGTATCATCTGCGTTAAGCTTTTTCCATATCCATTCAACAATAGATTAGATTTAAATGTATATTTATAGTTAACCGAAATTACTTTTATTTTATTAACATATTATATATAACTGAAAATAAATGAATAAGAGAGCATGTCCCGCGACCTTCCAACAATTTTCAAAAGGCTAACAACATTTATTTGCAACGGCGGTTCAAGTGTTTCCTTTAAATGAATTAAAAATTATAAAATACTTTTTGTACAGACGGATACCTCAGCCATTCCACTTGGCACTAAATCGTTAAGTTGAAAAATCAAATCATTTCATTCTCTATTCCACAACCACCACATTCCCAGGATACTGTATCCCGCCATTCGATGACAAATTCCAACTCAGTGATCCTTTTCGGAGCTACTCGCGTGATAGCTCCGGTGGAACGCGTAAGGAAGGAGTTTGTAAAACTGATAAAATCAGTAGATTGCTCTTGCAAGAGTTTTAATATTTGCACCGGCCTATGCCACCGGCAGGGGATAACGATTGCAACAGCCAGTTGTTTCACACTAGCCCCGGGGCTTCCTCGGCTTGTGATGCATGAATTTCCCTCGCGTGAAATCTTTTATTCACTGTTTGCGGGAGAAATTATATAAGTTTACAGATCGGTTTACTTCAAGATCGTTCGGTCTATCGACCATGGACGGTTAGAAAATGATGGGACAATTCTTCGCTGCCGGCTTCAACCGTCTTGTGCCGTTTCGTGTGGTGGAAATAATCGACATTGAATGGGGTCCGATTCCGGGGGATCGAAGGAGCGTCGAGGATGCCGCTGGGTGATGGGACACATTCGAAAGAACGCCATGATTTACAGCAATACCGACGTACGGTAGAGACGCCCCAGGAACAACTGCTGGTTCCATATTTTCTTCTCCTTCGACAAAGCTGCAAAACTCAGCATCAATGCGGTGCCGCTGTGCACGGGTCATGCGACCACCAGCAGAGTGCTGTTTCTCCGGAACCACCGATGATCGATTCGGCACGTTATTTTCGAAGAAATTCTGTGGCAACGGAATGAAATAAAGGAATCGAGAATTAGTCCCTAACTGACAATCGAATACATAGTGACATGGAGATTAGAAATAATGTTTTGCACTATTTCATTTTTTCCTCCTTCATCCAAAGGAACCTTTAAACAGGGCAGACATTTCTAGTTTCCTTTTAGAAATAGGAAAACATAAACAAAAATAGAACTCATTTAATCTCACAAACAACTTTAATTAGTTCCAACCTTCAACCGCAGACGCTGTCTTTATGTGCATTCGCTGTTAGTTTTTTGCATCACCTTGACCAAATAAGCTACAATGTTAACTAATAAAAACCGTACGAACTTTTTACCTTACGTCATGTTTATTAAATGGCGCAGATCAAACACGTACCTCAACTTTCTCATAGGAAACCGACTCTTGGAATTCGGTTCCTTCCGCCGAACTGACGATCACCGATGGCGGTTTAACCGTCGAAACACTGCGGCGCTGTTTGAAGCTCTGCGATTTGCGACGCGATCGCTAGAACGAAAGATGGGAAAAATGTTAGACTTGACGACGAAACACACTTGCGCGAAGGATGGCCAGATTCAACATACCCGCTTCTGTGCAGCCGAGACTCCCGTCTTGCTGTCGTACACCTTGATGGCGGGTATTTTTCCAGCGGTCAGCTTTGCCCCACCCAACTTCGAACCGGTTCGATTGACGGCAGCGCTGATGGCGGGACTGTTGAGCTCACGCAACAACGATCGTTTTGCATGGATTGAGTTAACCGGTGTGCCCATCTTCCGCTTGACCCATGTGCTCGATTTAGAGGCGGATGCGACAGCACCACCCACACCCCGCAGTGGAGTCATTGCTTTCAACGTTGATCCTCCTCCGCATAAACGGGTTCGATTTACACCGAGCATGGTCGAACTCGATTTCATCGTCGATTCGCCACGTCCCGGTGTCCGTCCGACGGTAGATATGCCAAGTACCCCGTTCGCCTGTTTCCGAGCGCTCGAAATCAACTGCTTGCTCTGTTCGCGTTCCTTCCATTGCGCCTCCACCAGATCCTCCACGCTACGGCCAAAGACAGTAAACTTGCGGCCGTTGTGCTCCTCCTCGTACCGCTTACACGCTTCCATCAACTTCGCCTCTATCTTCGGCAACTGGCAACTGATCCGACGACGTTCCTTCTCTTCCTCGAGCAGTTTTCCGCCGCGATTGTTGTATCGACTCGGATCGTTGGATTTGGTCTCGAGCGCCAGCATCCGGTCCCACATCTCCTGGCGCTGCGTAACCATCTGGAAAACTGGCTCGTTCGAGCGATAGAACTCATGCAGATCGTTCAGCTCCATCTCATGCAGCGTCAAGAGTTCCTCGGAATACGTGTCCAACTTGAACGAGGAGAAGCGAGCACGCTCCTCCTCCGACTTCATGCACCGATCCCACCACTCGACAATCTCGACCCGAATGCGCGCGATGAACTCCTGTAAGTTTTCCCGGCGCAACGTCTCGCAGCGATCGTGCTCCGCAAACAACTTGTCGAACGTGGATTGCGTGTAGGCGGTCAGTTTATGGAACTTCTTCACTACTCCCGCCGGCGTCTCGAGACATTTCCAAAGGCGTTCGAGCTTACCACGCGTTTCGTCGATGTGCTGTCGGAGGCTTTCGTATTGCAACGCGGTGTCTTCGCGCAGAAGCCGCAGTCTAATCATGTTTTCGCGCGTCGGAGGGAAATTTCGCGCGTTCAGAAGGTTATGCTGCTCTTCGGAAATAGGGATTGTTTCCAAATGACCCATAAGCTTCTTCGTTTCTCGTCGCAGCGAATCGATCTCCTCGAAACGCTGCAGCTTTTCTGCGATAAGATGATCTAGGTAGGAGCGAAAGGCAATCATCTCGTCGTGGGTGGGCATTGGATCCTTCGATAGCAAACGAGGCGTTTCGCCGAGCTCTAAAAAAGGAACAGATGCAAAAGAATCAGATTTCAAAAGGATCGACAGACAGTACAACCTCGCAAAAGTGCTTACCTTCACAGAGTGTTTCGGCTTCCAGCACGTACTGATCGATAATTTCGTGCCGCTGGCCGATTCTTGACCGCATCCGTTCCAGGCTGGATTCGAGGGTCGTATACATTGTGAGTATCGGTGTCTTGTCATCATCGACGGGAATGTAATCGACTCTTTCGTCGCCAAGTAGTCGCTGCAGATCCTGCGCTTCCTGTCTCAGCTGTTTGATTTGTTCCATGATACGAAGCTTGCGGTTGTAGCTTTCTTCGTACACTTCCTCGAAGAACGACAACAGGTGCTCCGGGAGCCGCATCATGTAATCGTTGCAAATTGCTTCGTCGAACATTTTACTCCACAGTTCTCGCATTCGTTCGAGGCTGTCGGTGCAGATTCCCAGCAATATCTGGTGCACACGGTCGCTGAAAAAGAAATATAATGTATATTTCATAAATCGTTCACTACCGAATGGGAATTGAAAGCAAAAGTAAGAGGACATACGATGGTTCTTCCAAATTTTCCATTATGTTTTGTCCGTAACTTCTAATTTGAACGACGTAGTACGCTGCTAGACTTCACGAAACTTCCTTTCTTTTGCTAACGACTTCCTGAAGATAATGTTCTCTTTCACAAACCGCACTTCGCACGCTTTTCTTTACGAGTTCCACATGTATGTTCTGAATCTATGAAATCCATACAAATTTTTACCGGTAAATAACAATGGGAATATGGCAGCCAAACCGCGCACCACCAGCTATCAAAGCAAACTACAAAAGTACGTTACAAAAATGCCTACCTGACACAAGCCATCATTCAAAACCGCTCCCACTGAACTGTAATTTTGATGGACGATTTGCACACGCACACACTGTCAACACCGCTTCAGCCGCCATTCTTCCATAGTGAGCTGGGGGCTCGGTTCACATAGTGAAACGAACGCAACAGCCGCTAAAGACATCGTCTCACTACGTCGTCTACCTATAGGCATATAGTGACATATGCCGCGCCGTTGTGCTCATCAGGATTTGACCGCGGCGTCAACCACTTGTCAACTAGCTTTTCCATACGATTTTAATTTTGTTTTTAATATACCGCTGGATGGATCCGTCTAAAAAATGTGTATACCAGCGGTAAGGTAAAAAAACGTACAATTTTTCTTCAGAATTCATGTCGATATGATGAAATAAGTTGTTTTCCTACTATATTCAATTTTCATAGGGGCCGAACGATAATCGTGTGTTTGTCAAATGTGCGCATCGCGGGAACGGCACTAATGAATGTTTTTCTTTTTCTCCCTTCACATTGCGAATACCGGTACATACTGCAGCGCTGCGTTTGCAGGATCGTTAAAGATTTGCAACTGGCTTGCTGTTCGCTTGCATCAATTTTACGACTTTACTTTTACAACCGCTGCTGCGATCAACGACGCCATGACGGGAAACATGGCGAACATAGAGTGAGTATTCATGGTAAGGTATGATACTTTCGACAACTATTTAATTGTCTTTTCCCTGTTCGCCGTTAAATAAAAATGATTAAAATCTTGCTGAATAGACAAGAAACGATAACACGATCGGTTCAAATCGTGCACGAAAGGGTGCAGGTGCTGGTGAAAATCTGGAGCACATATTTCAACGACAGATCCTTCCAACAATACATGACGTCGCTCCCTACTTGCATCGGCATGTTTCTGGACGAAATCTTCGGCATAACCGTAGCATACTGTGCGCTGAAGAGTAAAGAGGTTCGGGATCTACAAGCCGAGGTGGACGAGCTACGGGTCGTGCTTGGCGTAAAAGATCACCGCGACGATTGGGAGTCGCAGCACATGTCGCTGGATCGCCGATCGGAGCTGCTGCAGCAGCTAGTAAATTCACTGCGAGAACAAATCGCTGATCGCAGGCAGCAGATCGATGAGTACGTCAAGGAGCTGACCACACTGTGCGACGGTAAGTTTGCCACCGAAAACTGCAGTGCAGTTCTTTGTGTAACATTGGAATCTTGTATAATATTATTGATTTGTTTTCATTTGTGTCCAGAACTTGGAAAAGGGCAGCCTAACTTCAAGCGCCTCTACACCTCTGGTGGAGAGGGTCCGCTGCCCGACGAGAAGAAGATGTCCTTGTTTGGCGAGTACCTCGAAAGTCTGCGGCAAGAAAAAGCTATGCTAGCTGCACGCATAGATCAGTTGCAGGAAGGCGTGCAGAAGCTGGCGAAACAGCTCGACTGGGAGCCGCGCAAATCGGTGCAACGTATACTAATGAACGAGGAAAATCTGGCACCGACTGCACAAAACATTGTGGATCTGGAATATATGTTCGGCGTGATGCACAAGCTGTTGAGAGGAAAGCAGCTACTGCAACAACAGCAGCAAGAGCAAGAATTGTGTTTACGCGATAACCCAACGCCTCCGCCGCCGCCACCATCACCGGAAGTGGAACCAGCAGCAATGTCTTCATTCTCGCAGCGACCCCTGATCGAACAGACACCGCCCCAATCGCTATTCGCCGATGCTATTTCTATGGGCGGTTTTTTTAAAGTCCATTTTTACCGAGAACTGCTGAAAAATCCCCTTACATCGAACCAGGAGGTCCAGCGCATAATCCGGAATCTTCAGGACAACCTCAGCCTCTGGTGGGACCGTTGTCTTATCTCGGACGATAATCGCGAGCAGTACATGATGCTGCACATAAACAAGCCGGACTACATGGCGATCATGAGGGCCCACAGCAAGCAGCAGGAGCAGTTAAAGGACTACTACTACGAGAACGAGACCATCTTCAAGCTCATCAGTCAATGGTCGGACACGTGGAGCATGTGTCTGAAGTCGCCGAGCTACCCAAGATCTGCCATCGCTGGCGGGGGAGCTGGTGCAAAAAAGAAAAAAAAATCATCCACCGCCGTCGTGGAGAATGATCTGCTGGCGAAAGAGAAGCTGGTGAAGCTGGAGGCAGAGCTGAATGAAAAGTGCGCCGAATTTGAGCGACGCACTCAAGTGAAGTTCACCATGTTTGGAATCCCCGTAATGGATGTGCTATACTCGTTCAAAGAGAAAGGTGAAGAATTGGGCCTGCCGAAGGTGTCCGAGCCCGATTCGCATTGCTTCCCGAGCACGAGGAGCCATTGTGCTTCACAGATCGAAAGGTCAATGTTGTCACCGGAGGTCATATTTAACACCGGCAATGAATGTGTCAAATTTGTTCCAAAAAACAGCTTTTACGAACAGATGGAGTTTTCCCATACTTTTGACTGCGATATCGAAGAGCAACCCATGAGGGTGAGAGCTCTCCGCAAGCAGAAAGCAGTCCCAGTGGTTGCAGAGCCCTATAGCGCTCCTAGCAGCAGCGACGGAGAGGCGGATCAACAGCTAGACGACGAGCTGTTGAAGGAAGCGATCGCCTGTGCTTCGGCAGTCAAAAAGGTAAGCAATCGTGACAGAGTGCGTGGATATTCGGACACGCTGGGGTTCCATATTTTAGCTTTTAAATACTATCGCCGTTGTTTTCTATTTCTTCCATTGTTCAGAAAAGTCGCACACGTTCCGAAAAGATCGCCCGCTCAAAACCATTTTCGCAAGCACTAACGAAGGCGATCCAGGGTCGGCCCATGTTGCGTTCTCGCAACAAAATTAAAATCAGTCTCATTCAACCAGAAGAACCCGGGAAGGACATTGAAAATGCACACAAGATTCGCGAGGTAGAACTTGCTGCACCCTTGCAGGTTAGCATATTTTTAATGGTAATCTTTGATTCAAATCATTCCAGCATAAATCGGATGCTGGGACATACGGGAAGACTAAAGGACTACCACGTTCGCCAGCTGGGAGCAGTTGTCTACAAGGTTCCAATATTCAATCAAACGCTACTGTCGTAGCTGCCACATCTCCTTCCAGTCTGGACTGCGCCGGCTTGAGCAAAGTTCAATCCAAATCGAAGCAAAACATCGAGCGTCCTATAATTTTTTATTAACTTTTTATCGAGCATTTTAACCATTTAACGGAAGACGATCGACACGAGAGATTACGACGATGTTGATCGATGATGAAAGGACGAGAAAGAACCTGCAGAAACTTAGTGCCTTTTCTACTCTTTGCTTTCCCCTCTTTCTCCGTCTCTCTTGCGCGGCTTTTCTATTTTATTTCTGTGTTGGGTGCCATGTACGTACTAACGCAAGGTATTTTACGCTGTTTCTTTTGAAGCAAAACATGAAAATGGTATTGTACCAGGCAACGTAAATTTCAGGACACAGAATAACAGAGAAAGAGAGAGAGAGAAAGGGCTGGAACATTTATATTAAGGATCACTTACGAATTGGAATTTGATAGAGAACCATCCAACGGTTGCTAAAACGAATTTAAGTATTTTTTTATGTCCTGTTCCTTTGAAAATATTAACGAAGCATAAATGACGGAACACATGTATTGAACAACGCCGTTTATTGGTACCTAATAAATATACTTTTTTCCCTCACGAGCGATCGATGGGAAAAATAAATGGTTGATTTTCTCTACTGTGCCACAAGCTGTGCGGAAGTCCAGGAAAAAGATGGTGCCTTTATAAATGACATAGCATCAAGTGACTTTACAGTCACTTTACAGTATCATGTATTATAAATTATCTGAGCTAGTATGATCACTCAGTACCATCCTTAATTACCTGAAAACCCGACGATACGTTCAGGACAAAGGATAAGCCAGCTTAAAAGAACTTAACATCGGAAAATACCGGCAGTTCCCCCATGGCAAATACCTAAATGAATTGACCGATTTTTTTAAATATGTATTGTTTCTTTTCGGTCGTGGAATGAGGCGCGCACTGTAAGTAGAAGTGTATTTGTTGCATTATATTTAAACTCTTTATTCATGCTATAACGGGTACTATGAGAATTGGTTGTTCGAAAACTGTTGCACAATCGTGTTTTCACCTTTCGCTGTAGCTAACGAAACGATAAACCGAGACAAGGAACCCAACGCATGGAATTTTTTGAACAACGTGGTTTCTTGTTAAAGGTTTGCAACAAGCGTCTGCTTATTACGAATCTCGGTCAAGAAAGAGCGCAAATAAAAATGATCTCCTGGTGAATTTTTTTTGTCTGCAACCTATGGACAAGTTTTGGTTTTTAATTGTATATGCAACGAGAAACCCAGAATGTAAATCATAACCTACAGTCGACAATCCTGCCGCGTGCTTCGTTCTTTCCTTGACTATTTTATGGCCACCGCATCTGGTGTATCGTTGGCGCATAGTTTTTTCTGAGCGAACAGGGATGCAAGTTTTTCCCCTTTTTTCTCGCCTCTATACTTGCTTTCTAGTCTGATTGCTGCTGCTCAACGATTAATGGTCTCCCGGTAAACGTTGGTGCATCACCAACCAAATAAGTGTCACAAACGGGTAATTCTGTTTGTTGTTTGTTTGTTCGTTGAAAACTGATGTTTTCTCTCTTTCGCCATTTATACACGATCGCTCTTCTGTATACCCTGCATTAATATGGTCGGTTTCTTCGTCAACGAAACTTCCCTCTAAAGTATTTCTCTGTTTTATTAACTCTGGCCCAAAACGTGTGGCGTTCTTTATACATTCTTTGATTATTTGTGTATTCTTCGTATTATACCCTCCTAAACAGAGTCCCTCCTGCATACTCCTTCTCGTAGTTACCCTCGAACAACCCCAAAAGGCTACAAAAATGGTTTATTCTAATTCTATTACCATCGTTTCTCCCGTAGGAAAGCGTACAATGAATTTTATTTCGAATGTTTTATCCCTCTCTTAAATTTTACCTGTACACCAAGCCACACCTGAGTTGGCTCCGTGTGTGACTTAAAGGAGGGCAAGGAAAATAAAGAATGCTGTTTCCGCTATGTAACACCGAAAATCATTTGAAAATAGAACATCAAAATACCTTACAGACAAAAACACAATCCATCCGATCCCCGCTACACAGGGAACGAAGCAGAAGTTGACAGATTAGTAACAGCTACAAGTTTTAAGTTGCACAATGCGATCTGGAAAGTAGTAGGTGTCTACGTAAACAGAATCTACGAGAAATATAGAACCATCGAGACATTTAAATCTAATCAAATGCAACCTAAAAGGCGATTCTTCGTACGCATCGCGGAAACGACGAGGTGGTTTGTTCGAATGCTCGGAAAGATGGAATTGATTTGTGAGAAGGAAAGGGAAACCCTTCGCAAAACAAGAAGACCAACACATGGTCTCTTTGGAATTATTTTCTTGATGTAACTTTACAACTAAAGATTAACCGAGTATACTAGAAATATGCATGCGCTCGCTCCGAACATTACAAATACGTGCTAAAAGTATTGTTTGGTTAATTTTTTAAAGTGTTTCTTGAATGTAGTTGTTTACTGTTTGAAAAATCTACCGAAACAATATAAAAAACTTCAACTGTATTAGACTAAGCCAAAATTGGCTGCTGCTGGAACCGACAACTAAAATAAAGTAATTATGTAGTATATATATATATATACGTTCTACTGGCCCTTTCGATAGGCCCGCAAAACAGATAATCACTGAACTGAAATATTATCGTATTGATCGTACTGGATTTGTTTAATATCGGGGTTGAATGGTTTTTGTATCTTATTGTGCTACGAATTGCTTTCTGCTAGTTGCCTGGTTCTGTTCCTGGTTCCGTTCCTGGCTCCGACTGCCATGTGCCGGTCATTTTCTTTTTTCCGTGGCGATCGTAAATCCTTTAATATTGTTTAGGTTACAATGCTATGGGTTTTAAATATTTCTTTTGTAGCTTTCTGTCCAGTTTGTTATTTTCGGTGCCCGTTTGTCATCTCAGTTTCCTTTCGGCCTTTGAAAAGCCAAGTTTTTGGATCTAAGTAAACGGAACACGCGCAAATATCTGAGTGGGGTGTGGCGGTGAGTACATTTAGGTGAATTTTTATCATTTCGAGCTTTCAAATGTGAGATGCGTGCTTGTTGTGAGCATCATTTAGTAAAGTTGCCTCGATTGTACAATTCAACATTGGGTTGATTTTGTTCTCCTTCTTCTGTGTTCGGTGCAATTTGATTCCAAATATTGCAATGGCAGAATTATAGTGTTGGGTGATTGTAAATAGTTGTTCCATCGGGCGCTTTCATTATGCTCAATAGAAGTGCAATTTTGACAATTCTACATGAGCGCTTCAGTTTAGAATATTCTCAAAGATTTCTTCCAGCGAAATCTATCTCGACAAATAAATGAAGAGAAAGTGTGTGTTGTATTTACGATACAAAAATATACTCTGTTGTACTATTCCTTTTCGCCATGCCAGAAATTGCCCGTTGCTCCGTTACCTTTGCACTTTATGGGTGAGTTCGTGTATGGTGTGTACAATTTGGTTGGTTGTGGTTTTTTTTGTAGTTGCTTCTGGTTACTAGTATGTTAATTCAGGCGATGGCTGGTAGTAATGCATAACCGTACGATCTTTCTTCCGTTTAAAACCGATTCAAATGTTCGCTTCTTTTTAGTACAAATCTCTTCAACTAAACGCTCTAGTACGAATTGAATTCAACGCTGCTCCTGCTATCTGACTCTTACCAAAGTTTGCTTTTTGTGGCCATTGTGGCCGAAGGTGGTAAAAACTGTTCGTACTGTATGTTACACCTAAAACAACTCCCATTCCTCTGATCCACGGGGTTTTTGGTTTCCGTACTGAAACAAGGTTAAAACGTAACTGTTGCTTAAAACACGAGATGGATGAAAATATACGTACTAAAAAGATTAATACTTCCGTGCTACGTTCTAGCTGACGCAGACCGAATTTGATCCGACTGTTCCGGGGTTGCAGTGCATCTTTCATTCCCTATCTGCTAACAATGTAAACAATATCAAATCACTGATCGTTTGCATGGAAACCCTTGACGGTTGAGAGGAACGACCACCGATTAGGCTATGTCACTCTCTTTGTCTCTCCCGTTTATCAAAAAACAACCGATCGTCACGTTACGTCACGTCCGCCGTCGGAATTCAGGAAAAACACATACAAAAAGTTCACCTTACGCTAGTGCGCAAATTCTTCGCGATCGTTTGCTACGATCCGTTTTCCAAAATCATCAGCCTTTCTTCTTCCCTGGTATCTCAATAGCTTGCCTCGTGTCCAGCCAATATATACAGATCGTGACCGACATCGTTAGTTCCCTCGGCAGTATCCGCCCGGATGGTACGGCTTTGCAGCATTACCACTTTGCTAAAATGGAAGTCAGGATTAGCTGTTTGCAATGAAAAGCAGTTGAAGGCAGATTGGCGCAACGTACTTGTCGCTTCCGATAAGCTCGTAGATGCGGCTGGTGTCGGTAATTTCCTGTGTGATTTCGCCATTTCGTAACGAACGGCCCTGCACGCCGTATTTGTGAAATGCTAGTACACTATCAGTTAAACAGACTAAAAAAAAAACAAACAAAAGCATCAATCGATATCAAATTTTGGGAAGGATTTTCTTCGCAGAAGATCACACGATTTCTTCGTCCTTACCTATACTTTCGATTACAAAACTAAATTCCACACGCGATATGAGCTTGCGGCTCGGCTTTGGGAAACCCTGAATGTCGACGATTTGTACGAATCGATCGTAACAAACTAATATTGCATCCTTTTCAATCTGGGAACGAAACACAATACATGTACGAGAATTTCTACAATTCTGAACGCACAGTAAACTGGAATTGATTCAACATACCTGATGCACCTTAATTGGTCGTAAAGTATCCCGCCGGTTGATAACCGTGGCCATGCCGTCCATCTCTTCCACTGTATTGAACCAACTGGGAGCTGCATGCGCATATACAAGTCAATCGTTAGTTTTGCTCGTTAATTTGTTAATCATCGTTGCGTTTTTCCACTCACTACTATTTGTATTGATCAAATCCAGCTTCAGCGTATCGTTCGGCCCCTTCCGCACGTTCACGCAAACGATCGGATACTCCAGCTCTGGCGTGATGATCATTTCAAACACGTTCGAGTTTGCACCGTAGTACTGGATGTTGCCGGATGGCCACTCGCACTGCTTTAGTAGCATGAACTTGTTGAGCGGGTCATACCTGAAGAGGTACCATTCAAATTAAAAACATTACGGTATACTCCGGAAATGTGTTAAAATCAACTGTTAATTGACGAAATATATATGCGAACAGAACGCACCATGAAAGGACTTCTAAAATATTTCCAAGTATAAACATACAAGTTGCCATAAACTATGCTTTCTAAACTTAAAGGGATCAAGTACTACAGCTTTGCTAATTTTTAAATAAACTTAGAGAACCAATCAACTTTCTAACGGCAATTATGACAGACGAGAGTTTAAAGGAAATCTTCTTTAGACGAAACGAAATACTGGCGTTAGTTTCTAACATGTTCGACAGAATACAAGAGGGAGTTCGTGTTACCATTGCATCAGGAATATCCCGGTGGCCATCGAACCGCACAGGTACTTGTACCCATTGTACGGGTTGCGCGTGACGCAGCACTGCATGCATCCCTTGGTGTCCGGCACCTTGGTAGTGAGTGCGAACTTGCGCGGGACTAGCTTCTCCGGAATCTTCTTCATGTGCATCGAGAAGCGGTGCGTTTGCTTGGAATGTAGCGCCAGCAGATCGTGCCGGTAGAGCTGGGTGGTTTTGCCCGACAACGACATCAGGATGTCCTTGATCACGTACAGCCAGACGGTGCGCCGCGGGTACAGCTGCTCGATCGCCGCGTCGTGCAGCTCGTTCAGGTTGAGGTTGAAGATGCCCTCCTCAGCCCCGATCAGCAGGTGCTGGTCGCGCGTCTCCGGATGGATCCACGAGGCGGTACAGTGGATGTGGAGCGGGCAGTCGTTGAACACCTTCGAAAAGCAGGCACCCATGTGAACCTTCGGCGTCGGGGGCAGCCCGTTCGAGACGGGCCGGGGCGGCGTGTGTCTCCGAGTGCGATGGTGCCGCTTCGGCGGTATCGGGGGCGTATTGTTCAGCAGATCCGGTTGCGATTCGGTTGCTGCAAATTTCCAAACACATCGAATTATCTACCGTTCGTCTGTCTTCTAGGTCTTGCTTGTCCGTCTTACCGCCCTCACTGTTGCCATCGCCGTCGCTTAAACTACGCTGCCTGGAAGACTTCTCCAACTCCTTGAACAGTTCATTCAATTGGTCCATCGAACGACGTTTGCTACCGTTGTTGGCGCTATTACTGCTAACGTGGTCCTGCGACTCACTAATGGCCATTGCTCCGTTTTGCTATCGGTTGAAAACATCAAAGAGAAAGCATTCTAATGTTAAAGAAGCCAACCGATATGTCACTCTGTAACGACCATCATAGCTATACGACGTCGTGTTCCGTATAGAGTCCAAAAATGAAAACTCCACATAACTTACCGCATTCAGCTGCTCCAGCCGCGCGGTCAACTGGTCCATGTCGGCGTAGCTAAGTGTCGAATCGTCGCGACCATTATTGTCAAAGCTGGCTGCCGCCATCGCGCTGCTGCTGGTGTAGCTGCAATCCGTCACAATGATACTGTCCTCATCATCGAGGACACTGGCACCGCCACCACCCACCCCAATACCACTACTACTGGTGGCACCGGAGCCGTTTCCGGTGCGCATCTGCTGACCATTGCTGGACGAAGTCATGCCTTCGCCAGCGCAAACCAACAGTGAATTATCGTGCAGCGGTAGGGTTCGCCTGGCAGGTGGGACGGAAGATGTGAATGTTTTTTTTTGTGCCCAAAATTGATCGGAAGATGGTTGCAAAAGAAGGGAAGAAAGAAAAATGGAACGGAAGAGAGAGAAAGAGAGGAAAAAAGAGAAAGAAAAGAGCAAAGGGCTACATCATTTTCTTGCTCCTGGTTTTTACATTCTATTTGGCTTATATTCCATCCTTGCAAATGAACCATATATTGTATTGCAGTGACAACTCAAAAATTTGAATATGGCCCTAAAGGTGTGTTCTATTCATGAAGGCCGCACACCAGAAACTGACAGGATCTAGAGGTCCTGAAGATCAGTACAACATAGGGGAATGTTGGAAGCAAGCATACTGTCTTGCAATTGGGAACGGTACACATTGAAAAAGGAGGTGAAAACACATGTTATACAGTTATAGAGTACTAACTCTCAGAAACGAAAAAAACACACCGACAAAGAAGCATCCTTAAAGCGTAGAGGAAAAAGCAGCACACCGTTGACGTATTTTTAGAATCAATTAATAAGCAGTTTAAATTTTTTTTTCTAAATACTTCATGGTAGAACAAGGATGCTTTAGTAACTTTTCTTGATTTTCGTCCTTATTGTCGGTTAGTTTTAACATTTAGGGACTATGGAGCGGGGGATCGTATTAAGGAACTATTTATGTTATTTACGTTAAGTGATGTAAAGTTATGTTATCATCATATGTATTAAAATCATACGGGTAATTACGGGTTGGTGAGTATGGTAGGTGTCTCAGTTAAGGCTACTGAGGGATTGTGATGCGAACCGACGCAAGATGCAACAAATGATATACAATGCCAGGTTAGGTTATGTTTTCCAATGCATGAAATTTCATTGTTTTTCTTGCTTTGAAACAATGATCATCTTCTAAAAGTGTTTAAATTGAATGAATGAAAAAATGTGTATGTTTTTTTGGAAGCTAATGTGAGCGAATTTGCGATACTCGAACTCGAATATTTGCACCAAATTTTTTGGGTGACTATCAATGAAACAAAGATGAAGAGAATACAGGCAGAATGATATCCAATGGACAGGATAATGAGCAGAATAGAAAACTTGAAAGTGAACCGGTGGTGAAATTCGCTCATGATGATGGAAAAGCTACGTTATGCGCACCGAAAAACACATTTCCCCCGGAACTAAAGCTCGAATGAAGCCTTAATTTAATGCATAACACGAACGCACGAGAAAAATAGTTTCGAAAGTGAGCAAGGATTTTCCGTTTGTATGCATAGGGCACCCGGGGATTTTCACTCCTCAATGGAAGCAACCCGATCCGGCCAGGGTGGTTGAATGAATGGAACATAATGCGGGACGCGGGGGCGATGCGGATGTCTGTTACCTTATCTTCAACTCCTCGTCTATATAATGCAATAGACTCCTAGAAAAAGAACATAGAAGAGAAAAACACAAAAAAGAAATGGCACCAGTTTCAGAAAACAGAGCGTGAAAGAGTATCGTGTGTGAGATGTGAAAAACGTTGAAAGACGAAAGTTTGCCTCCCGGGCGTACAGTGTATAAACGGACGTTAAACGTTGCTCTGGTTTGGTCCCGCTTTAACCACGAGTGAGAACATCGACTAGCAGTTCGATCAGCTGGACGCTGGGACAAGGGAATCCGGGAGTTCCGGAATGTAGAATCGCAACTATTACGACAACGACGCATGATTGTTACTTGACTACCTTTGAGTTTGTGTTCGTGGTTGTTGCTTTGAAAGAATGATTCGAGAGACGTGTTTCTTATGACGTGGTTACAAATATCTATCAGCCGCCATTCTTAAGCAGATCAAGCGTAAAATGTGAATGTATAACGGGTCAGTTTATTTTAGTGTGTACCAGGGTGTATGATGTAGCATGGACATGTTTGTCGCCCGCGGACTAATGTTATTGGTTGGCTCCGTTCTGCGTTTTTATTACGGTGCAAACGAGCAGCGACATAAATATCGATTACTTAGCACATTCGTGTCAAAAGGAGTTAAATCGCGAAGAAAAGTGTTTGGTGAATGTTGATTAGGACAATTTTGTAGCTTAGAGTTCTTGCAAAATGTATTACCCTGATTATAATTGTAAATTTGGCGCTAGACAGAAAGAGAGTGAGATATAGATAGCACGTTGAACCCTGATTCAATGTAAGGCATGTAATCCATTGTTGTCTACCGTTAAGCATCTGGCAGGTCCCATTTGAAGAATGGCATAATAATATTTTTACTCTGGCAGTAGCTTACGTACATTTCAAGGCGGTTGGAACATTAACGTTTTGAAAGATGACAAACAAAGATCGTGATCGACACTAACGAAGACCGAAGCTATCAGTCGCAGGGGTTTCTCACTCTGCTGGCGACAGAATAAGTTTGCTCCCTGAAAATACTTACATATCACTCGGGAGTGTTTCGGGACTAGATGAACGTTCGTTATCCAATGGTTCTAAAAAATAAATAATTCCAATGAGTAAAATTGTTTTGAATCCCAGAACTTTTCTCCATTGTATGCCATTGTATAATGACTCACTGCAATGATATATGGAACTAGAGGAATGCATCCGACTCGTTATTCTTTGCGGTCCGTTAGCGATGGCCTAAAACGAAGGAATGATCAGCTGTTAAGGAAATGCTTGAATAACGCGCGTCGTGAATTGTCGTACTCCTTCCTCCTCAGTGTCCTGGTAGTAGTAGCTCGCGTGCGGACTGTGATACTTTTGCAGCAACTCCTGTGGCAATCGGATCGACATCTCCGACTGGAAAAACGCATTCTGCAACAGCCGATCCGCAGTCGGTCGCTTTTTCGGGTTCTTGGTTAGGGCCACTTTTAGGAAGGAATGAAAGTTCGAACTCCAGCGATCCTTCTCCTTCAGGGTCGGCGGCTTGAAGCCACTCTTCGACATCAGGAACAGCGCCCGCATCGGGTGTAAATCGAACATCGGCGGTTGCAGTTCGGCCAGTTCTAGTGGAAAGAAGGGAAATGATTTTGAAGTTAAGCGCTGATGCGTTTGTTACCTTTGCCCACACTTACCGATCGCTGTGATGCCGCATGCCCAGATATCGCACAGCTGGTTGTAGCCACCTTTACGCTCCACGGCTGCCACCTCTGGCGCCATCCAGTAAGGAGTGCCTGTTGGGTTAAATGTGTAGTCATTAAAAATATATATTATAATTGTCTTCGCAGCAAGTCATAACTGTTTTTGGTGTTATCAGTGCGCTGTGTCGTATGAAAAGATTCTGAACATTATTTCTAAATTTACACCATGTCATTGATTTTTCATTTCGAACGACGTAAGAGTTGTGCGATTTGCCGCGGCAATCGGTGGTCACAACAAAAAGCTTGAAATGAAGCCCTCACGGTTCGCTTATCTTATCTTATTCCACGCAAAGTAACCAACCGCAGCTGAGAATGTCCCTGCCGATGCAATGCTAATTTGGGGGTATAATTGGTTTTGTAAACGCGCTCCTGGTGAAATTTTTGGAGCAAAACACATCTGCCTGGTAGAAATTGCCTGAATTGAAACGACGCATTTTTCACCCGCTTTCTGAACGAAACGAAATCCGTTCAATCGACAAGGACAAGACAAATCAATGATTATTTTTCTAACAAAAAAAAAAGGATGTTCTTTCTCTCTCTATCTCTCTCTCTCTCATTCTCTCTCCATATATCTTTCTAAAAATGCCACCCACGAATGGGGCACAAGTGTCTGCGGATGGTGGTTCGATATTAAATCGTTTCGACACCTCTACTCGGACACATCCGGCCGACTAACCAACCGACCCCGCCAAAGCGATGAAGATACATCACATTCATCCGTCACGCGTCGCGGGTCCGCGCTTTCCTTCGGCGACGGATGGTAAGACAAGTGATGACGAATTCATTACCAACCACCACCACCAACGGCGGCTTAATTGTTTAACATTGTTGTCGAGGAGGCCAAAGACAGGCAAGAGTAGTGTCTACCTATTCTTGTACCACTCGACCTAGGATAAGGTTGCATCAAAAGCAAATAAAATAATTTGCTTCCTTCAATTGCAAAAAGTCCAGAAGTGGTTCATTTCGAAAATAAAATACTAAAATGGATAATATTTGTTAAAGGGCTATCGCAAAACATCAGTCCCGCCAGTGGGGGGGGCCATTTAAAGAACCGAAGCCCATCAAATCGCTAATAGATGATACGGCAGACTACAGGGAAATTATCACCAGCGCTACTAATACCAGCCACAAATAGCGGAACAGGATAAAACACGTACTCTATCCACGCCAATCCAAGTCCGGCCCATGGCGTGATGTAGTAGCGTTGCGCGTTAATTGATAAACGAGCTAGAGACATACATATGCGCCACATACGGCCCGACCTGCCGGAATGGATCGCCCACTTCGTGTAGCTGTTGGCTGTGTAGTTGAACGATTCCGGCAAAGAAATAAAATCACCGGGCACACCCGGAAAACATTCCGGAAATGGATTTAAGCCAGCAACACCTTCGCCATTTCTTTTCCATTCAAACCCGGAGCGGTAGAAAGGAAAATCTAGTTTTGTTTTCCGATGCGATTTTGTGTGCGTAATCGAAAACCCATCTCAGTGAGGAGTAGGGAACCTGAGTCGTCCCTACCATTTGCTGGTGGGCTATGAAGTGGCAGCCATTGAAAGATATCAAATATATGCCATCACCCCTTCGGAGGAAACTGCTGGTGGGGGAACGTGGCGTGGTTGTGTTAAAATTTTGAACATTAAATGAAGCATATCGAGCAAAAGTGCTCCGATCGTCGTTCGCCGTCACTTCATGCCTTCCGAGGCCCACAGTAAGAAAGTGGAAGATCAAATGGTGAAGGGTAACCAATCGCCAACGCTCGTCGGCTTCCTTTCCTTGCATTCCATTTTGGAAAGAAAAGCACACGGAAATCAAATGCAATCTATCTCCAGCTAGTGTGGAGTGCACGTGATACCGAAAAGCGATCGATAGTTAATCGCTATCAAATATCGAAGGGATATTAGCTATTGCTACAGTTCATAGCCTTGCCCTGTCTGCCAAGCCTCACCTCATGGGAACTGTGAGCGCAACGCCCTATTTGCCTTTTCAGAAAGGCCCGAGCAGCGATTGCATAGTTAGCCGTTGGGTTCTAGAACAAACGATGTTCATGGTGTATCTGTTTCGATAGGTCGCCTTGTCCTTAGAAAAAGTTAACATTCTTCATACGTTCAAGATAGGATCAAGTGGATTGTTACCGCTCTGCATGCGACTGGCTTGGCCAAAGGCTTACCGATAAAGCTTCTCCGCTTGTTGATGGTGGCCGTGATCTGCGCGCTGACACCGAAATCCGCCAGCTTCACATCGCCCCGCTCTGTTAGCAGAATGTTTGCGCCCTTAATGTCCCGATGGATTTTGCCCATCGAATGGAGGTACGAAAGACCCCGAAGCGTCTCCCGGCACATGTAGGCAATCTGCAGCTCCGTCAGCGGTCCCGTCACCTGGTAGATGTCCTGGAGACTGCCACCGCCGCAGTACTCCATGCAGATCCACAGCTTGTCGTGGCGCATGTACGAGCCGAAGTAGGAGATGATGTTCGAGTGGCGGCAGTCGCGCATCATCAGGATCTCCTGCTGGATGATCTGGATGTCATCGCCCGGCTCGAGCTTGATCACTTTAATCGCCGCCAGCTCGTTCGACTGCAGCTTCTTCGCCTAAAGTTCCGAGGGAGGAGAACAAATGGAAAAGGGAGGTTAATTCGGGATCATCACGAAGAGGTGAGGTGTTACGGAATGTAATTATAACCAAGCGTTTGTGGCCTAGGCGCACCGGTGGCCTTTTCGAGCGAGTGCAACGATAATCCCGGGGGAAAATGTACTGTAGCTAAAATTATCAACAAGGAAACTGAGATCAACTCCATTCCACAGCGGTGGAACGCACTCAGACAGTGCACTACTACGCGCAATGAGAAGTTCGCGCATTCGATATGGGGTGTTCCGCGTAACTGTTGGAATGCAAAGAATACCACCCCACTCGCTCCAAACCTCTCGCTCTTTCGCTGCACAAGGCCATCACGGTGTTCCTCAAGAAAGGAAGAAGCTATTCGCGTGATGGAAATTGCACCTCACCTTGTACACATCGCCGTACGTCCCCGAGCCGATCTTGTGGATCAGCTCGTACTCGTCCTCCGGATTACGGCGGGAGATAGCCGAACTCAGCATGGGGGCTTGATGCGACATTCTGCCAGCATTTTCCACCTGGCCTGCTCCGTAGCGGATACCGGATGCGTACGCGTAACCGAACACTTTTGCGCTTTCTTCGCGGTGTGCCGAGCACGGGTGCTCTGCCCCGACAGGATGGAAACTGTGTTGCTAACAAAAACGGGTGTCGGTAAGGCAGACGATGGCGACGAGATGCACTTCACCGTGGTGGTGGCTGGAATGCCTCTGCGTGACGTTAGTTTGTTCTCGTTTTTCTCCGTTCAAATGATGGCCCCAGATGTTCTATGGAATGCAGGACCTCAGAAGAAACAACACGACACGCAATCTAAATCGCTGTTTAACTTCCTCTTAGTCGGGTTTGTTGCCTTTTTTGTACGCACTATCGCCACCCTATCCCGAAACAACACCGTCACACTACGGAGAAAAACACGGGTGGATCAGAACCACGACGAACATTCAACGGGCACCGCGGAACAATAGGCAATACAACCACCACCGACCAGCTCGTTCGAAGTGGCTTAATGATGCACAGCTGCACAATAATTTGCCCGTCTCCTCGTTCTGCTAACACGACTCATTAAAACAAAAAACCTCCTTTACTTCGTGTTTTGACAGGTATCGTTTGGTTCATTTCGTCGATATCTTCACCACCCTCTGTCAACCGATGCAATCGTTCATTGTTCACTGTGTACGTAGTCAACACTCGCGTGAGGTACCTTCAAAGGCTACTTGGTAATTTGCTATCGCTGTTCCGCAAGTGACAGCTTAGCTTTGCGACACCTGATGACGTATGTACGGGAATGAGCTTGCGTGATGTGTATGTTGGTGCAGACTATGGATAGGTGTTGCCCAACAGCCCTTGAAGTGGTAGTTGATTTGAGAACTCGCGTTCTATCAACCCAATGTACAATTTTCGGTAAAAACCCCATCGTATTGGGGTCAGGATAGGTGCACCCTGTCCTTCAAAAATCGCTCAAATGAGCGCCGCCGTGAGTGGGGGGCATCGTATTGGGTTTTTACCCAATTTTCCTTTATATTGAGATGAGAGGTCACACTGGAATAAAAGTACGGAAGTTAATGTGAAACTATAACGACCAAAACGAAGGTGAAATAGTCGATTTGACAGCAGAATTACCACAGGATTCTGTACTGGATGACCTGACTTACACTTGCAAATTATTCACATTTTTTAGTCGGACTGAAGACATCATTGGCTGCGCCGTTTCATGGGGTAGTGTGCCGACTACAGAACTGTTGAACGAATGTATAGCAATTCCCGAACGAAACTACAGCTACAAGCACAACCAGTAGGTCCACAATTTCATATTCGTAGACGTAAGCGTACGTACCACTCTGCTCTGCCTATTTTAGCTATTTCAATTTCATGTTCAAATTTGCTGTTCTTATTCCATTTATAATATTTGAAATTCGTATTCGGCTTCCAAGACACTGCGCAATTTCATTTGATTTAGAGTACGGCTATAACCGGTATAACATTATCACTAGATCGGCTGAAACGCCTGTTCATGGACCGAATCTTGAGCGCCTTAATAAACTGTTATTTAACCTTCTATTGAGCACCACAATGAGCACTTTCAAGCTCGCTGGGACCGTGCAGAACGCGTTTTTTTCTCGCTGAAACACAGGGCAGCTCTGGAGCCTTGAAACGATCGCGCCTAGGCTCTCACAGTGGATGTGCAGGTTTTTCGATTCATTCTTGCACGAGCTAGCTAGCTGGCCGTGAGTGAGGTCTCCTGGTGTGTGCGTTTATTCCGTTGGCTTCTTTCGCCCTCCTCGAAAACATGGCGACATTGTTTGCGGCATCGGTTGTGTAGGGTTTTCGGAACGGATTGCAGCAGTGTTTTGCGGGTACAGTTTTCCGGGCGTCGGTCGCTAACTACCGTACCGTGCGATAGGTAGGTGTGCGACGGTGATGCTAATTTTGTTTTGTTCGTCGGATATTGCGAATCGGCCGCTAAGGGCAGATACGAATTCTGTGCCTCTCGCAGCTGCAGATACAATCCCTCATTGCACACACACACAGACACACACCGCTAGCTACAAGCCCTTCTACTGCAGCGTATACTGTGTTGACCGGATAAAAAAAAGTGAAATTGACCTGTGTATGCGCGCATGGTGCGGTTCAGTATTGCCAACGCCGGCGATCAATGGAAAGGCTGGACCACTAGGTACTCCCACCAGAAGGATCGAATCATTCGTGACACTATTTGACGGATTGAGCCATACCAGACAGCATCAGCAGCATGCTTCGTTGTGTGTTATGTTCAAGGTGCTTGGTGGTTGGGAGCCGCTCGACAACGGTGGCGACGACGACGAAATAATGGGTTGCAACTCTGAAGCGCAGAGCTGAACCCTCCCCGGCTCCGGCAGAGATTGTACCGACCCGCCAGTCTCGACGTCGTCGTTGTAGCCCTTCTCCTGCATCGGTGTTGGGTGTGTGTATATACGCGGTGCGCAGACGGGTGAAAGAAAGAAGTTTTCCTTGCATTGAACTGAACCAGAAGAAAATGTGATGGAAAAAAACTGGCAGTGTGCTGTGCTTTACGACTCGTAAACTCATAAAATCGCGACAGACATTTCCACATATTCTCATCCAGTAGTTAACGAAAAGACCGTACAAAAAGGGTCGTACACAGAAGGGCTCCGAAATATGTGTAGTTGCTTTTGGCCTGTGTGTCGTTTTGCATAGTGAAAGAAGCAGCAGAAGCAGCACAGGAGAACACTAGCACACGCACACACTCTCGACCAGCGCACCTCCGACGCATATGGGCCTCGCGGTGGTGGCTGCTGTGCACAAAACAAAGGGAATTTCCCTGTGGAAATCGGTGCTCCTGCCGCTGCTGATGTAAGGGGCACAGACGGACAGTAAGACGCTAGCAGCAGGAGGAGAAGGCGCACAGCAACACCGATGAACTCAGACCGGTTCCGCGTTGTTAAGGTCAACACCGGGCGATCGAAGCTGTGCAAAACTCCGGAAAGAAGAAACAGAAACAGGCTGAACGCCGCCAAAAGAAGTAGACGAAGAACAAAAGGGAAAACAATTACAGCTCTCCGTGATCGGTGAAACTATCGGAAATGTTTTTGTCAATCGCCATGGGTCCATGCTCATCTCATCGAGAGGAAAACAGTTTCAACGGTGAGCAACGTCGTTTTTGGTCGCGGTTTGACACACGTGAATTGGGATCGCTCTGTTCCCTCTCTCACTCGTTCCCACCTGGCTTGCTCCCACTCACTGGTGGAGGGGGGATCCCTTTAAAAATCTCCACGATGCGATAATCCCGATGAACCAGAATTTGTTGTCCTGCAGCGTCTTGTCATTTTTCCTTTCAGACATTAGCTTCCTTCTTCTTGTTGTGTGGTAAAGGTTCCACGAGCTCGGCGGTAGGGGTGGAGGCAGGGTGGTTCCATTCTGAAAGGTGGCCTCCTGCGCCGTCGCCACTCGGTTTTGGAGTGCCATCGTCGCAGTGTTCCAGTTTACTGCTTGTTGAACCAACCGGGCTTCACTAGGCACCAGCGCGGAGACTTTGAATTCTTCGTGATTTTGTGCAAGGTTCTTCCACTATTTTAGATGAAAAGTGGCAAATGAATCAGTTGAATATCTGAGAATTGTGTACAAGGTGTTGGCTTTGGATTCTCTATGCTTGATATAGATAGTGGAGCACACACTTACAGCTCCCACTCCCATATTTATCGGAAAAAAAAATTACATGGTTACTTTCGTGAATTATTGTATTTTGCAGTAGTGAGTTTTTGTTGAAAATCTGTAAAACAGACGATTTCATATCCGCTTTCATACTCAACCTATCCGTTATGAGTTTGTCTACAATCTGCCCTTTCATTCATTGTTCTAGAACAAGCATTGGCCAAGAAATTCGGTGTCAAACTTGTGCACGGTCTACGGTTTCAAACTGTGTTCCAATTGAGAGTGCGTTTATGGTTTTTCCTTTTAATTCTTTACGTGTGCATCTATGCGGGAGTGCCGCCCAGGCGTATTGGGAAAACGACCCTAGTTCTAGCGGTACTTCACAGAGGGGGGGAAATGAAGTTCTTATTTTTCTCTTTTTCGAAGGGTTTCCTCGTCAAATCGAGTACGCAGTCTGATCATCAAGAAGTCACGATGTAGGTTAATACTGCTGAACAGAAAACCCTCACAGCATCATTCAAGTAAACGCTTAATTTACTAACAAGCGGATGATTTCATTTCGTTATTTCTCTAGACTGCCATTTGGTGGATTTTTTCTTTATTTTTGTTGCAGTTGAAGTAATAGTGCTGGGTGCGGCGCAGTTGATGAAAAAATGTGTCTAGCGTCAAACAAGAAGTAAAAAAATTGGAATGGAATACGAAAATCAAATCGAAACTAACACACCTAGATAAGGGACTGTGAAAAACTGCCACGAAATGGAGGAAGGAATGATTGGTAGTAAAACTCTTCTAACTGAAATGAATTTAGTGTACGATAAAATCTTTGATATCAGTTGGCCCTGGGTTGGGGGTTGGTATAGGTTGTCGTAGCTTGAGACGCATTGAAGACGTATCGAAAAGAAAGTGCTATTTCTGTAACAATTGCTGCGGTCGGACGGTAAAAGGGATTCCTCTGATGATATTCCATGAAAGGAATCATTATGAAAGTGGTGGTAAAACTATAGAAGCGCAGAAAGTATGATAAAACACATCAACTAACCGTTTTCAACAATAATTCCAATGTGTGTTATTTGTGCCGAATCGATATTAGTGCTCCTTTCTAGGTGTTTATCAAGTGTAATGTAAACCGTTGTGCTACCAAGTGAATCGATCTTGCATGGATGTGATGGAACCACTCCAACGTCATTTAGTTGTAAGAAATGAAACAAGACTCGTTTGCATGCAGTGTAATGCAATAACGTGAAATATTGCCCCGTTTGCTAAAGCTTTCCGTTTCGATTCGCTTATTTCCGGCTACGAGAAAAGAGGGCGTACTGCCTGTTTGTCCTGCTGCCTGCCGACGCGTGTTGGTGGTGGTAGTAAGGACGTAGTGATATTGTGGTGTTTGTGCTTGTGTTTCCCCGCGCCCCACAAGGATAAGGAAATACACGCCAAATCACGTGCACTGCAAAAGGATACGTTTGGTGGGCTGCTGCTCGTAGGAGCTCGCGACTGTGGTCGTGAGGTTATTCTGTGATGATAGTGTACGAGAGTGTGGGTACATTGTTGTGTGTGTGAACTCGCGTGTTGCAAGGAAACACAATAATTAAGGGGTTTTTGTAAATTTACCGAGTTCCACTCGGGAGGAAGATCCATATATTTGCCTTGTTTTGTGAAAGAAGTGTTGTCTGCAATTGAACGAATGGCTCTTTTCTAAACGATCTCCAATTATATTATTCCTTTTAGCTAGACGTGGAACGAATGGTGAGGTATGAAAGTGTGCGAGGAAAATAAGGTTTTTCTACCAACGAAACGGTAGAAGGTGAGGTGGTGATGTCAGTGCATTTGTTCCGAGCGTGAAAGAAGGTGATTTTAAATGAGATCGAAATAGAACCAGCCAACGGGGCAGCTGCAGTTTCACTATTGTCGTCCTTCGGTGCGGAAGCATCCTCCGTATCCTTTTCGCGGCCTTCCAATTTCCCGGTGGGGCTTTCCCATTACCGGTCGGAATAAAAACAAACCCCGCGAGAAGTGCTCAACATTTGGGGCGGCACCCAAACGCAAGGGAAGAAGAAAGCAGCAGATTCCGTCAATCGAAACGACTGTGGTGCACTTGGAAGGATAATTGAATCGGGAACACATCCCGGGTGTGTTTCCCTTCCGTAGGTGTGTGCGTTAACGGCGGTGTGCCCTACAATATAAACAGGCTACGTTGCTGGAAGACGTAGCGGAGCAGCTGCCAACTACACTACCACACCAAACACACGGTTGCAGTTGAACATTGCGCCGGCTGCCCACGGTTGCGAGGCACACCGACGCACACAGCTACAGCGCACAGCAGCGGCAGCGGAAGGAGATCTTTCTCCTAGCTGAAAGAAGCAGGCTGCTGCAGGCGATCTGCAGCCCAACAGAACATCCAGCTGTCAGCTGTTGGCCGCACGTTGGTGCTAGGAGAAGGATCTACGGGTGTATCCTTCGAGCAGTGTGCAGTAGAACGAGCAAGAAGGACACCGGTAGGACGAGAAAAGCGAATTTCGACATCGCTGGGACTGTGAAAAACCGCGGCAATTCATGATGAGGTAAGCTGGTTGGGAGTAAAGGAACTGATAAAAACTGCCTGTTTTTTTTTTCATCCCAGGCTTTCCATCGTTTTTATTACTTCGGAGCTTTGTGAATGATTTTCCATTACCATTTCCTTGGCACTGTGAAATAGTGAAGAAAATAATCGATAGGACGCCCAATTAGTCCGCGCTAATCCAGTTCGCTGAATTGCATGATTTTAACGACCTCGTACCCATTCCTAGGTTTGGTGGAGTGTTCTATACAGCTTTTTCTGGTTTTTCGTAGTTCAATATACTACCACTTAGGCATCAATGAGGATTCAAATGATACTTCTTATTTTCTTATCTCCTAATAAACATCACTATGAGCGTTGAAAAGATATGTAATACAAAGATGTGATATAACGAACTTCCTCTTCGTTCAGTTTATTTGGAGTTTTACAACACACTTTTGAATGTAGAACGTAAGGTGTTCTGGCGCATTTACACTAACGACAATTCATATAAACTTTTGATATCATTTAGAAAATCATGTAGATTAGCTGTCCAAAACCTGCATTACAGAACCATGTGGATGTTTTTAAATGTACAGTTTTTGTGTATGTCGTTGGTTCCTCTGCTGCAAAAACGAGCGTAAAACTTGGCGTAACCTCCATGCCATACGCAGCCTGCTGTCTGTGAACGCTGGATGAATCATACCGGCTCCGTTGAAGGTGCAAGTCACCTATGCTGCAACGAGCGGTTTTTCCACCACTCGGTCGCTTTTCGCCGGCTAATGGACACCCTCCGTTTAACATCCTGACGGCGGACGGAGCATGCGAACCGTTTGCCATATTTTTTTTCTTCTTTTTTGGTTTCATTTCGCACACCACCCACGGACGCCGGTGCAGCGACAACATTCGACATCTCCTCGAGGGGTCGATCGGCGTTATGTTTGCGTTTGCCCTCCAAATGTTTCACCCCCGGTTTGGTTCGTCGAGGTTCGTTCCATTGGAAGGCAAACGTTGTCCTTGACAATAAAAAGCAATTACCGCTAGACGAGAGGAAATCGATTGCTTGCAAGAGGGCCAACCCATCGTGTGCACGGTTTAGGGAGGAAAAAAAAAGGGTCGCCGTTTCATAGGGGTTTTGCGACGGAAGGATACCGGTTCGGCGCGGTATTGGTCATGAAAATTAAAGCGTGGAAACACCATTTTGGTACGGTGGGAGTGCATGAAGAACAGAGGAAGGATGTGTTAAAAAAAAAAGTTCCCCATAGGTTTAGTTTACAGGAGTACGTAACATTTTTTTGAGGGGTAAGACACACTCAAAATACACAAGCCGTAAATGCAAGATTTAATTCAGTAAACCTAAAGTAAACCCAAACCTAGCTAAGATTTCTTACCTAGTTAGACTCAATGGAACACTTCTGAAATTCACGTTTATGTGTATGGAAATTATAACCATTCAGTATTGCTTTATTATTTTTCATTTCATCCATCGTTCCCATGGTTATTTAATGAATTTCATATTTCAATTTCATATTTCAACTTTGTAATGGTTTTCGCATTCTTCTCTTTCCAGCGAGCAAAGCATTATCGGTGCCCGGGCTTCGGTGATGGTGTACGATGACGTGCAGAAGAAGTGGATTCCGTCCGGCAGCTCGTCCGGCCTGAGCAAGGTGCAGATCTTCCACCATCAGCAGAACAACACGTTCCGCGTGGTGGGCCGGAAGCTGCAGGACCACGAAGTGGTCATCAACTGCTCGATCATCAAGGGCCTCAAGTACAATCAGGCCACCGCCACGTTCCATCAGTGGCGCGACTCGAAGTTTGTGTATGGATTGAACTTCTCCAGCCCGCAGGATGCGGAAGCTTTCGCTCGTGCGATGATGCACGCGCTGGATGTAAGTTGTCGTTGATTTGTTTTGTTAAGGCTAGTTGTTAACACACAACTCGCTGCATTCTTCAACACTCGCACTACTGCTATAAACTATGAAGAACGTTCGAACCATCAAACGAACGAACGAACGAATCATCAAACATAATGCTCATTTCATCAACTTTACCTATAAAAGCGTTTTGTATGTATTAATAGTTTTGTTAGTTATACGAACCCCACTGTCTTTTTAGACCTTTAATACCTTAGCCTTCGATTCTAAATACGCTTAAGGCCAGCGGATCATCACGGCTGAAAGCACATACTTCTTCCGTTCGTTTTCGAACTAATTGCACTAACTCCATTTTAATATCTCACAACTCCCCACCCGCTACATAACATGGACGAAATAAAAAAACAAAACCAAAATCGATTCGAAATCAAGCAGGTCCTGAGTGGACGAGTGCCGCCATCGTCGGGGATGCAAACGACCAACCCGAACCAGATGGCGGCGGCGTACGAGGAGGACATGGGCTACCGTACGATGACCCGCGAGGATGCGGCCATCATGCAGCAGCAGCAGCAAATGACCAGCCAGCCGCCGGGCGTTGTGGGGCCCCCGCAGCCCTCCAACTCCCTGCCGGGGCCGGGCGGTGGCATACTGTCGCCCCAGACGCCCACATCGCAAACGTTGCCATCGCAAGCCACACAGCAGCTGCAGCAGCAGCAGCAGCAGCAGCAGCAGCAGCCGCAACAGCAGCAGACGCATCATCGTACGAATAGGTGAGTCGCAAGGAACATCCTTCAGCCTGGCGTGAGTCGGCGAGGGAACAGCGAATTTCATACTAGGGTCATACTGCTGTGGCGAATGTTTTTAGACGATGCCACCAGGGAAACGGGGATGTCTGATCGATAGGGACAAGGGATGGATGTTGGTTTTTTTTTGTGGAAAAGTTGAAACTGGAAATGGTTTTTTAATTCGGTATGACTTTCGTTCAGAGTACCATGAATACTACAAACATCTTCAGAAGATTATCAGTAGGAAGAGTGAAGGAGAATTGAATGACTCTTTACCACTGAATCGTATCGAATGTTTGTGCATTATATATCGATATGCCTTTCTTTTTAAATTTCCTACTCCACTTCTGATTTGAGAACGAATTATCTTATTGACCCCCCTGAGTCCAATAGTCCTTAAGGTTACTGGGCTTAGATTGAACCACTAGAGATGACCATTTCTTTAAACATTCATTTAACATCTGACTGCAGTGCTTGAACAAATGGCATTTGTTTGTTAATGACACAAATGTTGTTCCGAGTTCAAAACAACAAAGGGCGTGGCACCAATCGGCGAACCGTGGAGGGCCGAAGTTAGTGACGGAAAAAGATATTCCTGTTCCAAATCAAGATGTGACTGAAGGTTGAGCGATTCCGGTTCAAACCCGGTACCGGTGGTGCCATATGCACGCTGCCATCAGAGGCCCCTGCAAAACTTCCCGATGCACCGATGCGCATATATGGTCGCATTGCTGCATACATATGGGTTTGTGTGTGCGTTCCCCACCCCTCTATTCTGAGGCGGCGCACCCCAACGGTATTCAACCGGACACGGACAGTCTTCCCATGTTCTAGGCGTATAGTAAAAGCGCCAGGAATACCTTCGAGGAGTGAATATGGTATCCATCGGAGGGAAGTTGCTTCCCTTCCAGCACGGTATTCACACATTTTAATTGGAATCGGACGCACTCATTCATTCGTATTTCATTCATGCGAACAACGGACGGAAAAATCGTACGGTGATTTATCGTAACATTACTGAACGTAGTACGGACCACTATTCATGGTATGATTGGTTGTGAAAGTTTTGGGCACCAATAATTGGATAGTCAAGTTAAGATATACATTTCAATCTGTACTCATCTAGACGACAATACGTCGCAAATGGATTCTCTGCTAGACATAACGTTATACGGAATAATTGAAACATTCCAAGTTCTGTGATCAGGTTTAATTAAGTTAGGTTAAATTAGGATTATTTCAGGTATTTATAAACATATCTTTATCAATCAAAAATCCATCGAGTACCGAAGCCAGGTTGCTGTTCAATAAAATAGTCTCGAAGAATGAACACAGCATTCCAGAACTATGACCGGCTGGCGATGCGGGCTGTTACTTCGCTCCAAACATATTGCCACAATTACGGAGCAATTGCACCAACAGTCAGCCCGGCCTGCGCCTGCAGGAGAAGATAGTGTTGCATCTCAACCGGAACCGGAACACAGCCCCCCCATAGGGCATACGCAGAGCTCGAGTGATTGTTAGCGAGTGGGGTTGGGGATGGTATCTGTAATCGTTTTATTTGTGCTACCTACCACACGCCTCTCGTGGAAGGAGACCTTCACCGCAGGAAGTGGAGGCGAGAAAGTGCCTTTCAAGGCTGCTGCGCCGCGTTCGTCTTTCGGGCGGGCTTTCTTCGCTCAGCGGCGTGTGTGTGTGTGCGTCTACTTAGTATTCATCATCCTGCCCTCGACGGCATGGTTTTCAATTACGATTGAATAGTAAAGGGAAAGGTTCCATCGTGCGTCATCTCCTCGTCGGTTCCCGCTTCTTTCTCCTTTCTTGCCGTACAATTTGTTAACTTTGTCTGGCCGGGAGGCGCAACTTATTGGTGATACGGCGATGGCGTTCCGGATCATTCTGGTAATGATCGTCCGATGGGAAGGTGCCGGAGGTGATAACCTTTGGCCGCGAGGCCTTTGTGCCATAAAAAAGCGAAAGTAGCGACGGTAGCTGTTTCGTTCGGATTGATGTATGTGGCACATGGTGGTTGTTCCTGGGGATTGGCTGGCACCACTGGCAACCTAAATTACTCTCCGGAGACTTCACATTTCCACGTACGGTGAGAGGGCTTCGTTGGCAAAGTGTGTTTTAACTGAATTGGCACTAAACGTACGGTACGTTGAACACTATTGGAAGCACACAATCGCGGAAAACATCTCTTTCGTTACAGTTATTCAATTAGCATTTGTCATTGAGACCAATGGTTCGTTACCTATAGGGAGTATTTGCTCCAGAGAGAATCCTTCCACGATCCCCTGAAGTGCAAGACGACATATAGCGGACAGAAAAAAAAGGAGATGACCCGGCTCTTGACGCCGGCACTGGCATCCCCTTTGCTCTAGCCGTTTTAAGATACCCTGGAGGGTTGTCCGCAATTGTGTCTGGTCAGCGAAACAAGAGGAATAAATTGAAAATTCGTCTCTGAAGTCGAGGGGGCCCGCTCTAGGAGGACACTAGAATTATGAGGACCACTACTAGGGGATGATATTATCTGTTTGGGGTTTCTTCATTCTTCTTCAATCAAGAATGCAATTCTTTCTTTATGCTGCCATAGTTTATCCGATTCTCGGGACCGCGGAGACTGCGCTCGTGCGCAGTGAGTTCGACAGGGGAACTCTTGTATTTTTTTATCCGTATTTCCGTCTGCTGCTGCTGCTGCTGCTAGCTGGTCTTGGGCAGAGTCTATGCTTGCTAGCGGTATCGGCTCGGGTTCCTTCCGAGTGCACCCAGACCCTTATCACAATTTAAGGTCATTTCACTCCCTCATCGTTCCCTAGTTTTTTTTTGTTCCTGTACAATGCTTTTTCATGTCTACAAGGAAGTTTAGTAGAAGAAAAAAACGTGTATAATGAGGAACGAACCTAGCAGCAGTGACCGAAAGGGATCGTTGAACTTTCACTTATCACTCTCTGGCGTGATTCGTGGCAGGGGAGATGGACTGCCTGGCGAGTGGAGGGACTTGGTCCGAACGTCTGTTGTTGTGGCGTACGGAGGCGCGATGCTGATGCTGCACTCTCTCGACCGTGCCGAAGGGACCCAACCTACTTCAGGGAGCGCTACGAAGGGGACACTGGATGAATGGTAAATTGATACGATGGGACACGCACGCCGACCGCTTCCTACCAAGCGAGCGGCAAGGAGTTTGATCGGAACTTCTCCATGTGAATTCCTTGAAGCGGGTGGAATGCTGTGGCGAAGAAAGTCATTTCCCCAGAGATAAGGAAACACCCAAACAGTACGATTTAGCTCAAGCTGGAGCGGTCGGGATGCGTTGCATCATGCACTTGAATAACCTCGAGGGGGAAACATTGTAGATTCTCCGTCCCCGGCGTATCGGGATCGAAGATTGATCGTAGAAACTAGAGCACACGTTGGGTGTGCTACAGAACGCACACTTCCAAGAGGAAGTGAAGTTGTGAAGCTGGGGGAGAGACAGCGGATGGCTTTTGATGTTTCGACAGGCATGTTTTGCCATCTACGGAATGCCTATCACGCGCATCCATTGTGATGGAACATATTATGGTAGTTTTAAAGATTTAGTATTAAACATTTCCAATGTTTTCCTGTTGATACTACTATCAGGCGATATGAACTTCGGATTAGTTAGACATCTTTAGGATGTCTGCTTTGCTGTGCCATATGTTCTTATCAGAATGTTTATGTTTTACATTGAATCTGACTGTTGTCTTCGGATCTTGCGGTATCTTCCGATCAGCGTCACGACCAATCTGCATTTATAATAAGTGTTTTTCTGGGGAAAAAAACATTTTATTCACATCTCCCGCAACATAGAAACATACTGGCGCTGTTGTACGCCGTCGCTCGGTTGGTAGAACAAATGAATAGGCCATGTGCTGATGATCTTATTACGCATGCGTGTCCTCACTTACGCAACGCATCCAGCGCAAGCGAGCGTAAGTGAATTATGCAGATTTGGGTTTGTACCGAGTCTGCCAGTAAAACAGAGGGGCGAAATCACCCAATTTACTACCCTCACCCATCTCGCCGCAAAGTGCCATCCTTCTCGCCGCATCCCCCTTGGCTCATCGTGCGGCCCGGTGCGTGCTGCTCGCGTACGCACACGTAGCCAATCTACATATAATCAACCCTTTTCGCGGTCTGCTGCCTTCGCCGCAGAGCTCCGCACACTACTGTGTGGCACAGTGGCCTGGTTATGCTAAATGTGGGACCGCTGTGGGCAAAGGGACGGATGGGGTGGGTTATCATCACCACGGTGAAGGATTCGACATTTCCACTGAAGTCATGGTCATTTTTTTTGTTTTTTTTTCGTTTGTTTCAATGCGCTTGCTTCATGGCGTGTCCTTGAACTGTACGATCTCTGTGCGCGCTGCTTTACTCGTATGTTTTTTGCTTGCTTGTATGTGCCATAAAACATGGAAATTTTGTTCTCTCGAGGGACCACCGCGCCCGCGCCCTATTGTTTTGGGTGGGCCGAAAACGGGGTGTTGTCTAATTCCCGTGACTAGGTAACCGTGCGGAAGGTGCGTGATCAAGAACATTAACACACACACAGTGCCGGGCGAGTCGGGGCAGCCGAATGTTCAGGGAGTGTTAACAAACCCACGATTACGCAATTTTACGCACGCGCTTTAACGTGCAGACTAATGATGCGTTTTTTTTTTTCCGTTAACTTTATTCTAGTGGGAGATTCCTTTTATGTCCTTATTATTCTAATTAATGTTACCACAACATTAGAGTTTGAAATTATTATGGGCATAATCTGTCCTTTAAGTATACAATTGGAGATTTTTTTGTAAAATTCATGAGTTATTAGAGAGACAGTTTTCAATTTTAATATTAGTGCGTTCTTAAAGTTACGAGAGACATGTTTTTACCGGGTCTCATGTTTCTTGAATATGTTTTACGCTTCTCTTTCAAATGTAATGGAAACCGCCCCCCCCGACGTCGACGTGTTGTCGGTCACGGTACCAAAGGTTTCGTTGATGATTGTATCGAACACAAACTGCAGCTGCAGTTCGTCGCTGCACTGTCAGTGCATCCCGGAAAGCACTAGCGTCCGGCGACCATGAGGTGTGATAACTGCAGTTTCACTGTACCGGATCGAAACACACACTCAACGAAGATAGGGGGTGGGGGGGGGGGGGGGGATGGGTGGTACCGTGTGTGTGAGCGCGTGTTATTTCCCCCTTTCTTTTTTTTTTTTCCTTTCGGATCAATGTTCACTGGAATAGGACCACGAAATGTTGAAAACAAACTTCCCCACTCCCCAGCACGAGCGCATTGTAATCGGAGTTGGTGAACTAGTTTTCGGTTTTGTTTTTACCCCCCTTTTTTATTTGCCTTGCCCATTCACACTAATTGACCGCCCTTCTCTTCTCCATCCGGGTTCCACAAACCCGCCGCCCGCCCACACGGCGAGTGGGTGTTGTTGTTGTTTTGATACCACTTTCTTTCGCTTCTCTTTTTAAATGGATGGATAACATTGCAGCGAACATTACTGAACATTGGATCCAAATGGTGGCTAAATTAATTGCTCGATCGAACACCAACAGTGCTGCGCGGAAAATATGCAACCACCGTCAAAACAACACCACACCCACACAGCATCCAATCTATCCATAGAAATCATAATGGTTTGAATCAAATGGAGATGCACTCTCTGGGAAGCACGCTAAATACTGGAAGCTACCTATCCACAGCGTTAGTCGATAACTTATGATCGTATTTGCGTAATTGACTTGCCCCTTCGGAAGAATTGGTGACGGCTTGATCCCACACTAATGGTACCGAAATTGAATCACACCCAATTATGCTTGATAGGCCGCCGTACACCACCATCAGTGGATTAATTCTGTTGACGATCATCTCGATTCAGTTGATGGTATTCGATGGACGACGTTGGCATGGCATAATTCTGAACAAAAAAAAAAAAAACTAGAGATCCTTTGTCGAAAAGCCTTTCGGAATCGATTGAATATATGTTCCCCTTGTTTGCTCTTGCTTTTCGAATGTTTCCTATTCCACTGGAAGCGGATATTTTATCCGTTGATGAGCAGCTGCAAGTTGTTAATATTTCTTATCATTGATCAAACCAACTTCATACTGCCGGTGAGTCACAGTAGAACTGTCTAAAAACGAGAAAACGACACGACATTGTTACATCCACTTTCACGAATAACCCGTGCACATTCGGGCGGGATTATCTCCATCGTTTTGCCACTCCACGGCCACGTCGTTGCTGGCTCAATGATGATTCCAGATAGCGCGTCGTCGGTAGTCCACAAGGGTAGGGCCAGCGTGTTGATGCGCCGAAGTGTTGATTGAAAAATTAGCCCTTCACGCGACTCGCGCCGAACAATGCGCCGGTTGTATGGTATCACTTTCCGCGTCGTACTGGTTGTTACTCGTAGCACTCTCAGACGGCAGTGGTGCAGTGTCTTATCATCGCATCATGCCGTATCGTCATTATGTTCATAACGGCGCCGCGAAAGCGCCGCGAATGATGATGGCTTCGTTTTTCTTCCCGTAAGTACATCCAGGTTGCGGAAAGTAGCACTCCGGACGGATGCTGAACGTTATGATAGGTTGTTTTTAACGAGATTCTTTTTTTTATTGAATGTAGTACAGCAGTACTTAGCTAAGTAATTTGAAGTGTCGTTTCTAAATCAAAATCCCTTTGCGGAAACTTAAGCTATCATATCGGAGAATGTTAAAATAAAATACGCGTTGTTAG
>JAOEFI010000007.1:19234919-19258661 GCA_034621735.1 Anopheles plumbeus | reverse complement strand
GTTTTTCTCCTGTTTCACTGGGAAAGGTCCACCAACACTAGCCTGGGGTGCTTCGGTTCCCATGGGATAGCCACCCGAAGAATGTGGAACCACGGGCGAACAAAAAACAATCCCTGGTGTTTTGATTTAGTTTTGCAAAGTTCGCCGCTTTTCTTAATGTAAGTTGTTCCCGCTTTTGCTGCTCGTTTCGGGTTCTGGCGTATTTTTCCACCCCGCTTCTTTGTGCGGACTGGTTTTTTGCATAATCTTTGACAGCGCGAATATGGGCATCGATTTTCTCGAATGTTCCACAGACTCAAACCGTTGACGGAATGAGGCGCGGGTAGCACGACACACCCATCCGACCGTCCGGGTTAAATATAGTCCATCGTCGACGTTTTCCCCGCCTTGCCTTCATTTCTTCCCATGCTGTGTGTTAGGTGTCCAGGTGGGTTCCCTCTGCCCCGAAGCCGACACGAGAAGCGTTCCGGTTTGGCTCGACACCGTTTGCGGCCGGCACGCCAAACGATGGTCCTTGCGAATCCTTTCGTTTCCCGAACCGAACCCGAAGCAGCAGCTTTCTGTCACTCAGACCGTCAGACCCCATTTCATGTTCCTCCCTTTCCGGGGCCCGGACGGGTGCGGGTGGGTGGGTGGACGGGTGTTACGGCAATCCGCCGGAAACGATGAATCGATTGTCATCTAATTAACGTCCGGTTTGTTTTTTTCCCCCTTTTCATTTTCATTGGCTTAGTGCTACTATTATTAATGCTGAAACGCTAACGACAATGTCGTAACGAAAGTCGTCCGTCGCGAACGAGCCCTCTTACACATGCTCCCACCTTTTGTCTACACCCTAGACCTGTTCTTCTGCTTTACGTTGTTCTCCCATAAAGGTTCACTTCCGGCTTCTTCGCAGCTCGGGGTGCCGTAATCCATCCGTCGTCGCCGCTAATCGCGTTTTTGGGTGGAGGGGGTGGGTAAATTTATTGTCAGCTTTATTTGGCGACGGCGTACCAACCTTCGATCCCGTTCCGGCATGGTTGGTTGATGAAGCTTACGAGGAGAAGGGCGAACGTGGTCGTCGTGGGACGTCGGGAAAGGTTCTTGATTGCGGATGTTTGTTGGTTTGTGGCGGCATAGAACCACGCGGTGGCTTTTCCGATGGGTTTTTGACCGCATATCGGCCAAAAATGGACGTGGTCGGTTGCTGCATACTTTGCGACACCACACGCCTATCGGGCCTGGTGGCTGCCCCGGGGTTGATCAGGCGCGTGATTTACGCTTTATTGGCGTTGGAAAAGCAATGATTATTGTTTACGCATGCCGTATTGGTGCGTGTGTGTGTTTTTGCCTGTCGGTTCTTTGTTTATTTTCCCTCCCAGCCCCCCAAGATGTTTACGTAACCCCATTGCACCTTCCATTGTTTGGTGGCGGTTCGAATTAACACTTGCCGCAGCCGGGGGTTTGATATGTTCCGTGCGGATGTTTGAAAACAATAGAAAATTGGAGGGCCGATTTAATGGTTGTATCACTCACTCTATTAGTGATTAAGCTGCTCCTTTAGCACATGCCGCCCAGGGAATGGTTTGGAACATTAAAAAAAAAAAAAAACACCCAAAACCTGGAGGAAACACATGCAGCAGATCTGTGACAGGTGTCAACTGTCAAATTCGAGCGGTGTTGGTGGTAGTGTGCGAGTGGGCGTGGAAAAACTCAAACTGGTCTCCCGGTGGATTCTGCAGCAGACGGATGGCGAAGACGGATATTATGCTCGAACAAGTTGCACATTTTTGTGTTAACTGTAACGTTTCGCAATAATAATAATAACAGATAACAGACGTACGACAATGGAAAAATTATCGGCACGGAACACAATCGTGTACGCTCTGTCACACCTTTTCGCTCCTTTACACATTTTTCACCGTCTCTTCGAAACGGTGGCTGCGCAATGGAGGTCCCCATTCCGAGAGGAATTCGGTCAACGAATCCATTCGTGTTTGCAAATATGTTTCACCCCACTCGCACTCCCTTCCCTTCCGTTGTTGCCGCCATCTCGCGGTGGTAGAAGAGGAAAGCTTTTCTCTGTTTTCGTTCTGCAGGAGGCAAGTGTGCTGCATGCGGTCTCCTGGCAGGACGAAGGTTCTCTCTCTTCAGCAGCGCTTGCAGAGCGCAACGCTATGGTTCGTTCCGCTTTCTGTTTTGCCTCTCCGGATCAACATTCCTTTGTACAGGGCTGAAGGAGGATATCACGCATTCCTAGGGATGCGTCCCTCCAGTGGTTGGCAGTATTGCCCTTTTGCCTGCAGGTGTGGTTCTCCGACCAAGCAATTAACGGATGCATGCAGGTGGACGGATAAAGAGAGGTAAGGAACAACTACGCTGCCACGGAAAACAACACAGATCCGGCCGTCGTCAGTATTGCAAGCAGCGCGCCGATGTACCGATACCCGGGAAAGGAGCGATTGGAGAGGCAAATCCGGGGAGAGCCTTGCACACACCCTGCGCCAACCTTTTCCGCTTCCGCCCAGCATCAGTAGCTGGCCAGTTGACAGCGGGTGTCACTTTGACACGCGACAAAACACCCTAGTGCCACCCCCTCCAGGCTATGCAATGTCAAACCGTGCTCCCAGAGAGAATCCCCGAGAAGATCCCCCTTTGTTTTCTCATCTTCCGGAGAGTGGTAATAATAATCGCAATAATGGGCTTGTTCGGCGGATCACACCGTTGACGCTCCGGTGCTGGCCAGGACAGTTGTGTAGTGTTGGTAGCATCGTGTGCAGCAGCAGCAACAGCAGCATCCGCAACATGATAGTTTAGAGTTCGTTCGGAACGGGGAGCAAAAAAAAAAAAAGTCCGAAAGAGAAACAATACAGAAACACACACAAATCCCGCCCAAACAGATTCGCGCTCGTTCAAGTACATAGCAATCATTATTCCGCCGGACCGTCGGGTGCAGTGCTGTAACTAATCACAATCAACTTGTTTGCGTTTGTTTCGTTTCCCACCCAGTGCTCCACCGGTCCCGCCAGTGCTACCGACGCAGCAGGCCTCGCAACAGCCGCCACAGCAACCGCAGCAGCAGAAACCCATCTATGCATCACAGCAGAGCAACAGCAGCACCAACAGTATTACCTATGGAAACAATTCGGTACGTGTGGGATTCGTGTAACAGAAAATAGTGTTTTTAGCACAAATTTAGGGCTTCTAGGGGTTTCCTTTCGGAAGGCTAGAAGGTGTTGCTGGTGGTGTGGAAAAGTTACACGTTCCTTTCGGCAGGATCGGCGCCCAAAGGTGAGACGAGGAGACGGCTAGAAGAACAAACAACGGCAGGCGAAGGAAATGGCAGGCTTCCGTGAACGAAATCGACAAACCGTCTGTCAATTGGCATTGCGCTTTGTTTATTTGCCTTTTCGGGGTGGAGCGAAAGATGGCTGACCTTGGAAAATATATCAGTGGCGGAAAATTCGATTACCCATCAAAAGGATGTCAGCACAACGGGAGAAAGAAGTAGAGAAGGGTGTGCAAATAGAGCTCTTTTTTTGGCAACAGCGCTGCTAGAACCGCCCTGCAAAAAAAAATGGTTTAGAAAACGGAAGCAGATACAGAATTTGAGGACACGTGACGTGCTTCGAGTGAACCGTTTCAATAATGTGCACGTTCCATGAAGAATTGTTATGATTCGTTCTTTCGTTTGTTGTATCAAACATTTAAAGAACTGCAGTAGATATCGTTTGTGTATTGTGATTTAAATTAACCCTTTTGCTTGCATCTATTCCTTTCGCATGTGGCCACGGTAGCAACAATATCCGCAACCAATCTACGTAGCATCGAATCAAAACCAGCAAATGCTGAACCAGTCGGTGTTGCCACCGCAACCACCGCCAACGCAGCAACAACAGCAACAGCAGCAGCAGCAGCAGAAACCGATACCGCCGAACCTTTCGAACGGTTCGATCTACGCGACTGCCACGTGCTCCCCGAGTGCGACCAACAGCAACAACACGCCGAATCCCATCTACGCCGGCCAGCAGCAGCTAGTGTCGCAGCAGCAACAGCAGCAGCAACAGCAGCAACAGCAGGTGCAGTCACAGCCACCACCACCACCGATGATGATGCCACCGAACGGGTACGGTCCACCGAACGGTGTCGGTGTCGTCGGTGGTCCGTACGGTGTTGGACAGCCGCAGTACGGCATACCACCGGTAAGGACGAAACAGCTTTCCGTGCATGTCGCTCGAATTTTATCTGATTTCGTTCTGTTTCTATTCAAGGTCCCGCAGATGCCAATGCCGCTGCAGCAGCCCCCACCACAGATGCAACAGACTTGCGTAGCTGCGCCTCCTCCGCCGCCGATGATGCCACCGATGTTGATGTTCCACATGTCCGCACCATCGAATATTCCACAGGTAACATTATAACCAAGGGTTTGCAACAATATTGATTTGAGTTACTCACGATGTGTAGTGAAAAAGGAGGCAAAATTGCACCGCATTGAAAATTGAAATCGTTACGAGACTTGAACACCATTGCTCTAACCCTTTTCATACTAGTGATACTGTTATACATCGTCCAGGTTTGTCCCGCGCGCCTTCAAGTAGGCTACTGAGTGAACAATCCTCTAGCGCGCTGGAATGGCAAGCGGGGCGAAGTGTTTTCCCAAGACATACGTTCTGATTTTAAATAATGAAAGAACTGTGCAAATCGTGCTAATATTGCCGTTTTCTGAATTTCCTTTTTCCACAGCCACCTGCACCGCCAATGCCACCGACCCTAAGCAACGCGGCAGCTCCACCACCACCACCCCCACCACCCGGGGCGAACATGCTCTCCTCGAGGCCGGGCGAAATCAACTCGTTGGCCCTTCAGCTGGCCAGTGCCAAACTGAAACGCAGCCAGCCAACGAAAGCATCCCCGGCCGGCGGTGTTGGTGCCTCGTCGACGCCGTCCCTGGCGTCCGCCGGTGCGGGCAGCAACGCCGTGTCCTCCACCGTGACGGAGAACAGCGGCAGCAGCACATCCAGTGGAGGTAGTGGTAATTATGGAACCATAGGTTAGCTCTTACACGCATTCTAACACATTTTTACTAATCTGGTCTCTCACATGCATCTGCTGTCTCTCTGTTTTGCCTTTTTCTACCATTTCTTCCGCTACTCAAACTTCGCGCCATTCCTTGTCATCAACCAAAGCGTCGGTCAAACGCGTTCAAAAATGTATCAAGCATTCATTTATCGTGGGAAATGGGATAGATTTTAATTTTATTATTTGGGATGTTAAATATAGTTGCTTACTACAACATAAGACGAGCCGAAATAGAAGGATGTTTGGTCGAGTATGGTTCAGGGAAAGGGTGGCTAAAAGAAACATGTTGCAATTTTTTTGTAACTCCATTCTACTAACATACAATTCTTGAGCTGTTATCAATTTGTTAAAGTGTGTATTGAACGTTTTCCTGATAGGTTACAACACTAATTAAAATATCGCAAAATGTCTAGCTAACAATGTCAGAAAAGCTAACAATGTATATGACATTGCAATGGCGAGAATGCACGAACTGTTCCTTACATTCAAAAGGTGTCGTTGAATAATCGTGGTTAATAATGAAGTTAATTGCGACGAGGTGTTCTTTTTTTAATAACAGAAAGGGTGGCAGTTTTTCGGTGTTTCATGGGAATCAGGTTTATCTTGATTGATTTTGCATTCGCCCGCAAGCGTACAACTTTAACTAATTCATTTTTTGCTATTTTACCCGTCGGAATGCGAAAATCCTGACTGTGTGGCATCTCTAGGACGATCGTCATCAGGAATGGCATCAATAATGGACGAGATGGCAAAGACTCTGGCCCGACGACGAGCGCAGGCCGAAAAGAAGGAGGTAAGGTGCATAATTATAAATCGGCCTCCAGCTTACATATCATCCAGCGGTGCATTCCCTGCTGATTCTTCCATTCTCCCTAGCATCAATTGACCTATCGTCATGATCACACCTTTCCCTTTTTTCCAGCCGGACTCCAACGACGACGGTGGCTCGTCTGGATCGGGTGCTCGCCAGCGAGCCTGGGAAAAGTCGAGCACACTTCCGCACAAACTTGGCAGCAACAGTTCCACCGGTGGTGGCAGCAACAGCAGTCCCGGCGGCCAGGGTGCAAGTCTAAGCGGTTCCGAGTCACCGAAACCGTCGCGAAAACGTTTTGGCAGTGCCAGCGAAGAAACGATACTGAAGGTTGGTAGCGTGCAATATTTCTTTCCCGTTTTTTATGCTCTGTGCTATGGAAAAACATCTCTCACCCGCCTTATCTCGCCATCATATATTGCAGCAGATCAATGGTGGTGATAGTTTCTCCCTACCGACGGCGGTCGAGTTTGACAATCTGAAGGAGGAGATTTTGCGTGAAATGCGGAGTGAAATCTCCAAGGCGAAGCAGGAAATCATAAAAGCTATCAAATCCGAATTCAACCGCAGGTAAACGCAGCTGTGTTCCGCAACGTTTGGAGAGAACGGGGAAAACTACTTCTACCACTACTACAACTACTACTATTATTATTATTATTATTATTATTATTATTATTATTATTATTATCAACGTTACTGATGTAATATCAAGAAGAAGAAAACAGGTGGGCAGGTGTTGAACAAAAAAAGGGAGGGAGTAGATGACACGAAGAAGAAAAACTAGACTACTCATACACACACACACACAGACGCACCCGCATACGGTGTTTGCATCGAAAATGATATCAACCTACCGGAAAGGGGCAACGACGAACTGCCGTCGATCGGACGGGTGCAAGGGTGGTGATGAAGGGCCAGTTCAGTTATCGCAGGTTTTACACATTGATTTAAATTTTACGTCCAAAATGCTGACGTATAAGTAATGTGTAGGTTGCGTAACACTACCAGCATCAATGCTGGCATTATTTTTCTAGCAGTATTTTTGTTCTATTTTTGTACATGGATTTATTGTTCTTAAACTCGCAGCAATACACGGGTGAAATGTATATTATTCGATTGGTTGAGGTTGAGTTCAATTTTTTTAAATTAATTTTGCAAACGATGGACAAGGGAGCTATTTAAATTATTCATAGCAACAAATGCAGTGTGAACACGGTGGATGACGAACGAGAAAAAAGTAACCTGTCGATGTAAGAAGACGTAGTATGATGATGATCGACATGTAGCCGTGTTACTTGGCAGCAGGAAAGGATTGACCGTTGGAGCCTGTATGAAAAGAAAAAAATTCACGGTTTCCCGTATCTTCTTTCCATAGCGTGAGTGGAAAGTGGAGTGTGCAGTGGAGTGAATTGTATGCTTAATTGTAATGGCATTGGATTTTTTTCAAACTTCATCTTATAGAAAACGATGAAATGTTCGTATCTCTCTCATTTTCACACATCGTCATCCATTTTTTTAATAATCAGACTATAATAGAACGAAGAAATTGCCGTTCAGTTGAGCGATTGTGGCTGCCATTAGCCATGCAGAACGGATGGATTGAAATAAGTTTACCCACCAGAAAAAACTATTGAAATACACCACATACTTGCTGGCTCCTAGCAAAAGAAACTAAATCACAAGACTCCAACGATGTTTATATATGAACAATAAAGATGTGCATGAGCATGATGCGAAATCAAGAACGATAAAAAATAGCATAATATACACAAACACACACACTCATTTGAATCGAAAAAAATGCATGCTGCTAACGGGTCATTCAGACGCCCCGTGACAAAGTTTCGATTGCTCCGTGTGATTTGATATCCATTTTTTGTGCGCCGTCGCCGTTGCCGTTATGGTTAACCAGGAGTCCGTGTGCCGCTATTTTCGCGCCACTCCTTTCGCTCTTCGGGGATGCAATCGTACCGCGTTGTAGTATATATCAATATCCAGTAAGAAATCGGAAAACATTAAAGATGTTTAAAAGCGCACGTGAACGACGGCTTCGTGAAGGACATGGTTATTCATCTACTCGTACGTGTACGGACTCGGAGGTCCTGTGGGAGCAGTAGATAAATACTTTGCCGATAAGTAAGGAGCAGCGTGGGCCGGCGATCGGGTAATCTTGAAACGAATGTCTATCCATGTGTCTCTAGGTGTCGTCAGCCATACTCTCTGTCTTATTACTGTCACTGTTTGGATATGAAAGCGAAAACATAGGAAAGAAAAGTAAATTCATTACGCTGAATCATGAAATCATCGGAAACATGAAAAAAGTAAACTAACTAAATATAAGCGAAAGTAAACATAACGAAACAGAAAAGGAAAAAACACTTTAAGGCTAATAGCTTTGTTTTGTTTTTGGTCGAAAGCGCAAATAGTGAATTAAAACTAGAACATAAAATAAAACAAGTAAGATTGATTTGCAGTGAGTAGTGAAAACTGCTGGTGCAGAAGCAAACAAAAAGCGGATTAAATCAAAATGTAGATTAATTTAAGTGATCGATTAAGTAGAGGACGAAAGTAATTTTCTTTTTTGGTGTGCTAACTCGGGCATGTTGTTTGTTGCTGCGTGTGGTTTATTGATAAACGAAATACACACACTTATCAACCAACTTGGAATGATTATTTTCAAACTCAAGTTGTGAACTACAGTTCGTTGGAGCTGACGTTCGACATACATTCGAATTTTTTGTACATATGGTAACGACTAAACGCAGGAGAAGCTGTAATAAAATGATACCCAAGCAAAATGGAGAGACGAGAAATTAAAACAAAAACGAAACTTTCGTTATAGTCATCGATTGTAGTCAAAAAGAGGAAAGCTAACATGAAGCAGAGGAGAAACACTGGACGTCTCTTGCGGTATCGATTGTTTGTTAGGTTTAAAAAAAACCGATCGGCGTGTAACAAAAACGGAGATCTTCCCTCAGAACTGAACTGATATTTTGTGTGAGGGCACCGTAGAAACGATGCATGAGAAGGGCATTGATGCTAGAAGTATCTTTAAGCTTTCCGACATAAATTTTTGCTGTAGAGTTGAACGATGCTGAAGCTCTCTTTTTATAATTTTGATCGAAGCGGTGCGTATTGAAAAGAAACATCCATACGGTTAATTTAAGAACATCCACGAAGTTTCGAACTGAACGAAGAAAACGGTACGGCTTAAAATAATGCAAACATGATGCACACATCAGTTCTATCCAATAATGCAACTCCAAGCGCCACAAATGAACATACAGAACAACTAGCAGCAAAAACATACCATGATAGGGACCGTTAATAGGTGGACGAGAACCAATCAGATGAGCAACTGTTGAGTTAAGGAGCCAAGTAACACCAAACACTCGTTTGACGGACACTTTTAAAAGTTAGAACATAAAACAAACAAAAAACAAGCTCTAAAGCGAAACATTACCCTACACAAACAGATTTCCGTTCGAAGAACACACAATTATAGCACTTACAGTCTCAGAATTCAACACCGCGAATAAAAAAAAAGGAAGCGACAAAGACGAATTCAAAAATAGTGAAAATAGAATGAAAACTGCTAAACATAGTACGGAAATATTGTTCAACATAGGAAAGAAGATAATGCAGTTAGACGACAGCAACGACGGAAATAATGTTAGCAACGGCACAGAAGTAAAGAAAACTCGAGGGAATATGAACACATTGGCTTATAAACACGCAGCAGCATATTTAGCGGAAAACCCCGGAACAGAAATACGTTTTATCAAACATAATGTCGTGAAATGTGAATGTTGAACGAAATTGAACGAATAAGCGAATCGAACAGCGAAGTACTAATTGGTGCAAGTGCATCACGAAGGGCGTCATGAAAAAAAAAGCGAAAAGATGAACTGTGTCATTAGCACTGGCAAAAAATACAGTTCAGAAGGTTTGAAATATGAAACCACAGGTAAGGCCGATAGTACATTTTGACTGTACCAATAGGAACGAGATGCAAGCTGGTTTGGACTGTACTGGTAGCAGTTAGGAGCGGATTGGGATTTTATGAGGTCATTCGCGTTTGGATCGTTTGAGACGAATTGGTTCGATGATTAAAATCGTTTACGCGTCACCTCGCCGGTTCGTTTCCAGTCTCCCTTGAATTGAAACTTCCATTTTAATTTTCATATTGTAGATGTATTCATAAATCTTTGCCTACAATGTCGGAATCGGTGAGAAGGTTAAACCGGCAAACAGTTGTCGAATGTAAGCAGTATTAACAGAAACTATTATAAACTCGAATGGTGCAACAGTGCAAGGAAAAATCGTATGAATAAGCATGAACCAAACTGACTCACACTCGGAACCTTGGTACGCAAGTCGGTAGATGCATGGGTGATTGAGATTTTATTTAATGATCCCCTGATGGTTTGACAAATTCCAAGCGAATAAGAAATGGCACCGGCCAATATAGCCGCCGTTAAAATTATGAATGTTTTCTATTTGTTCTTATTTACATCGAATTTATGTTGTAACTCTGAACGCCAAAATCGTTCATGTTCTCTATCCAACTGTCCTTTTTTATTCATCTAGTGAGAAAATGCCGGTGTAATGGAAGCCTATTTCCAAAACCAGCTTCCGTTCGCTGCACTTGACTCCGGTAATATCGGTGAACGCATAGGAACCTTTTTTTTTAAACGGATACTTTTTTTTATCTTATACTGTACATGGCACATCAAAGTAGCAGCGTTGGGAAACCGGAGACAGGCCACTTAGGCGACAGGTTGTTGATAAAAACTGGGGGAAATCCCAGCGGTGCTTGGAGGCACACGATATATTATATGAATACAGACACATTAGACATATAAACCTATCATCGGATGCTATTATATGATTTGTGATTTTATTTTAACTATAATTTTGTATTATTATAATTATTTCCCTTCAAAATTATGAGAAGGGAACTACTGCTATTAATGTATTCGTCTTATGGTTCGCCAAGGAGATAAGAAAGAAAAAACAGGCGAATCAGAAAGCTAAACGGTAAATGGCTTCAAAGAACCATGCGTACGAAAAGTAAAATAAATTTAAAAAGTTAAAAGCACGAAGCAAAAGGTGACGCGTAACTGAGAGAAGGATATTGAAATCCACGTAGAAAGGCTTTGTTTAACCGTCATCGGAATGAAAATGAAACAGATGAAACAAGAAATAACAAACCACGATGCTAATGGACCGAAACAGTTACGAGTGATTTAAACGAAACTTGTAGCGTAAAAGTAAACCAGAGAAGTACGAATAATCGATAGCGAGAAAATTGTTTGCAACGTGAAAAAAAACTAATGAACATAGGCGGCAACATGTTTGGTAAAAAAAAAGGAATGGATATGAAGGGTGTGAAGAAGGAAAAACGGTAGAACATCCAGGGAAAGACGAAACGGAAAAAAACAAGAACACTGACACACAACACACATTATTATAGATAACCTACAAATTTTATAAAATTAACAAACAAAAACTACAAAAACCATATTGCGATTAATAAAAAAATGAAAAAAAATGAATAAACGAATCAATAAATGTCTTTCATTTGGTGTTTAACTGGTTTATGAAATACTTCAGCATAATGTATTAGCAATAACTTATGTTATTAATGGCAAAAATGTACTATGGAGAAGTTACCTGTTTAAGAAACACATTTAATTCATTTCGAACGATGCCTTTTTGATAACGTGTCAGTTACAACATTTCAACTTTGTTTTAGTGAATTTAGTTTATTTCGCCAATTTTATCCAGAAAACTATGCATGGTTTAAATAAATAAGCAGATTCCGGAAAATATTATCTTCGCACGAACACGTGGATTTGGTTCCCATATCTTTAATACAACCCGAACGTTCGTTTTACCGTCATTCGCACCACATTTGTTTGGCTTTATCTTGCCGAGGAGACCTATATTTTTCGCTTACAGTGCCGTCAGCAGACCAGCGAGTACACCGGAAACGGCCAACATCGTATAGCCTGTGGTATAAACTTCTTTAATCGTTAGGAACTTGCCCATATCCCAGAACAGATGGCGCACGCCGTTCACCGTGTGATAGGCGAAAGGATAGGCCATCGAAAACTTCAGCGCAATAAGCGTTGGTGCGCTGAGGCCTTCGAGCATAGTCAGGTAGTGCGTGGCATCGTGTGGCATGGCGAGGGCTCCCAGTCCAAGTGCGGTGATGTACCCAGTAAGTGCGAGGCCGGTGAAACGGTGCGTAATCGACAGGGCACTAGTCAACTGGAAACTGTAGATGGTCAGGTGGGGCGACTGTGGGCGGTTTAGGCGAGCGTTTCGGTCATCATGCGATTCACCGGGGCGCTCATCGGATTTCACAGGCTTCAGCACGATCGTTCGAGCAGCCGTCAGCGGCAACGACGCTGTAATTCCGTAGCCCTGGAGCAACGAACGACGGCAGGCGTTTCTGAAAAGAACACCAATCACACATTAATTATACCACTCGACATTATGTAATTCAATTTGCGAAGGTAAGCTAGAATGTTCGGAAGGTAATGCCAGTAATACCGCAAACCTGGAGAATGTTTTTGATTTCCCGTATGCGACCTACCTGAGTAGAAGCGAAGCAGCCATGATTACGTTATAGTAAACTTTCGTTAAAGATGTTTCGAGTGGTGATTCGATACGCAGAGAATTTTTGGTAAAAAGATAGCGCTGATTGGAAAACAAATCGACGACAGCAGCACCGTTCCCTTTTCTCCCAACAAAGATCTGTCAAAAGTAACAAAATAGAAAAATATTAACGCTACTGTCATCATACCGTGCTTGACAACAATTTCAAATCAATTCCATAACCGGTTCGACCGGCCGACCGGCTATGGCGAACTGGTAGGAATACAGTTACATTAGATTTATTTGTTTTGCGCCATATAATGAATCAACCACCGGGTATTTGATATTAGTTGGCTCTAAAGGTTGGCAAGATAATTCTACGGTGCAAACATATTCTAAACAATCAATTGGTATTTGAACTTTGTGCAGCCTTCATTTTGCCCAGTGAAAACGAAACATCACAGTCGGAGCATCATGTAGGAGAGAGGTACCGATTCGCTGACAGGTAGCTTTGTTTTTGTTTGGATTATTCAATGTTACCCGAGGCTTCTTATTTCGGGATCGCATTGTGTGTGTGCATAGGAAAAATTAAATTGCGTGCCGTCCGTCCGGGTTCGTGTGATGTAAACCTTTTCGTAATTTCCCTGCATACGAGTGAAAAAGCCTACTTCAACGAAAACATTCACAATCAGAATGAGCTTGCTGTCCTATCCTTTAGTTTGGCTGAAGATATGCTGTTTCAGGACCCTGAAAAAAGTGCATTTATAAGCTAAGAAAGCATAATACACTTTTGTACGGGTTTCTTTCAACGTAAATAGTGAAACATATTTTGAAATAATCACACTGAGCAACGAAACAGCTGAGCATTTTTTCTGCATTGTGCGCTCAACATCTTTGACCCATCAAAATTTGTTACAGTTAACAATATACCACGGAAACATATTTCGAAATGATGACCCGTCGGAAATCTGTGCACGAGTCTTCTCTGCAAGCCCAACTCCAACTTCACGAGCGTACAACGGAGGAGCAGCAGGCCTTCGGTACAAGCTCTTCCACTACTGTTAACGTACTACCACCGTCCAGTATAGTTTCCAGTGGTTACAACACCACCGTAGTATCACAAATCAGCGCACCATCAATGGGAAGCACCAGCGGTATGCCACCAACTTCAACTACATTGTTAATTTCAACAATGATTGAAAACGAAAAGAGCTTCCAATTTATCAATAGTTTCTTTAACGGCAGGATCCAATACGAGCTTTTCAACTGTATCACAGGGTGGAAGCATCCCTACCACTACTAACACGACCACAAAGGCCACCGCAGTCAGTAGAAGCAAAACGCCAAGGATCACTAAAAGAAGCGCTCCGTTAGATGGACCATCGTCAAATGTTGCTCCGACCTTAGTCGCATCCTCGCCACAATCGTCCTCCGGAATCAGCAACAGCTCCGTTTACGGAGCAAGTACTGGAGGAGGTGGTGGCGGAGGGGGGATAGCCACCGGTCCGATACCGAACCCAATGCAGCAGACGCTCGCGCAGAACGGCATGGACCCGGACGAGATTCCAAAGTTCAAGGGGTATCGGATCATCGAAATTGACCACTTTCTTCAGTGGGCAGCGTACTCTCAGTTTATGCACTCGAAGCATTGCCCTGGGGGCCTGCTGAAGCCCTATCAGGAGTATATCAGTGGATGTTATTCAACGTTCGCGATGAAGTGCAGCAAGTGTTCGGCGATCATCACACGATCTTCGGAAAACTACATTCATCATAACAAATTAATGAATCGTCTTGTAAAGGGTACGGTGCAGATGGGCAAAGACTACGACGAGATGCAACAGTTCATGGAATCACTGGAGATCCCGTTCGTCACGCGAGACGAGTTTCAGTCAATCCGTGGACAGGTGAGCTCGTCCCTAGAGGATCAATCGGCTCTGCAGCGGGCAGTGGAGGAGTTGGAACGGGCATCGGTGGCATCGAAGCGGAAGCGGCACGGTAGCTGCAAGTACCACTACGAGGTGCTGAAGGTTTATCTCAACAAGAAAATGAAAAAGATAGAGGAAAATCTGCAACTCTCGGTGAACGATTCCGTGGCGCTGGCGGTTAATGCCCATCTGAAGAATGTCTCCCACGTGCAGTTAGTGTAAGTAACAAAGCAGCCGCAATCTTTGCATCATATTCGATTAAACCTTTTGCTCTGTTTCTCGGTTCTTTACTCTTTTGGTAGGCCCAACGGTCACAGTAGTAACATGAATTGTACTATCATTGGTGGTGCCGGTGCAATCATTGGAAATATGACTGGAACGAACAGCATTACAGGCTATGGAATCGGAACAAACATTAACAGTATCGGTAGTAGTAACAGCATTGTAAACGGTGCACATACTCCAGGGATCGTTGATTCGGGCGTTAACCATCGGGCCGGAACCGGTGGCATGTCCTTCGTGGATACAACGATCGGAACCGGAAGCGGAAGTGGTAGGCTTCCTACAGTCAATCGGGATATACACCACTGACCACTGGAACGGATGGAATGGCTTGGTCAGTGGTTGTCGGATGGGTGAACACCATAACTATCGCTATAATTGGTAGGCGATTTTACGTCGCCTACCCATAGTCGTTGCTTGCTCTAACGATTTTTTTAAGTTCCTCCTCGTCACCGGAAACCGCGCGGACACGGCGGGTCCGCGTGGGGCATTGTTTCGGAACGCAACGAACGGGATAGCTATACCAAAACTATGTGCCAATGCAGGAAGGATTCATCAGAGCGTAATCCGTCTTCCGCCAAATCCCAACGCGGTCCTATTTAGCTGTAGATAATAGTTGAACTTTAATCTCGTAAAACAGGCAGAACAGGAAGCTGTGAATTACCATAAGTAATGGTAGGATTTCATGGATGGCGGTTTGGGGTTAAAATTGGAACTAGTAGCGGCCCTCATATTCATCCTCAAATTCTGGACTTACTGTTCTGGTTTTCTTTCTTTCATCATAGAGTCATCTAACTCAAGACCTCACTAAATTCTCCACTAATCGGTTTACGTAAAGTGTCTGAAGCCTATAAGTAGGACGGCCGTAGGTAGCCCTAAGTAGTTGGATCGCCAATAAAGAGGAAGAAGAGATCTTCGGATTTGATCTGCTCTCCTAGTATTGATTTTTTTATTCGAACCATTTTTAAAAACGCGGTATTTTTAAGGGCATGTAGAACGAGATTTATCATGTAAAGAAGAATTACTACGAATCGGCAAAGTATTCTAAAAGAACGGAAACAAAAATTTCCACTAAGTAACCTGACGGTCAGAAAACTATATTTTTAAACAAAATTGTCCCCTCAAGTGGACCCGAGTGTCGAGACATAATAGGAAGCTAACGTATATCGAACGACGGAAAAGGGGTAAACAGATATCGTACGGATGTGAAAGGCGGTAGTGCAGACACTTCCTTATCCCGTTCTCAGTCCGTTGATGCGATTTTTTTCTTGCCATACTTGCAATAGTTAAGTGAAAATATCAACCTAAAAGGGGTTAATTTTATTTTTTCCACACATAGTTGTGATGTAGTGTAGTGTAGTGAAAACACTAATACATTGAAATAGTTCCCATACAAGTTCGAATTGAATATAGTCACTATGCAATACTCAAAGTGCAAAGATATGGGTGGTAGGTTTCCGTATGTATCACCGGAAACGGTCCCTCGGTTCCGTATGTGTCCGTAATTTTGCAATCGAAACGCTATTATTTAAGGTCTCTATGTGGACCTTAAGTGGCTAGAGTTTAATTTTACCGTACTTAAGGGGCCATCATTTCTTTAAGCTGATTATCCATTTATCAATGAGTCATTTTAAATCGTCTACATATATTTTTATTTAAACTATATACAAAATACTTACAATAAGGTATCATAGAGGAGCAGAAACTAAATTAAAAACAAATCTTGTGAGAACGAGATAGATGGGTTTTGAAGGAGTCGCGAAAATACAAACGAAGAATCGAAGATTGAGCTTAGTTTTTCGATTCAATGGGCTTTTCATCTCCAATATCCGAAATAAATCCTGACGATGGCGGAAGATTTCATTGATTATCTTTATTTCCCAAATATTCCCATTGTAGAATTACGTCAGATAGGTTATTATTAAGGACGCGGATGAGTTCCTCTTTTCTACTTCGCTTTCGTTTTTTGCACACACAAAAAACGATGTTACATACAAAACTAATCACACATACAGTACACAGTATGCACCGGACAGGTTCTGTAATTAATCATCTTACAGAAATCATACATATTTTTCCATTACTTCCGTCGATGTGGCACAAATCCGTTGCAGAGGTTTGCAGAAGTAAACTCCGTTTCGCTCCGTTTGCTGGAACGGATAAGTTCATCTGATTTTACTTTCTCCTGTACAGGAGTTTATGGGAAGGGACCTACATACAACCGTTTATGGGTACCGGTATTCCGGTACAATTTCTACGTTTGGTAAGCAACAAGGAGAAAAAAAAACAGCTATGGTAGCTCAATGTTCACACCACCACGAACCACAGGATCCGAAATAATTAATTCTTCTCACCCCTCGACGAGCCACACTATCGCAAACTTTGCACAAATGATCGGTTCGTGGAGCGAGGAAAATAATAATCACGGTCCACTGTTCCACTTTCCCTACCAATTTAATCTTGTCGTGAAATTCGTTACACTAGAGAGAAAGGTGTAACGATAGCTAACACACGCAAATACACGAACACCGCCTTCACCCTTCCATATGGTGTGGGATGATGTGTTCCCTTATTTTTTTTTTTTTGTGGATATTTCTTATGCTGGTAGTTTACCCAAACATAACCCAAAGGTGGCATGTAATAAAATATAGCGTCACACTTTTCTTCAATGGGAAAGACCAAAAAGGGTGGAAATCGTTACGGGTGGAGGCGCATGGTCATGGGTGCATGACATGTGTTCGGTACCGTGGCTGAGAAAAAAGTGTAAATGAGAAGTAGAGTCACCGGAAAATTCCCCACTTACCTTACCTCTCTACCGTTTGCCATCGTAGAGTGTCGTTCGACTGGGTCAAGTAGTAAGGATTCGAACTATATTTGTTGAGTACAATACGCATACAGTGAACTACTAGAAGTAATGGTATTGTGAACGTTAAAACATAAAATATATAAACGGTGGCCTTATATCTTAAAACATGAGTCATTAGAGACATTGTCAAGAACGTTTCTCAATAAAAAGTTTAGTTTGATTAGCAGACCTTGCCACTAACCGATTAGAAGTTATTAGACAGGAGCAGCAGTTCATGACCAAATGAAAGGCTGTGCAAAAAGTTGAAACTCACTGTAACACAACCCGGCGTACTATTCCCACGCCCTTTCGCGGGCGTGCCTTTGTTGCTAGTAACAATGGCGACGACCGGCTTCTTACCGGTAATTCGTACCGGTATTTGACCTACATTTTGGGCAGACCCAACCAAAAATGAACTGGACCTGAACTGGAGTGTGCGAACTGGAGTGAATGTCTTTGATGAGCGTGGGATTAGAGTTGGATAAAGTATAATCGGTTGCTTTTCAAGATTAGGAAACAAAATTACGATCTAAGCTAACCTGATCGGTTGATAGGAGATTTAAGTGGCCATGTAAAACCTTATTGAAAACATTTGTAATTTAATTTACTTCCATTCCATTATCCTTTCACCAAGTACGGCTAAACAAATCAAACTTTGTCGGTATCCTGCATATATTGCACTCTTTTTTGTTCATTAAGTTAATGACGGAGTATAACCACTCGCACTAACGAATCGGGATGCTATGTTGCCAACCTGTAGCATCAACCCCTACTTCGTCCTATTGGTGCGTCGACCAGACACGCGCGAGTCTGAAACATATGTTTAAACCTTTCGCATTTCTTTAACTAATAGAAGATTATAAATTAACATAAATATGAACCGCTTATTTACGTGACTTCGACTGATCTGCTAAGACGAATGATCGGAAACTATACAATGATCCGACTCTATCGCGTTTACGGTTTACTACTGCCATGAGAGATAAGATGAGAAATTGTGAGTTGGGCGATGGGGGAGCACCTGTTCCGAAAACTATGCGCGTTTTGTAGCGTTATGCTGTGCACCACAACGCGTTACATCTTGGACCCCTTTTTCTGACAGCGCCCTGCTGGTGGTGGTGCTGTAAATGGCGCCTGTGCTACTTAATCCGGGAGAGAGTGGTGAGAACGCTTCGAGTGGCGTCTTTTATTTGTTTCTTTTCGCCGAGCGTCCAGCGTGGAAAACCGGTAAGGAACATAAACACCTGCCGGAACGCGTATGTACGGCAAGTGTACCGCGTGCATGCAGGTATGAGTGCGCGCGCTATGTGAGGCGCACGAAGTCGTGAAAATCATTAGCAGCGCTACCGTTCGTCGGCTCGCGTGTTTTCAGTGCCGTTTTCGAATTCCGTCGGAGCGGGTTGCAGGACCAGCGCCGCAGAGAACTTTTCACGCGTCCGGGCATTCCTCCTGGATAGTAGAGGTAGTTGAAAAGAGTCACAGTGTCGAGTGATGTGTCGAACGAATGATTTCGTTTACTTTAGATTAGACTAAACCATTGTTTTCAAATTCAGTGGAGCTTTCCTTCTGAATCATATTTGCGACAGTTTTCCGAATTTGTGAAGTGGTAAATCAACAAAAGCTTGCGAAGCTTAGATGATTGAAAACGCGTGTTTGCAACGTACGAAAAATCAGACCGGTTCCATTAATGCAAAGTTATGTTAAATTAACTAGAATGTGATGTCCTACCTGCACAAGTCAATGGGGTATCAGCCACTACATTCACACCCACTGTATCCGTCGGCTTGTATCGGTGCTAGGAAGTGTTTTCCGTAAAAATTACTCCACTCTTCAATGCGTCTCCAGCGATGCCCTAGTTTCCAGAAGAAATTGGAAAAACGTCATTCGTTGTAGTCTCTGGTGCTGATTTCTAGACAAATGCTTACATAATTCTTTTGCACGTATCATCCGCGAAAGAAAGTGGTACCCAGCAATTGAATAAATTATAAAAAAAGCGTGTCCCTTTTTTATCGAAAAAGGACATTATAAATCCAAACACTTTCTTCACCATAGGTGGCTAGTTTCTGGTTGCTTTAGTGATCCTGAGGAGTGAAGAAAAGTACAACTATAGCGTTCCTCTAGTAGGCCACGAAATTTAAACTATCTTCGTATATCAATAATCCAAAGTGATTTAGGTTATGATTACTCGCCATTAGGGTAATGGTTCAGTGCAGTTCTCCACCGGATGGGTTTCAATCAGCCCTAATGGAATTCGCACCGCGAGGATCGAGCCTTCCTGCCGGCGGGAATCCGCCAAGGAACAGTGCTAATTGAAAGAAAGATTTATGGTTTTCCGATATCCGAGTAAAGAATTAAAACGAAGAATAGTGGGTGCAGCCAAGGCCTGCTGAAGAGTATGTAAAATATTTGCAGCCAGAGTGAAAAATGGTGTGTTCATTTCCTGTCCGGTGGTTGCCCCTGGCGGAGTGTGCCTCGGTGTGTTAATTCGCGGTGTGCATGTGTGGCTCGGAGGAGCTTAGCAAATTAAGCACATTTCATTCTCTTCCTTTCTCCGAAGCCTGTTCGTCGGTGCCTGTGCTGTGTGCTTAACTGGTTAAAGAAAGGGAAATGAAAACGGCACCCACATTAGTTCCGCTAATGTCCGTAGCGTAGGCGGAAGTAATCGATCATTCTGCGGTACAGCGGTGGTTTAAAAATTGGCGAAAAATAAATGGAAAAAGAATCTGACGACCGAAGCAAACTGAAATTTAAGTGAAAAGCGTAATTGCAGAAGATCCGTGGCAAGAAGTTTTTCATGTTCAGTGAAACTACTACTCCCTTTGGTGACGACCGTATAATGGTGTAGAAAAAGATGTCTTACGTGCTACGATGGCGGAAGTGACTATAACACTAACCTTAGTAACAACTACCGAACGAAGAAGGATGACGACGAAGCCTACCAGACGCTGCTGATGACTAGAGTAAGTAAAGTGGCGAAAGTTACACAACTATTATGTTCCGGCTTTTCCTTTGGACATAAATTTGTAGCCTTCCGTCACGTTCAAAGACCACCCCCCCTAAGGGTGGGTGTCGGTTTGTTTACTGTAGCTGCATACCCAACGTATCCACACACGCCCAACGCTTACTTACTACATCGAAGAAACAGCGAAAGGACGTCAACGGGAATTGAATGGGATTGGCGTTCGATTATGTGTGATTCGGTTTCGCGTTCCGCCTTTCGTTGACAGCTTTCTTCGCTGGTGGTGGAGAAAAGCCAAGGACCCACCCGGTGGGGGGGAAGTGCAGAAGGAAACGTTGTTTATTGGAGTTCCCACTTTTCGGAGGGTATTCACCTAATTTCTACCGATGTATGTGTGTGTGTGCGCGCGCGTTTTTGCTGCACTTTCGCTGCAGACCTTACGTTAATCCATCTATAGAAGTCCATTTAGTTTTTGTGCAATCACTTTGTTTGTTATGTATGTCGCAAATTAAAGTTCCCACACTGTTTAAGGTCAAAATGGAACAGAAATTTAAAGAATTTTCATAATAATTTTATATTTAACACTTCCTAAATTGGAGAGCATAGTAAGTTGTTATTATAAAAGCCATTCAGCGGTGTGTACTTTTGATTGATTGCACTAAACGGTACGCAACAAGACAGTTTGGGCAGGCGATTTTAAAGGCAAATTTTCCCCTAACTTATGCATGGCTACTCCCCGCATATCGAGGAGAGGAAACATTGGGGAAAAGTTCGGTTGAAAAGTGTTCGAGTCCCATCTGCGGCACTGTTAGCTCTGGTTGTATTTCTACTTCCGATTGTCTATGGAGTGAGGAAACCAGAAGTTTTTGGTCTACTAAAGAGTCCCCGAACACAGTCAAGGAAGCCGAGAACTTGTTTGCTATTTATCTGTGTGTTTTTTTCTTTCTGTTTTTCCGACATGCTTATGAATCCAAACAGGTTGAAATGAGCTGGGGCAAGCCGGCGAAAGTGTGGACGTAGGCCAGTTGCTCGCTGACGCCATTCGCACCACGAACTGGGATGCAGGGAACCAGAAAGCCCAGCGTGGGAACTGGTGAGGCGGAGGAGTTTTTTTTAGAAGGCTTGCTTTGTGGGAAGGGCTGGCTAACGGAAATTCTCTTCGAGATACACATCGCCTGACTCCGGATTGGCTGGACTCATTAGTTGGAGCGGTACGGCTGCTTCGCCTGCTGCCAGGACGTCTGAAGCAAGAAGAGGCAGGCTTCAATCGGTGACGGAAAAGTAGAAAAATGTAGGTTAAGTCCCGCACGACACACATAGTAGACGTATAGATGCTTAGCATACATTCGGCTGTGCCTACTGTTTTGGGTTCAAAGTCTGATTGAAGATTAACCATAACCAACAGAACTTGCACCATCATCTTTGGAGTGCTTTGGATCCGCTAGGTCCCGGTCAGTCAGCAGGACTAGCACACTTCCTTGGGGAATGATAGGCAGAAAGGAAAAACTAGTCACTATAGAGTCCTGTTTCTGAATGCTATATTGGAAGTTGCATAAGGCCGGAGTTTACGAACCGCCTGGTCAGTTTGGACCAGCCATCCAGCCGGCACAACAGAATCGTCGCCGCTGTTTTAGAGTCCAAGGAAACTCGTCGAACCACCCGGGGGGAGGCAGAAGCCTTCACCGTCGGACGGTTCGGTTCGACCAGCGACCCAGCGGCTTGACACGAAACGAGGTCACTCCAAGTGGCGTGGCGATCGATACGCCCAGCGACTACATGGTCCCACTTGGTCAAATTTGCCACAAAGACCCCGGGCGTGAGTGTTGGTGTACGCTGCGGCTGGCTACTCTGTACCGGGGACCCCATTTGAGTCGAGGAAGCTCGCAGGAAAGTTCGTTCACCCGCGTGTATCTGAAATGACCAGTGGGCAGCGGGGTGGAGTGCCGTTTCGTCGATAGCGGCTTCGGCCACAGGTCGGTTCGCCTGGCCTGTGAAGAATCGTCTCAGGTACCGGGGGTTGGAAGGAGAATATGCTGAACGGGGTGTTTTTTGCCGCATACTTCCCGCAACTGGACCGTTCTGCACTTGCTGACGGTGATGGTAAAACCCCCTTGGTCAGCAGAAGGGACTTTTGTTTTTTATCGCCATCGTGGTGTTTGTACACCCCCGGGGCCTCGGTTCTGGGCCTGTATTTGTGAAACCTGCTGCTGACGTCCTGTTGTCGTTCACTATTGCTGACCGCTTCGGACCTCGCGGAGAACATTCCGGCAAACGGAGTTGGGAATGTTTGCGTTTGCGCTTTTTTGTTCTGCCATCGCTTGTTTGGTCAGTCGTCTTTACTTTACTTCTTCTTTTTGCTTTCTTTGCTGGGTGGTATATGGGTTTCTGCCTGCCTGCCTGCCTGCCGCACTTCATAGCGGTCATAATTTGCCTGCCCACGCCACCGAATTCGCTACCAAGACGTTTGCCGTCGTGGTCGGTGGACCGGTTCCATTCTATCGGGGCCTGCTTTCCACGGGGCATGCGAAAAGCGCACAGTTTTCAGTCTACGCCACTGAAGTGGGACGTAAAATGAAGCACCGAAAGCTAACCATGGCGAATCCTGGTACCGCTCGGTGAATCTGGTCAAGCAGAACTTTCGCTGGCATCGACTTTAACGCCACCAAGACGCCCTAGATAAGGTCCACAATTCGACGAATCGAACGACGCAAGACTTTCGGACCAACAGCGTTTGTTTCTTTATAAGTCAGTCAACTTACGATGAAATTTTCCAAATGTACAACATTTCAATCGAAGCTAATCTGTTTTGTTTCAATATACTTTGGCTAAGTATAACGGTGATTAATCAATTTTCAAAATATTTGTATTCGTAAACATTCAGTCAACTAGAATCATCAGTATGATAGGTTGAAAATATAGAAAATGCTTATCTTTGAAAGGGAAAGAAAACACCAGCCTTTTCGTATAGAAGTTGTTGTTTTTCACTCATCAACAATTTGTATACAATCCATTTTGAACTACGGATAAAGTAATTATCAATACAAACCTATACCATCTACAAAAATACCAGTATCTAATTGTTGTATTGATTTTATCCAGTAACATTTGAAAGTTTAAGTAGTTCTTTTAACTATTATATTTAAGCCCCTTTAGGAGAAAACAGTGATAATGTTTCTGTCTCAACTTCGTGCAATTTATTTCGATTTTCGGGGGGTAAAATTTCGGGGCCAGAAATAGCGTCCGCATGTGACCG
>JAOEFI010000007.1:19170014-19181583 GCA_034621735.1 Anopheles plumbeus | reverse complement strand
CCCCCCCCCCCCCCCCCCCCCCCACACCTGTTTACAAACTGAGCTGGAGTAACACAAAATGTTTTCTGGCACCGACGCGTTGAAATTTCCTGCTCCATTTCCTGACCCGGAAAAGGTCATCGTTGGCGGAATGTTAGTGGCACGTTGAACGCGCGCGCACAGGGTTAACAGTGTATTATTACTACATTTATCTCTTGATAGACCCACCCGGCCGGGTCGCCAGGAAGAAGGTAAAGGATGACGCAGTCGCCACGGCCAAACCTCGGCCGTTTCGAAATACATTTTACGTACAATGTTTACCCTGTATGCTGCTCGGAGCCGGAACGCACGGAAACTCCTGTGAAGTGCTACTCCGGCGCCCGCTCATAACCCGGTGCCATTTTGGGTGAACTCAGTGGCGGTGCCGGTGGCAGTAATAAAACTATTTATTGCCCCCTGGCAGCACTGCGTGGCATCAGGCTGCGAGGCGTTTCGGGTGGAATGTGTAGAAGAACAAAATATGGGAGTCATCCTTGGGCGCGCCATCAAAGTGCCATAATTGTGGAACGATGGAAATACAATTGAGTGTTATTAGTTTTTATTACATTCCTTTCTGTTGCTGGACTTGGACTGATTATGCGTGAGTTTCGTTAGAGCTTAGGGGGATTTGTTTTTTTTTTCTCGTCGGACGATGTCCATTAGGGTGATGTTTTGTTAAACATATTTTAATTGAAATCTTTTATCTAACAATTTCGATGACTTCCATAAACTTAGGACTGGAAATGATCCAGTGTTAAATCTAGATAATTTAAAATATGATCTGTGAAATTCCTGCTAACCATTTTAAAATAATGTGAAAGTTCTAGTTCTAGAACTGGTACTATTTAGATAGATGGGTACTTTTTTTTTAGGATGCATTCCTTAGCCGTTTTTCGTCCAGCCCTCCGGAAGGAGATAGTCTACCATTATAAATGATTTTATTCACGCGTCTCGGTGGAACACTTGTTTGCTGCTTGTTGATTGCTCGTTACGTTACGTTCCGGCATTCCGGCAAGATGTGCCCTTGCATGAATTGGACTGAATTCATTCATGCAACTGCTGCGCCGGGGGAGACGTGCCCGACTAGAAAGGAACATGCCAAAGTGATGCCATTTTCATACATGAGTGAAATAAATGAAAGCATCTGTGTGGCGTACTCTGGGCGGTTCGAAAGGATGAAAAACAGCTAAAGGAACAAGCATTCCTATCGACTCGTCATTAGCTGCAGCGACATTCCCTTCGCCGGACCGCATGCCTCACCGTTTCCAATGTGCTAATGTCTTGTTAGATCTCGACTGCGGATTGCCGCGTAGATGATGCAGAGGAGTTGACGGCTTAATCGCTTTGTTTTCCCTACTTGATCCGCCGTTAGGAAATCGGATGATTAACATAACCAACGGTGCCTGGTTGGCTTGTTATGGATGAGCACTTGGCACTTAATCGTGCATGAATGTACGACACCTACCCGTCTACTGTCTTCCTCGTCCCGGACCGATTGTTTCCATTGTACGGTCATCGTTTTATGCCTTTTTTTCCCCTTTTCATTGAAAGATAATACAATTGGAAGGTGATTTGATGGTGGTACAACTCCAACACGCAGGCCGCCCGAAAAACAAACGGCTCCAACTTGTTTCCTTCCACCCGTTGGTCCCTTTATGCAACCAGCTCCATGCTCCAAGACGTGCCCGAATGGTTCGAAAAACGAAAGTGACAAAACTGGCACGAAATGGTTCGTAAAACAACATCCATTGACGGCAGCAAGCATGGGTTCCATTGAAGAAGAAAAAAGCAACCTCCCTCTCCATCGAATTGTCCACTCCAGTCCAGACTCCAATTAGGAAAGTTGTCAGTTTGGGACGGCGCTAGACAAATGAAATGTTGGATTCAAATGTCATCGCCTACCCCGAAGACAATCGTGCCGCTCTTGCCACTGATGGCGCAACGTTGGTTGTTGCATGCATGCGGAGGGCGCGGTGTCCTTTTTTGGCACACGTTTTTTTGTTTTCTGTTACGCAAAATGGACGGCGGACGGGAGGACGGACGTTGTCCATTGGGCGGAACTTTTTACGAACGTCGGTATCCTTTGGAAACAAAAAAGGGGGTTGATAAAGTGAACCGAATCGACCATCATAATCTGCCCGGCTTTTGTTGTCACTCCGTGAACGTTTCGGGAGGGACTGTGAATCACCAACAACCGATCGGAGTGATTCCGCAACATTTTTGCCATCCGGTCTAGAAAGATGCTCTGCTGGAAACACTTGCGGCACGTTCCGGTGTGTTCCGATTGGGGCACCAATGTGGGCCGACGCCGATGGATTTGGAAGACGGTTAAAATCGAATGCATCATCGCGCCCGCTTGTCCAAGCAGCTCACGTACCGTGATTGCCATTAACACCAACGCAAATATGGCCAGCTGGGCCAGCTGAACGAGTGGCCCCGGGCAACAGGAAACAGCAGGAAAGTGTGTTACCAATTAAAATCATGTACTAGCGCTTGTAATGTGTGCTCCCTGCGATACGATACGCGGAGCTCACCCGTGCAACAATGTGACGATGACGAATTGGTTCTTGTGCCTGCCACCGAAGGACCGCCATGCTTCGGGACGGCCGTACCGACGATCCGGAACTATCCGCCGGGGGTGAGGAAAATATTTCGGCGTCAAAAATCTTCCGTTAACACCGAAAGTCGGTCAAACGGGATCCGAGGTTCCAAAAAGAGCGGCATGGCAGTAGTGGCGAAGCTCAGCGAGAAAGGAGGAAGCCTCAAACGGTTGGAGGTTTTATTATCCCCGTGAACGGGGAACTAGGGAAGTGGGGCGGAAACGGTGAGCATCCCCCCTTCGCCATCGACCCCTTGGCGCCAACTTTGGTGCAAAGTTTTCGGGACTTCCAGTTTGACAAATATGAGGAAATTTATCACTATGATTTCGATTCCGTTCCGACGCTCTTTGTCTCCCTTTTCCCTCTTTACGGTTGGTTAACAATTCGAAACAGGGCCCGACAGGGAAACAATGGGCAACAAAAAGGGCCATTATTCGAACCCTTGCTTCTGGGACGGTATTATACCGGGTGGGTTTTGGTTCGGTTAGTTTTCCGATCGATGCCTGATGATAACACAACGTTTTCACCCACCGTGTGGTCAGAGTGGAAGTGGCATGGTGGGACGTGGGATGGTCCCAACATTGGAGAATTTTCTTTGATGAAACTGTTACGAAATTTATCCCGTGTTCCTGTTTTGGGTACTGTCGAACAATTTATTCGAACTCTCATAGAAGAATAATTGTCATTTGTTATTGTTATATGTACTTATAACTTTACTCTTTTTCGATTTGTGCATTGGATGGTCGATGCTGGTCGATGGAAGCATTTGAACAAGGGACCGTGTTTTACTAGGCTGCCAAATAATTAATTTGACTATAAAGCAATCAAATTTATACACAATGTTTCCAATTGTTGAACTATTTTGTCGAACTTTAAAAACATTTTATTCGATGTGCTTGTTCACCACAAACCCCATTGTGGTTGGCTCCAGAGTGATGACTAATCCCAAGCGAGACTGACCAACAGTGCAGCCGAGTTCCGAACAAGGACTTGTGCTGTCAGGATGAGGTGTCGGTTGTTCGGAACCTGCTTGCGTCATGTAGTGGGCCCCGTGTGTACGCCAGGGGCAAGTAAATGAGCCACAAAAACGTACGGCAGCATACCAGCGCCAAGCAGGCGTCCTGCTGGCGAGGGAAATTTGTCTTCTTTTTTTTTTCATTTCGTTACCCTTTTCTCAACCCCCCTTGGGGCATTGATTTTGGGCCCTTTATTTCATCGCTTCTTCAGGATTTGAACTTCCCATTTTTCAGGACGAAATAGGACGCTCGGATCCTCGGTATATACCAAGGGGGCGTTTAAGTTCGACATAGAAAAATGCCATCCCCGATGAAAAGGAGGTAAGCAACCACTTGACCTTTCCGGGGGCCCAGTCCGTCGCCCGAAGACGCATCGTCTCGCAACGAAAATAACGACGATGAATGATGACAACAGTTTGTTTTCGCTTGCAACGGAAAATGTCAACGCTGGAGGTCCGCGAGTGATGATGGATTTTGAAGTTGCACCCACCGATGCACCACCGATGCACGACCGATGCACTTCTGCCGATTGTTGCAGCCGCTTGTGGCACCGATCGTTAAGAGAAGCCCCACGAGGGGCGACGTGTTCTGGCGCTGGTGGGGTGGGCTGGTTTATGTTGGGAGAATAATGGAAGATAATAATAATAACACACCGGAACGAGTTACGTGTAGTCGCGGATGGTTTTGATTCTTCTCCCCATTCCAAGCGCCTCATAGAGAAGCGGCGTCGACCACCGTCGTTGCAAAACGTGCAGCAACACTTTACTAGGGGGTGCAATTGATATTTCTTACAATGAGTCTCACGTCCTCCTATGTCTTGATATGTCTTTGTGCATGGGCATGGCATGAACACCACCGCCAACTTCCGTCAGTATTTTTCTGAAGGGCAAATGATGTTTGGAAAACAATGCTGAATAAGCGAAGAAAGATACCCCTCTATTGTGATGGTTCGGTTCTTCGTACTTAAGAATTTGGGGCAAGTACTAATATTCTTTGAGACGTACGCTTTGTTGTTCTCATAAAAAAAATATTCTTGCTTGATAAATATTTTAATTAGAAGAAGCAAACAAATGTCCGCAAAACTCTGTCTGTTGTCATACGATTTCATCCTGATGCCACTGGTTACGCCACGAATGCAAATTTGTTAACAAACGTGAAGCCATCTTCGACTGCATCGCGGCAGGCATGCATATCCCGCTCGCCTCCCCTTCAATCCAATCTCTCGTTTTCTCTCCCACTTCCCACTCTCCTTTCTGTTATTAATTTCCATTTCGATTGCATTCACGAGCCAGCGCTGCCAGCGTTTTTACGTCACTTGGTGGTGGATGGCGCACGGTGATACGACCCTCCGTGCCTCCCCCCACCCACCCAGTTGCCCTTCGCCGTCGTCCATCGATTGAATGATATGTTTGGATCGCGAAAACAGTTGGCAGGATGTTTTGGTTCCCCCGTTTCCATTGCCCACCATTGCATTCCGATTCTACCGCGGAAATCGTCCGCTTCCGTGATCGGAATAAAGATTACAATGCTTTTTTTTTGTCCGTTTCATCATCGTTTTGATTATTTTCTTGACCGATCAGCACACAGCGCGATTGTTGCTGCGAATGCTGGATGATGCTGGAAAGATCAGCCTGCTTGCTGGTCGCTGGCGAGGCAAACAGGAACAGGAATGGGGTTTGTGGATCGTTGGGGGGTATTTACCATTTTCTCACGGAATCAGATGCTATCTGCCGATGAACCGTTTAATGGGGTAGTATTGAACTTCAAAAACAAATAAATGAATAAGTTTTAAAATCGGTTGCTGATGATCGCACGATGATGATGAATTCAATGTTCCACAAATGCCATTGAATGATTATAACGCTTTGATTGAGCGGAAGTTTACCGAGGAAGGTATGGATTTGTTTAAATATTTATTGCAGTTTTGATCAATGCTATTGATTATACCGCTTCTACCATTTTTTTTTTCCAAAATAAACAACTTTCACATGTGTGATGTTTTTCAGAGTTTTGGGAAAATTTGTGTTGTACTTTTCGATTCGAAAAAATGGGGCGGAGCAGAATATGACTAAACTGCGCTTGCAAGTACAATTAATTGCGTTAAGCTGATTTATGCTACATTGTATAACAGTGCGATAAAGAAACATTGGTTTAACGAGGAAGTAACGAGTCCTAAAACATCATGCTTTGAAGCCAGCTTGCGATTATTTATCACCCCAACCAAACATTCCAATTGTTTCGAGGTCAGTTGGGTTTGAAAGCCCACACCGAGGCAGATGGGGCTGTATGAATCGCGTAGCATTGTTCTACATTTCTCAAACCGAACTGGGCCCGACGGTTCCATCGTGATGCCATGCTCGTATATGGGGTACATAATCAACGGCCATTTGGTTGTTAAATTGTAACCCAAATGTAAACAAATTAATACTTCCACCCCAAAAAAGCCTACGTTCAAATGTATTCCAGTGCTGGATCGTAAATCAGTTCCGCCGAATGAAGCCAGTCGTTGGTTTTTTTTCTCAACTAACAGGGCACGAGTTTTAAGACGAGTTTCTTAAAGCAGTCAGGGGAATATTATGATCTCATGAAGAACCCAACGGAATCTTAGGAACGTCGGAATCTTAGGCTTACCCAAAAACCACCCACCCACCATGGTCAACTCATTACGCTAATGTAGGGGTTGTGAATTGGACGCCAAAAATTATTCTAACTACCCCCTTGCGGGGCAGCCATTTCGCTCGTGGCGGCCTTATGCGGAATGCGATGATCGTTTTCTTGAACTAATACGATTTCAAATTAATTAGCACCGGAAGCACCCAGCTGTGCGGCGTGTGGCCCATTGTCCCACCGAGTTCACGCTCGCACATGTCACGAACAAGCTAGGTCCCCCCTGACCGTGGCGGGGATCATATAATTGGCAAACTGGGACTTGCCAGTGCCTCTGTGTCCCGTTCGCCTTAAGGAGCGCACGACCAACGGGATCGTGTCAGTGTCAGTGCGGCGAATTGCGCCACCAGAATTCCTTCCAATGGGGCACCATTTTTCTGCACCCTGGCCTCCAGCCAATTGACTTTCCGGTCAATCGGACGCGAAATCGCGCGTCTGTCAATGCGTCCGCGCAACTGGGCCGGCCGGGCCGCTCATGCTAACGGCGCTTTTCTTCGCGGCAGGCGGATAATGAATTATTAATCGGAATCCGAATCCCGGTGACTGGTACGGTCGCAGCTCGGCGGACACGCGCCTGTGGCTCGCGCTGCTTGCCTCCTGATTCTTGGCGAAACTGGCGCTCCGGGCAACTCTCGTTGTCTGGTTCTAGCAAGTAAAACTCGTTACGCTCACTCCCAATCAACATGAATCCGACTCTGGCACGCTGCCCCGGTGGGCACTATGGGACATTGTCACATGTCGTTGGGAGAAGAATAAATTAGTTACCAAATGGATTTACTCGACCGTAAACATTATGCAAGTAGAACTGTTTCATCAGTTTGCCAGTACTTATTTGGTATTTTACCGATTACCCTTTGATTATCCTTTGAATGTATTGAATGCTCATGCGTTGATTCCATTTTATTTATATGAAATTGGAATTAAACTTCAAAATGTTTACGAAAAAGTGACCCAAAAACGGGTTTTTTAGATTTTTCCAAACACAGTCAACCGATTCTATTAATATTTTATACATTTCATAACCATATTTTAACAATATTTGCGCAACGTATCACAACTTTGGAACCCCCAATAAGTGCAACAAAAGTTCCCATAGTTGCCAATTTATCCAAACCGATACTTCGATATTATGATCCGACTCGAGACGCGGTAATAAGTAACGAATGTCATTCCGAAAACAATAGAAGCTCTCTGCCACTTTGCTGCCAGAACCCCAACGGCTAGCCTCAAGGGTGCAATTCCCCGCTAGAAGCGAGATCGCGACTCTACTCGGATCGGATTGAATCGTTCGGAATTAGGTTAGTATTGAGCGCTCGGTGAACATTGACATCCGCGTCAGGCGAGGTTGGGTGGTTCAGCCCGTCGTCGACGTCGTTGTCGTCATTTACTCAGCTTACGGTTTCTCGTCACGTATCCCGAACGGGTTTCCTCGATGCAGAGAAAGGGTCCCCTTTCATTCATAGTTGCTGGCCTTCGTTCTGACACTGACCGACGGCGAGTGGAATATGGCAGCTGGCTCGCACACACTTCGGAGTCTTCGGGATCTGATCGATGACATCATTCCCGAACGAACGGCGGGCCACATCCTCCGTTCGATTCCAGAACCGCCGTCACCAGCCGCCGACGGGCGAACAAACGAAACCTATCATACGAAACAGCATAATCGCTTTATGACGGCCGGCCCTTGCGGAGGCCAACGTGTACATTTGGCGTGCTTTTCGCGCGCGCGTCCACTGAAGCGTGCATTACTCACAGCGCGCTTCTTCTGCCACCTCTCGCAGCTCGGCAGGACCGGGAGCTGTCGTGACACACATTTCCACGGAGCGTTACCATCGGGCCAGCAACACCCTCACGGAGGAAACGCCGGGCAGGATCAGGGTACAGCATTTTTTCACGTTCACACCATCGATATGCTGCTGCTGTTCGGGCAGGCCGGTTCGTTGGTGGAGTCGAGAAGCGATCTATGTTGATGATTAAGCATGGATTGTTTTGCTACTTTACAACGCCCTTGTTGCTTACTTGGCAACAGTAAGTCAGTTGGATTGTTTTGTCATGCCTTAGATGCAACTAGAACTGCGCAACTACTTTTGCTGGAACGAGTTTGCAATATCTTATCCAAAATACAGTGAGATGAAGTCACTATCAAAACTGTTACAGATATGATAATATCTACACGTATAACACCAGCTAATATTGTGAGTATTCGTGTAAGTGTGTGCTTAAGCTGGAACAAATTACCATGCGAAGACTCCTCAAAAAACAACGTTTAGAAGTGGTGGAAATTCGCACTTTGTTTACTAAACTTGTCGCTAAATGAATGAATGACTTTGAGCAACATATATCCAACATTTTGAAACGATTGTAATGAGATTGTTATTATGCTTGCTTTATATCGAAGTTAGGACCGCTTATCTTATTTAAACGGAAACTAAAAACATTGCATTGGAGCGATTAGTTGCGCTTTTAAAGACGCAAACGCGATGTTTATGTTCAACTTTTATGTTGTACTTTTCCGAAAATCCATTAGGACAGCTCATAAAAAGCATAAGTTAGCATAAAAAAATGCCCGAAACAGTAATGCTTTGTGAGATATTGAATCAACAGAACCGAACAGGCACACACCCACACAAACACACGCAAAAAGTAGTAGGATTGAATTGTTTTAGCTGTGCAATCTTTTCTTTCGAAGATTTATGATTCCTGTCGACCGAGCAGCACGTAAAATAAAACATAAATTCACATTGTTTCGCACTTACACCGATGAGATAAAAACGCACCGTACAGGAAATACAATGTAACGTCGCTATCGATTGCTCATTGATATGTCTCACGGAACGGCTACTTCATGCCACCCTTCGTGCCACCCTTCTAAGGGTCGTAAATCTTTCCCCAACACACGCAGGGCCGACAATGCTGCATTGCATGCAAAACTAGGCGCGCTTGTACTTAGTTTCGCGCGAATTTATAAGGCGCTTTGTCATAATTCCATTTTCTGCACTAAATGCCCACCGCTTCCCTTACCACTCCCAAACTCTTTCCCCGTACTGCCCAGGAACAGATGTGTGGGGGCAGCTTTTTTCCGGGTGTGTGCTTTTGGGCGGTACGATTACATTTTTACAACCTGTGCCAACCCCGCGTCCCATATGTTTCGCCTGCCGTCGGTGGCGCGGAATAAATCTTGTCGCATCCCTTCCGTGCGCTTTACTCCAACGCGTTGTTCTGTGCGACGGTTGACGTATAGTGTTTCCTTCCCCATCGACCTTTCCCAGTGTCCCAGAGAACTAGGAGCAGACTTCAGTGTGAGCGAAAAGCTTGTCCTCTTACAGCACGGGACAGTAACTTCCTGCTCCCGGATGCCTCCCGGTGGCATAAACACCGAAAGGGAAATAAACCCGGTCCCGGCTATGCACCTACATGTTCACCACTGTTCTGTGTGTGTGTGTGTGCGAGTGTGGCAGAAGAAGAAAAAACCGCATACCATGGAACCACACCGTGTCAGAAACGTATTTAGGTTAATTTGATTCTTGTGGTTCTGATAAATGATTTTACGATCGTCACCGGAAACTATGCCGGGAAAATGGTGGAATAGAATAATAGTGAAACAACGCCTGCGCCAGCATTAACCGAATGTTGTTGTACCGGGTTTTCATTACACATTGTTACAGTTTGGCTTCAGCAGGCCAACGCTGGTTTCCTTTTTTTCTTGTTTTTTATGTCAATGACTGCCGCCCTCACATTCGAAGGGCGGAAGTTGGCCCAGTGCGGAACACTATCCGCCAGCAGGCGAGGGACTGAGGGAAAAATTATGATCCGAAAGTTTATGGCTGCCCGCTCTCGGTGGCTTTTGCGATCGTTCGAGTAAACTGCCCCCAATTGTGAGCTGCTGGTTCGGCTTGGAAGTGTTGTAGGAAGTTTGAAAACATCGATCTGCGATTGTCAAAGGAAAACGGCACCCTTTTTTGGGAAATCAATTAACGAATGGTGTTTATGTGAAGTTTGTTTTCATTTATCGACTCGACGGGTTGCAGCTCAAACCGGAAAATTGGGAAATTAAAAAAGAAGGGGAAAGTTTTATGTGGAAAGCCGTAAAACAACGATGACGAGTCGTTGATTCCCGACTGTGGTTTTCCGTAATGTAAAAAGGGATAATTCTATAATTCAAAAAAAGGATACAGGAAAAAGGGTTGTGGTAAGATTGTCGCAAATAAAAAAAAGGTCCGTGAATCCTAATTCCATTTAGAGCCCGTTAGCTAAATCCTGTCAGCAATAGGAAGGATAATGGAAGGATAAACCGTACACACACTGCCAGCTCCAACAATTATCCATCAATTACAATCGATCCATAAGTGTCACTTAGAGACTAGTGTTGTTTTTTCTTTGCCGACCCTTTAGTGCCACCATTTTGTCCACTTGGCAACGGTACGATCGCCTTCCCCGGATCCTGACGTCAGGACAATGAAAAATGGCATCACTCACTCCCCACTTTTCCGACGTGACTGCGGGAGCGAGAACAACATTATTTCCTCGGAGAGGAGAGGAGGGCGGCCGGCCCGGAGGCATCGTCTCAGTGCTTTCTGGTTACAGGGAAAACATGTCGCCAGTGCGTCGGGAAAGTAGGGCACACTGGATTGCCACCTTCCCCTCCGTTTCCGCCAGGACCCTCCGTCAGACGCTTTGTGCCGCTTTATGGGACAGTTTTTCGATTTTACGTAAGTCATAGTCGCCCGCCTGGAAAGTGTTTGTTCCGTTCCGTTTGCTCTTGGCCCGGCTCCAACTGGTAACGAGGCGAAGGAAGGCCAGATGGTTTGGTGGATGATTTGCAGAGTGCCCTTGAGGATGTATAGTGTCTTGATAGTGGCTGGGGAGGGTGAGTGTCGCCGAGAATATTCATAATGATAACGAGATATTTTCTTATTTCCTAAATGTGTAGTTTTTAGTCAATCGGGAAACATGGAGAACTTGTGTTGGTGTTCCTAGAGAAAATATCTTACAAGGATAATAAAAGATACAAACCATAAGGACATTTAAAAACACTTCTGAAAATGATCAAATATATGTTTACCATTTCGGAATATTTGTTCAAATTAGAAAACTCTGCGTTGTTCACAAAATTGCAACATCAATTAGGATGACAAGGACAAAGTATTGTAGTATAATAAATCTCGCTTTGTAAATTTAATGTACTGAAACCGTAATCTCGGTATTTGTCATACACTTTCGTTCGCTAGTTCGTTGTATTTTGTTCTTCAACTTCACTTATCATGTGCT
>JAOEFI010000007.1:19153959-19166091 GCA_034621735.1 Anopheles plumbeus | reverse complement strand
AGGCAATAGGAAGAAGCCGAACTGGGAAGTGTTCCCCGCAACAACAGCACACTACACCACCCACTATATCATGTTGGTTTGGAAGTTCACCAAAGCTAGGGCAGGGTCGTCCGAGTAAAATTCGTACACCCTCGAATGAAAGGTTGCCTCCATTGCGCCCTTATTTTGGGGAGTAGGAAAACTATACCAAACTCTAGTAGGCACACATACATACCCACAGTTAACGACCAACGTACATGTCCGTGCATAATCGGCCATACATAACGCTGCTGTACGGTTTCACATGATTGAGTGGGGAAGCCAGTGGAGTAGGAAAAAAAATATCTACTTCTTTTTATGCCGAACTCAAATTTCAGCCCATACACGCACACAGCCACACATACTGAGCGACATCCAGCACCGGGGGGATTGGTGAAAATGCGGAAAATAATATTTATAGTTTCGGCCGCGGTGCTGATATGCGGACGTCATGATATCTTTATACATATACTCATTGAAAAACATTGCCTTTTAGGTTTATCGATTTTCCTTTTCCCGGTTCCGTTTTTCGCTGGCTTCTACACTGCACACTTTTTTGTGGCACTGCCATTTTCTGCCCAACTCCGCGGAACCTGTATCCTGATCCTGCCGACGACGAGTCTGGCTGCTGGCGCCGTCCGGCGACGCAACGAGTAGCCTTGACCAATAGTTGTTTACCGTGGCGCTCGGCGAAGGTTTCCTTCCCCGATTCCACGGTATGAAGTTTCTGCTTTATGTAGGGGAAAGTATTTTACCGGCTACTCCCCCTCCGGAGCAGGTTTGTTAGCTCGAGTTGGCGGCCGCCGCAGTCTAGCTGGTGGAGTGACGCAGGTCAATGCCAAGGGAAGGTCCAACCGGTGCTACACGGTATTGGATTGCTTTCGTGGTCTACTGCTGCCACCGTCCAATGGATCCCGTTCCATACGTTATTGGTGTTCGAGCCGAATGTAGGTTTGCCATTTCGGTGGAGGTAGGTTCATCCTGGCTGGTTTGGCAATCGGGAAAAGTTTTAATTCGGCCCGGAATTTATGGCGCTCTCCGCCTGCCACGGTACAAAGATCGATGTATCGAATTGTCAATTTATAGCCATGGATGGATAAAAACCGTAGATAAATGAACAAGAACAGTGCCATATGGGATGCGCTACATGGAAATAGGCTTAAACTGTCGTATAACAGTTTCATTTCAAACAATTTCCAACAACTATTGTTACTTGTTTCGTTTCGGTATGGTATGGATTTAGTTTCTGCAGGAAGAAAACCATCATTAGTTCTGAAGTTATGTTAGTTTCGTGTACTAATTTTTTAGTACAAAATTCACGCCTGATGCTGGTGTAAGCATCTGCCCGCGATCTTCTCGGTTGGTTCGAGTGTACGCCATAACCCTTTGATAATCGTTCAGAAACAAGTTATGATGTGTCTTCAATTCCTTTGAGAGATCTCTGACCCATTTTAATCCACACACCGCCACATTCGAATTCGGAAAAAATACCCTCGTGAGTAGTACAACACGTGGAGTCTATCGTGACCTCTTGGGTATTTTAAACGTGTTAATTCTGATCAGGGTTGTTTCGGCAGTTTCCTTAGCAGTGATTTCCCAGGATAGGCCGTGATTACGAAACCCATCTCCACCGGCGAGATTGGTCTAGCCCGGCATGGGAAGCATGTGACCAATGGCTTACGATGAGTAGCGAATGGCATGATTTGGGCCATACTCGAACCACTCGCCGGGTGGAATTGAAACGCAAACCCACCGGCATTAACTCAAGCGGGAAGCGAAATGTATAAACGGACGGCCACGTGTGCATGCAGCGCAGTATATGCATCGACGCTTTCCCGCGACTGCCCGCGTGTTGCGGTCCGGAAATCTACATCAGCTGGCGATGACTTGGCCTCGGAGTGTCTTCAGCGGGCAGTTCAGGTTTCGATCGGCGCACAGGCGAATACGTTTTAACGATGGACGAGTTGCACGCTAAAAATATGCCCCGTGGGTCGAAATCGGTCTTCTATTACGCCGTCCGCTGCTGCACACCGAGCGGGCCTCCGATGACGCAAGACGTCACAGTTTGGAGCGTGCGGATGGAAAGACGTCCCCCCGGCTCTAGACCTTAAGCTGTCGTTCTCCCGTTCACCTCGACATGCCTGTCGAGATTATCGGCAGCTAAACGGGAAGTAATATCGGGAGTGTAAACCCCACCACCAGCGCACCAGCACCCGTGCCTTGGAGGGCCCACTTCAGCCCGAAACATTTTCGGCGAGTTGTGCGCACGATATCCGAACCGCGGGCATGATGGCCTCTTGGCCGCCTGAACCTCCGGATGCGGATCCTACGTTCAGCACCTTTTTAATTTTTGGTGGAAAACGCGAGTAAAACCGAACGAAAGGAAACGTTCTACTGCCGTTGAAGTAATCGATCATAGCGGGCGGCGGTACTGCTGCAGAAAGGGAGCAAGTGGTGGGTGATTTTGGAAGCGGCCAAGTGGTTATAAGCAAACCCGTGGCATTTCGGAATGGGAAAATCCGTGGCGCTCGCCCGCCGTGGTATGAGGGGGTTTTAGAAATGAAAAATTATTATTAGAATTTCAAGTATTTCTCTCTAATTCGTGGAATTTTCAAGCCCGCGCTCCGTGAGTACTTCCCTATAGTTTCCGCCTTTTCACTACTTCACTCAGGCCCACCTAGTTTTCTCTACGTGTTTCGATGACCATCGGAAATAGCGTGATTCTATCCGGATTTGAGTTCGTTATCGAGTTTCCTGTTTTCCCCAGCTGGCTGGCTTCCTGAATAGCACCGGGTGCACTATTTTCCTGATCGCATTGAAATATTCATTCGCCAGCTGAGGAGAGCTACTTCAGAAATTCAGAAAGGGCTCCAAAAAAACAAAAAAACAAAACCGTAAAGAAAAGAATCAAGCTGCAGCCACTACTGCACCTACTGGGGAATTTATTTTCCATCCCCTACGGCACCTTAAGAAAGCTGAACGAAAATCATGTTCCGAAAACATAAACAGAAGGCGAAATACCCTTACGATCAATAGGATAGGAAGAGGGATTGTGGTGGACGGACGGACGGTGCAGGTGGGAATGCGTCAAAACCCGACCATCGAGAGGTAACGAGATGGATAGTACTACGCGATCGAGTTACGATGTTTGTAATCAAAACATTCAAATCTGAAGATCCGAAAGATGACTGCAAAGGAAAACAGGAAGAAAATATTATTCTTCGCCTATTTTCTCCCCATCGGATTATACCCCTCTACCACTCGACTCCGTTCGCTCGTGAGAATCTCGGGCTTTGCCCATGGGCCGATCAATCATATTTGAAGCATCCTAGTGGTCCAATCCGTAACCAGGTCTTCTTCCAGGCCGTGGGCTGGCAGGGATCGGGAAGAATTCGTGACCGCACCTTTCTCGCTGAAGCCAATAGGGCATGTGAGGAGGTTGGTAAAAGGGAAGATTTATATCATTCTTCTTCTGTTGTACAAGTTTGCACCACCTTTAACTGGGGATAGGATTTTTGAACCGTTTAAGAAGTTCTATAATCTACCGGTAATCTTGCCTCGCTTGCGCTTCAGTATAATTGGCACGTATCTGGTAATCTTTATAGTTTATGTTGTAATAAACGCAAAAGACCGAAATAGTCGGATCACGGTAGTCGCACGCTCCAGCAACATTGTTCGGCACATCTCGCGGGGCGCTGCCATTAATAACCTCAAGTAATGGCATCTGGTATCGCGCGCCAGCTCCGACTAGCATCCCACTCCCTTCCCGGTGATCCAACAATTAATGCATGAATTAACGGTCGGATCCACGAGCCGGAGCCGGCAGAAGTTATTCCTATCGCTATAACCGAACTGGCCGTGGATCGCTGGCAGATGCTCTGTTTACTCGTTTAGCAGCATACGCGTAGCAGGAAAGGGTTGCTTCCCGTAAACCGTATCCATTGTAACTGGCCAACGTGCACGAGAATGGTTGCCGGTGGCGGTGGAGGGCTGGATCTCCGAACGGGCAATCTTGAGAGTGTAATGTATTTAAATCGTGCGCTTTATGAACCGTCCAACTGCGAGTTCAATAGGTCTTCACTTCTCCCGTTCGCTTCCTTAGAGTCACGGACCTAGGGCGTGCAGAACTTCTCAGGAGCTGCGGCAACGCCGTAGGCACAGGAAACGGCTCCAAAGATTGGTTAGCTACCTTCATCACATGGAGCCTTCGGACCTTCCCTCCGGTGGAGTCGTCCCTTCATTGTCCATCGATCATTTAAACAAAACGCTCTATTACCTAGCACCCGAATGGGTCTAGCTGTACGTTGCTCCTCGTTGTGTCTGTGCGCTGAGACAGTGTAGTCATTCCCGAGGTCAAATTGACTACGAACTGTAGCCAGCTGGCCGTTCCTGATTGTGTGTAAAAGCCTGGTAGAAAAGTCTACTACACACATTTGGGAGGCTTGAAAAAGCATGGTCAATGCAGAAGTAATAGAAGGAAGGAAAGAGTCAGAGAAATGTGTAGGCAATGCTTCTTCTTCGTGGGGTCCCTGAGCATAGAGTGTTCGATCCTATATATGTTACACAGTTCTGGAATGGGTGAGGTGAAGTGGAGAAGGCACAACAAAAGAGGGAAATAAAAAAAACCGGTTGCTCCGGGTCTTCAGGTCCCAAGCCCGACGAAAGATCGTGCCGAGATCGTGCGAAGCTATTTGCTGCCCATTTATTGCTCTAATGGGTCCCGATTATGAGCGGCGTCAGCGTTGGCGGCTCCATCTACGGACAAACTGTGGGGCGAGCCGTTACTTTTACCTTTTGACCACCACAGTCGGCCGTGCTGGCTGGCGCTGCCTTGTGGAACATTATTTGGGCGATGATGCCGATGATGCCGATGATGGCGAAGGTTCCAATGAAGATTATGATCGGAGGTGTCAAGAACTTTTCTCCTTTGGTCTAATTGATTAACAGGGTTATTAATGGGAGGTTCAACAATAGGATCTTAAGGGTCATATTTTGAGCGCAAGTCAAGACAAGTTGCCGGATGATGGGGATTTGGCTTTGTAGTTCGGGATTAATAAAAAAATAATCTTTGTCTCTTTGTTTCTTGAGCCCAAGTCATATTTTGTCTTCCAGAAGGTTCAGTATTTAGGAATTGAAATAGGAGAATGTTCATTCGTGCAATTTACGAAAAGAAAATCATTTCCAAATCATTATTATCATTATTAGAAAATCATTATTAGAAACAACAAGCTCTTAGTACGTGTTCCATCCACTGGCTTGCCACTCGCTCCTTATCTCATAGTTTAAAATACTTTCTTGCAATCTCCATTGTTTGTTTCAAATCATCATCATCATCGTCATCATCACCATCAACGTCGTCTTATCAACTTGTACTCCGCGCAACACAAAACGACTGACAAGCGGAAAAGGTGAATACGAATAGGTGATAGAAACGGCCAGTGTCTAGCGCCATTGAAGGAAAACTAGCTGAGCAAACATTGCCAATACTGTCTGGTGCTCGTGTAGAGATAGTACAGATAGCAACGCAATCAGCGTTAGACACGAGGTAGTAACGAGAACCAGCTGTTGATAAGGACATCTCGAGCAAAACGATCGATCATCGAGCTTGTGATGTAAGGGTGATGAAATGATTAACGATTTACTGGTCACAACTGAAGGAACGGCAAATTATTTTTCCATATTCAAAATAAGTTTTTGATAGTCACGCCTTTTCTAATATTAGGATTTATAATGCTAGAAAAGACGCTTAATGTTGTCGGTGTCTGGATGTCTTCTTTATGATTTTCGGCTGTGGAAACATTCAGCAAAAACAGCAAGACAGTGCCGTCCACATTTCGCGTGCCAGATGGAAAATATCTATTGCGTGTGGAGCAGGTTTATATTCAAGAATGCTTCACCCTTCCTCGGGCTGCCATTTCCCCCCTCTTGCTTTGGCGCTTTCTTTTACGTCGTGGGAGAACAAGTTTTCGCATAAACGTGATAGGAATTTTCGCCGATCGGTTGCGCGCCCCCATCCCGAAAAACAGGCTGTGATCGTACGGAATGTGACACCACGACGACAATCGAGGCTCATCATCATTCGGCCGGACTGATTGGAAATGAGGATTTGACATTCTTGCCACCTCTCTCTGTATGCCGGACAACGATCCAACCAACGGTAGATGGAAACACCTTTCGATACGTGGAAGTAAGAGGGAGTGATCCTCTGTTTTGGATCTTGCTTCATCCCTGAAGAGCGTTTTATACTGATTCTCAAACGTTGATCGTAAGATCATCGAACGGACCGATCAACCGTGAAATGCGTATATATTTCAAAGGCTATTCATGGGGGCAAGGCAAGGGCTTTCGGGAACACTTAACACAGCTTAAACACCAAGCGAAACGTACCCCACGGAACGCCTATTGCATATTGAGTGTTCTTCCAATTGACCCTCGACAACAGAAGAACTTGGATGCTAGAAAGAAAGCCCGGTTAGTGGCCGGGATTTGTCAAAGCAGACTTCCTACAATTCGGGACCGAGTGGACACAGGCTGGATCTAAATATTGACAGTGTTAAAAATGCCTAGCCACTTCTCCTACGTCAACGAACTTCTGAGCGGTTTTGGTGTACGGGGAAAAAAAAAGCCCCCGGGCGGGGTACGGAAAGTTGAAACCGAATTTCTTTGGCGGTTTTCGGCGGTGGCCGTCGTGTGGTACCCAAAAACCTGCGCACCATAGATCACGGCCGAACAAACACACCATGGCCGATAGAGTGCCCCTGCCAGTGATCAATAATGTAAGTCATTTAACCGACCAAACACGTGCTCGTGCTTCTGAAACCTCGTGCAGGTATGTGCCGTTGGTCGATCCGCGGGGCCTTTACACCATGGTATAATGGAAGGTACCGTTTGGGAAGGAGCTAAGAAACCGGTAAGCTCCGAAGAAAAGAATGAGACCAAGTCGAAAGCTCAAACATTCGAAGCCAAATTCAATGAGTATGAGGTCGAAATGGGAATGTGCTGTTTCGAACATGGTTCTAGTACCAATTGTTTCCTATGTTCCATTCTTTGCAGTTTCTAGCATACGGTAAGATCCGTGATACTAAAATTCTCCCAGAAGGTTTAGTAGAGAAGCATGCCTTACTATCTTCTTTCTATTTTCGTTGAACTATTGACTTAGCCAATGCTGCATTTAAAACACTAAACAATCACGCCAAACTTAAACTGGCTGTACTTCTCAAGTTCGTCAAACAAAGGGCAGTGTGAGACGGTTTTTTTTTTATTGATTATTGTCCGGAAGAGACGCACGATGTTCGATGTTGCTTGTCGGCGTCCTACACGCGTCTACCATATGGTCATTAGATACGGGCACGCAACGGAGCACATGTCTGTTAGTCGACGCCAGCCCAACCCTTATCCGATGCGGCGTAGTCACCTAAACACGACCACTATCGCCCCACCACATACACCGAGCCCCTCCAGAGGGCTAGAAATAGATAAACGACGACCACTTCGACCGGGATGCGCGCATACGGTGGTTCATTGACGGTGAACGCAATATTTGCATAACCTTTACCGTACAGCAAAATGTCGCCAGTCAGTTGTCATTCGGTGTCGTGTACGAGGTAGCGTAGCAACACACCCAACCCAGAGAGCAACTTAGATCCAGGCCTGTTTGTTGACAAATGTTGTATGGAAAACTATACGGCAGTGGCGGGCAGTTGAGGAACACCCGGTCTGGATGTTTTGACCATCCATCGGTGACCGCCCTAGCATAAGGTTTAGGTTGATGTGTTTTGGCAAACTTAGCAAACAGAGGCACTGACTGCATTGGGTAAACCGTTGACGGATTTTTCCTATCAAATAGAATCACTCAGCATAAAATTTTGTATTTTGAACAGAGACAAGCCATCACCAAAACTGTCACTCCTTTACAAGGTTAAAGCCACCGATTTGTATTCCACTTCTAGGCTCCCACCATGGGGGGTGACAAATGCTTACGGGGGGATTGTACGCTGCTATCATCTGGCATCATCGCGAGGTCGCAGACGAGCTTCCGTCGAGCTGTGCGATCCGAGTTAACAAATCACTCCCAATATCCTAGGGAAAACAAAGCAATATATCTTACTCCCCGACCTCCCAGACACATAGGAGGTGGTGCATCGCGAGCAAGATGCAACCAACTGTTTCCACAAAACTTCTGTCAGCGGGAGGAATAGTGGAGCATCTCATCAATTTTCTTCCCCCATGTATTTGATGAGTTGAGTTGAAACCGACTCCAACCGGAGGGCAAATAAGTTGACAGAGAGGAAACACTAACAACCTCACAACCAGGGTCGGGTGGATAGAGAAAAAGCGATGCCTACAAGAAAGAAGGGCTCAATCATCTTACAACATCGTTCCGAAATCTTTGGGAAACTCGTTCCGAAAAAAAAAATCTCTGACTGAAATCGTATGCACATCGGTGCATAGGAGCGAGGGGGAAATTCGTCAAACATTGCAGCAAAATGAAGAATATATGATAAATAATATATCTTCTCCAGTGCCCCTATGGGCAACTCGAAAGATGATTCAGTTTCTGCTCGTCTGTGGCGTAACAGTGACATAAAGTGACGCGGTGGGTTTGTATGTTGCACCGCGTTGACTCTCTGTAACGGCATGTAGATCTTCCGGCTGGGACTACGCGAAGGAAATGCATTTCGTTCGCCACCTTTTCCCTCGCCCCACCGACAGATGCAAGATGTCGGAAGATTGTAATCGACGTCATGCGAATGTCTACCGCCCGGGGGGTGGGAAACCTTGGATGGCGGGGAAATACGACATCGACATCAGTCGGTGCAGTTCTCCAAAAATCAACAAATAATCAACGAATGCTACCGACAAGGCCAACTGGGGCCAATAAAACGCTGCTCAAGGGCTCTGTCTTCACATTATTATCGTCTGCCATCGGACGAAGGCGAATCCGGTCGCTATTCATAAGCTTGAATATGTTCGAATTCCGGATTCCACTTCACCGAGATTGTGAGTCCGGGCCGCAACGCAACGGTGTAGCAGCTTCCTACGATGTTTTCACAGCCATCTCCAGACATCTACATGGATCTACAATCGATAGACTGATCTCGCGCCGGGAGCCGGTGGAGTCTGAACCGTCGATAAAGGCGGCCACCAGCAGCAGGACAGCACGTCCCGCCGACTCGACAATGTTTGCGTTTCCGACGCACATTTAACGGGAACGTAAACACTGATCGCCCCCGCTAAAACGCGTGTGTTGGGCGCCACAGCCAAACTAGTGCGTAGTCGCGGTGCTAACAGCAACAACGGTGGTGACAGCGGCGGCTCCCACCTATATGGGAAGTTTTCGGATGCATTCCGTCTGCCGTTTTGCGGCGGGATGGAGTGGAGATCGAGGAAACGGAGGAGTTGGGATAACACCTCGTCAACATGCCCCCCCGGGTGACGAGGCACGACGATGAGAAAATGGTAAAATAAACTTCCGAACGCATTACAGAAAATCTCTTCTCTCCAGAGAGGTGGGATGAGTAGCAGTTCCATCCGCTCGATTTTTCTTTCCTGGTACTCGCCGGTACGACATCGCCTCAAGATACAGCCGGTATCCCAGAATACAAGGTTTGACAGTTTGTTGCAGCTTGCCCGAGCGCAGTGTGGTGGAGCGGCCTAGCCCGGAAGCAACCACGGTAGCACAATTACCATTGCTGCAACAGTGCGGTTCATTCGACCGTGGTCTACTTGGGCCACCAGTTACTTTTCTACTCGTCGTTTTCCGCACAGCTTCCTCCACTGTGCGGTAGAATTTTGTACTCGCCTAAGGCGGGCAGGGCAGCGTGCTGGATGTCTCGTATATGTGACTCTTTGATGTACTGCCGTTTTTTTTTTCGCTTCAAACGAAATCATCCAAAAGGGACTAGATCACCTTCTTCGACATTGCTTTCCTTCTTTCTCATGTTTGTGTAATTTTTTTCGTTTTGGGGCCAACGTTTTTTCACCGTGATTGGATGGACGTACCGGGGAGACCGGCATGTAGTCCTCTTAACGATAATCACACGCTTTCGGTTCGGTGTACGTGCTCGTTACGAATTTTGCTGTGGCCGTCCTTTAATCAGCGTGGCATGGACCTTTCCCCACGCTCCGCGCGTGTTGTGAACCGCGCTACAGGTCACCTGTAATAGCCTTCCGTAATCGTAAAAAATGTAATGCGGTACATTCTGCCACCGGATCGATACTGCAATTTTTGTACCTTCCTTTTGCCATTTTCATTCATTCTTCATTGCTTATGAATCAGTTTCATTCATTTAACCAAACAAGTTTTTTGGGAGTCATCCCCATCGATTCACCGTCCTCCGCTTCACTGTGCCAGGCAAACAATACCATGACATCAAAGTAAACGATGGCTACCGTTTGAGATCGTGTGGCCGAAACATTTTCTCATACAAAATTTCGACTAATAGCTACCATCAGCAGCGCAAAGTTTACATTGGATCAACGCCGGCATCCTACCTTTTTTGGGCAGATGATGATGACGATGATGGCCAGTTATACTATTAGGAAACGGCCCGAAAATGACTAACTCTTGGTGATTCATACAGATTCGATAGGATACTGGTAATCGTCACCTCATTCGCAGGTGTGTTTTCCAACGAAAGGCGTTTGATAATCAAACAGAAACGGTAAATTTTTTGACAGGTTGTCATCAATGTTTATGAAATTTGATTCTGGGAATTTTCATGAATGTTTACGTTCGTACTTTCCTTCAAAGGAAAATAGCAAATGATTCATTACAAGATATTGTTCCACACATCGGCCAAGCGTAATTTCGCCGAGTAATGGAATGAGTACACTGGCTAACAGAGGATTACGCAATGCTATGTACCGAGCTGAAAGCACTGAGTAATCAACTTCAGCACGTTCCATCGTAACGGTTTCAATCCCCGGCTTCGACGATTGCATTTCAAATAATCGTCGTCCTTTGGCGCCACATCACCTCGTCTCGAATGGGCAGAGTGACCTTGGTCGGAAGGATGCGTACCTAGCTGGCGTAGGTGGGGTGATAGAAAATGGGGTCGTAGCTGTTGGCAAGGCAATTAGCTTCATGTTTGCAACCAACAGCTGCCGCCCTCTCACCCTGCTGTGTCCTTTCCGCCTCACCAAGATGCGGCAGGCATTAAACGTTCAATCGGTCGGAAGCGAAGGACGCAAACACTTCACGTAAACACTTCAATCATTTGCCATCTGCTATGGCGAAGTGAGAACAAAAAGCCACCATTTTCGAAAACAACAATAACGACACTATGATGACATCATTACTGACGCGTATGTCAATTTAGACACCGAGCGCGTTGGTGGTTTACTAAAAATGGCGTTCTGCGGTTTGATTGAGTCGGTATCGAACGAGAAAAATCAGATTCTCATTACTTAAATAATGATCGTAGCCGGTTTCGTTTCTTCCTCCCCATACGCATCAGAACAATCATGCAAAATCCCCTATCCCAGTTCAGTCTCCTACTGCAGCCATTTGACATTTAGCTCCCATTTGACAGCTTCCATTGGATAACTGCGATAGGGCCGCGATATTGATCTGCACTATGGTGTAGACTCCGCTGAAACTGGCGGGCACACTAGTAGACGAGACACCAAGCTTGTTACCGGCGCACCCAAACAAGTGGACGCGCAGTGTCAACAAAATTGGGTCAATCGTGGAGACTAATCAGCGATCGTCAATTTGTGCGTTGTGTTTTGTTATTAAGAGACCGTGCCATTTTTGCCAGGCCTAGTCCGATTCGCGTGAGGGTGCGGCGCGAATAGATTACCCCAGAATATTTGCAATAGTATCGTGCATCTAAAATACCGCACTGCAGTTTCCAGCGTTCCGGCTAGAGTTGTGCATTGCCACAGTAATCGTTGTACAGCTTGTAATTGCTCAATCGAACTAATTGCATGTTTGAAGCTCTGTTCGTTTATAAATATTCATCCATTCCCGACGATCGTTTTTGCTACCTTTTAAACATCTGTTAGTTTTTGTTTACAACACTAATTGAATAATGTGACGACTTCTTCTTTAACAATTAGTTTGATAGTGATTGATCGCTGGAATTCGAAACATGGATATATTTACAACCT
>JAOEFI010000007.1:19100124-19122336 GCA_034621735.1 Anopheles plumbeus | reverse complement strand
TTTTTGTTTCTTTTGTGATCAACAGATCAAGAATGTTCTAATCGTAATTTTCCTATATCTTTCAAATGGCAGCTAAGAAATGTCTTGCTAAGCGAAATGTTGAAAAACGTGTATGAATTGCAAAAACGACTGTATATATATGTAATTTGATAAACAACAATAGGCAGAATGATAGTTATCTTTATACTCGTTGTGCTCTGCTCCGTTATCTTCATTTGGGGCGTTTATCTTCTTCGGTCGCATAATCGATAGATGTTTCCCCTTTCTTCCCATCCAAAGCTGGTTGTTTATAAGTATGAACTGTCAAAACGACACACACTCGGCGATTCGTGATGAACCGTCGCCAGCCGCTCGTAACGCACTTGCTGGTGGGGAGACCAGAAACATTCACAAAGACTCACATGGTTTGTGATGTTTGTGCCTTTCGCCATCGGGGATGGAATTTGAAATTCCTTAGAGTGCTCGCGTTGGTTTTTTATTTGAGCCATTTTCCCCGCACTGCTCTGCGCTGCCCTGCAGCAACCGCTCAATTTGTGGTCTTTCGGTCGCTCGATTGCTGCTCTAATATAGCCGCCACTAGCGTAACGCAATAGCCACCATAAGTACCAACAGAATCAAGAGCAGCAATGAAACAGCGGTGTAGAAATGCTTATCAAATTCCACGGTACCCCCAAATACACGGGCACACGTGCGTTTCAAGATTCCGCTCCATTCCACACGGTCTCATTCTGAAAAAGGCGCCTAATCTGGTTGTTCCACGAGAAATTAAAAACGTAACTAAAATAAAATGCTGGTGGAGCCTTTTTTATTTACCGTATTTTGTTTGCTGTACCATACAGTCACAAATTCCACGCCCCGGCTTAAGTTAACACGCCTTCGGGGGGTGCTTTTGATTAAAGCCGCTAGCAAAACGCGGTATGCCTGTTTGAAAATGGACCGGATGGACATTGGCTCCTTTTTGGAGTGGATTCTTCGTTCAGATACAAATAGCTATGCTTCAACCCAATCGGGTTTCTGAGTCCAGTCCGTGCTTAGATCTGGAAGAGGTTCTTCTCGTTAAGATTCTTCGTTCATTCGCAAATCGATCGAAGAAAATACACCCAAAAAGGTGAAAGTAAATCACGAGCACTTTCAGTTGATGCACTTCAGCTAATGATTATAAATTTTAAAAGCTCTGCTTTTAAACATTCTTTTTTGTTTCCTTCGGTTCGACAACTTGTTGACGTTGAAGATCCCCGATGGATGGGACGGATAAAATCACTTTCGCTTTCAAAACGGTTTCTTTCCTTTTTGCGATTTGGCCCCGACCGTTGTCACCTTTCGCTGGCCTTTCTCCGCGATCGCCCATGGCGTAGGTTTTGTTGATTTTGTATATTTTCTCCCCGTTCCAACAAACGGTAGTGTTTCCCTTAGCCCCCCATGGAAATGGAAAATGTACTACTCGCTTATCATTAATGTATAGTTAGCACCACACGCCAACACGGCCGGGCCTGTCAGTCCGCGTGACACATGTTCCTTCGACGCCTGCTGGAAATTAAGGCGTTGTTCGCCGATGACACTGATGTGTGTGCCACCGATTTAAGGGTTAGGCCGGTGTCAAAGGTGCTGCCTGCACGGCGGGGATTATTTATGTTTGAACCGTTTCTTATCAGCGCACCTTCCTCGGCTCGCAGCTTTCGTTCGGGTTTTCTCGGTTTCAACCAGTTTTAATGACTACCACCGACTGAGCATGTTTCTACCCGGTGCGTGCCGCTACACCGTCCCGGTTAAGGCAATGCAATTTTCAGGTTCTCCCATGCATTTTCTTGCCACGACTGTCGACGATTGTGGAGCATAGAACCGAACCTTCCAGAGGAGCACGAGCGGATGGGCGGATGTTGATTTATACGAATCCATGATCCAATGATCCCCGTGTTGTGTGTGTATGTGTATCTGTGTTTGTGTTACAGAGAGAACCATATCGGAAACGATTAGTCCCTCTGGGTGGCGGTTCGCTGGTTGCTTCATCGGGTGAAAGCTATCTCCCGCGGTAGATGGGCGGTCTGTGGAACACCAAGCGCCCTTAGCGCACCGGTAGACACGCACACTACTGAGACCACGCTCGGATCCACGTTGCTGCACATTCACACGAGACAGCGGAATTGAATTAAGAGGCAGAATTTTAATTTATTGCCCATTGAAAGGAAACCGAAACCTCGCGCACGATGGGAAGGCCCGAACGCGGAAGGGAGGCCGGAAAAGCTAAAGATGGTGGAAGGTAAATGCAACCGGAGCAGCTACGGAATGAGAAAAGAGAAGAGGGGCAGAGGGCGAGAAAGGGAGCACGAACTATGTTGTGGGAATGTGGGGTTGGGTGGGTTTTTGAGCGAGCGTGCCGGCCGGGTCCGGTCCGTTGGTCAACTCTTCAGGTGGACACGGCCGAATGGATGGCTGGGTGTCTTGTGGTGCGCTTTCTCGCCCGATTCCCAACGCCCAACGCCTTTGCCGAGGTGTGCTTCTTATCGTCCATTAACTCCGGGAATTGGGACGGAATCCCGTCCGGTCAAGCGACTGCTTCCGATGCGCATCTTAAGGCTGACTGGTGGTTGTTTTTTTTTGCAAACATTTTCTACCGTCCCATAGGGCGAACGTGCAGATCAGCTGTAGACAATGTGAAATGGAGCATTTTGCAAATCTTTCCCAAGTACTGACAACTGTACAATTTCCATACTTCTTTTCCCCACAAAACAAGAAATGCCTGTTCCATGGAATGCTTCATGAAAACCGCTTGCAAGATGTGTCATTAAGCAAGTCTTGGTGTTTACAAACTGTCGAAAGTTTGCGATAATCTTATTCGTTTGTCGCCTGCAGTTACCTGCTCATAGTCGTGTGTATAATTTTCCAATCTGTTTCATGCCATAACCCTGTTAACCGATGTACACTTGTGCGGACTGAACGGTAGCGTGTTTACAGGGAAAAGCTTTTGAGGGGAATCATTTGTCTCAATGTTTTCTACCACGTTTGAAATGTTTAAACAACGGATTTGATTAGGTGTAACTCCCGTATAGGCTAGACGGAGAGCAAAATGGTCCCAGTAAACCGGCGGCGTACATATGTCTACAGGAAAGAGTGTACTGATGGTCGTCTGAGTACCCACCCCACCGCCCTAGCACAGATGATCAGTCAAGCTTGCTTAATGCAATTCATTGCATCCCATGGAACCATGGCGACCACCGACGATCCACGGGCAACATATGATGCGATCGTCCAACATCAATCCGACAAGTTTTTTTCCTCCTTCTTCTCATCAAGCTCTGACTCGATCGTATACCTTCCGGTGGCGTTTCGTTGACGTCATCCTGCACCATTCCAAAATGACTCGATGTTTCTTCGGCGGTGGACTTGTTCCTCCGTTCGCCGAGCGCTGTGTGGCATCAGTTTAGTAAAACGGAAAATTGAACTGCTTCCCCGAGGCGTGTGTTTCACTTCTCTACGAAACGTTTATTTGCTCGATTCGAACAGTTGGCAAACTCCAAGCGGTTCGCGCAAACGGTTTCGAGCACCAATTGTCATTTTTGCACCCGCGAGTATCGTCGCTCGAACCGACTTTGCATTTTCACGCTGCGCTATTGCTAAGATTCGTATCAAAACAAAGGGAAAGTGAACGCAGCATCACCGCTGTGGCGGGCCCCTCTATCGTTTTCCGCGATTTCCAGTGATTCGCTGTTGGCCGATAGTTCGCCTACCCCCTATTATTATTATTATTGGGGAGACCTTCACCTGTGTGCCACACGGAGCATCAACACCACACGCTCCACGAGGCGGTTCACTCTTTCTCTCTCTTTATCTTTTCAATGGAATCGGGTGTGTCGCGTTGCGTGTGCTGAGATCGGGTCGAACACGCCGATCCAAACCCTTCGTTGAGTTCGGTGCCGTGTTCGCATTAGACAGGTGAAACGTGTGGCAACAATGCTCTATGTCACTGACCTTCACCTGTTCGTTCTGGCGAGTGTGATTCGCAAATGATGATGATGTTTTATTTTTTACAAACATACCTCAATTTCGCATGTTCGTCGGGGGCTTGTTCTAGTGGGCTTCTCCGCTCGACAACTGACAGCCAAAAGCAGAGGAAAATGGACGCAGAAGATGAAACAGCCAGCACTGTTTTTCACACCTTTTCGTCTGCCGGTTTCCCGTTTTTGCGATTCATCGGCGGTGCCTGAAGTCGGCCTGCCGATGTTGCTTTCAATGTATGAATCAAGAAATGCACTTTACATATCGCCGCCTGCGGCGGCACCTGACCCAAACCCATCGGTGGGCATCATCGTGGGTGCAGTTGCACCTGTTTCACGATACGGCACGTGTGATCACCAACACTCACGCGCAGGTGTAATTTTTGTACTTCACGGTCTCTGCCGGGGGTCGTTGGCAATGTTGCATGTATCGTCCATTCGCACAAACGCCCACCAGCGCAGCATGGGTTAGCTTGGGTCAATTTCAATTTGTTTTGGATTTTAGGCTCACTAATGGTTTGTGGAAATCGGTTCGAACCCGAACGAACGTGTTTTGTTGTACGCGAATACCTTGCTTTCTATGCAGATCTGACGCAAAATTGTGCACTGCAATTATTTCCCTTCACAGTTTATGCTTTCACTCAAATTAGCATCGAAAAATTCATACAGTGTGATTGCTGGCACAGTTTTTAATTCGTTTTTGAAGTTCATATTTACAAATCTGATGAAACATACTATTTATTTTCGGCTATGTTTGCTCAAAATGCTGATGAAATTATGTATTATGTTAATCGTTTCCGAATCGAAAATATATGCACTTTGGGCGTAAATTTGCCTTTCGGGGCCATATGTGTTTCTCAGAAGGGCTTCGTCATCTGCATACTCAGATTTGGAATAGATTTGGCCCTACAAATCAGGCCAAGAAGAAGTGTCTGATGAAATGATACTCTTCCTCCCCGTGATGCCCTTAAGCGGAGATTGTAGAGCGAAGGTGTGAGTGCGCATGATTTATCAACTCCTATCGATCTACCGAAAAACACAAAACTACCGTTGTTTGCACACATGATCGCGCCGTTTTACCTTTTGGCACGTGTTTGGAGAGGGAGGCATATGCATACATCACAAAATGCCGGCTCTCTACTACGCCCATGGGTTTCTCGCGGCTGGCCTCATTTCAAACGCCACCACACCGCTCTTCGAATGCTACTCACGTTTTGTGTGTTAGGGGGTGGTGCAAAAAAAAGGAATAAGCAAAATGAAAATAAATAAATAACTCCCAACATATATAATACATCCACCCCCCTTAGGGTGATGATATCTCCACCCACCCTAGTAGAACTCTTGGGAGGGGGCGGGGGAGGATGAAAAGGGTTCGTGCAACGAAATGAAATTTAAATATATTGAACAGCTTGCTCCTTCTGCGCTTGAAAGTGCATTCGATTGGCCCAGATTCGGTGGCGAAATTTACCCTTTCGTTCCAACTTCAGCTAGCTTCTCCCAATCCCTTGGGAGTTGCGTGCAAAAATGAAAAATCATAAAATAAAGAAAACAGGAAAAGTACCCCCACCCCCAAAAACGGTGAATGAAGAAAACAGACATCTAATGGGTTTGCTGTGAAGAGAAAATCGGGCCCCTTCCACCAGTTAGTCCGATGTCGGCGAACGACGAACACCCAGGAAGAGGTACGTACTGGCCAATAGACGAAATTGGCGGTCGATTTGTTTTCTTCCGCTTCTGTTATTCTTCGGCTATCCATTTTCGGTACATTTCTATTTCCGTTCCGCCCATCGGAATGGCAGAGTGAAAGGTGCAACAGGGGAGGGCGGGCCGGCTCGAAAGTGGAAAAAGAAACTCCGAGAGCAGAAAGAGAAAGGCAGAGCTGGCGTTTGGTGATGTCACTCGTTCTACCATCGGGCGACGACACTCGATGCATCGATTTTTGCTCCAAGGAATCATCGCTAATTCGCAGCGACAAGCTTACGTCACACTAAATTTAGCCACGATTGACGATCGGCGTCCTTTTTCGGAACCCGATCGTAGATGACACCCCCGGCCGGCTGAAGAGTAGTGTTCACTGGCGTCTGTTGATTTTTGTTTAATTTCAAACAAACCTTGCCTTGCCCAGGGAAAAGCTCCTTCTCGATGTTTTATTTCTTTGAATTAAGTCGTATAAATATCGCGCCTGGAAATTCCGATTGGATGATATCGCTGGGAAGCGGACAGCGAAGGAAACGGAATAGCAAATGATCTGTGAAACAAACCCTAGTTTTCCTTTCTTTAGGCAATGTACGTAGCGTAAAGTAAAACGGCAGCAGAGCACGGTTGGTGTGGGAGACGAAGCAGGGCTAATGGAAAGCGGTTCAAAGTTCGTTCGAACTAGATACAAACGCTATACAAACGATCGCAAGCGAGATTTGGAATGTTGTTTCCATCAACATTTGTGTTGCTGGATATCCTACTGCAACTTCAGTTAAAATAATATTTATGCCACGATCTGCATCCGATCTGAATCTGTTCTTCGAAACTGAACTCTTTTTCAACCTGTTTACAAGCGATCGTTGTAGGCTTCATCCAACGTCTGGAAAACTGTACGATCGGTTTTCTTTTCGCAGCGATTTTGCTTTATGCAACTAGTAGTGGCTTCATCCTTGAAAACTAGTTTTTCCGTGTCGAAAAACATTGGCCAAAAGGTTAGGTTCGCTACGATTGTTACGATACCACCTTGTTGTATTTAAATATGGCTATAATATCGATTTAATATCAGAACCACAAAACGGTACTATGATGTGCGTGTGCGCTTGCTAACAATGTGTGCTGTAGGTTTATTTCCCACAGGAAATTTCGGTCACAAGGCGGGCGCATGTAACTTTCGCATGTAGTTTGCACTCCAGAATCGGTATGGATTTTTCGATTTTTGTTTCCAGTCTACACGATACATTCGTCTGCGCTATTTTGCGCTGTTGGCAGATCCTTGCGCGATACGCAATATACGCATACCGGCATATAAATATAATCGCTGCGAAGCATGCAACTGCAGATAACAAATTCGATGAACACGCGCCCAACGGAAATAAGCGAACCGCGATCTCAACAGTCTGTTCAACCGCGTGATTAGTCTTTTTTCTTCATCCTTCCAACAATTGTCGGTATTCGTGAGAAACGAACACACTAGTTCTGTTACGATAGTGCGTACAGCCAGACTCGTGAAGTTGATTGAATTGGTTCACGCGTTCTAAATGCCTTTCCCATTCTGCCAATAGGATTTAAGTTTTTTTATTAATGAACAGAATGACTGTCGTGTTTACAGCTCAAACATGGAGACTGCTAACCGGGACCGGGAGCTTAACTTTATTTTTAATCAAACAGACATTCGACTAGTCATGCCTCGGTGGTGGACTGTTTAGATAATTAAAATTATGAGTCATTGTTTTGAAGGGGCGCGACTAGAACAAGGAAAATATGCTCCTTGCAACATAGCTCCTGGCTTTCAGACGAGGCTGTTTTGTGTGTTCGTTCGCCTTGATGAAACATTAACATGCTTCACGTGTGTGAAAAAGCCAGCTAATCGCCTAAACTAATTTGAGTAGACGATAGTTATCATTTTTGGCGATGAATTTGGTCGGTAGCAACACGTTTTTGTTTTTCAATGTAATAATGATTTTAATATCAGTATTTAACCATTCAAATTAAACACGCCAACGACGCGCTTCTTCGCTCGGAAACCTCACCGGTGGCCGCGGTGGTACCTTCGTTTTTCTCCCGTGTATTGTTCTATGATTTTCCACATGTTTTGCTTCTTCGTAGAAGCTATCCAGTTGTCGAATTTCATTCGTTGATCAATATTTAAAACAAGCACACACCGCCCACTAGACGCGAGAGTCCCAATTTGACCAACCACCGTGATGATGATGATGGGTCCTATCATAGCTTTGCGCGGTGCATTGATTTTTTTCGTCTCGATTTTTGACATTCCTGTGCTGTAAGTCGTTATTTGTCATCTGTCACTGTGGGGTCTACTGACAACAACAGGGAGAGGGTCAAACGTATGAGGTAAGGCAGGTTCACCCACGCTGCTTGATGTCATGTTCGGGTGGGGAGTACTGTCGCGTTGGGTTATTTACCTGTCGTCGGGCCGGGAACTACCACTACTACTACAACTACCACTTTTACATACTAATAGCGTTGCCGGTGGTTCACCATGGGATCGAGACTGATGATGGCCGCTTTCAATGAAAATGGAGGCGCCTCCGCGCGGTTCCGAATTCGATCGCTCGTAGGAGTACGATCGAGGTTTTTGCTGTTTTTAGCGACCAACCGTTGAACACAACACCGTGGGCCATAGAGCTCCGTCTGCTGTGTCCGACTTTAAAGAGCAATACACAACTCCACCATTCATACACAACTGCACAATCCCCGGGCATGCGACCGCGAACGTCCAGCGTAGGTTGGAGTGTTTTGGAATGGTCTAGCAAGGCCTGTCGATACGACGATGCGATGTTACCTCTTGAGCAGAAAAGTGCGACAAGGCAGGGTTTTTTTCATTTTGCTTATCGCTAAGGTTTCGAAGGGCAGTCGGGAAGAGGAAGCTTTTAGCATCGACAAACCTTGGAAGAAAATATGGCCCGTACCAGAAATCTAGTCTTGAAAGAGAGAATAGTTAGTTAAATTTAACTTATGATATATTTGAACATGCAGTACACACACTGTCACATAGGTCTTGTCTATTGATATTTGTTTCGTGCTGTGATCTCAAACAACAGATAATGTTACGAATGGTCAACAAACATAATTAGTGATTGTGAACGTGCTTACTGGACAATCCGGTGTTTTCAATCCAAATACATAGACGAATGTTCTATTGCTGACGACTCAACATGCTCACGAGCATGTGTGTCCATCGTGGGCTATTATGCTGGGTTTGTTCTAATTTGTCCTGTGTGTGCGTGCGTGTGTTGTGCCGTTCGTTTCGATTCTCTCTCAAGACATTCGCCTTTAATTACCAATTGGGTACACGCTCTTCCCAGAAGCTCGGGTAACCCGAGGCAGCAGCAGAACGCAACGAGACTTGCCAGCCGGCAAAATTCCAGACCATGCTCTGCGTACACAAATCATTAGCTGTGTAAAAGCATGCCTCCCAACCATAACTGTAACATATTCGTCTTCCTGGCCTCCCGGGTCCTACGGGGTCCGGCCCCAATGGAAAGGCGCGGCGGTTAGCGAAGGGAGACCGGCCCGCAACAGCAGCAACAGCAGCATCGTTAGGTCTCAAGATCCGGTTGCGGCTGCGTTGCATTTCCTTCGGTAGCATAAACAAACCGAAAACGAAACGAAACGAAGCAGGAATCGAATGAACCGCGGAAGGTGAAGAAAAAAAAATATGGCTTTCGAGTGAAGGCAACGCAAAATAGAAACATCAATGCACTGATGAATGGTGGAAGTCTCGGCAGCCATCCCCTATTCCCGGCACTTTCCAAACCTTCCTCTTCGCGTTCGACCAGTTTATGCTAGCTGTGTGGAGTAGGCAATTATTTTTTGCACTGCACTTGGGAACAGCGCACAATGCAGGCCTGGTGCGCGATGTAAATGCTAGGCCGTGGACGTCTTCGTCGGTAAAAGTGCGGCAGCGGCAGCAGTAGATAAAAGAGTTGCAGACAAGATGAGAATGGCCCCATGGTGTACTCTCTATTGCCTCATCAGCGTAATCCACAATCGTTTTCAGCGCGATCTTGCGTGCATATATTTCCATGATGTGGGCGAACCTGGTCCGCGATCTGCGATCCACCAACCAACCACCGCAACCGGGCCCGGCTCAGAAGGCAATCCGAGGGCCATTATGTGGAACAAAAATAATAATCTTTCACAAAACAATCGGATCTGTTTGGTCTACCGTGATCGATGATCGATGCAGGAGGAAGCGAATGCGGTAGGGGGATGAAATAGTTTCATGAAATTAACTCCACGGTATTGTACTCCGTCCTTTCGCTGGGCGTCGGCATGCCCACCGGTTACGGTGGGTGGTGGGCGACGATGTTTGATACACTGTTTTTCCTTTCGATTAATCGAACGAAAACGGGAAAGATTATCTTTCCTCTCGGAAAATTGGTTCCAACGACGACCTACCGTTATGGTTTAATGGAGAGATAATGTGCTGCCGCTTCTTATGTTGCCTTTGCGATTGGATAACACTTTTCGTCTGTCGGTTGTTGGGGCACACGACCAGAAAGGAGGGCAGGGGAGGTCCCATGGGTGAAGTTCCAAGAAAAATGGAAAACGACACAGCGTTCCACCATCACTCCTCATCTTGCTGTGAGCCTGTGAGGCTTGTGACAAACTGCCTGTTATTAAAGAAAACTAAAATCACAACGATGACGTTACGCTGGATCTCATTTTTAACGTTCGTTTTGGTTGTGAGATTTTTCTCCCCATCCATCAGATCCATTACGTCAATCGACGGACGTAAGACTGGGTGAGTTGGTTTAAACTACGGTAATTATATACGTTTTAGGTTCCAACGCACATTTTCGCGTCGGTATCTTCCTTCAAAGCATGGGTTTGAGAAAACATTTAGGATGCTGGAATGTGTATATTGATGTATTTTCCTCAGATGGGAGTAGAAAATGTGATGGAAATTATGCAATCGACATCTTCGCCGCACAATACACACAACCGAGCGTCTCAAAATAGGATTGCCCAGTGCCACGCAAGTTTGATCTATGGGTCGGTTTTCGGAATTATCATCCTTTTATTGGTTCGTTTTAATTTCGTATTCGGAAAGTTGGCTTTGAAATTAACTTTATTGAAGTATTAGTTAGCGTCATCAAGTCAACAAAGAACCATTGCGATCGATTTCTTTTCTGTTGACCTTGCCCAGTTAGAATTTGGTTTCATCACGTCCGGATGTATTTGTTTGATGGACGAGAATCAAGAAACTAATCAACATTGCTTTCGAACATTTCTTTTTCTTAAACGAAACGGACCCAGTAGATGCTGGCGATAGAGAAAAAACAACAACAAACATTTTCAGCCAATTTCACTGCTTTGCTAACAGCAATGCAAAGGCTTGGTGTTGCTGAATCGGGAGTTCGGGGTTGGGACTCACATGTTGCATCGAAAATGCATAACAGCTGCTCTCGAGTTTTGAGATGAGGAAACACGTAACTACCACTTTATTCGTACGAGTGGAAGCAAAAAAAAAACCATGAAAAATAGGAGAAAACACCCGGCTGCATTTTCTGCAACGCTGCACAGGGCTGCAATACTGCTGCTCTCCTGATGATAGCGGTGTCATGTCGAAAAAGCATAGAAAATATTGAGCTCCTAATGGTACGTCTATGAGAAGAAACTATATTATACTTCATGCCGGAAGGAAATTGTGCAGATGTTGGGGGTATTGAATCATGTGCTAGAATTTTAGCCAACTTCCCCTCTGGTCATTGTGTTCTTCAGAGATCATTCTTCTATCAGTTATGTATAATATAAGGACCCTTATGTCTTGCGGTTCGGTTGTCCGTTTCTTCCTCTGGTTTTATTCTGTTGCGACTAACAGCTAAGACTGTTATTTCAAAGGGTTCTGCAAGCCGGTGGTTTATGGTGCTGTACACGCGACATGCGGCTCGTGGTTGAAACATTCCTTTTTTGACAAAAACTCGAGCAAAAAGTGTAGCATTCAATGCAGCAGCAAGTGTCGTGTTCAAAGCGAGGGACCTCTTGTTTATGTTGACAAACATTAAAATGGACATAAACTCGCCGAGTGGATAGATGGCTTGTGCCGGCCAAGAAACGTGGCACAACAAGAGAAACGTCGTTCGCGACGATGTGGTGGTCCGGTAGCATATTGCAGTGATCCACGCCCATTCATTCAAGTTGATCTCTTGAATGGGTAAACCTGTTGCGAAGTCTGCAGAGGGTCAGTAGTAGGATGGGTTAAAAGTTCTGCTCCAATGTTTTATCAATCAATGAGACAATATTCTAGTCGTTGTTTTGATCCTGTTTTTATTAGCTTCGGAAGATTTCTGTCAAACGATATCATAGTGCAAATTATTGGCAATCGAAGTGTATCTTACAGAACAAGCAGAGAATGTCAAGGCCGTCACACAACGTAAAAAAGTTTCTATTTGCTCTCGTTATCGTCACGTTTCATACTTTTTGTCAACATCTAGCAAGTTTTAAAGAAACAAGACATTGATGGTGTTTATTTTTCGATCCCAGTTTCCCGCGGACGTCCCTCTCTGTTTGTAGAAAGGGGTGCGCTTACGCGGCCACGTTTAACGTGGCGAGCTCCATCGGAAGAAGCTATAAAACGTCCCCGGAAAGCAGCGCAAGAAAGTTGTTTGATGTGCACGGTCCCCTGGAGTAGTTTATCACCAGGTTGGTCCGGTGTCTGGTGCACGTCTGGTAGCTCCCTCTCCGGGTTGCGCGGGCCTGCGCTTGCGCGAACCTTCACTTTCTCTGGCGCGATTTTCACCGGCATTTCCCCTAGAGGATGGTTGGCAGCGCGCGTCCAGTTGATTTGCCTATCTTCTGACACTTGGTGGATAGCGTGTAGTGGGAAGAAAACGGCTGGCTGCAATTTCCGAACAGTTTAGCTTCGGTCCAGCCTGCCTACGAAATAGTCGTCAGGTCTAGGAGTGTGAGAAAGTACCCCCGCAAGAATGTCGGAACGGGGACTGTAGCGAGAAATTTACGTACCAACGAGTGTTGCTTCGCTGACGGGCAGATACTTTCTCCTGAACCACTCCGAGGGAGAGGTCTGGTTTCGGTTCGAAGATGCCGTACCCGTAGGAGCGCCCCCGCGTGCACGGTTCGACACGATCGGGGCCGGACATCAGGTGTCGTAATAGCAGGGTCATGTCCGCGTCCGTATGCCAGTCACGACTCTATTACCCACGGAACAGTGTGAGCTTACATCGCTGCAGAACTTTGGTAATTTATTTTAAATCTGGTGGCAACACTTGATCAGTCTTCGAAGAAGAAAGAAGCCAAGAGGTATCAAGGTTCATGTATAACAAATCGTACAATCTTCTCGCCAGATCTCTTGATCGTGGCGATATCACTGCGCCTGTACACTCGTGAGTCACGGTTCGGGTCAATAATTTACACCTTTTAGGTGCACCTGTGAATTATCTTCACCTGCATCTCTGCATCGACCTTTTTGGGTGGTCTAGGAGTCACATGCCTTTCTCTGGGAGATAAAGCCTTTGATATAAAACACTTCAGTATTAGTCAATTCGGATCATTCCTGCCGAATGGTATTCAAGAACGGCTTCATAATCTGGTATTTACTTATCTATACATTTACCAAGATGCTGCTTACGTTTCTGCCCGAATTGTGTCAATAGACGACGGCACCGAACGTCCCCAGCAGGAAGCATTCGAAATCATTACGTCATGCTGCTACAGCACTTGTTGTGGTTTATGTGCATAAATTACGACGATCTACTTGGTGTTGGTTCAGCATAAGGGAGGTGATAGAGACAGAGGATTAGTAGAGTGTCACATTTCATGTAGGTAGATTTTGTTCTCAAATGTCCGGACAAAATGTAGGAGTAAGTCAGTTCTTTATTGCTAAATCATCAGTAGGGCACTCCTATTGTGACGTGTCGGTTATTCTTTGCTATTGCTCTGTGTCACGTCCTACGAAGCATGCGGTATGTGTCTTCTATCCCGCCTTGAAAACACCTGATAGCGTATTGTTATAATAGGTGAAGATCACACCTTTACTCTGACATTTGATGAAATTGAGCTTGGAGTGAAACAAAGTTGTTACTTCCTACTCACCCTTACACATTGAATATGAGACATTCTACCATTCCACCAGAGCATCGAAATCGATTTCATGCGTCGTCTGAACCAGGAGACACGTTTAAGCACTTCAAATACTATGAATGAACGAATGCTAAGTAACTATGGTTATATTAGAGCCGTTCCTTCCCATCTGCTTCTTTTCCACGTCACCACGCAACCGGAAACTCGACGCGCATGTATCGGGAGGGTAAAGTGGTAAGCAGTGTTGGTGCTACAATAACTCAAGTCCGGAACTCACGATCGGGCGTCCGGTGGAAGGAGCGAATTCCTTTCGTTGTTGCGGTTTACTCGCCACGTCTCAACAATCCATTGGGCTGGCGAATGTGATGGCGAAGGAAAATGAGCCGGTTGAACGATTGGCCGTTTTGCCCGGAATGGAGTCGGTGGTGTGCAAAAATTGCAATCGAACGGAAATTATCATACCAGACAGCACCGCGGGACCGCTTCGGCCCCGCCATCCGGTTTGACGAGTCACGAAGGGCTGGCTTATATTTCCTCTCCGTTTTGTTGCATTTGCTGCTGGGTTGATTGAATGGTTTGATCGCCATTGCTTGAGTATATTCGCCCGAGGATCGCCGGATTTGTCGACGATGATCGATTATCTATCCCTTCGAATGAACGGAAAAGTTGCTTTATTGGTACTGGTAGACAGCTGGGCGGTGGTAGCTCCTTGCTTGACCGTGCTAGTCGCGAAACTGTAGTTTAATTCAATTAATTAATATCGACTAATCGTTCAATTATTGCATCGTTGGGCTGCGAGAGGGAGAAGGATCCAATCAAAGCAATATAACGAATGCCAGGAATATTCTCCTGACAGCTGTCAAATGTCGTTGGCAAATGTATGGCCGCATGTACGGTTCATTCCACGACTCGTTCAACAACGTTCGTTTGAAAAAGTTTGTTTATTGCTGAAATTGCAACGGTGGGCGTAGGTCTCCATAAATTTAACGATTTAACCGACTCGATACGGTATCTCAGAACGTACCCGAAGGCTGCGGAGGATGGCGTATTTTCGATGACAGAATTTTTGGTGGGTAATAATCTCAAAGTTAGTGTTTTCCTCCTTCTTTTCGAAATCGTTAGTTAAATGGATTTACTGGCAGTATTTTAGCCAACACCGCCTCGTTTCGTGTATCATCGGTGCACGTGAAAAAGGGGAAGTCGGTGTCGACAATGACATAATGTATATTCGAGTAATAAAATTCGCCACTTTTTTCTTCGTTCCTGCTGTAGTATCAGATTTCCCCTAAAGTGCAAATTTCAATCATCATGGCGTGGCCTGGTTCTGCAGACCTCAACCAGACCGGCCCAAAAATCACGCCCAAGCACTGTTTTGATGTTGTTTTATTCTGTTCCGTGCTTCGAGACTCGGGCATGTCCGAAACCTCGCAAATAAGCTGAAGCGATGTAAACGCTAATAACGTTTGGACAAACGAGACATGTTAGTGACCGTGCGGGCGAGAGTGTATGATGTGTGCAATGGGAGTGGCAGCTCTTGACATTGCAAAACTACACCCGTGTCGTATCGCAGCCCTGTTATTGACACTTACTAGAGGTTAAGGTTTGCAGTTTTTAATTGTCGGCAAGCGGCGAGTCTCAGGTGGTGTTATACAACATACAAAAAAGGAGGACTACTCCAAATGTCACCAAGAAACGGATACGCCTGTCGACATTATTCCGTTTTTCATATTCCTAATTAAAAGCTCCGTCATTTTTGAGCACACAAATTGAAATACTATTTCCCATCCCATGTGTATCATATTGTGTGATGGAATCGAGTCGTCTTGACCGAAAACCATATCCAAGCAATACTACAGGGTGGTTGAAAGTAGACAACATATTATACGACCATCTTCACGATCAGTATAAATTGTGGGACAGTTTTGTTGTTGTTCCATCTTCTTTTACCACGTCCATGTACAGATTGACGCTCTTCATGATGGACATATATATTTCTTTCGCCGTTTTCTTGTGTCCCATGTCAGAGCATTAAGACGTTCACGATCAGCTCCGTCAGCTAAGATAAACAATGGGATATTTACATGCATGCCAAAGGAGATAGGGCATTAATTTTGCGTATTATGTCGAGAGAAATTTTTCGTCTCACCAAAACGCGCGACCTGAAATGAAGGCGTCTCGGCTGAAGCTTAAGTTATAATCAACTGCGCTTCCTCCTACCGATCATCTGACATTCAGCGCGGAAAGTTCATCTGCGATGCGCCTTTAGGAGGGAGTGTTTGTTAGAGTAGGGTTTGTGATACTTTCGATGGCTGCTGCACCTGGGAGCTGATACTCATACGAGCCCCAGAGCGATGGAAGCACCTGAAACTGATGGCATCTCTCCACGCTGCTGATGATAATGTTCATCTGAACCTATCTGTATCCATCCATCCCTCTTCTGCTACGGCGGGCCGGTGTGTGCGTGGCTGCAACTCGTTAATGAGCGGTGGATCGGTTTCGTTCCAAACATAAACTATGCTCTCTTGCCCTAGCCGGTCCATGTTGTCCGCCTTATCCTGTCCCCCCTTCGTTGCAGTTGAATCACCAGCATGTACACCGGGGTCTTTTTACATGTCGGGGAAGCTCGGGCAAGTCAAGTCATGCATCTACCCCACGGTACAGTTATTCCTGGGTGCGATGTATCTTTCGATTTTTTCTTCCCTCACTCTTTCTCGCACTCTCTCTATTTCCTTCCTTCTCTTTATTGCCTCCAATCGCACCTCCCAACGCCGTGTGGTATTTCGGAGGAAAGTTTATTTTTAAAATCGTCGAACGAATTCGTCCCCTTCTTTCCTAGTCAGTTCCAGCTGAGGCGAAGCAGGGAGGGGTCCCAGATCGTCATCTCACGCACAGCACAGTATAGAGGCATCGAAAAGCTGTGCTTGAGATGCACAATTAATGCATGTGGACGCACACACCCGGCGTGCGACTTTATTTTTACTTTTTGCATCATTTTCCTGCCTAGGAGCATGCACTAGGCACATGGCGGCGAGTCAACCGAATGGTCTGCTTCTGAGTTCGGGGAAAATCAACTAAACTTAGTTTCCAAAATTGTCTAAAATCGATGTACACGTATAGCTGGTTCTATACGTGTAATAGTCTTAACTCAGTTGATTTTCGCTTGAGAACAATACAATGTCGATGTACGGCAATGTACTGAACGCCGCTTTACGTTGAGATGTGATCACGTTTTATACATGACAGGAAGTATAAAAATACTGCCCAGAGTCAAACTTGTTGCAACATAAAAACATGACTGCACAGGAAAGAGGCTCACCAAAAGAAACATGATGTTATTGTGGCATGTACAAACATCATAAGCATGATTAATCCCAACAGGCGAGTAAACACGTCGTCAAACGACCCACGGGTTACTGGACAAGCGTGACACTGTATGACAGATGAGTACAAATCGGATGTGGACGTTTCCTGTGTCGTAATGGTGGATGGAAATGAAATAATACTCAAAAGGAAAACAGTGGATTTTCAATTTCCGACACGTGTCGCCCCGAGGAAAACACTAAACAACAATTGTGTGAATGAGAAATTCCTGCTTCAAGAAGTGACCTACAGTTTTCTCCGTGAAAACGTTGGATATGGAAACTGTAGTGAAATTAGGTTAATCAATGCATATAATATAATAAAAGGGTGAAAATTACGAACGGACGAAGCAACGTTTTTGTGCAGCGATCATTTTCTCGGTGGAGAAAAGTTGGTCTACAACGCCGAATGCGGCTTTATCATTTTTGCCAAAGGGCGTTTCGACTGCAGCAGCGCAACCAACTATTTGGCATTGGCTTTCCTCTTTCGGTTGAATTTTCTTGTAATTAAATTTAAATAATATACAAATCAGTTTGAACCCCCATGGTGGGCTAAGGCGATGGGAAGAAGCGGATGGTGGCTAAGAAGCAGACTCTCTGACAACCGTTTAAAATCATTTTATGCTTTCTTAACGAATACGCCCACTTTCGCCATTTCATGAAAAAGCTTCATTCGAAGCGCAGGTGGAGTGTATAAAGTGGCGTAAAATGCAGCAGCCAACCCTCACCCAGTGGAAATGGTACTTGAAGCCGAGATAGAGAGTGGGGGCCGCTGCGTAGCATTGGATTATCGATTTATTTCGACCGACGAAACGACCCCGAAGCCGCCGGATGGAGTCGCGCTGCACTAGGTTAACGAATTGGCATCAGCTGGTCGGGAAAGACAAGACACGATTGGTATGCAGGTATAGAAAACTTTTACCGGCTAAAATTTCCCACTGCGCTTGAGGCCACCCGTTCCAGGTCTTCCTAGATTGGGTGGCCTACAAATCCTCCGTATGCAGTAAATACATAAAATCGGACGAATCTGTGGAACTGTGCAAGATTCACGCCGTTGGACTGTGGAGTTAATTGGAAAAGTTTTCTTACCCCGCCTGGGAAAAGGTTACGATGTTGTAAATTAGGATTGAGTACAGCACAGCGCGCATCAGGTTAGCTCAGCCTAGCCGGTTCAGCTTGATAAGAATTTCAATGAGTAAATCAAGTCGTACATAAGTCTTCGTGTTATAGAGTTGGGATATATTCTGTTGCCCAATTTCACTCTGCATTCATATCGGGTCTGCTCATTAGCGCTGGTGTAATCACCAACAGATAATAGGAGAAGAATCACCTAAGAAGTGCCAATTTCGGTTACTCTTGCATCGATTGTTGCGTCCCGGAAAGATTTCCCGCATAAAACAGCTTGTCATTAGTTCGCGTTACGCGAAAGTGTTTACATTTAAGCCGTGGCATGATTAATGATGCATATTCATAGGGCACAACTAGGCGTCAACGGCCACTGTGTAACGGCGGTGCTAACGAAAGGTAAACAAACTCGCCTTATCCGCTTAAAGAACGGGTCAAAATCGGGTCTCACTTGTTTCCGACAACGAGCAACGTCTCGTTTCCGTTCATAACGGATCGTTCACCTTTAACCCGGACCACTTGACTTTTGTGAGAAATCGGTGAGGGATTTTTGAGGTTACCATTTATTTACACCCGGCTAGAGGGTACAGGCTATAGTGGCTTTGATTCGGAACCGACCCGTAATTATGCCAATGAACGCCACATCACGCACGCACGCCGAACTACGGGTTTTCTTTCGTAGTCTCAATCCGTGTCAGCAAGGCAGGTTGGGTGGATCATTCTGAGCTCGGAGGGAATGCGGTACCTTTTCCTTGCGCGGTTTGATTCCTCGCTTTTTGTCGTGATGTCGTTCAGCTACACGTGAAAAGTTCTTCAAGGACACAACCTCCTGGGCAGTCTGTCTTCCCGAATCGAATTTAAATGGATGGCCGGTGCGGGCTGGAGAAAAATAAAAACACCACACTTTACGACCTTGCCATCGCGAGTTGACATACATACACCAGTAGGCGGGCGTCGTTGGGCGCAATCCTATGTGACACAACCAAGGGCCCACCCAACCATGCCTGAAGTATGCTACCTTTTCTTAGTTGGTGGAAGTGGTGTGTAGCCTTGTCACACTTTCCCCCGCCCATTGTTTCGGCAACCATATCGTCCATGCCGCTTTGATGGCTGTTGACAGCCGTTGGCCATATAGTGTTGGAGCCTTCCAATTACATCGCTCTCTCCCTGTCGAGAAAACAGACCTCCAACTGTTCGCGTAACAATGGACAGATTAATCTGTCGCCCTTCCTTCTGATGTCTGCTGATTGCAGCTGGTTTCAACGGTTTGGGGTCTGGGGACGGTTGCGATACGCAGTGAAACAACATCGCAAATTTGATTATGTCACAGTGAGAAACTATTTATCATTATATACCACACAATAGGCTGCTTCCACAGTAAAATGTTTCCAAAGGGCTGGGAGAAAAATTGCAAATGCCGGTGTTCAGAATAAAAATAAAAAACAAAAGCCACTTATTCAAATAACCTATTATAAAATTTAACGTATCCTTACCTTCTTCGGTTTTCTTTCAGGCCAAACAGAAATCCTCGGTGAGATGGCTGCTATCGAAAGCGTATAACAATCGTGTGCCAGAGATTCTGAAGGATCCGTTCTACCGGGACCATGACGGGCTGGACCATCTGAAGCCCCAGATCGTGGTCGGGTTGGGCAATGCGTCGATCTACTGTCAGGTGCTGAGTAATATCTACTCGGACCCGAACTACCAGAGCCTGAACCACTGGTCGATCCTGCAGACCCTGTCCCGGAAGGGCGTGCCGCTCAACGAGTCTGGCGATCAGCCGCTAACGGAGACGGTCCTCATTCAGACAAATCCTCTTAGAATTGTAAGTTTCTTCAAGGGCAGATTCTTCAGGCAGCGTGTTAATTACTTCCATGTTTCCTTTTTACTTCCATGTTTCCACTAGAATGCACATATGACTGTGATAGAAGCGCTAATGGTGTTATACGCTAAAGAAGTGGCTTCCAGTGGAAGAATTTCCAGTGCTTTAGAGAGGTATGCATGTTAGCGGACTTATGCCTTCTTTCTTAACATCACAACTTACATCGGGATGCAGCTCTGTGCCGGAGCATCGGAATAACGAATAGCGACGTCGTGCATTAAAACTAAAAGAAAATCTGCCTGTAATGTAATACCGCCTACCGAACATGTTGATGCATCGCATGTCTTTGAAGGCAAATGAAACCATCCGTTATCCTTCAGACATCGGACGGTTTTTCTGCGAGCATGAGGATAATGTGTGCCGGAAGCTCGGATTATCGATTCCACAGCAGTTCGCGCTCGTCGCCTGCCATAGTAACGAGCGCGTACAGTATACGAAGTCTCCTGACGAGACTGGTGGCTCCTTATTCTTAGCCCATGCCTGTGTGAACGTATATGCTGCAACTGTGTTGGGTTTCATGTGGTGCCCTACATTAAAGATTTCGCTAATGTACGTCCCAATTCGCTGTACCCATTCGTTTGACGTAGTACAGTAGATTTGGTCGCTAGGAAAGGTCACCTTTCTTTGTGCGTCTGTTGAATTGTGTGAGCCTTCAAGCTACTGCCTGACTGGCAGTCATGGAATTTAAAAGGTGTGGTTCCGATAGCTATTACCGTTCTGTGACGATTAATGAGTCGTGAAATAAGAACAATTGTTTTACGGCACATACTCTCTCTCTCTCCTCGAAGTGTAAGAAGGCATATTTCCTCTGTGAACTGTTGTACTTTTTCCTTCTAGCTGACTGTGTTCGAGAAAAACCTTGGTTTACCGTGCCTCAAATGCTTCTCATTTCTTGCATTTGAACTAGTTTTCTTGAATAAATTAATGAACATGAATCAGAAGCTGACCATGGCAACTGCGCAACATATTCGCAGATCCCACTCAGAGACTCGCATTAGGTGTACCAAATACAAACTGAAACAAGTTTTGTTATTTATGCTGATGCTTCTGATCATATGGCAGGTGTTGGTGGCGTTGTTCAAGTTCGAATTCGAGATATCGCAGGATTTGTGTGGACATTCTTGAGACACATTTATGGCAACTGTGACTATCGCGCAGGTGGAAGACACGACCAAAAGCCATAGCAGTCTCCCGGTAACAGAATGACCGGGTAGAATGTTGACTGCTAGCTACGCGTAGGTTCTTTTATTTATATATTGATTTGTAGTTCTCTAGAGTCGGATAGCTTATAAAAGGAGGTTCTGATCCAATGGTCGTATGTACCAACGACAGATGTCTCTGGGTGTACGTCCAGAGAAAGAGATGCCGTTGTTGGCTGCCCTTGAAACAATATATATAGCAACCCACAAATCATCTGAGATCAATAATTATTACCCTCCTCGCCATGTAGAGAAAACGACCTTCCGCCGCTTTCGTTTGAGTGAATGTTGGCCATTATGAATGCTCGAACATGATTTTCATTCCAATTTCAAACAATACTGTTCCGACATCCAGATTGTTCACACAACACAGATCTTTCTTACCCCCAAGCATTTACTAATTTTGTCATTTTCTATTCTTCGTTTCGATGATTTAGAATTTCTGGCCGTAGTGTAGCGCCAACCGTTCAGCATCATGAAGCTGCCTTACTGAGTTGGATTTCGCACGTATGTGGTGCACTGAAGAAACGCATCGACTACGAAATGACAACAAATGGGGGCAGTGGAGCTGTGGACGAATACGTAAGTACGATGGCGTCTTTCTTCTGAAATCCTCTTTTATTTCCATCCCCATAGGGCACATGATATTCTCCTGTTTGACTTTGTTTCACCCAAATGTTTCTCCACCCTTTCAATCTTTCTCCCACCGTAGGGTCAAACGCACCAAAGCCCGAACGTTCCACCTGTACGAGATTTTCGTGAACTATGCGACGGTGTTTGTCTGGCTTATCTTATCTCGTACTACTGTCCCAAACTAGTTCCTTGGCATAGCGTTAAATTCAACCACGTACCAACTATCGAGGTAAGTGTAAGTTTCTTTTTTTTTCCTA
>JAOEFI010000007.1:19045031-19090793 GCA_034621735.1 Anopheles plumbeus | reverse complement strand
CACGATCGTCGTCATTGCTCCATTGCTGGCATTGTCTCATTCTTACGGCCACGATGGCTCTATTCGGGCGGATAGGGCTAGATCAGCTGTTAAATCGGTGCATATTTTACGTTTTCAAAACCCTTCTCGTGGTGCTTTTAGGTGATAGCATTCCAGCTGGTCGACCAAGCAATTGGGAAGAGACACGCAAGCCCAGCTTTTCAGGTAAGGCTTATCGAGATTTGTGTGAATCGTTTCTTATGCGAGGCTCCTATTATAGCTTCTCCAACCGATCATCCCAAAATCGTGCTTGTTTCATATTTCATTTCGTTTTTTTAATGCTTTCAATTGCGAGTAGCTACAATTTCAGTGAATTAACTTTTTTTAAACGCAAAGTTTCTGTCCTTCTACTAACTACAAGTACATATAGTATATTATAGTTGAATCTATGTGAATCAATTGTGTTTGAACCTCCTTCTCGGCACAGGACGCCGGTCTCGTCGGAATTCATTCAGCGACGATTCGCAACTGACGATTGAAAACTTCGGCGGGTCGCAGGATCAGCTAAACACAGTGGGGCGCTTTGATCGCGAACGCAAAATTTCCAACACAAGCCTGACGTCAATTGAACAGGTGGCTCCGACCCGGTCATCGCTAGCTGATGCGCGCGGCTCGATCCAGTTCGGGTACGACACGGATTCCGGGAATGAGAAGCAAGACCGTGACACGGAGAAACCTCTGGGCAGCAGTGGTGGCACATTGCGACGCCACAACAGTACCACTCTACATTCCAACAGCACTACAATGGGCGGTTCTGGTGGTGGCGGCGGTGGTGCAAGTGCTTGTGGCTCGGTTGAGCGAGATATTGTCGATGGAGACAGCACCTCGACGCTGGGAAGTGGCGGTGGAATGCCAGTTGCAGCAGCTGCTGCGCTTGTCGCTGCGGAAGTTGAGTTAACTCCTCGCCGGAAGACATCGTTCGCAACGCTACCAAACACTACAACATGGCAACAGCAAGCTATAAGTGTGCAGAAGATGGATGATGTCGGTGAGTAATGAAGGCTATGAATGTGTTTCAACGAGGCAGAACTTATATAGCTGTTCCCGGTTCTTTTTCCTCAGACGACGCTCAGCCACTGGAAGATGCAACGAAAATCTCCACTATCAAGTTGAAGCTGGAAGAGAAGCGTCGTATGATAGAGCAGGAAAAGCGGCGCGTTGAATTCGCCTGGTCGAAGCAGCTACAAACGGTTGGCAAACAGGCTTTTTTGCAAGCAATTAACAAGGTGAGGGTGAGGTAGCACCGGAACCGAGTGGGAATGGTAGAACGTGTGGCTAATTTCATAATCTTCAACAAAAGTTGTCCCATGAGAGCTTTCCTAGTGGAAATAGAACCCGCATGGTACCACATTTGCCGGACCTGCTCCGAAAAAACATAAAACATAAGTTCTCATGTTGGACCGACACTGATGTTGTTATCGATTGATATTTTGATTTACTCCTCCTTTGTATATTTCGTTAGTGCGTCAGTAAAAACGTTTGGTTGCAAACTTCTTTTCTCGGTTCCAAGTTTGGCACAAATTTTAGTGTTGTTAACATTTCCCTACTGCTGTAAACTGCTGTAAAGTTACTGTTATATTTTAATTGAGTATCGCTAACCCTGGTGTAGGCAGCAACGTTTGGTGTTGGTACAGGTGTATTTACGCAGATCTGGTCTTTAGTTGGTGAACGAAAGCTGTGGTTTAAACGTCGTGCGATTCCTTCGACCCTTCCCCTGATGCGTTGCAACTCACGTTTTTTATTCAACCGCTCGCTCACTCCTTGCTTTTGATTCAACTCATTTATTGCGATTGACTTTCATTTCCACGACATTCAGTGCGTTTTAGTGTTCGCTGTGATCAGTCAGCTTTGACTTAATGGTTTATGTTTTCTAAAAACATGGAGATCATTTGCTTGGTATTATTTGGCTATATTGTACTATACTGTACTACTTGTACGAATTATTTAGAACTTAGAACTCTTGATAAAGTACTAGAATACTTTTTTAATTATAGATCTCGTGTTTAATTTCAATTGCTTCGCTATGCGTTTCTAGAGTCACACTTTCTCATTTGGCGCTTCGCTTCATTACAAAACTACACTTCTATTTAGAAGAAATAGATTTGTTTGCAATTTTTGTTAGGTATTTAATTTCAACCTCTACAGGAACGAGTGTGCGTGAAAGTGTTGCCGCATTTTGAATTATATGTTCACTATCCATGTCCATGTTTAAATAAGTTTATTTTCTTTCATTTCGTCCTTTTTGCTGCGCCCTCCTGTAACCGAAACAAATAAAACAAAAACAATGTCAACCAAAATCAACACTATGATGTGCTCGTGCGGCGTGATACCCACAACCCCGGTTGGAAACCGGGGACGGACACATTACATCCCTTTCACCAAAAACTCATACAACCGATTACGTATGTGTGCGTGTGCGATTGTTGTAAATATGTGACCCGCCACCGAAACAACTCGGTACCAAAACCGAACCGAAAAAAAACAATCACCAACCCACCTTCTTTGCCACCTATCCGGGTCCGTACTTCACAACACACTGCACTGTTGCCCGTGAATACCACGCGACAGATTAAAAGTGGCAGCAATGTCGCCGGCGAGTCGGAATCCATCTCGAAAGAATCGAACGACGGGGCTGCGGTAGTAGATGATGAGATTGTAGTAGAAAAGGTGGAACGACCCTGTTCCCTCAAGGTACTGTTGGCGTAATACTGACTTTGGGTGTTTCTATACTTTATCACATTTAATCCTATAAATTTCGTTTACGGTATTTAAAAAGCCAAAACGGTTGGAATCCAAATTAAATTTTCTGTTGGCATTAGGTCGTCTCTTGGAGGTAATTCTCGCTAACAGTATTAAATAGACATCAAATCAAATTCGGTTCATTTACTGCATGGGCTTATTCTGTTTTAGTTTTAACTTAATTTTATGTTTTCAAAGAGACCCCCTAATGATGGAACATAGAGGAAAGCTACTGGGTACTAATTGATATAATTATGTTTTGTGTTTTTATCAATCTTTGACACCGTATACATATAATCAGGATTTGGATGACCACAGCAAGTATGAGCAGAAATGGAATGCACAAATAATCGAACCGAAGAGGACTCCCGATCTGGAGAACATGGACCTGGAACAGTATCAAGTAAATAACGCTACCAATTACCCTACCCTTGTGTTTTTTGTTTTGGTTGAATGCTTATGTTGTATTCCTTTTTATCATAATAACATTGTATATTCCACTCTTTTATATCATATTCGCCTAACTAATTTGGAAGCGTCAAATATGAAATTTTAATCGCTCGTTTCGTTTACTTTCACATTTTTTCTCTCTCCCTCCCGCTTTTCATCCCTGTTTGAACGGAAACAAAATCTCTGTACTTCCCTACATCCCGTCGCTTGTACGTGACTGGTTCCCTTTGTCGTGTGCGATCCTTGATTGGCATTTACTAATCCCAATTTCATCGAACTGTCGCCCCGATACCAAAACTCACCCTCAACCGTTCGGCTCTCGATTGGTCGAATGAATCCGCCGCTCGCATCTGTCGCTTCATTCTCATGCTCGCTCTAACAACAACCGGGGCCACCAACAACAACATCAACCAAAATAAATACAAAACATTCGCTACCCAATCAAACGCAAACAAACAGCAAAGCATTTCGAAAATGAACTCCAACTTGCACGATATTCAGGCGGACATACAGCGTCTCACGCAGCAGCAGTCTCAAATACAGGCCCAAACGCTGCAGGCGCAGCAGCTCCTGCATGCGCAACAGATAGCCAATCTGCTCAATCAGGTAACTTAAGCTCCATCCTTTGTTCGCATAATAACACCTACCCTCGCACATTACATCATGCATTCATTTAAAGAGAACATACATCATGAATCACAGTTATACATTCGGCTGTATATCGATACAGAATAATTGCTTTGTAGACCACTCTTACATGTGATAATGAATGTCCTCAAATCAATTCGAAGTCCTCAGCATGCAAAAATAACATTCTTGATTGATGCAACTGATGCATTATAATTGAAATAAATATTGAGAATAGAACAAGTTAATGGAATGCATGTTAATTTGTATTTTTGTATCTTCGTAGCAGTACGGTTCGCAGCAAAGCATTCCAACCACAGCATATCGCCCGATGAACACACAACTGTTCGGTTCTAGTCCTCACCTGCCGCAACAGCAATCGTCGCCGATCAACTATGGAATGCGGCCGCCTAGCCGTGATCCGTACCTGCCGCAGCAACAAACAATGCAGTACATCAACGAGCAGGGTCAGTACATGCAGCAGCAACCGAATTATGGCTCGGGTCTCCAACAGCCACATCAACCACATCCCACCAGTCATCATCTAGTGTACAGTCGAGAGCAGAGCCAGACTCAGCTGATCAGCAAACAGAACGGTGGAGGACAGTACCGTACCATGGGCAAGGAAAGCCACCAATACTCTTCCAATCCGTATTTAAACATGGAACATCATCAGCAGCAACCGCAGCAACCGCAGTTCTACCATCAGGATTCGAATCACTACCGGGATCCGTATCTACCGCAGGAGATGAAGGAACCTCCACAGCAGCCTCATGGTGGACAATTTTTCCTACACGATAACAACTCAACGCCACCCCAGCCGATCCAGCGTCGCACGTGGGCCCAATCGGCGGCAGCAGCAGGAGTAGCCCCGGGAGGATCACCGATCATCCCGGGGGGTGGTGCCAACAGTATGGTCGACGTGAACGCGTGGAACCACGGTCCCAAGGGTGGCATCGTGGGTTACAATAAATCGCCGGCTCAAAGTGGAGGGTTCTCGCTCCATCACAACGGTGGAGGAGGTGATGGCGACAGCGGGTATGGCGGTGGACATGGCCGCGTTGGCAGCGGCGGTAGTGGTGGTAGTCAGCAGTCATTCCAAAATCTGTTCGAAGTGCACCATCCGCACCACACTCTTGGACAGTCGGCAGCCAGCCCTCAGCACAGCAAGGTTCGCAATCAAATATCGCAGATGATGATCAGCAACGGAAATAGTCCCTCGGGTGGTGCGATGACGGGCGGAGGAGCGCCGCACGATTATCGTGATAATCGAAGCATGCCGTTGTCTCCGCCCATTGACGATATGGCACCGCAGAGCATTTCGTTCATCGGAGACGAAGATACGGGAGACGTCGAGGTGAACACCTCGAAAAGCGGGGTAGGGAATAATGACAGTTTCAGTGCACGACAGCAGCAGCTCGAGGGTTTGTATGGAAATAGCAAGGGACCCGGGGTTGCCAGTCACCGGAATAGTGTCGGTGGAAACGTGCAGGAGCTAGATAAGCACCTGAGCAAGCTGAACATAACTAGCGGAAATCGTACTTACAGAATACCATCGCCGACGCGACCCAGCTTGAATTCGAATAGTTTCCATGTAAGCATAGAACATTCCATTGTCGTTCTACGGCCTAGATCCTAGATGGTTTACATAGTGAATTTGATAAACTATACCATGCTTTGTTTTTTCAGGACCCACAAGAAGACCTGAACGAGAAAGGATTCTACATCTCGTTCGACAATGAACAGCCGAAAAGGCCAAAGCCTCCACTGCGGACAAAACGCTCGCCAAAGAAGGACAAACCGCTCGCCGGTGAGTCTGCCGAGAGTGAGAAACGTCGTGACAGTCTCAGTGACAAGACTTCACCAAGAGGTATGTTGATTTTCATTTAGCAATTTCGAAAGAAAGATAACCATCAGTCGTAGCAGTTTCGACGTCTTCTGACATTTGGAAGTGTCACGACTGTGCCTACTTCCAACACCCATGTTCATTTTCACTCCGTTCGTTGTGCGGAAGGAGCGTGCTAAGAAGAAATCTTTAGAATGAGCTCATGCGGAACGGCAAGCGAAATGAGGAGTTTCATATTGAACCCCTTTAGTTTTGGGACAACGGGTGCATGTGCGCAGCACAGCAGCAGTCAATAAAAATTAACTTTCTTTTTCTCCATGCACTTACTATTTCCTTCTATCTTTCTCTTTCATAACCCTTTTCACGCTATCTCTACCTCCTTTTCCCTCTATATTGCCCTTGGATCGCGTGTCGGAAAGTAGAAACCAATGCCAACAACTTTGGAACGTACAGTGTCAAGACGGCGAACAATTTCTCGAGCAGCTTCAACGAGGAACACAACGCGGCGCACACGCGGAAGAGCATCATCGCTGATAACAGTGGCTCGTCGCCTTTCGAGCCGGTGCTACATAAGGTAAATGTTGCCGGTACTATGACCATGCATCACCAGCAGATGGTGATGGATGGTGGTGTTCGCCAAGGGGTAGAGAATAACGGGCTGAGCCATAACAACAACCATGGCCACTACAGTAGTCACAATAACAGCAGCGATGCGTACGGAAGTGAGGCGGAACGGAAGGCAAAGATTGTCATTGATGTTTCAACCGATCAGGTATGTGCCGAAGCAAAGTTCCTTTAGAATCTCAGTGCGTGAGTCGCATGGAAGATGTGACCGATGGTAATTTTTCTCTTGTTTTCTCCTAGAACTCTGTCGACGAAATGGAACGGAAGAAGGAGAAAATCATGCTTCTATCGCTGCAGCGGCGACAGCAGGCCGAGGAAGCGAAGGCACGGAAAGAGATCGACGCAATGCAGCGGCGTGAGAAGGAGCGGGAAAAGGAGGAGGAGCGCGCCCGGAAGAAAGAAGAACAGTTTGCCCGCCGCCAGGCGATTCTCGAGGCACACAAACTCAAGAAAGCCATCGAGGAAGCGGAGAGAGAAGTAAAAATGCGATGTTTTGCAATCACTTTTCACTTTATATATACAAGTGTACCATTGTGTCGAATCCAGGGAAAGACAATCGATCGAGAACTACAGCTGAAGCATCAGCACTACCAGCAGCAGCTCCATCATACGCAGCATTCGACCCCGACACCGGTGGCGAAGATGCGAACGCAGAAACTGAGCCGTCCGCGACCGAAGACCATTCACGTCGAGTCCGGATCTGTTGATCTTAGCGAAGCCTCAAGCCTCAGCAGTCGGGGAAAGAAGGGCTCCAACTCAAACTTAACCGGTAAGTGCCGGAATTCCATCTTCTACACTTAGACATGTTACGGTTAAAACAACACCTCGGCCCGAAAACATGGCATCACTTCAAATGGCTGATAATGAGCCAGAGCCGTTCCCATTTATTAGCCACTCGTAACTGTATCAGTGTTGGTTTTATGGTTTTGTTTGATTTTATTAATGTTTAATTTTGCTTCTTTTCTGTATATTTTTTATGTGTCATGTTTTCTTATTTTTATATGCTGAATCGTTTGTCCGAATTTATGTGTGTTCTGTGAATCCTGTGCGCTATTTGTTGTGTCGATGATCCACACGACGATCTCCTGACGACATTGAACGCCCGACGTCTGGCTCTATCTAGGTCTCGGTATGCATAGCGCATCGAACACGATACGCCGCGACTACTACCGGGGATCACAGGATTCGCTTGCAATCAGAGGTAAAGTTTTGTTTTGTTATTCTCTGTTGTTTCATTTGAATAATCTCGCCGCTGTTCGTGGCTCGCTGCGGATGATGAATTATGAGTTAGAAACTTTCTACGGGTGCAGTGTTATCGTGTACGTATTTAGCGGAATGTTTGTATTGTGATGTCGGATTCCATAATCGATGGTTGGCCATCTAGTCCAAGTGGTGTCTGATTCCAAGAAAAGTCTAACGGACAATGGTGGCTGCTGTCACTTGGTGACAGTGCTGCACATATCGATCATCTATAAAAGTGCTGAACGCAACGAAGCGCTCTGTGGATATTTATCTTCCGGATTCTGTATAACAAAAAATGATACTATTGAAAACGCTAACCATTAATTTATTAAATTATATATCCTCACCACTGTGTTGTACAGTAAATCAATTTCACGTTTTTACATCACAATTGAGTTTATAAAGTCACCTAATACCAAATCATTGGTTTCATGTGTGTAGGTACGCTTCGCTTAAGGTTGAAAGTATAATACAAATCGTTGATAGAACTGGTTCCAGTTATTCATTTCGAGACGTATTTCCCCTAGGTTTTGGTATAAAACACTCTAACAACTAGCTGTTTATACTTCTTTTCTTTTCTTTCCGTCTATCCTCTGCTTAATGCACCGAAAATTTCGTCGGTACTGCTGCAATTTACGGTGCTGTTGTACAATACAATGTATCTGTGGCATATTTTCTTCACTGAAAAATGAAATAATCGTGCACGTAATACACCCACGTGTTATTGAACAATCTGTTTGGAATACGTTCATCTAAACCAATCTGTAGAATCACCGGATGAGTATCCTAGCAGTAGTTCAACGCCGATCGGTCGCCGAGGATCCTACAAAACTGGAAGAGGTTGGTGATGGTTCCGTGTGTATCTTGTTGTGACATGCTGTCTTACCAGTGTGGAAGAGAGTTTCAAATCTGGTATTAGCTTTCCTGTAGTGTAGTAGCCAGAGATCATTTTAACAATCTTCAACTAATTTATTCTTAAATGCGGAAAAACTAATCTGACTCCTAAAATATATTTGCTTGTAATCTGTTGCATGATATATAGATTTTATCGATTGGGAATGACAATTATTAATTGTCATATTGCATGCTCACTTTAGTGTTATTTCGCTTGATTTTCCATCTATAACAGTCGATTTCAATTTCAACCCAAATTCACTCCAGGGGGCCGAACGTGGCCTTTAGTATCAGTACACCCACGGATATTTTCTACGCTGTAGGTAGTTGAGGTTACACACGATTTACCTGTTTTTTATTTCATGTGCACTTTTCAATTGAGTAATTATTCGCAGTAGGTGTTAAGTTTGGATATTTGGATGATTTGGATCCAGGTCCAGGTGGTATGGAAGGGCTATATAAACGTTTATGCTTACAAGTAATATTTATTTCTGGTAGCACATTAATACTACAGCAAACAATATGCTCAAAATGTACTAGGGTGTATTATTTCTTATATATGTTAATGCATTATAATTTCAAACCAAGGTCGTGGTAGCTTGATACGATATGCATTCTCTAAAGGATTTTTATTGAGAAAATTTATTCCCACTTTTCGACTAGTCGTTTTAGAATTATCAAGTTTGTATCGCTCTCATGATGCAGTGGAGTCATACAGATTTCAATCCACGCACAACAAGAGTTCAAATAGTGCCAAATGTGTATCGTCGTTGCGGCCAAATGCCGTCGATCGTACTCGTCAATCCTCATGTCTATGTGCTTCTTCCAGAACCGGCCACGATCGAGCGGGGTCGTACACTCTCCCGTATATCGCTAGCGAAAGGTGCCAATTTCCGGGGACGTAAATCGAACTCCCTGATGAATTTATGCGGTAAGATTCCCTCGCAATGAACGCCAATTAATACAAAATATAGCCCCTAAACAAACCAGAAATCAAAAAATCTCGCCCCAACAATGGGGCCAGATGGTTACGGTCACTATACTCTAATTCACCTTGGACAGTTCTCCCTATCAATGATATTTTTCACAAGCACACAATTCAATCTTTCACATTCTAATAAGGGTTGCTTCTCTTTGTCTCAGTCTGGTACGTGCCCATCTACCACCAGCTGTAAATGACTTGTTATAATTTCACAATGATAGGACTTTTATGTTTCTTTAACGAAGGTTAAGGTAATGATAATGGTGCGCTTCTAACATATAAGAGGATTTATATGGTGGGAATATTTAATGATTTTCTTCCAGTTATACTTTTATTATCTTTTATTTTGTTTCCCTCGGACAGTTGATTTTCATTTACTTTCGTCATGAAATCATTTCTACACCTTAGTTTTACGTCTTTTTTATGCACACACTTGCTTTAGTTGGAATACCATAAACATGTTTTATTATTGGACAACTGGTGTCTTTTACAGATAGTAATGTTCAGTATTTTCTCTGTTTTATTATGCTTGGTTTGAATTAATAAACCAGTGCCCTGCAACACACAATTTCTTCTTTGACTGCTGACGATATAACTTCATTCTTTCACTTCGCAACACGCAGTGCAAAGTGTCTTCAAATGAATCGTAATTAGTTTCAATCGAGGTTCGGCACTCGGGATAAACAAATGGTTGTCGCGCACAGCACGAAATGTGTTTGTCTGCCGTTCTGTTCACCGCTCCCGCGGCTACGTCAGCTGCGCCCGTTCGTCGCCGTCCAGTTAGTTATGATTGTTGGCTATATTTTTAGCCAAATGAAGATCCACTTACTGGCCTGGTGCCCTAAGCGCGATTACGAACACATTTCCAGCCCACCATCGCTGACTTCAGTCTATGGTTAGCCCTGTCGCACCGCAGACACTGTTCTACGTGGAAACTGGAAAAATTTACCCATTCGAGTGTGATTATCGAGCTTGAAATGTGGCTGTGTGTCTCTTGTGCAACGATTAGCGAAATTGTATTCTTCGGAGGATCGGATTTTTCACACCTGAACGATGGGAAATTCTATGATCAAACCGCAGCTTTCCGCCATCGGACTTTGGCAGTTCCCTCCTTCGTTCGCTTCGAAGGTTTGCCACCATCGGAAGAGAAGGAAAATTTCAACCATTGGTATTGCGATCGTTGCTTGGCGGTGCATCGGGGCACACAACGAAGTAGTGCAGAAAATAGTGCCCTCTATAGACAAGATGGAGACAATTTCATCGATACGCCACAGCCCAGCAAAACCGATAAATTGATCGCACTAGTGCGGCATACCGGAATAACGGAAACCAAGGAACAGAAAAATATGTACAATCAACATCTGTTGAAACGCTCGGAAACGCAGAGCAAAGTCAGTTCTTTTGGTTTGAAAGAGAGTTTAGTGAACGTTTTTCAACGTCTGGCGATCGAGAGTAGTACTCCGAAGGCAGAAGTGAGACAATCGTTTCGTTCAATCAAGCAGAACAATGCATCATCGCACGGAATAGACACAACAACGAGACAGTTGCACAAAACTAAACACAATCTTCATAAAGGTAATCCGGTATCGCGGTTCTTACATGCCTTTCAATGGTTGATCAATGGATGGATCAATGGAGTGGATAAGAATTCAACCTTATTTATGGAGTGCGTCAAATCAAATCGCTTCTTCGTAAAGCGTAAAATCTTCGTAAAATCAAATCTTTGAAAAATGAGCATACTCGCATTCACGGTAGAGTTGATTGCGGATGCCTTCGATACTGTATAAGTGTTAGCATTGCCACTAATTCGTAAAGATAAACTAACTCATTAGCGTGCCGTAGTCATGTAGAAGTATTTAGCACAGCAAAGTACACTAACTGTAGGCAAACACTGGCTAGAATTGATTTCAACTAACAAAGGCGTATCTAGAATGATACTGCGTTATTTTAGACAAACAATATTCTATCGTAAGCGCGGACACTTTTCTGTCGGTCTATACCAAAGGTATATCGGAAATGTATCAATTGGCCTTTTTTACATGCCCACTTTATCATGGTTCTTATTACCATCTTTCAAACATGAACGTGTGTGTGTGTGTGAATTTGGGTTAGTTCATCCTTACTGTGTTTTCATTTTTTCACAATTTTTTATGTTACATACAAATTTATTTCGGTTTTGGTTTATTCACATGTAAATGTCGTTTTATTTCTTGCTTGCGTTTTGTATTATTTGTAAAAATTACTTTCACGTTTTTCTAGGTTTGATTATCAAAATTGGATTCATGAACAAAAACCCGCTTGCATTACAAATAGAAATGCAATGCTGCTTGTTACATTAACCTTGCTATGCAGAAATAAAAATTAAACCCTACTTTCCTCTTTCCTCCTTTTATCTGCTTCACTGTTGCCTGACTGATTGAACTGATTGAATTTTTTTTATTGTTTTTTCCCCCACAACATCTTCATGGCACTCGAAAACGAAACAATTTAAATGAATTCCCAAATAAAACACCTACTATTCATTGCGTGCTCATGCCATGTCGCCGTCCTGTGTGCCTATCGCGCTCTTGAACGTGCCCTTACCGCTAAAACGATGCCCCGTTGTTCGTATCATCCGTGCGCCTGTGGCACCACTACTAACTGCAATCGCGCGCTACGTCGCACCACGCGAAATGTAAACGATAGATTCCGACTCTGGACTAGGACGGGCGACACCACCGAGGCGAGCACCGTCGCCAGGAATGGGTCCGTCGAGCCGCCATCTGACTTCGCCTTCGGGGCCTGGGTCGCTGCCGCCCGGGTTGATCACAAAACGGCGCGGTTTCGACGACGGCTCCAGCGATATCTCGTCGAACGCGAGCTCCATGATGGACTACAACGGTCTGTAGTGTGAAAGCTCTTTCAGTTTTTTGTTGCCATACGTTTAGGGTGTTTTAAGTGTGCAGCAGATCCAAGCGACGGATGCCGGAAGTTTCTAACCGTTAACGTTTCCCTTTGTTCCTTATAGGGCCGAGATTGTACAAGCAGCCAGCGACGAAATCCAACCGTGGCATCATACTGAATGCCGTCGAGTACTGTGTCTTCCCGGGTGCGGTCAACCGCGACGCCAAGCAGAAGGTCCTGGAAAAGATAGCCCGTTCGGAAGCAAAGCACTTCCTAGTGCTCTTCCGCGACGCCGGCTGCCAATTCCGTGCGCTCTACGGCTACTGGCCGGAGAGCGAGCAGATCGTCAAGCTGTACGGTACCGGACCGAGCCAGGTCGATGATGTCATGTTCGACAAGTTTTTCAAGTATGCTTACTCAACTGCTACTTTTGTGTCTGCTGTTCCTATTTCATGTATCCATACTATTCTATGCTTTTGCAGATACAACTCGGGGGGTAAATGTTTCACCCAAGTGCACACCAAACACCTCACCGTTACCATCGACGCGTTCACGATACACAACTCGCTGTGGCAGGGCAAGAAAGCGAATCTGCCGAGCAAAAAGGACATGGCGCTGGTGATTTGAGGGGCGTCGCGCGGCGTCCAGCGGTCCCTCTGTACCCGTGCCACTGTCCCGTCCAATTCTTGTATCACTCCTACCCCCACCTTCCATCGGACATCAACGTTAATCTAACGAGACAATGCGGCCGACATAAGTACGATCGATCGTAAACGAGCTGGAGAGACGCTGCATTCGGTGGTGTATTCCGGTGGCAAGCATACCATGTCACAATGAACGTATGGACAAGAAATAGTTCATGGGACAATGAATGAGCTGACATAAGGTTATATTGCACACATAGCTAGTATTCCTTAACCTTTTCGTATTTTTTCAACGAGTATTTTGTATCCATTTCCCTCAAGGAAAATCATAATGTTTACTTTGTGTTTTCTTTATTTTCTTGTTTTCTGCCCGTCTTGTTTGTTGCTAAACTGCCCATTGGAAGTGTGTCGTCGCATATGGGACTAGAAAATAAAAATAAAGTTCTACCCAATGAATAATGAACCATAAAAAGGACAGATAAACGAAGACACCAAGTGTTCACCATCAAACCCATAGTTCTATGAATTATCCCAAAGTGAGAAGCAACCCGAATACTACAGTCCAATAAGATAAGTTTTGTCTCTCTCGCTCCCTCTGTCATGTTAGTCTTCATTGCCTTTCTTTAATTTAGAACATATCTCCTCAGCAAAAGATAGTGATGTAACGTTAATTCAACTTTCCATTTTTCGTACGATCACGTTTCGACATTCCGAATGCCGAATGATTGCCCTTTCCGGTTATGTTATTGACCGAATCCTGAGAGTCAAGTCGACCGGTACAGCATCCCCAAAATCGACAATGTTTTTTTCAATTTATTTCAAACTGAACCAACATTTATAGAGGCCTTCTCTGTTTTGTTCTGTCTTTCATTTCTCCTCGAGTTTCTAGTTGACGAATTAAAAGAAAAATGAAATCAAATTGGTAGTTAAAATTTAAATAGTGAACAGTTGCATAGTGCAACAAAGGGACTCAAAAGTGGCGATGATGTAAGCTAGAGCGTGAATGCATTAAACCAGCTATAAATTATTAATCAACTATTACTGTTAACAGCGCGCGATGGAAGTGATCGACGAAAAGATAACACATGTTATTAAATTAAAGACTAATTATTATTTCTACTATTGTTTGTTAATACGTTTTTCATTTTTCTCTCTAACAATTATCCCTGATTGGTATAAAAAACAGTCGTACATTAGTTGATTATCTGAACGATATGCATATGCATTCATAATCGAGTAAAATTAGGATTAATAAGGATTATATTGTTTCTACAATTACTGAGACTACCCTTTCCAAAAGAATAATCCTAATTCTCCTCAGCATAGGGTAACCTCACCGACGAAGAATCCGAACGGATGCGACACGTAGATAACATTATTGTTAGTGGATTATTTTTCATTTTGTAAAATATATGCTTACAGCTACGATAATCTCTCACTCATCCGATAGATTTTTAGGGACGTTAACGAAAACAAGTGTGGCAAAGTAATAACCATCGCGAGAGGCGGAAGGCTCTGCTGAAAGGCGTAGGAGCGAAATCTGTCATTTTATAATACCTAAGTTAAAACAAAGATCAAATATAATCGTTTTTATTAATATTTTGTTTTGTTATTTGTTTTGTATGTTTTGGTTTGGTATGTTTTGTTATTTGTAACTGTTCGAAGTGTGTAGTATATACTTTTGCAGCATATATTCCTGGACTACGTCATAATAATAGACCTTATTCACAAATATCAAATATCAGTGCTTTTGTGTGCACAATCATTTGAAGCTACGGATGATAGGAAATATTGAAACTTCAACAACTAGCTCTTAACATTTGTTGCGCTCCAAAAAAAACGACAAAAGAGTCAAGAGGAGCAAGACTCAATCAACTACACAGTTAGCTAATATTTTGTGAATACACTTCTTAAAACAATCGCGCTCTGCTAAAAATAAACGTTTTGCAAGTTCCCCGTATTGTAGCGTTGGAAGGGTTCTTCTGTTACTCTATGAAGACTAACGAAACGAGTTACGAGTTCTCTGTGCAGGGTAGAAGAAATTTTATGTTTCGTTTTCCTCCTAAGCATCCAATTGTTGCTATTGAGGTTCGCTTCAACCGTTGAATGCAAGGAAAGTCGTTCATCAACGGTCTCGTTTTGTAGATTTCAAATATGCAGGTCTGGTGCAAGTGTGTTTGATGAGGAGATAGGACATCCATACTGTATACAATATTATTAGAAGTACCTAGAAGAAGACCTAACTGATTGAGAAAAGCCATATTATTTGCCTCGAGAAAAACTATGCGACATCAAATGTACAACTGTCTCTCAGCGTTCTCAATGCGTTTGGAAAACCTAGTCCTGCGTCATAGATTCAACCACTCGACACGGACACCACGAATTCAAATGGCCAACGCGTTGATTTTTAGAATAGTAGTGCTATTTAAAATCTACCCTTTTATGAAGTTGTCGTAAAATACTCCCGACTCAGTGGATATATTCCCGGATTGTGTGCAATGGTGAATGCTTCGCAAAGCAACATTGATAAGTTGGTAAAAATGTTTTATCAAATATACAAAAACCCAGCGATCCTGTCAGCTAATTAGGTTTTAAACAGTTTTCCCATTGATTGCCACTATTCGAGGATTTCGTTGCGGTTTTGAAAACAGTGTTGTGTACGAGAAAAAGCTTTAAGGAATGAGTTTAAGAAAAAAGCACAAATAGTGGTTTTTAGTTGAACATTTTTAGTTTTGTGTATTTCTACGTTTTGGATATGACGGATGTAAAAGAAAACTAGCAAAGGGAACATTTTGCACCTTACGTTGCCTGTGAATGTAACATAAATAAGTCAATAAAATAAATATTTCAGTAATCTTGGTTCGCAACTTCCATGGAGTACGAAAAGTCCGAAACCTTACTTGTTTCATTGATTAACGTAACGTTTTTTTTAAACACATAGCACGTTATTCAAAGTGACAGCTTGCCACTGTTGTGAAAGCTGTCAAATCGTTCATTTTTGTTTGTCGATCATTTTTTCGTTTCTCTGACGTCATTTTTCGTCATTTGTGGACAGTACACAATTCTGGTGAATTCGTCCGTCGGCAATACTTTTCTTAACCATTCCAGAAGCAAGCAGAATGGCGGATCCAAAGTTCCAATATTTGCCTTACATTGTAAGTCTGTTGACTATTCGAAGGCGGTTATCGTTATCTGCTAACGAACGATCACACAGCTAAACAATGCACAATTTCTGTTACTGTTTTCCAGGCTCACGACCAACCGGATGTCTTCGAAACTGCGGATGTACATGAAGCCGAAACTTCTGATTACGATGAAGAAGAACCCATCAATGATGCAATTGAACGGTTGCATCTTTCGACAAAAGATTCGATCGGTAAATTCAAGGGAAAGTATCTTACCGGCGATGTGGACTTTTCCGACGGTATCGGGCGAAAGAATCGCCTTGGATACGATGCGCGCAGTCTCGACTACGATCTTGCAGGAGAAGGCGAACGAGAGACTCCCCTGCAACGTTGCCAGCGACTGAAGTGTGAGATGAACGAATTGATGGAAGAGATCGAAGCTTCGCGCGCTGATACGAATCGTACGGCAGAGGAGAAAGCTTCATACGAGACTGTGTTTGGGGTCGTTAGTACCGCTAAAAAGGTGCTCGAGAGTTTGAAACTCGAACAGGTTATCGGTTCCGAAGCGGTCGCCGGTAGTGGAGAGTTAGAGGCAAAGAAATTGATTGCACAAATCGAGGAGTACAAGAAATCCGGGGCGGTGTCTAGTAGCGACCCAAAGCTGGTCGCAAACGAGTTGATGCAGAGTGCCCGTGTAGCCCAGTTGGAATATCGATTACATCAACTTGAAGCTGCCGTGGGGGCCAAGCCTGACCGCATTAGCCGATTGACTGGAACCACAGGGACGGGCAATCTTATCGAAGCGGTTCAAAATATTTCGGCCAAAGCTGCTCTTCTACAACCGACGCAACTGGACACGGTCGAAACGCGTTTGAACAATTTGCTCCAACAGATGAACAGCATCCAGGAGAAATCCAACGCCACCGGACAAGATCCCAATCGAGAGCAGAAGGTATAATCGACTATTTTTCATTCCGTAATAATAGATCGCTAAAACGTTTCGCCTACTTCCAGATTTTGGAACTGTACGAAATTGCAAAAAGTACGGAGCCAATCGTGCAGATTCTTCCGGACATGTTGCATCGTATGCAGACATTAGAGTCTCTCCACAAATATGGTAACGATATAGTTACAGTCGAAATTCTCTAAAGCTGCATAATGTCATGTTGTTTATTGTCTTTTTCAGCTACCAACTTTAGCAAACTATTTGCTGAACTGGAAACAACGCAAGCTTCCATTCTGAATGGAGTAGCGGCCAATAAAACTCTGCTTACCGGTGTGCAGGAGGCGTTCGCACAAAACTTAGAAAATGTCAACAAAGAGGTCAAGAAGCTGGATGATCGAATGAAGAAAATCCAGCAAAGTATCAAGTAGATCAGGTATTCATTTGGGAAAAAAAATCTTTAGCTTCAGGTTAGATGCTACCATTGACATTTAATCATGTCTTAAATATCGATACTAGTATCCGATAATGCTTTCGCATGTAATCCAGAATCAGAAAAGGAAATATTTTATTTATTTAATCGAAATCTATTAATAAATGATCAATAATTGGTCCACTTTGAGTATTGGAAGTTTGATCGTTGTATTTGAATTAAACACACAAGGTGCGATGTAGTTATTTCTTTGGGATAGACTAAGGATAATAAGGACACAACTTCCAGACAATACTTGGTTTATTAACAAGATTGTTTTCCTCCACTTTATTAAAGCTATGTCACTACATATACGCTTATTAAGCCTCCGAATGCGTTTCCCTCAAGACTTCAAAATCGAACGAACGAGCACTTCACACTTGGTGTCTCTTAGTTTATACTGCTTGTACTACTTCTTCCTGGCAGGATTTTGCCACGTTTTGTTAATTAGTATTTAAAAAAGTTGGTTCTTTTCTAACTAAAATCGAATTCATCCGGGTACCAACCACTGATTGTTCTACATAGATCAAAACGAATCAAATATGAAAGAAAGAATGACAGCGAAACATGTTTAACAAATAACCATAGTACGGCTGTGTACGATCCATTCCACCTTTACCACACGGACTGTGCGTGAATAACTGAATTGATACAAACAAAAGAAACTCCTACTGGCTGAACTTGACGCCTATGTTGTTAACACGCTTTTTCATATTTTCCAAAATGTCCTCCGCGAGCTCCTCGACCGTGGTGTAGCGACACTTCTGGAAGCTGTAGATATCACACAGGAAGCTCATAGTTTCCTCCTTGAAGTATTTGCACACCTCCTTCAAGTTTTCGTCCGGCCCGTAGAAACCCCAAGCCATCAGTGGGGACAGCTGCTCGGTCAAACAGTAAAAATGCGACATGAACCCGTTTGGGAACTTGAGCAGCCGTGTTTTCGCTTTCAGCACGGACCACACTGCAGTCGAGAGGGCAGTCTCCTTGAATCTGTCCGACAGGAACCGGTTGTTGATCACCGCCAGCACGCTGTTAGGAGGCGCATCGAGGTCGCGGAACGCATCGAGGATGATAAAGTCCAGCACGACGTCGTAGAACGTCATCGCTTTCACGTTGCGCAATTCGAGCTCCTGTTCGATGTCGATCCAGTTGCTCTGGTTCTGTAGAAACTCCAACATCGATTCGTACGCAACTAGAAAATCCTTCGGATCTTTATCGCCCAGGCAGAGTAGATCGGTGAGAATTTGCCGACCGGTGTCGGCTACCCAACGGCTTGTTTTAGGATTCTTTAAAAAGAGAGGCAAAATATTATTGTCTATTGAAAATGCAGTTAATTCCTGTTGCGATCAACTCAAGAATCGATTACATGAGGATAATATGATGTACTAGATAAGAACATATGCTCTGCCACAATATTGGTTCCCTACCTTGAACAGCAGTTGAAACGCTAACCGGATGCAGTGCAGCTTTGCTAAGTATTCCGAATCTGTAGCACACCCGACCATATCGGTTCGTAGTGTTCGATAGGGAATTTGTTGCTCGTCCAAGACCTCCAGCGCACTCGAGTAAAATGGGTACCTCTCGATGTCCCCGAAAGATTCCGTATAATCTTCGAATTCGCGCAAATCAGCCACTTGGTCAAGTGCGGAGGCAAAGCTTTCGGCCGAATCGAAATTTGGATCCGACCCCGAACGGTAACCGTTGGCAAGACCTCCCTGCTCTCCATTTGTGATGGCCCTCTGTTCGTCATCACGATAGAGCACAGATCGTTCATCCAAGAACAGTAGTTCTCCCTGTTCCTGCAGGTTGTAAGCCGCGTCGAGGAGGTTTTGCAACTCGCGACAAAATTCTTCCTGACCGGCGTTTATGCGCCCCGGTATTTCCATATCGTTTCGACCGGCAAGGGCATCTTCCCAGTAGCTCACGACGTTCTCGAGCGCTTCCATTCCCATCACGCCAAGCTGTTGCGGGGTCAGCGGCGTTGCGTTACCTAGCAGAGCCACCGTTCCCACCACACTGGTTCCTGCGGCTACGAGTGACCCGGATGCGAGTGACATTCGATCCGAAATAGCGTGGACCGAGCCACTGGGACTGTACGACCGGGCGGATACCTTGGAACCGGCCACAGACATGATATCGTTCGGGCTGCGAACACTGTTCCTCGTCCTCCTGTTGCAGGCTTTACGTATTCTACGTTGCTGTGGGAGTGGAGTTCTCCGCCGACCAAGGTAAGCGGCCAATGCTCCAAGCAATGCTACTCCAGCCGACACGGAAAGTATTATAATCTGTAACATATAGGAGAACGTACTTAATGAACATATTGCTGGAAGAATGCCACGGCTAGCTATGATTTGACAAACCTTTTGTGAGGTCGACACATTCAACGGAAGATACTTTGAGACACTCATCATGTCGTTCGATAATCGTTCGGTATCAAATTGCTTTTTGGTATGGTATTATCCTCCTTCAGGAGTCTGATCAACTCTCTAAATTTCTATTTCTCACATGAAGATATTGACGTACTGTTAATTGTGATTCGGTAGAAGAAGCAACATCTCGTTAGCAGCTGCCTTCGCCAAATCGAAACGAATCAAACCGAACTAACAAATACAACACTTTTACAAAATAAAATTTGCAACATCGACTATAGCACTTTCTCTTCAACGTTCTACTCTGGTACTACAATCGCTGGACTTCGATTGGTTGCTCAACCTTCATCAGAAAGGGCGCAAACACATCGGTGCAACTAGCGAACATCCCTAGCCGCAGACGACCGTAATGTCCTATATTGTACGTACGTACACTTTCGAACACTCTTGCTCTTGCAAGAGGGCGACGTGATTCTTCAGACACTGAGTTGACGACGATCAACGTGCGTAACAGATAGCCAGCCAATTGGTGGATACATCACCCTAGTGCCGAAGGGGGATCCACAAACGCGATCGAAGTCATTTCAACGATAGACATGTGTGATGTAAACATCTGAACCACGATCCCCGAAGTAAACACGCACTTCAACATTTGTATCGGTATCAGGTATGGCGAAAAAACTGGGAACTTCGTTTTGACGTTTCATTCTGAAACCTTGCATGTAAACAACATACCAATCGCTTCCCGATTTCTATGCTTATTATACCCAAAACACACCCAAAAAAAAAGCCAAAAATCATGAATAACTCGTTGAGGATTTGTGTCCTTGATCTATAGAACGGTGTTCGGCATTGCAAAAACCGGCCTGTCCATTACTGGTCTGATTGAAATGTCAAAATTGTTGTCTGTTGTTTGTTAATGATATGTCAAACTGCTGTGTACGCTTGAACCTCATCTCCATTGCCATTCGACATTTGCATGGAGAATCACGCATAGAAGTGTTTTGAGTATCTGCATATTCGTCCATTTTCAGTTTAGTAAAAAAATATACCGATGTAAAAAAAGACTATTTCACAAGGTACAAAATGGGACGAAAGCGGGGCGCGGCTTCGAACGTAGCACCAAAGTTGCTGGATTCCTCCCTGGCCATCGAAGAATCATCGGATAGCAGAAGTAGAAGCAGCGATAGTGGAGGCTGGTCGGCTTCCGTGACCCCGGTGCAGGAAATGCAGATAGTGGGTTCTGGCAGGGGTCGAAAAAGAGGGCGAGTTGCGGGGCGTGGTCGTGGAAGATGGAATACACGTCGGCTCGTACACAGCGATTCTCCGGGGCTGGAAGTTGGAATACCGTCATCAAACGACGGAGCGGCCGGCTGTTCAATGGAAGATCAAATGGTGGAAATAATAGAGATATTGGATGATGAAACCAGCAAATCATTGGACGCTGCCGATAGCAGCACAATAGAATCGTTGGTATTGGAAATGGAAGGCAAGACCAGCAGGATATCTTCAATCGACGTGTCGGAGGAAGTGGAAGTAGCGGAGTGCCAGACGATTGAAAGCGAAACAGTGATAGTGTCGGAAGAAGGGCTGCGGTATGATGGAGGTCCCAATCTGCTTGTGACCGAAGAAGGAGAAACCGTTGTTTTCATAGAGGACGACATTACGAGTGAGCTGGCCGGCACGAGAAAATCGAAACGGCAGGTAAAGGCAACGAATAAATTTCGTGATTTCGTGGTCGACGCACCGTTGCCGATGACTCAGGTAATGTACTCCGCTAGTTACGCTAACATGGCTTCGCTTTCGAGCAACAGCATGGGAGAATCGGAAGATTCGTCAGATTCATCACAGCTCTTCTTCATACAACAGCCCGTACGCACCTATTCTAGTGGCAAATCATCGAAGGCGGCATCATCGAGTGGATTACAGCCTACCGCTGGGACAAGCAGACAACAACGAGGGGCTGTTAACATGGTTACGCAGCACGAATGGAAAGAGGCTGTGACAGCTGGTGCAACTAAGATGGCTGCTGGAACGGGTGCAAAAAGAGGCAGAAAAAGGAAGGTAGTGTCCTCAAACATCATGAACATCGCTGGAATGGACCCGTGCGATGAAACCATCCAGCTACCACATCCGGAAGAGAGGAATAATTCGTTGATATCTTTACGAATCGATGGAACTGTGTTTGGCGATGACGATAGTTTATCTTGCATTCCGACTAGTCCCAGGTCAAGCTCGCAAGAGCTTGGTGATCCGGTCACACAGGCTGTAAAATCAACCTCGTCTGGAAGAGGGAGAAAACCACGCGGGGGAGGGGTAGTTAGTAGCGTTATTGAACGCCCCGCAGGATCCACTTTCATAAAGCGGTCATACAAAACCACTCATAATTCCACTACTTCATTAGATGTAACAATGGTGGATGGAGGTTCGCATTCGCTGCCATTACGACAAAATCTGCCGGATGCGGTGGAGGAAGATGACATCATCGTACTGCAGGCCGATGAAATTGTCAGCGATCCGGGCAGCGAGGAAGATGGAGATACGTCTGCTGAGGAAGTAAAGTTCGTATACGTACGTCGGGGACGGGGCGGTCGTGGAAGTCGCGGAGGACGCGTAGCTCGTGGAAGTCGCAGAGGCCGTGGCGGTCGGGGTGGTCGGGGCAGTCGTGGTGGTCGCGGACGTGGAGGTGCAAGAAAACCTGTGGATAAGGAAGAACTCGACAGAAGCGGGAAACAGTATATCAGTGAAGAAATCGAGGAATCCATGGAGGTTGTAGAGGATGGGCATGCTGAGACCGTGATGCAACCGGATGTTACAGCGGAAGTTGTGGAGATAGAGACAGAAGCTATTTACGATACACCCGTCGTTGGTGGTGAAGAAGTTGAACTTGTCGGAGAAAATGTGAAGGAAATTGAAACAATTGTCTTAACAGAAGCCGCGTGCAACGAGGAAGGATCTACTCTACTGCCCAATATTCAATCTAGCCAGTTGGTAGTTAATGTACCAACTCCAGCCCAAGAAGTGAAAGACAGAAAAAGTATAAGTGAAGAAAATGTCGCCGCAAGAGCTGTTGCTGATGTAGTACAGTTAAACTCTTCGGAAATTAATACAGATGAAGTTCTTCAATTAAAGGCAGTGCTAGAATTGCAAGATGAAGAATTATCGTGCAAAAAACTGGGTTCGCAACCGTTTATCGAAAATAACACGATTTTGCAAGCTGAAAGTCAACAAATCGACATCGGGCATGGCTGTATTGTTGAAAAAAATCCCATTATGGAAGAACTTGTGGCTAAGGAGCAAATGCCGAAACGAGGAAAACATGATTCAGGGACATCGAAAGATACGAGTTCGTCGAGGAGTAGCGACAAGGAAAAGGGGTCGAAAGAATCTTCCGCTAGCAAATATCGTTACGAAAAACCATCTCGAGATGACGGAGGCTCTTGTGATCGGAAAAAAGATAAGAAACGTTCCGATGAAAAAGATCGCAACAGAACCACATCAAAGGAACGCAGTACTGACAAACGTTACAAAGGTGAATCCACCCGTGAACGAGAGCGAGAAGATCGTAAGACTAGTTCCGATAAATTGCCTCCTACTACACAGCGCAGCGAGGGCGGCTCAGTGGAGCAGGAAATGAACAAAGTGAAGGATAATGAAAAAGGTACGCTGGAAGCATCTTGCACAAAAAAACGTCTCTATATCATCCCTGTTCGTCCGGAAAAGCCGAAAAAATGTTTCGATAAAGAACTGCAGGCATTGGAATTCCAGTCGATTGCTAACAGATCATTCGAAGAGTCGCGCCGTCGAGAAGTGAAAGACCGGGAAGACTCTTCGTCCTCCTCATCATCGCACCGGAAGGAGCATCAGCACCACCGACACAGCAAGAGTTCGAAATCGAGCTCGTACGACTCGGGCTCAGCACGTAAATCGGACTCAGGTGGAAGTAGTCACAAATCTAGTCGCTCAAGAGAGGAGGAAGATAAAAGGAGACGAGAGACGAGCGTCAAGGCAAACAAAAGTATCTCAGAATTATCTTTTCTGCGAGAGGAGAACGATCGTGATCGGTCTTCTTCGAAAAAGTCGAAATCGCAGGACAAAAAAGACCCCAGAAAGTCCAGAGATGGTGAAATCTCTCGAGAAGCATCTTCCACTGGACAAGAGCCGATCCCAACTCCTAGCGAGGTGGCTGGAGCTAAGGTGGTTGTGTCAGAAATACCGATTGAATCGAAGATGGAAGAAAATACCCATCAGGCTCAAGAAGTTGAACCTGTGAGGACTTCTCCGGAGACCCCTAAAATAGTGACGAAGGCATCGTTGAAAATGTACAAAATAGAAGAAGATTCTACTTCATCGATCAGTGATGCATGCTCACATCCGTCAGTTGCACCATTTGTACCAGAACTGGCGCAGGAACATGTCGAACCAGAACTAACTGTATTATTCCCCATACCATCCGATGACAAGCCCTTCATCGTCGATTTACCATCAAGAGAGTTAAAAATGGAACCTGGCGAAACAAAATTCCCCGATAGTATAAAGCCGGAAGAGGAAGAAGGCATGTTCAGTGAGGCTGAAACCGTGCGATCTGAATCCACAGCCGGGCTATCCGATAGCGAAGGGATCGTTGGAGGACTTCCTTCCGAGGACGACTCTGGGGTTCGTAGCGGTGCCAGTTCCCCGTGCGACGAACTATCGTCTTACGAAGACGAATCCGAACCGCCTGGAAGGACGGAGGTACGAATAGTGGAAAACGAACCTGGTAAAGTCCCAGATATGGGGGAAAGCCGCGGGAGCCGTGACTCCCAACGCGTCGATCTTGTTCGGTTGGTGGAAAGTTACATAGATGACGGTGTCATCCGGCGATCGACACGCATCAAAACGATCAGTTCGCAAAAGCAGCGAACCAGTGGCCACGGTTTAGTGCGAGACAAGGATAGATTGGTGAAGAAAACGAACGTTTCGATCGGTATCGATTCGAGGGTGGTGAAGGATGCCATCACCGGGAATTTCAATGTCACAGTCTCTGGCGTTCCTCAAGACGGTGGCTTTCCGATGGTAGAAGGTGGCGGATATCAGAGCGGGTCAGGGATGGCACACGGTGTAGCATGCGGAAGTGGTCCGGCTTGGCCGGTGATTGCAAACGAAGGGGACAGTGTAAATATAGAGCTTTCGGAGGAATATCTTCGCGACATGGAAGAAAAGTTGAGCCGGTTCGAAACGATCCGCGAAAACATCTACCATACGGATCGGATTGTGAGCAAGGAAGCAAAGAAAATGACGTGCGATTGCTTTCTCACACACGAAGAAATCGAGCGTGGCGAACTGGGATGCGGGGAGGATTGCCTCAACCGGCTGCTTATGATCGAGTGTGGATCACGCTGCATCGTGGGCGATCGTTGTACAAACAGGCGATTCCAGCGGTCAGATTACGCCCATTGTCAGGTGTTTCGGACGGAGAAAAAGGGCTTCGGTATACAGGCTAGCTCCCCTATCGCCCCGGGAGAGTTCATCATGGAGTACGTCGGTGAGGTATTGAACAGCGCCCAGTTCGATGAGCGTGCTGAGACGTACTCGAGGGAAAAGAACAAGCACTACTACTTCATGGCTCTGCGTAGTGATGGTATCATTGATGCGACGACTAAGGGAAACATTTCGCGTTTCATTAACCATTCGTGCGATCCAAACGCGGAAACACAAAAATGGACCGTCAATGGAGAGCTGCGGATTGGGTTCTTCAGCACGAAGTACATCCTGCCAGGGGAAGAGATTACGTTCGATTACCAGTTCCAACGGTACGGTCGTAAGGCGCAGAAGTGTTACTGTGAGGCGGAATCCTGTCGCGGCTGGATCGGTGCCAAACCAAGCGCTGAGATGGGAGGCGATTCGGATTACGACGAAGAGGACGAGGAAGACGATGAGGAGGAAGGTGACGATGAGGACGAGAGCGAGGATGACGGTGCGCAGAAAGAGGATCAATCGGTCGCGGGCGCTGATCAATCGTCAGCGTCGGCCCAACTTGGTAAAGCTGCGAAGGCATCGATTAGTGCAATCGATCGAACGGTGGAGGGAGTGAAATCAGAAACGGACCTTGGCGACCGGAGCACTGTAACGGCAGCAAGTGCATCTGCGACTGGTCCAACAAAGGTAAAGAAAGTTAGGAAAAAGCGCACCACCATTCGTAAGAAACGTCGCCTGGAAATTCATGAAGATCCTGATCTGGACGAGGAAATAAATAAGCTGCTAAAGACGGGACTAAAAAATCAGGCCCACACGCTGAAACTCTCCCGTTTGATGGTGCGCGCAAAGGATATCAAATCTCGCAGCCGCCTTTTGACGCTGTTGCAGAGTGGCGAATTGCCCTGTCGTCGACTGTTCCTAGATTACCACGGGCTTCGGCTGCTTTACGGTTGGATTTGCGAGTCGACTGAATCGATCGAAGATCTAAAGTTCCGCATACAGATCCTGGACACTCTCGATCGACTGCCCATTTCAAATAAGACCATGCTAAAGGATAGCAAGATCCTGCATACCATCGAGAAGTGGGCGCGGGTTGAAAAGGTATCGAAGCACATACAGGCGCTACCGGCCATCCTGAAACCACAAGTATTGCCTAAGAAAGAATCTACAAGCGCAGATTTGGGGACGGAAAAAGTTGAGAAGGAAACATCCAGAACTAGCTCCCCGAGTGATAGTAACGGGGCAGGCAGCGATAGCAGTAATCAGGCGACGGAACAGCAAACTATAAAAAAGGATGTCCTCGGAAGTGTTGAGGTGTTGAAGAACATGCCCGAACTGTTGAAGTTGGCCGATTTGGGCAAGCTGAAGGAGATCATCAGCACGTGCGATAAAGAGGTGGAAAATAAAGAAAAGGCAGCCGCCGCGGCTGCAGCGGCGGCAACGGCTGCATCAACAACAGAGCTCGGTGGGACAACGAGCTGCAGCGTTGTGTTGCTCTCGGACATTCAGATTCCCGAACCGGAGGATGAAAATGCCCCAGAAGAGCAGCGATTGGGGACCCAAATCCGCATACTGGCCTGTAAGCTACTCATCAGCTGGATCAACCTGAAGGAAGTGTTTCGCATTCCGAAGAAGGAGCGTATAGAGCAAATGAAGGAACATGAACGGGAAGCGGACATGCGCTATCAGGCGCTTGGGCTTGAGGGGGATGAAAAGGACGACAAGCACCACCGCCACCGTGATAGCCGTGGTTGGGATCGAGATCGCTCCTTCAGAGGAAGTGAAACGAAACGACGCCGCTCGCTGGACGATCGGGACGGGGGACTGTATGGTGTTGTGCCAAGTAAGCTCAAGCGACCACCTCCTCCACCGGGAGGCGGTGTCGGCTATCCGATAATTAAACAGGATAATCTTTCCAAGCAACAACGGCGTCACCTGTTCGAGATGAAGGTTGCCCACGAGGAAGCGGAACGACGCAAAAAGGAGATGTGGATGATGCACGAAAATGCATGTCTCCGGTTTGGTTTGAACCCACATCTAACCGCCCCGATGGACATACCGGTGAAGATGAATTCCGCCACGGGAGAGTACTTTTCCGAGGATGAACGATTACTTCCGACGCCACCGAGTCATGCATACTTTAAGATCCAACCCCCACTAATGTCGACGAATCCGGATGATTACGAACTGCCGACGTTAAAGCTGCCACCATACTGGCGCTTTGCGATTGATGAACGTGGTCGGCTGTACTATTTCCACGTGAAGGAACGGATTCCGCAGTGGGAACCACCGAAAAAGCCAGGACGAGCGGTGGGAGCATTTGCCGACGATGACATTTCGATGAGCTCCGACTCGAGCACAACAGACACGTGTGATTCTAGCGAGGAAGAGTTGAGTTCACAGTTGGAGCAGCTGCTGAAGAAGAAACGAAAGCAGCAGTCAAGCTTCAATTTGGGTAAGGATTGCCTTCTGTAGACCATTTGGAGTGGCGCCGTAAAATATAACCGACGTTCTATTGAACATTTTCAGATGATGTTCTAGCGAAACCGGACGACATGAACGATGATATGTCAAAGACGGCCGCGAAACAAGAGCCAAATGATGGGTCGCCGCAACTATTGACGCTGGAGGAAATTTTCGGGGAATCAGCAACTCAGGGTACTGAGGACGCCGCTGCCACACAGTTGTTCCCTAGGAGAAAAAGAAAACATAGTTTGAAGTTGGTCCAGGCCCGAATTATTAGTGTGAGTATTGTTTGAAGATGAACAATTGCGGGTGCTATAGGCCGATGCGAAAGATTTTAGGTTAATTTTCATTTCATTCGTTACAGCCTCGCACAGAGGAAGACAAACAATACGGACAGATGGAAATGAAACGCTACAAGGAGACGAAAGAAAAACTCCGCAAGCGAAAAGAGGAAGCGAAACGAATGCGCGCCCGAAGCATGTTCGACAAAACTGATAGTCCGTTTAGTGGACCACTGGATAAGCCATCGATTGGAACCATCGCTGCTGCGACGGATGTGGCCTGTGGGAGCGGTGTAGGGGTTGGAGTGTCCGGAGATAGTTCGCTAATGGATGACGACCTCGTAGTGTCGCATAAGATCGTTGAAGACAAGTGCATTGTCGATGAGCTGGACATACTGACAAAGAAGAAAAAGATTTCACCGTACGAAGAGTGGAAGAAGGTACAACAAAGACTGGGTAAGAAGCGTAAACCAGCTGAGGAGCCCAACGAGAGCGGCAGTGCTGTTGGCGCTGCGGGTTCGGGGGGAGAAGGTGCTGGGGCTTCATCGTCAAAGGTTGCTAAGCGAAAGAAATCGAGCAAAGGCGATTTAAACAACGAAGAGGCGAAGAAAATAAAGGAGAAATTTCGCGTGGAAATTGCTGGTGTCATCGTGCAGCACTTGAGCGCCTATCGGAAGGAGAGTTGTCTCCTGGGTCGCATCACCAACACGGAAGACTTCAAGCATCTGGCAAGAAAGGTAAGCTACAAGATTGATATTCGCCGATGAACTCAGTGTGCTGATTGGGTCCTTTTTTTCTTCAACAGCTCACACATTTCGTAATGCTAAAGGAGCTTAAGCACTGCGACAACACGGTGCACGTGTTGGAGGTCACAGATTCTGTGAAAACAAAAGCCAGAGAGTTCATCAAAAAGTACATGGCAAAGCATGGGCCGGTATATGTACGGGGAGATAATGAGCCCGACTATTCAAACGTTGCTCTTTAAGCTGAACTAGGTAATCGAAAATGTGTTTGGTAACGAGATACACGTAGCAGGGGGGTTCTAATAACATAGCTAAAGAACTCATCTAGGAATAGTATCCTATCTGAACGTTTGGGATATCATATGTGGAATATGTGTAACTAGTTATATGAAAAGCATACTAATAGGAGCATACAGTTTTTTTTCGAAGATAAGGTTTTTTACTTTTCAGAAAACGTCTGTATGACATGTTGACGAGTAACATAAAGATAATATGATTTTAATATGGTCGACAAAAACCATCGCGACTGGTTGATACTAGGTAAATAAAATGCGAAATGTAATTATCAGATTTGTCGAATTTAATATCGATTATTTGTATAAATGGCACAAATGAAACGTCCAATCCAAATTTATAAACGCATATTTCTTATGCGGCGGTTGCGAAAGAATATGTAGAAATAACGTGTGCTTTTGTTACATACCTTGTTCAAATGCTCATTGCTTTTGTAAGTACATACTTACAGTAAATTTATTTCTCTACAGTTAAAAATTATGCATGCAGCCTGCATTAATTTAATTCTGGCATAATTCGAACGTCAACTTGAAACTGTTATACCGACGCTGTCGTCTTTGCTCCGGTGGCAAACTGCCAGGTTCGAATGACAAACGTCAAAATGTGCTATCCCGTACTAGTTCTTTTTCCGGTCGGCCATTGGCAGCGACAGTGAACGCATTTCACTAGTAAGTAAATTTGGTGCGAAAATCGATACAAAGTGTGGCTAAATCATGTGGAATCGGTGCACAACCGACAGAATATGTAACCGCACATTGCGAGTCATCAAAAACACAGATTTTTGGATCAGTTGGCACTTAGAAAAGCGCTAGAAAAATGATCGTGTTGTCGTGGTTGAGACGGAAAACTGTTTGTAGCGCTGTCAATTTCGGCATGCTGAAAGTGTGCTGCGAAAGTGACTTATTTTATCCGATCTGGCCATCACCACACGATGCCCGCGTCTAACATATTCTTCATATAATTTAATAACGCTTTTTGTTCTTTACAGTCCAAAATGGGTAAGATTATGAAATCTGGGAAAGTGGTACTCGTCCTCGGTGGGCGGTACGCCGGTCGCAAGGCTATCATCATGAAGACGTTCGATGACGGCACCTCTGACAAGCAGTTCGGTCAGGCCCTGGTTGCTGGCATCGATCGCTACCCCCGTCGTGTTTCGCGGCGAATGACCAAGGAGCGCCTCCACAAGCGCTGCAAGATCAAGCCGTTCATCAAGGTAAGCATCGAACGGTGGTAGTCGCGGACACACGTGAACGTTAGTAATCGTCGACCTCTCGCTACAGGTGCTGAACTACAACCATCTGATGCCAACGCGGTACAGCGTTCCAGATGTCAGCCTTGACAGTAAATATTCCGCTGCCGAGCTGAAGGACCCGGTCAAGCGGAAGAAGGCTCGCCATCAGATCCGTATGAAATTCGAGGAGCGACACAAGACTGGCAAGAACAAGTGGTTCTTCCAGAAGCTCCGTTTCTAAATAACTATACACACAAGTAATAGACGTGCGGCAAAGGGAAGAGATGGCAAGTTTTTCGTACGATTCGGCGTGACTGCCGAGTTTTTGGCGCTGGTGTGGATGTGTCGTTGGATTGTGAGGAAATCGAGTAGCGCAGTACCGTGGTGCAAAATGTAGTGTTTTGTGTTTGTGCATGAAGAACGCATGTGTCGTGTGCTTGAATCAAGGGCAAAACAACATGGCACATGTCCCCACCTCAGCGCCAAGAATGGGAGACCGGAGTCAATGTCGGTTCTCCGTCGGTTAGCACGAAAGGACTTACAATAAATTCGTGTTATCTACTCAACTTCGTTTGTGTATTTTCGCAGGCTTGTTGCAATATAATTGTGGGAAAGAAATCTTGTCGAGTGAAGTTGTGTTCTTGAATAAGCGAAAAGGTGACCATGATCGACTGCGGTTCTCTATTTACATGCCAGATTCGGCGAATAAGACAGTACGAGTTCATCAAGGTACATTGATGTATTTGTTCCATTGCAAGACTCAATTTCAATCGAATTTTTCGATTACTTTAAATATTCCATAGGTTACATTTGTCTTTGGTTTGCTTTTTCAACATGTGCTTCAAGTTCATAGATTTTATCGAACACCGACTTATCAGTGTCTGCAGATAGTTCGAAAAAACTATGAAGTGTCTCTAATGCTTGTAAAGCATGTTCGGCTATAATGGGCTTCCTATCATATCTATTGAACCCCTCGTTATCCTGGCCGTCATCGTCATGGAACGGACGATCTTCGGAAAAAGGGGCTGCTTCATCTACTCTTACAAAATCTTCAAAGGTTGGGTTTGAATTGATTGTTCCATGTGACGTGAGTCGATACCAGTCCTCGTTGCTTATCCGAACTTGAACATGACCTTTCTCAAGTTCTAAGTGTTGTCTCAGCATTCTGCTTTTAAACCCGGCTTTTCTGAAACAGTTTCTAATAGTAGTATCGCTCACTGTGTACCATGCTTTTCTAGTAAACTTCATGCCAAGAAGCACATTTATATCAGGATCCTCGGACTTATCCAGACAGGACAGCACATGTCTGACTACCTCTTTACGATAATACCGTTTAAAACTATCAGTAATACCCAGATCGAACGGTTGAAGTTTGCCATATGTATTTGTGGGAAAAAATATTGCTTCCACATTCGACAGTGTAGGTAAATTCGTGTGTGCCGGACAACTATCAAGAAAAAGTAGGATGTTTCGTCTCTTGATCTTCATTGCTGTGTCTATTTTCTGAAGCCATTCATGAAATACGCCTATAGTCATCAAAGCTTTTGGGTTACTGTCATAGTCCACGGGCAGAGTTTTAACACCTAAAAAAAGTAAAACATTCAGAGCGAACGTCTCTCTTTTCTCTTGATTTCGTTACCTTCGAAGCATGCGGGATGCTTAAATTTCCCGATGGTAAGGAGAGGCATTTTGTCCGTTCCAGTCATATTTGTACAAAAGAGAACAGTCAGCCGCTCGCTGCTTTGTTTGTCTCCACCAAAATCCGTTGCTTTGAAAGCCAGAGTTTTATCCGGAAGACACTTGAAAAATAAACCAGTTTCCCTCGCTGCGTAAATATCGTTTGGATCAAAACCTTTCAAAAGGTTAGGCAAATCATCAGCCCAGTCGCTGCTCGCGTACAGATCATCATGATGTGTTTCGGCTGTCGCTTTTTTCAGAACTATGTTGTTTCGTCTTTTAAATCCATCTAGCCAGCTACCACTGGCAGGAAAGTTGTCTATTCCAAGACTTATGGCGAACTCTTGCGCTTTTTTCTTCATCAAAGGTCCAGTTATGGAAACATTTTTGTCGAGCGATTGTTTAATCCATTCCGAAAGACGCATTTCGACGTCGGGATACTCTCCTCTTCGTTGTCTCTTAACATTTCCGTTTCCTTCCGAGCACTGCGATTTTATAGAATCTTTGTTCTTCAGGATTTTATAATAAGTCGATTCCGGCAAGCCAAACTCCTGTAGTATTTGGCTGCGTGGCATTCCGCTTTCGAAGGCATGCACAACTTTTAGTTTGTCACACAACGAAAACACTTTGATTGTTCTTTCGTAGTTCATTTTGAAAAAAAAACAATTGGCTCGTCGGCGATCACTTTCGATGCTTGATTTGTTTTCGTGTGGAACAGTCAGCCGGAGGCTCCGTCGCATTTTCCGCTGACATTTCGCGTAAACAGCACGTCGACCAACCGCCGGGGGCGACGTAATATAGTCGACGGTGCGGCGGATTTGAGAAAGTGTGCGAGTCGTCAGTGAGTTCCAATCGACGAAAGCATTTGACATTCGCCGGTCGGTTGTTTTGATATCAATCGTGGGTTTGCGACGAGTTTTTACTTCCATGAAAATGTATACATTCTTCAAACAAATTAACATAGTACACACATTTGGGAAAATTAGCCTCGGCTAGCCCGACAACAGTACGCATGACTAATACGGAACAATAAAACAAATTCGTTTGGCCTCACCTATATATTTATTGGTGTTTTACGCGTCCAAGTGCAACGTAGCACTGCTTCGTTTCCAAATCATAATATCCTATAGGGCCTACCTCACAGTCGGCGCAAATCAAATACTTGCGATTGTTCACCGTATTACTGAAGCCGATGTTTTCAAACGTGTACATATCTTTGACCATCCAAAAGTGCTTCAGGGTTTCACTCGCGAAGTCCTCTTCTTCTGCCGTTTGCCGTTTCTGTCGAGCCATTGGGAGTTCGTACTGAAGATATGGAAAAGAAGCAAATGCCACTATGAAACAGATGTAGGAAGGCGCTTATTCGATGCTTGTTACTTCTGTATTCGCAAATTCAGCGTTTGTTGGTTTCAGCAGAAGTGAATTACAATGGTCGCACTTTACGTCAGTTTTGTTCTTGGAGTCAGCGTCTACCAGCTCTGCATAATCTGGACTAAGCGAATGTTCAGTGGTCATATTAGGTTCGCCCCAATAATTCTTTGCAATGATAATTCTACTCGACACACTTTCAACAGAATGCAGGGTTTCGATGTCAACAAAACAGAGAACAACAAAGCGCGACGAGTACCGAAATGAGACCCTTTTTGACATTCGCTTTTGACAGCAAAGGTGAGCATAAATTTTCACAGAGGATCCACCATCTTTAGGTAGTGTACCTGCGCAGATTTGCATCTTTATAAATGAAATTGTAAGTACATTACAATTCTGTTCGCAATAGAAAACATGGGAAAGCGTCCACTATCGCGGAAGGAGCTCGAGGAGCAAAAGAAGCGCGAGGATGAAGCTGCCGCGGCTCACGTAAGTTGAACGTAACGAAAAATGCTCGGACTGCCGCTAATCTGTGTTGACAATTCAAGGCGTTTAAAGAGTTTGTTGAGACATTTCAAGAAGCACCATCCAAGCTATCAAAAGTATGGGTAAAAGCTGGAACATACGATGCCGGTTCAAGAAGTAAGTTTCTGCGCGCTGTAGGACTGTCGAGTCTGGTCGAGACAGTGGAGCTGATGCGTTTTCGTTCTGATGATTTCAGAGGAAGATACGCGAGACAGAGGGAAGCTGTACAAACCACAGTCGCGCCTGGAATCGGAGCAGGAGAAGTCTATGGACTACGTTAAAATGGTTGCAAATGAAAACCGGAAAGATTCCGCACTGGGGAAGAAAAGAAACCAGGAAAAGAAAATGAGTAATCTTGAGTTGTTCAAAGAGGAACTTCGGCAGATTCAAGAGGAACGAGAAGAGCGCCACAAGTACAAGCATATGGCCCGTTCAATGCTGCCCGGTACAAGCTCAACGGAATCAGAACCAGTGTACAAGGAGACAGAATCGGGCTCATTTGACAATGGTGACCCTAACACAACAAATTTATATTTGGGAAATCTGAATCCTAAGGTAAACGTTGATTGGTTCATACACGATTCTGAAGCATTCCATTCAGAAATTGTTCGATAACCGTTCGTTTCATCGTAGATATCGGAACAAGCCTTGATGGAACTTTTCGGCAAGTACGGCCCTCTTGCCAGTATAAAAATCATGTGGCCGCGGTCCGAGGAGGAGAAGATGCGCGGTAGAAACTGTGGTTTCGTGGCGTACATGAGTCGGAGAGACGCAGAACGAGCACTTCGAGCATTGAATGGACGGGATGTGATGGGGTACGAGATGAAGCTAGGCTGGGGCAAATCGGTCCCAATAATGACGCACCCCATCTACATTCCTCCTAAGCTCATTGCCTACACTCTGCCTCCGCCGCCTTCGGGACTACCTTTCAACGCACAGCCGCATCCATCGGATGTGGACAACATTCCTAAAATGACTTCCGTAGCCTATATGTCGGAACTGGGGTTGAAGGAACGGATGGACAGTGTTTTGTTGAAATCAGTTGTTAAGGTAGTCATTCCTACCGAAAGACACTTGCTGATGCTTATCCATCGTATGGTAGAATTTGTTATTCGCGAAGGACCAATGTTTGAAGCGCTCATTATGACTCGAGAAATGGATAACCCGATGTACAAGTAAGTTCCGTTACGATCGGATTTAAAACTGTTGGCTAACATAATTATGTTTGGTTTAGATTCTTGTTCGAAAACGAGAGCCCGGCACACATTTACTACCGTTGGAAGCTATTTTCTCTGCTTCAAGGAGATACGCCAGGCGATTGGCGTACGAAGGAGTTTCGTATGTTCAAGAATGGTTCGATTTGGAAGCCTCCGCCGATTAATTTCTATACCCAAGGTATGCCTGACGAGTTGCTAGCCGACGAAGAAGGTATAGAAACGAACAAAGGAAACCTATCGCTAGCGTAAGTTGCACTAGTTTAAGGGATAAACGGGATACGGTCACTAATGTGCATTCTGAATGTTCGGAAATAGGCAACGTGATCGTCTGGAAGATCTAATTCGTCACTTGACCCCGGAGCGACAAAAAATTGCGGATGCTATGATATTCTCTATTGAGCACGCGGATGCTGCGGAGGAAATTTGTGACTGTATTACCGAATCACTATCAACGAACGAGACGCTGGTAAAAAAGAAGGTCGCGCGTCTCTATCTAATCTCAGACATTTTGCACAACTCCGCGGTGAAGGTGCAAAATGCTAGCTTTTTCCGCAAAGCGATGGAAAAGAATCTGCTTGACATATTCCGCAATCTTAACGGCTACCACATGCAGTTGGACAGCCGCCTCAAGGCCGAGGGATTTAAGAGTCGCGTGATGGGTGTTTTTCGAGCCTGGGAAGAGTGGACCATATATCCCAGGGAGTTTCTTGTAAAGCTGCAGCACACTTTCCTCGGTATTCAACCGGTAAGTTTTTGGTCCGGGTTGCTCGGATGTGCTAATTTTCAAGAAAAAAAATTTTAGATGGAAATCCAGCCGGAGGAGGAACCAGAGGAGGAGAAGGAAGACGAAGATTTGGATGGGGTGCCGTTGGACGGGGCGGCGCTCCTTAAAAGTGCCATGTTGTGTGGCATGGCGAGTGAAGAAAACAGAAATCCACTGATAAAACATGAAATCTATAGTGATGAAGATGATATCGATGGAATGCCGCTGGCAGATGACGATATCGACGGCATTCCTTTGGAAAGCACTGCGGACGACTGCGGTAACTTGGAAGCCATGGGGAGGGTTAGCTCCACCATTGCCGGCGGTGAAGGAATGGGGCGAGTGGGTTCCAAGAAGTATAAACTTGGAAGTGGTTCGTTTATTCCCTCCAAGTGGGAATCGGTTGATGCTTCCCAAATTGAGGCCCAGGCGGTCACTACCAGCAAATGGGACACACTGGATCCCGTCGTTCCTGAGCCTCCTAAAATCAGTTTTCAAAACGCTGGCAGTGTTGTGGGAAGTGGTAACAAGTACGGCAACTATAGTGAGGACGATGATGATCAGCGGGACGATGATGGTAATGGCGCGCAAGATCAGGACGAATTGCGGCGTTTACGGTTGCGTGAAATAGAGGTAAAAATCGTTCAGTACCAAGATGAGTTCGAGTCCGGGTCACGACAAGTGCGCGCCGGTTGGGCGATGCATGAAGAGATCGACAGTTATCGAATGAAATTGATAAAGGAAATGGAGAAGGAACTCCGGCACAAAGGACGTGAAAATCCGGACTGGGCAATGTCGGACGAGGACAATCGCTCGAGGAAAATGGTCAAACGTAGTCCGAGTGAGGAAAGGTAAGAAAATAATGATTATGATAACGATGTTTAATGGGATTAGCAAGGAAATGTCCATAAAATATTCCTGAATTTCCAGTTTAAAACAACAAAAGCGGAGGAAGACATCCACATCGCCTGTCTCGAAATCAGCAAAAAGGCGAAAGTCCAGCAGCTCGTCGGAGGAAGACCAGTCTTCGATGGACCGGATAGCTTCGCGCTATCGGTACTCTTCGGAGCGTTCAGTGTCGCAGGAAGCGGCTTCAAGCTCACGCACTAGCAAATACGATCTCCTGGGTTCACCTACAGCACGTCATACTGGGTCTGGGGAATCAAACTACGACAAGTATGAGCGTGACCGTGACCGGAGAGATGGTCGAGATCATCGTGAAAAGAAGGAAGTGACCAGAGAAAGGACCCAGGTGTCACATGAGCGTGACCATCGTGAACACCGTGAAAGAGCCCGTGACAGTGATCGTGGGCACGGACGGGATCTTGACCGGGATCGAAGCAGCCGGGACGATCGCGAACGTGATCGAGACTATGATCGTGACCGAGGGAGAGACGGCAATACGGGATCACGCTATCGCGAACGAGAGCGTGAACGAGGAAAGGATGCGTATGGTACTGGCAGTGCAAGTAGTAGGAAAGATACTTCTTCAAGCAGTTCAAAGTATGATGATAGAGTTCATAGTAAACGATATAGGTGAACAAGTTAGCTAAAGATTGACGAAAAGAAAATAAATACTAAGCTATTTGCTATTCTCTTTAATAACTAATAAATTAAGAACTAGACGATGAAAGTAATTGTAATTTTTTTTCAATTGAATGAGCGGATACCGTTGTAAAATTGAAGTAGCAGCTTGGTCGCAGCTAAACGACTGTGTCGAAGGTATGTATATACCCTGGCCTGCGCACCTATACACACATAAAAGAGCCGAAACATAATTAAATGTCAACACTTTCTTGAATTTTTCTTTTACTGAATTAAGCTCATCGCTAGACCGAGTTATTTGCGAGTATCAACTGTCAGTGTCAGTATGTCGGAAACATTTGGAGTTGTTGGGAGTATGGCTATGTTTTCGCTGTAGTTTTGTTTTGATTCGTGCATGCGTAGCATTTCAGCTAGCGGGAGCATCGGCGTCGGCTAATAGATAAACGCGATAATTCATTGTGCGTGGAACTAGATTGTTTTAGTTACGAACTTTCTTCCCGGTGCAAAGGAATACGACGTGAGAATACGTCGTAGTAGCTATAGAAGGTAAACAAAGGAAGTGTCACTGTGCATGCAGAATTGCATGGTTTGTGCTTTGTTTTTGGCGAATTTTTCCGTGTGCTAGGTAGGATAAGCTGGAATCTGAAAAATCGATAGTGCAATATGTGCAATTGATGAGTGATTTTTGGGTAAGTGCCGTATTTGTTCACGCGTTTTCTGGTCTCCCGTAAACCATATATCTAATGAATATAGTTCAAGAACAGTATACGGTTTGCCCTAAATCATGAACATTTGTTATTAGAAGAAAATTAGCGAGAGAAGGAGAAACAAGTTTGATAGACCTGTTCACATGTGACCGAAATGTTCAAAATGAATTGAATCCTTATCGCAAAATTATGTGGCAGAATCGTATGATCGCCATGCGGTGATAGCATTGTTGCCGTTTTATTGTATCGCCTCGTATGTATCGACAATCGCATTGCCATTAACATTAATACTGTTTCGAAACACGCATCATGCGTTTACTGAGTTAAAAACACAGTTGAGGTAAGCAGCAATAATTGAATTGATCATAAACATACCATGCTGCACAAGGAAAGTCTGAGGTTTTGTGATAAACCAGTGTAGAATGCTCCAGAGATGTACAAAAGATGTTACCGATTTATCAAAAAGGCTCACGTGAATTGGTTGTTTCGTGAAGCCCAAAGACAAGACGAGCAGCATCAATAACATTTCTTTTTGCTTAGAGTTATTTCTTGTAGCTAACAAATTAAAAAAACATGGGAACACATTTTTAAATACGGTTCATGCAATGAAAGAACGATTTTGCTGGTTGACGGTCGAGTGATGCCTTTGTGTAATGCGCCACCATTAGCAGATGCTGGTGGCATTTGTGTTAATTTTCATTGCGCAACACGTCCGTCTGGTCGCCTCTAATCCAGCCAGCCGCGTTTTTAGCCGATGCTGTCATTGCTGTTTGGTTTGTAAATAATGCGTCCCTCATCTTACTCTACGGATGCTTACACACCTACACTTTTACAGTGCGCAGAATATTGTTTGCATCACGGGATGACATCATGATGATGGCGACGATCGACGCCGCCGACGCCAACAAGTTTAGGGAATGTACGATCGAAGCATGTCGCTGTTCACATGCGACTTCAGTTCCACTTTCCATGAACATTACACAATAGTTTGCCTTTTCCCAGTGCGTGATCTTCCGTCCAGTCGAGTTGAACCTACCACTACCATGAAACAGCTGATCGCCACAAATTCAATACACGATCGCGGTACCTTTTCCTGCGCTAAAGCTGATTTCTAAAGGTTTCCTTTGTGTTTGTAAACGCTAACCCATCGGCCAGTTTACCATCTACTGTCGACGACGGCGGGGAGCCAACTGTTGGGTTGGCCCCAAAATGGACTGAACAGAAAAGGCCCTGCGCAACATCACCATACGCCCCTTTCCTGTTGTAAAATCGATTGACTTGACGGAACAACGTCCATTTCCTCAAATAGTTAGGTCGAGGTCGTCCCGTCGCTGCACGTGAGGCAGTCAGTCTCCGTCGATGTGTTTGTGATGTATTGTTTTTAGTTTCCTCATACCCGCTGAAAGGGACTTATTTATGCTGCGATATGGCGATGTTGGCGTCACTTGTGCAATGTGCATGTATTGTTGCAAGCGTGAGTCGGTTTATTTGTTTGGTTTTGTTCATCATACGTAAACGCATTTTTGTTATTGATAAATGCCGCCGACTGAGAGCACGCAGAGCGCGTCAGTATTATTTGCACTGTTGCATGATAATTTGTTGTTTGACTCTTTCCCGCTGAGTTTGAACCACGCAGCGCGCAATGATGTTGACATCATGCCCGGTTTGGTACAATCAAACCATGAAAGGAAACGCCCGATATAGTCCGTCCTTGTACTGTACCTCTATTATGTTAAGAATGTTGGAACAAACATCGAAGGAATCACTTTTTTCAAATTACACCTATCAGATTATGAATATGTGAGTATAATCGAACTGAGGCCGTATTTTCAATGCTTTTTAGCATACAATCTGGATTTTTTCTGCTTTTGGACAACCAACTCGATCTGGACCATCTGGAAATCGGGAATGTTGTTTTTAGTACGGTTTCATTTTTTGTTTGTTTGTCTGAAGTACAGACTGTTTCTTCAACTTCACGCGGTTGTCGGTGTTTTTTGAGATAGAACGGATGTCTGCATCGTTGAATTCTGGCGGATGTGATGGCTACAACAACCGGGTTGGGGTGGCGTAGCTCGCTGTTTTTCTCCTCAATATTCAATACTAAAAAAAAGAATCCTTGAATTTAATTATAGCGACATTCACAAACCTTCAGCAAAAAAGTATATCCATATACATGAAGAAACGTGTTTTTCTTGTTACCATTCAGCTTTTTTCTGGTAGAAATCAGTCCGGCTTAGCTCTACCTATTCCTAAACGAATGCATTTCGAATGCGAATTTTGATGCGCATCAATTCAAACATTTTCCCAAAAACAGCGTAATAGCTTTTTTACAGTTTCCTCATATGCATCATTGCCGTTCGTTCTTCGTTTTCCATTTTCCTGCATCGCCTTTTTCCTCCATCTCTTTTCAGTGGCGTTTGCAATGTTGGTGTAATTCACACTTCCCCCGTGCTGATCCACTTTTAGATGAAGTGGTGCTAATGGCCGTCTGAGATTCCTGGTCGCACATGGGAGTCGTTTGAAAATTGAGATCCCAAATCGTTTCCGAACGTATTCACTCCCTGGTGCAAGGGGCAATCCTGCAGTTCGACTGTAGCGAAGTGTTCAAGATGGGAAACATGCTGAATAAGCTGGGCGATGTTTCGCAAACGATTCGAGGCCGTAAGCGAAAACGGGAAGACGATGGCGGCGACGAAAGTGGCGATGGTAGCGATCTGTTGGATAGATCACTGCAGACGCCAAAGCGGTAAGTTGGTTAAGCGAAACAGCCCTGGTTGCCCTAGATTAGTTGTTTACAATTCAATTGATCCATTTTACTTCTCCATTTGTAGAAAAAAACTAATATCAACGGCTAAGTACATCTACCAGGCGTTGTTTAAGGAAGAACGCAACTCGGATATCACGGTACACGCACTAGGAAAGCAGTGGCACTTGCACAAGGTTTACCTGAGCCAGAGTCCATACTTCAGCAGCATGTTCAATGGGTCGTGGCGCGAAGCGGACGAAGACTACGTGCACATCGAAATCATCGATCCGAAAATCACCATCGAGTCGCTGTACTCGGTATTTGGCTCGTTATACATGGATGAGGTTGTGTTGGAACCAAAAGAAATCATCTCAACCCTGGCAACAGCCACCCTTTTCCAGCTGGACAGTCTGATTGATCGTTGTGCTGAGGTGATGGTAGAGACTACCAACGCTGAGGTAGGTTGGACCAATTTTTCCCATTTATTGCACATCCACGTCTCGGAGTTCCGTCTTGAAATAACATTTGTGCACTCTTTTAGTCCGCCGTGCTGTACTACGAAGCCGCCTGTGAGTATGGAGTGAAGATGGTCAAACAATCCACTTTTGGGTGGCTGCTGGTGAATTTGCTTAGCCTCTACCATCGGAACGCAAAGTGGCTACGATTGATAACGGTCGAGCTGATGGAACTGCTCGTTTCCAGTGCGGACTTGTACGTCGTACAGACCGAGTTCACGCTGTACACGTTGGTTCGATTCTGGATGAGCCTAAAACTGTTTCCTGAGGAAATGCTCATGTCTGACGGCGTACAGCATCCGAAGGAACTTTACTTCTCCGAACGGACTAGCTCTGTGGCTTTTCTCAGCACTCCAGAAGGGGCCCCGTTCGTGCGAGTGTTTCGGGCGTTGCGGCTGCGTAATTTGCTAAACCATCACGTGGACATTCGTATTTTGCAACAGGATAAAATCATTCCTAGCGAATGGCTCCAAAAACCACTGTTCCAGCAGTGGAACAGCGTGCTGACAATCGACCAGTCGCTCGACAAGCAGGTCGAGTGTGACGATGGTACGTTCTTGGAGTCGTGCATCCGTTGCGGACGTGTGTTGCCTGAGAACATCAATCAGAAATGGCGCTGGACGGGCTTCCACTACGGTCTTGATCTACTGCTGATGTCCGACACGCGCACGTTGCGCATCAAACGGCACCACCGGACGGAAAACGAGCGTCTGTTGAGTCTGCAGGTGAAACGACAGTTTCTGATACGCGTTTCACTGACTTCACTGAACGAACTGCGCCAGATCAAGCACCAGCAGACGACCGCGATTGTGTCAGTTTCTTTGGAAAAGAACGAAGAGGTACAACTGGTAGTGTTCGACCGGGAGCTCACCTTTCCTTTGCTGATTTCGGTTAATATGTTGCTCGTTTCGCCACCCGAGAAAAGTCCTGCCGCTTCGTCTGCCACTGCCGGTGCGTCCAAAACAAGCGACCCTTTATCGGCCAGTGGCCAACTACAGCAGGCACAAACTTCATCTTCCAACTCAGCAGCCAACTTGCAATATGTTGCCATGGCGATATTTGGCGGTAATAATGGTGCAGTTGAATCATTGGACGGAAACGGTAGCAGCTTGAACCGGATGGCCCTCGTGAATGAATCCTGATTGCAGGTGATACGGTGACGGGTGAAACGTACACACGATGCGAGGAGATAGAACGCGTCTCATCCTCACACCACCGCCAATGAAGTCTGGTGTCGAAAGACGTGAGTGTACTTAATGTTCTTTTTCTTGTGCATTGGGGGCTTTGCAAGGATGCAGAATAAAGAGCAGAACCCAGTGATCGTTGAAAACTGGCACAAAATGTGACAAGCTCTGCTTCCGCTTGGAGTTGCTGTAGCATTCCGGAAATACTGCACAACCGAGTGAATCGTAGAAATGCAGCTGAAAGTGCCATTAGACGAAGAGTGGGTTTTTCCCATAAATATAATGTAACAAGATGTGTATTTACCCAATTACGTTGTCAATGTCCTTTATGTTGTATAGGCAAGATTTTTAATATTACTACCATCAAGAATTTTTAATACAAGATTATGTTGTGTCCATACGATAGTACACAGGGTTGTGTACATGCTGGCCAAAAGTGGCGGAATGGTTTAAAAACAGTTGATTTAAAACACTGGTTTCCGCACCAGAACTTACATGTTTATCGTGATCTATTTCCATTGGCGTAATGGAAGCCATCAATTTGAAGCAATTATATGCTATTTACAGTAGCACCAGTGGGGCCGCAATAAATCCTGTGAAATGCAAAATACTGAAAGAGAATAATTTAAGGCTCCACACCACTTCTAATAGATAAGTTTGATTTGTTTAACATGGTGCGAGCACCGATGTATCGAAAAAAAGTGTGTGAATGACATCACAATCACATAACATCACCACCATGTTCGGTTGGCACCAACATTTGAAGTAACAAGTTTTCGGAATTGTAAAGGTATATTTCCTACATTTTAGTGTATTCACAACCATACGATTAGTTAACGTTAAGTGAGGTGAGATTAACCCTCCAGTGCGATAAGATTGAACTAATCATTAGTATTGTAAGATTGTCTCCCAGTAAACCCAAATCAGTCTCCTACAGCTTCAGAATGCTGTAAAATAATAAATGAACTCAGCTTAGCGCTGCTTGAATTTCGGAAACTAGTCAATTCGTTTATTTTTACATGTATGAGAGAGAATAAACTAGAGACGAAGCTGGTTTTTAACTTTTTATTTAGCGGCATTTTTCACTTTTCATTTGATTCATGTGGAAATTCTGATGATGCAAGTAATTTACTCCATCAGCTCCTTGCGACACTTTGCTGATATACAACATGTTTTTTCGTTCTTCCGGAATATTTTTAAATCCTGAATCATGTTATCTTTCGTTATTTCCTTTTGAATGTACTTGCACTCGGTCAGCGCTTTTTTTGCTGTGTTCTCCATTTCGTGTTGTTTGCGTACGATGCCTATTTTTTTTCGCATTCGCGCATAAGCGCGTGTTATTTTGTTTAATACGATTATATAAAAATATTTGCGTTCAATATTCTACATTTGCGGCAAATTTCTCCTTACTTGTTTCCTCAATTGTAATGTATGTTATTCGAATTGTTTTCCAACGCGTGCACAATTTTATGTTTATTCTTGGCATTGACATACTTTTCCAATCTTGTTTCTAGTTTTTCCAACATAATTGAAGTTTATCAAGGGGAAATGAAACACGTTGCCCCTAGTGTTGTACTGGGAGAGGTTCGATTTTGTTTCCGTAGCACCACTTCGAATGTGTTCACTCGTAATGTCTATGTTCGCATAACTCTCCACCCTGTGCATGTAATTCCGTCGACTTAAGCTACTGTTGATTACTTGTAATTTTTCCGCATTTCTTTTTCGTTCTAATTTTTCCAAACGATCAATACATGCAAACGATTCCTTAGGAGATACAATTTCTTATACACATGACATGTCAGCTTGAACTTGGCCGCATATTTATTTGTGCTGCATCGATTTGAAAAAAAAGCAATAACAAGCAGCATAATATACCAAGCAACATAGCAACTAAAGGCAACGATTAGTTTTTTGATATTTTTTTGTCCGATTGGGTATGTCATTAAAATAGTTTTCTGTTCTGTTTTTCATTGCTGGCTTCTCTTTCGATGATTTCGGGTATTGTAGGGCTTTTTCGGAAATTTGTATAGAAATGAAAACCAACACGTAGATGATCACTGGTTTTTCCCAATTGTTCCGATTCCTTGTTCTGTATTCCACTTTCACTTTCATCCTTTGAAACCCCATTATGATTGATAGTTCGCGAGCAAAATACATTTAGCTAGCAGATGGATGTCAACCTTGGTCGAATGTACTTTAATCTGCTTCCATTGCGGAACGACGGTTATGAGGGTTGGAATTTTTTGTTTGAATCAATTCGTTTGGCTTAGTTTGTGCAATGTTTATATCTATTTGTTTTGCTAGTTCTTGTAGAAGGGCTGTTATATTAATCACACACCGAAGGCATTTGTCTCTCGAGTAGCATTTTCGTACGCATTTGTTGTCATAATATTGTTCATTCAGTCGTTTTGTTTTCTCTTTCTTCTGTTGCAAACGATTGTAGTATGGTGCATTCGAAGATTATTTGTAGGTTCGGACGAGGAGGAATGTATTATATATTTCTCTTCCTATATTCCTAATTGTTTTCACTTGATCCAACAGTTTGTACTTTTCTGCAATTCAATTTCGGAGCCTGTTTGATTATTGTTGTTCTTTATTTGCATGGACCATGTATGTCCTTTTCATGTTTGGAATCCCACAAAAATCAAGGATTTCGCAGAAAAGATATCTGTCGATTGTTGTCACAAGCAATACACGCTTTTCCATTGAATTGTAGAAATCGATGATACACAATCCTACAAAGGGACACGTTTAAAAACTGAATATAATACTCCAGACTTGTGTGTTACAACCGAAGGGGAAGTAAAAAAAGTAACTCAAGCCATGAGAAAGAAGTTTTCAATTTATTGAGATTTTTAAAACGTACACTGAAAATAAAACTTAATCGACTAATCATAATAAATAAACAAAAGATAGTCTAATATTTCTATTGCATACATTCGATATCTTCGATCGTCATAGATTGGAAGTAAGTAAACTGAAATGCTGAAAAATACGTGTGTACCGGTGTGTGTGTGTACGATTCGAAAAAGTATCGCTTCCATGGTTAGTTTGTCCTATAAAGCATGATCTTTGTTCTGTTGTTTTACACACAGTTCCTGCGTACAGTTTAAACATTACATTTGTGTACATTTAGAATTATGTGTATTTTCATTTTTTTTCAC
>JAOEFI010000007.1:19025254-19036552 GCA_034621735.1 Anopheles plumbeus | reverse complement strand
GGTTGCTATGCATGAACGAAATATCACATCGGAAATGTGTGCTTTCTTGGAGGGGCCCTATGAGTTAAACTATTTGCGTCAAACTCCTGCTGGTGGTGACGTTTTTTTGGGGCTCACTGTAATGCCATTTTCATACGCCACAAGCAACGAAACGATTGGGGCGTGTTTGGAAGGTCGCTTTATAAATAACGTGCTATGCTTTCCCCTATCAATCAGCGACGATATATTACGGTAACGACGTCTTGCATAACGATGAGTTCGATCACCGCAAGCGGCCATCACAGGTGTGCTGCTTGGTATGCCTTTGAACACCAAACTGATCCAATATGCACGCGATCACATTAATAACGTTTGCATGAATTAGTTTAGATACACTGGTGGGTGCTACTCAATCCAATCGTGGGCAGAACGCGCCCGCGAACATAGCATTGTATGCATATGAGGGGATCAATTTCAATCAGTTCATTATGCGCCATGAAGAAAACGATACCGAACGGTTTCTTTGCATGCTGCTTCAACGATCTTTTAAATCATGAAACACGACACATTCGATAAAACATGCTGCATAAGCGATCGGTCCTTCACTACACATGTTTTCAAGTTCGAATGGTTCGTGAAATACATGTCTTCATCATGGAACATGGCATTCCATAACCGTGCAACAAATTGACAACACGTCATTATTCTTTCCGTGCCAGACGTCAGAGTATGGATTTGTGGTCGGCAGTTCTGATGGTTGATTAATATCCGCTACGTGCCGTTTTGTCCAGTTTGGGCTGCTGGCTGCCATCCGTTAGCCCTTTTTTTCCTTGACAGCGGTGATGAATTTCCACAACAACACATGTACCCCGCCAGTACGGCGTGAAACAACTCTCGCGATTAATGAAACAATTACCAGCTGCTAATGAGTACGCCTCCCTTCAACCGTTGTTTTTTTTCTCTCTCTCCGTAATGCAAATGAAGTAAACCTCAACAACCCGACTGGACACCTCTGAGCGCATAAATTTACCGTTTGTTGACCAACGGTTATGCTTGTGCTGGGCAAGATGTTCTGCCGCGGTCGTTGCTTATGATTTTAGCCCCGTTTTTCTGACGAACGAATGGGTGTACATTTTTTATTCGTTCTCTATCCGCTTTTCAATCCGCGTGACGCTCGTTTAGCGGAATATATATAATTAAGTATTTTTATTTCAATTTTACTAATTTATACCGTTTCATTGGGGTTTCTTTTGTTCGATGTGCCGTGAATTGAAAACCGACTTCCGCTGCCGGGTTGGGGCCAACATAGAATAGGGAAGATATTATGGTAGATATTTAACCCATAACTCATTGTTCAACAAAAAGTATTTTGCTAAAGAAATGCTATGCCCCCAACCCACCCCCTCCTTCGTACAATGGTTATGTAAATATTGAACACCTCCAGTCGTTAGAAGACAACTTGAAGAAGTGCTTTGAACAGAAGGACAAAGTATGAACATATTTGCATTTATGCAAAAAATATCTGGTATTTGTCTGGTACTCTAGTGAAGAATTGTTTCTGTGTCGGTATAGAACATAGAATTGTTCTTTTTCAAAAATCCAGCATGTTCTCAATGATGAAATTGCAATTTTCAATGCAATTAGCATACTTCTTAGTTAAATCATTTCGCTTCTGTACCTTTCTATGCTTCAATAATTTTCTCTGCAATGTCTTTTTCAACGACCAGAATGGGATAACTACACTAGTTCGGTTCGAACCTCTTCACGTACGATGGAGGTTCGAGATTTTGGAAGCAAGATTTCCACAAATTTGAATGAGAATAAGCCTGCTCTTCCAGTAGAGCGTTGCGCTAACCCATATCGAGATTTCGCCACTTCGTACCCTCCCAAAAAGGGCCTATTGTGGGGTACCCGGCGCCTGTGACCGATGAAACTGATATGGGGTTTATGCAACGGGGAGGTTGACCGTCTATGAATGTTTTCGCAACCGTCGACCGGAACCACGGACGCAGCGTGCGGTCGATTCTCCTTTCTCTCATCCGGCGAACGTTATGGAGAAGGGCGAACTATAGAACAAAACTCTAGAGCCATAAACTGGCCACGGTTTGCATTCAACACCCGGCTGGTGTTTGTTTTCACTGCTTGCGAAATAATAAGCGGAAAACTAAGCGCACTCCTCCCCGACTGCAACGGAAGGATGCACTTGAGTCGCCTTTGTGCGGCACATACTCGAGCGCCTAAAGAGGAACACTACCGAACCATTGTTTTCTGGCTGTCGTCGGACAAGGAAAGGTTCTCCCCATTCGTCACTGCAAATGATCGTTCCGGTGCAGACGGGACTTATTAAAACGAACGGAAGCAGAACTTGCCCCAGAACTTAAGAAGTGTGAATAAATTTGTAATTTCGGCAGGTATCCGAGAGCATTTGAGGTCCGTTTCACAGTTAACTCTGGAGAATCAACTAGAAAGAGAATTGCAGACTAAAGTATGTATAATTTATCGTCTGTGTGGAAGGTTTAATGAGAAGCTTTATTAATGAAAATTTATGGAAAACTGTTTCGCCGAAGCTTCTTCGCCGTGGCCGGGGTGGGAAGAAAGTAATCTCTGCCTTGCAGCATTATTGCAATAAATAAATAATGAAACAAGATTCGAGTGGGTAAATTGCATACTGCATAAATTTCCGGCCTGCATCGGGAATGATTTATTTGCAACGTACTTTGTGTGAGAAGGAACATACCGACAAGCCACAACTTTCAGACTAGCAAAACTACTAAAACTCTAACATTAGTAAGAAAACAAGATTTTTTTCGCCTTTACTGGCCAGCAGAATGGAAGCAAATGGCTCGTACAGACGTACAATTTGAAATGTAGCAAAGACATTTATATGACCTTCTTGATGCTCGGAATGCCACGAGAGGGAAAACAAAATCAAAAATCTAAAACAATTAAGAAACGAATGCCAGAAAGAGTTCATCTTGCCCCGGTCTATGTCGAATGCAAGCTCGATCCTCCTGCTCCTGGTAGGAAGTGCACGGGGCTATCATAAATCATCAGCAACATTCAACCGTCCATTATTCGTGCCCGAAAGTCCTTGCACTGGGGAGAGCTTTCCGTTGGGAGTGAGTGGCGAAAAAGTATGCCCCGTGAAAGTCTGCACCGCTGGCGGGCTGGCTGGTCCGATGGAGGCACCGTTTGTCGGATTTTTATCGTATTTCGTTGACATAATGCTGGCCTACTTCGTGTTTACTTTCGTCCGTTCTCTACCCATCGGATGCCGTGGAGCATCGGCGGGAAAATTTTGGTGTTTGAACAGCGCCAGAAACATTCTATTTGCCCGTTGGAACATTGAAACATGGAAAACATTGCTTGTGGACTACACATTCTCTGCATCTCGTCTTCATCGCCGTCATCTGTCGGGCGCCTTTTTATCGGTACCATAGTTGTAGAGTTAGTGTTTCGTTCGTTTTTTTTTTCACCTCATTTTAAAGAGCGAGAAACAAATGAACCGAAAAGGAAATAAAACATCGTTTACATAAAATTTGTCGTCAAATAGTCGACTCCAGATAAGCCGATGTTTGCACTAGCGACAGTTGAAATAAAAGGGTAAATGTTGCATCTTCTCCTGCCCTGGGGAGCGAGCGGGAGAGTTTCGAAACCTCCCCAGACAGAAGCACATGATAAGAGAGGAAATACCCGCGCTGCGGGATGAACCAGTTAAGAACTTGAGCAACATTCAACAACAACACTTCGTTGGCACATAATGAAGCCGGAAGATAAACCGTTCCCGACGTTGGCAGCTGGTAAATTGCGGAGTTCCATTATACACTTTCCTGTCGCTGCAGGGGATTGAAATATTGAACGCCACTTACTAAATGTCCTTTAACATACAAAAAAATATCCATAACTTCCACCTACTCGACAGCGAAATTGTCCTTCCTTTGCAGCACATTGTGTAGGTTTGGCGGGGCTGATTCACTTTTTTTCCGGCATTTCAAGCAACTGAAAGCGATATGATCTGCAGACGATGGAAACGGAAATAAATAAGAAAAACACGCGACCGGTTGAACAAATCAATGAATCACTCCAAAGTGACACAAAATAAGTACACTTCCATCAACGGTGTTTTCCTCTTTCGTCCAGAATCCATGTAGTCCCCGGGGCGGAGCGAAACGAATCAAAGCGGAAAACTCAAAAGTCGACCCATAAAAGATCACTTTTTTTTTCGACTTTGAACGGATATCCGGGCGAAGGGAAGGAGCGACTGGTGCGGGGGATTGATTTAACTGTGTGGCGCCCATTGATCTTTTCCCTTTCGATACCGGCAAGAATGATTTCTGTAAGGCTTATAAATCGGTAAAGTGTAGCAGAAAAAATAAATTGAAACACCAGCCGGAAATTTGTCATCAGGCAGTGCTCTATTTATTGAGAATCTATTAACAGAAAGAACAACTTTAGTAGAGTTTCATAAATTTTTCAACTTGCTCAGTTATTTTTTAAACTTTTTCTGTGAAGAAGCTTACCCTGTACAATTGACAGACCAGATCTCTGTTGCGCCGTTTGTGGAATTTAAAATCAAACAATAGGCGAACGTAATGAAACGATCCAAAATGTCCATTTAAATGTGGTTTAGTTTTTGTTCCTACCCCGTTTTAATGTTTTACAACGCTCGATGCGCCATTCAAGGGAGTTTCGATTGTCCCTTGGGGCGGGCGGTGTTTGGTTGAGAATTTACCGAGACGATGGTAAATATTTGCCAGAGGAAAACGATAGGGAAAGGGGTTACCTGCTCACCTACGCTTTTGCATGCCACCCAAGAACCTTCCACAAGGATGCGATAATCTACTGTCAGTAGAATTTTGGAATCAAATTTATTTTCAGCACCGAGCGGCTTCAGAGCGGCTTTACAAATGTACGTTCTTTATTGTGCCTAGATGTTAAGCGAATAGAAAGGCTGACGGAATGCGAAAAAAGGGAAAGTTCTTCACAGTGTGGACTTCCACCCGCTTTCGTGACAATCTCCATTGCGAGGTGTTCCCGAGGTCGTCCCTTAGGAAACGTGACGACCCCTTTGCTGCATACGTTTGGCGATGCAAAATCAGCGTTAACGATGATTCCATTGATAGCGACGCTCATGACGGTGATGCTGAAGAAGATTCCGCGCGTCTATGTTGAAACTGGAGAGGAAACGAAGGAGTGGAAAAACGGTGCAAAAAGCATACCACCAGCGCCGTTTCGGTAGCGGAACATAAAAAAACACCAGACGCATCACGTTCCGGCAAAAGATCCCCCTGTGGGTTGCTTGGTGGTCCCCGGAATGCCACCGATAGGTGGGTTGCGTCAAGCGATTCGACATGTCCGTGACAACGATCACGGCAGTGACATCAACGGCGAACAGGGCGAAGAGGAGTCTTCAATGTCACTCGACGACTTTGCGAGCATGAGTTTCGAGGACATGAGCCCGTGCAGGAGTTGGCAGCTGGAACTATAATCTTCGGCGCCATCAATCTCGTATGCAGCTGCTGTAGTGTACGCTAGGCTGAACCTAGGAGTGCAGAGCTTACATCATGTTGGGAAGTGCCTCGGTTGGAATTCAATTCCAGCCATGGTGGAGTTTTCATTCAATTCATTTGCGCTTAACGCCAGTGTCCTTGACATGCCACATTCCAAACGCACTTTCGACGATTTATCTGCAGAACAGATCGATAAAACGAGTTCCTGAGGGTAGCAAAGTTGAGAGGAAGCTCTTGAAAATGAAGGAAGCCACCATCTCTTTCCACAAGCAGACGTGGTGTACGGATTTCCATAAATAGCATATACCACATAGGGGATCATTATTTTGCATGTTGACCATAGAAAGGTTAGTTGAATATAGTTGAACAGATTTTGGAAGTTTCGGTCGTCTGGTGCGACAGGGATTTCGTGAACGGGATTCACAACCCGCTTAGGGGCCATATGATTATAGATCTATATATTCTTGTAGTGGGATCAACATTATAATCAGGGGGTGTTTACGAGTTGAGACATCAACTCAACAACTTGCTGTTTTGTTTACCTCTAGTTTTGAATTTTTACTCAATATTTTTATGCCAAGTGGACCAAAGCGTCGAAATAAGCTCCTATTGTACCGTAATAAAACTCGATTCTTCTTGTTTGGTCGAATGCATCACATCCACTGGACACGTCTACACCAACAAGACGATATCATAAAGTCTCGAGTTCTGTCGTCTCCGTAATATGGCCGGTCGTAACACTAATCAAAATATACTACCGGAAATGTTAACGGGGGGCAATATTGGTTTCGTTTAGACTGCGCCTCATCCTGCAGAAAGAAGCATAAACGAAAGCGTATCCAAGGGAGAGGGAAACCACCTACGCTCCCCAATCGGCCACAGTGGCACGGTGGAACGGGGTTTGTGGAGGCCACGAAGGAGAACCAATGTGGAACGAATCAACGAGGGCAAGTCCCCGGAAAGCAATCCCACTAATCCACCCATGCGAGTGGAGTCAGATTGGTCAAGCTCTCGATTAAGATTCGCTGCACGAGCGACGGATTTTTCGTCCGTCAGTCACAAGTCACGAGTGGTCGAATTGGAAGAGGACCCCGGTGAACCGAGGGCATGTACGAAACCATGAAATAAAAAGAATCATAAACGGAAAGTGGTTAAATGAGGGCCAAGAGGAGAATACAGCGGCACAGTATACGGATAGGCCTACGATATTTCTTCCTGACGATATCATACCAAAAAGAAGGTATATGATGAACAATCACCCGCATCCCTGGGATTAGTGAGGTCAGAGAAATTGGCGAACCGGTTTGAAAGATTTTTTCGGTGGTTGCGAATTGGACGAAGCACTGCGAATAAAGGGACACGACTTGTCGCGCTCACGCCGCATTTTCCAGTCTTCACCAGTACAGAGTTGGTTTCGCTCGCAGGAACGCGGTCGCGCCTGTTTGAAGCAGTATAGTCGATAAATTTGGCTCGAGCATGCCGACAAGCATTCAAATGGCCATGCCAAGTTATAAGGAAAAAATCCATTCCGCCAGAGAGTGGATGTTTTGCATATTTTTGGTCCCATATTGTCTGCCACATACCGACCGGCTCGGTAACCGACACTGAAACCTGTGCAAAATGTCACGAGGATCACCCAGGTCGGTGGGACTCATCTTTCTGGTTTCATAAACAACTCGCCGCGCACAACCGGCTGATGTGTCCTCGGCCCGGCTTGAATATCGCAGAATCTGTTGTCTGTCCTGTTCTCCACTCGCGTCGCAGGACAACGTAATCACGGCGGTAGGGGGTTAGGTATGATCTTAATTAATAAGCACCGTAGCTGCACCCAAGCCACTTCTCGGCGGAGTGGCGGAACCAAAGTGGAACCACTCGCCATTATTTGACATTCTCCAATGACGGTCCCGAAGCGGCTAAAAGAAATGGAGATGATGCCTGGCCATGATGTTATGGCTATACGCGCACGGCTATACGAGACGAGATGATGTTTCAAGGAAGAGAAGCACACCCCTTTCGCTTGCGGCCATTTCAAATTTTTGGTCACTCGTTAAGCTACTGGTTAATTCCAGATCATGTGTCACCAGCGCTTGCGTTGCACTGCACGACGAGACGCACTTGACATACGTGGTCGACGGCACGTTGCTGTGCATAATTTTTCGCTTTGTGTCCACCGGTGGGAGCTAGTGCGGCATCGTGAAGAAGACATCGGAATAACTACAAAATGAGCTTTGTGGTTAGCATCCAGCCCGTTGTTTGGATCGGTGACGATACGCATGACGTAACGTAGGTCTAATTTCGCAACAAAGCATGTCAATGTACCTCATTGCGTTGTCGGGCATCTTCAGCTGTGGGAACATAAATTATGTCATATAGTTACGCTCATTAAACATTCAACAGTTTTTTTAGAGCTAATTCTATATCCATTCGCAACCCGATGACACGTTGATGGTGTATTGTAAATGCAAGCAAAATCAAAATTAACGCCAAAGAACGTGTCTGCGAAGCATGCCTTGGCATGTTCGTTTTCCACGCCAAACTGTAAACCCCAGTTTACAGTCGACGATGATGACATCACCGAGAACAATTCATACCGAGTCGTACCCAACGAATTACCAGTCGTTTAACAACTATTCCAAGGATAAAGGAGCAATTTCACCGCCAGTGTCCTTGGAGGAGAAAAGTTGCGATGAAGTGCTATCGAAGTTGGATGATGTCCATGGTGGATGTCCCTTCTCAACAGTTATAAAGCGTCGGAAGTGGGACAAAGAACAGTTTGACATTCGGCGACCGTACGAGAGAAAAAACTACGAGCGTCCATATCGCGAGCTGCCAAACTATTTCGCCGCCTTTGAAGGACTAAACGTGAAGCCACAGAAGTGTTTCGTTCCGAACGCGTTCGCCAGACGTACGCCCATTGAGGAAGTGTTTCATAAGCGCAACATAACGAGTGTTTGTCCGGCCGAAGCACCGCGACCCGTTGAGGATTGTGTCGGTGACGTTATCGTTGCCGACAATGTTAATACCAGCAAGAGTGATTTGGAGGACGAAGATGAGGAAGAGGTGGAACAAGTTGTCAAAGAGAGAACAGTATCGAAGGAGTGCTGCAAGGCTTTCTTCCGTGCCAGGAGAGCTCTGCTGCGAAGCGAATTATTCGACAGATATTTCAACCGCGCTCGGAACTCTGCGAGCGACAACGACTCGTCTGAGTCTGAGGACCTGCAAGAAGAGTTTCAAGATAAATCTGAAAAGCAACATGCTAGGGTGCTTCCTGACCTAGTTAGCTTAAGAAAACATCAAGACGAAGGTGACAGTTCGATAGGTTCCTACAAACCACCGGAAATTGTACATAAAGATGGCAAAGCTGCGGTCGTTGAGGCGCAGGAACATTTTTTGCAAAGGTTGAGAACTCGTTATCTGCACAAGTTCGACTGTGTTAGGCAGCAAATGGAGGAAGCGGAGCAGGCACGCAAAAAACCACCCGAACAGTTCGACGGGGAAAAGTATATGGCCGAATATCCTGCGCCAGATATTAGGAATGAAACAAAAGCACGCTTCCGTGAATCGCTGAAGTTGCGTTTGGAGGAACTGAAAAAGCTTCAGCGGCGTCCCGTTCGCGAGTATCCACAAACGGTGAAACAGTTTTTGGAATACAAGAAACAAATCATGGAAGGCAGGCGTATACTGCGCGACGAAGCGACACTCGTCGAAGACTACTTTCGCAGAGCCAACACCCCGAAGGAACTTCCCGAGGCGAAGCTTGAAGTGAAACATTTTCGCTTAGCAGATTTGGAAGCCGCCTCTGCGGACGCGGATACTCAAGCGGAACAGGGCCATATAGCAGAACCACTGGTTTACCACACCTGCATGACCCGGGAGGAATGGGGTCACTGGATAGCGAGGTGTACCAAGAGCGAGAAGCTGAAGCTACCGAAAGTCAATGTGCCACGAGTTCCGGTGGCGGTGCAGAGGTGCCACGAAAGTCCCATTCGAGCCTACATCAAGGGAAGGCTTGATGGATCCAGCACCGCAGTGACGCCCACAGAAAACGGACAGAAGAGCGAGGGACATCTTCGAAAAGAAAAGATTATCCATTCCATTCGTACACCATGTTCACGTCCGACTATGCGTGATCTGCTATTTGACCCGATGCCCAATCCCGAGCCCATGAGCTACATGCCGTACAATGCAATTCTCCGACCATATTCGGACATCGTCGAAGAACGGTTTCGCATCGTCGAAAGGAAGGGCAAGGGTCGACGGCAGCTTCGCAAAAGCCGGATGCGGTGGATTGAGGGACTGGTCGATGAGATTTGTCGCCGAAAGAGAGCCTAGAGTCTGAGGCCCTGCAGCTGTGATTGTGGTGGAAGTGGTACTTCTGGAGCCGAATGTCTCTCAACTCTCCATCTCCCTTCAAGGGTTCATCGTGGCCATGGCTATGCTTGAGAGGTTGTTGTCGATGCCGATGGTCGGAATGTATGGCGCCGGCTTTGGAGAAACTTTGGAAGTGACCTCAACCACTGCAAACGAAATGCGGGCTTGAGTGAGTATGGCCAAGCGAATCGATCGATAGATAGGTTGCTGTGGCCAGTTTTGATGAATTTGTTGCGCTCTCGTCTGCGACTCTCATGGCTATGTATGGGCCGGCCTGAAAGTGCCTTCCAGTGTGGTTGCCTACCGTCGAAGATGTTGGTGTTTTTTTCGAACCTTTAGTCTGGCCTATGACAACCGCCATAAATCTTGCAGTGAAGGAGAAATGACCGGTGCAGATAAAATCCAATGTTCAACAAATTGATATGCTAATGGGGCGTTCCTTTGGCAGCTTTCGCCGGAGTTTTGATCGATCCGTACGTAATCCCTACGTACAGAAATATGTTTCGAGATGATTTGTGACCAATAACATTTTTCCTCTCTCTTTTTTCAGGTCATTGTGTCGCCCCATGATGAATCGAAGGGTTTCCGATAGTAAGATAGTGGGGCATGTGGACGCGGAGGGAGTAAGACTTTGATGAAAAGAAAAGCTACTCCAACATGTTACCGGATACGACACGCTGTGAATTCAAACGACTAAAGATCAGGTAACTCTGTGTTAAGATTTTCCATATCAATATTGTTCATCACTAAATCGATACACATGTCAGAACTCGTAGACAGAGCGCTAAAGGGAGTTTATTATTTTGAATCATTGCTGATACATTAATCTCACCACCCGTGGGTCTTCTTCACATAGCATTGTTGTTGCCAAATCGATTAGGTTGCATGTTTTATTATCCACAAGTTTGGTCAACGCACATATGTTTCCGAAGCGATAAATTCATTCCGTTACGGTCACACAGCACGAACATCTGGCCGGTGTTCGCCAGCGAAAACCTAGGAGGACATGCTTCATTATGGAACCTAGCGCAATTCGACACCCGTTACGGGAACTTCGTCATTTTCGCACCCCTTAAACACATTGGCCATTCTGCTCCGTTCCGTTCCCGATAGGGTACTACCGGGGGTTTGGAGGGAGAAAAACTGGACAAAGGTCAACCGTTCGAGTTTGTTAAATCATTCGACATGCCGCCCAATTTAGTTCTAACTTGTCTAATTCAATTAGTTGGCCCCGTGCGGTTTGTCGGGAAACATTACCGGCCGAATGTCCCAAAAAAACGGTACCGACCGAACCTCTTTTCCTGTAGGCGAATTTCCGAATAAATCAAATGAAATTACCAATAGAGTGCACTGGTAATGGGCCTACTGCTGAGTTCTTGTATCTAAGTAGTAATATTTTTCGACAATTCCGGTGCTGCATCTACGGGAGGTCCGAGGT
>JAOEFI010000007.1:19010791-19025154 GCA_034621735.1 Anopheles plumbeus | reverse complement strand
ATTTCTTAACGCCATTGGCAGTGGAAATCTAATCCGCTCCTTTTGACCCGCGTTGACCGCCTTCGGAGGTGGTGGTGTGAAAAGTAAACACCAAATGAATGAGTAAGTATTACACTGCTTATCTGCTTTTTTTCTGGTAGCCACTAGCCAACAGTTTTGTTTGAACATGTAATTGAAATTTGAAAATTAATTTTTATTACTATCCGTGGCTAAGCCGGGACATGCGTTTCGGGATGCATGGGGCGCATGAAAGCGTAGGCAAATACTTTATGCACATACGCATCCGTGAGCTGCGTCAAAAGCACGCACACCTCTCTTCCAGCCAGAGAAATGGAACCCGGGGGTGATTTTGTAGACACACGAGGCGCATACTGACAACCCGTGATACATACCGTGCTCATTAAGGCCGGCTGCTGTAACCGGAGAAAGATTCAAGATACGACGCGGTGCTATAGAATCGTCGTCAATGGTCATTTACAAATCGTGCTTCGGGGCGTGTGAGAGAGAGTAAATAGAAAAGGAAATGGATTCATTGGGGTTTTTTTTTCGTTCGGAAACGTTTAGGAAACACTCGGTCATATTTCATTCACGCCTCGTAGGGGCCTGGGTTTTCAGAGTCTTCCGGAGGGCAAGCGTTCTACAGCGTCACTTCATCCATATCAACATCAAGTGCTCGTTGGTGGGTTGCATTGAAATGTTGTCTCTGGATAGGTGCTGAAAAACGGACGGTATTACGTTTCCACTGAAGTGGAAATAGAATTTTAATAGTTTTACCATTTACCATAATCTAGGACGTTTCTAATTAAACTATCTAATTAATGCTATCTTATTGAAAAATCAACTAAAGCACCAAATTTATTTTTCTCTCCGATACGATGGCTTATGTTGATTACATAAAATGTAGGTCCATACTACAAGGACATATTTATTCAAATCCGGTTTTATCGATAGGGGAACTTCTGTGTAAACACCAAACACAATGATGTCCAAACTCAAACCATGATTTACTAGAAATAACATGGTAATTCAGTGGTGCTTGACAAGCAATCTCAACTATTCGGCCACCGTTTCCCTGCCACCGACCACTTTTCAGTCTGCTCTGTCTGCCGTGACCAAAACCCGTAAATCTTTTCCAACATTTCCCCAACTCATAATTTGACTCGGTTGACATTCACCCACAGGCGTCATCAGGCGTCGGTCCCCTCCCGAACCCTGCTGTGGTTGTGTTTCCCCAAACGGTTTTTTATTTTACAGAAGCATTTGAAGCATGGCGTATCCTCCCTCCCTAGTGGAGCTGAAAGAACCCCATCAGAATGACAGTTAATTGTGTCCTTGTTTTTGTTTACGCCCTTGTGTGCTTGTGTGCCGGGTTTGGTACACCACAATCGTGAACGCTTCGACCACCCGCTGGGTTAATGTTGCGAAAGCGATAGGCCACACGGTTCTGTTGGAGCCAATGGTTGGAAGTGGGGACCATTTCATAATTTCTATGCTCTATTCGTCTCTCTATTCTTCTGGCGTCATCGGAAACAAATGCTGACCATCATCATCAATTCCATTAAATACTTGACTCAATCAAGCATTTTCTCTCCTTCCGAACCAGACGGTACGGGTACGACCTGTGGGAAAATAGAGTGGAACCGGCAATCGAGATGTCCGTTTGCCTTTTATAATAATGACCAGTTTTTGATATGCTTTGCTGGGTTGGAAGAATCATCTAGGATTTAAGATAAAAGCGATAAGGTTTTCAAACATAAAACGAACTGGAAGCAATCTAATGATCACCATTAGGTTTTCTACGTTGTTTTATTGTTGTCCTTCTGCAGTAATAGGAATTCTTCCAAGACTCTGTAACATTTATGGAAGCATCCTAAAATGTTTTAAGTTTAGGATGTATGGTTCCCGAAACATATGTCAGTAGACGGCATCTTAAATGGTGCTTTTATGCCGGAATCTGCTTATTATGGTTCACGTTGTATCATCTCAAATTTGGGCCCTTTGCTGTCGGAGATTATCATGCCACCGTATGTTACGTTCATCTCGTGGCTTTACAACTTACCGACACCACCACATCTTGTCACTTACTCGTCTTAACTCCACTGACCTTGGGCTCGTTTGCTTGAACCAGTTTCGTCTCCCATCGCGAGTCGGTGCTCCCAGTAAGAAGTGTAGCAAAAGTTTCTAATCAAGTTACACCTAGTACAGCGTCGGGGCATTCTTGTTGGATCCTCCTCTACGAGCGGATGGACGCGATTTCCGTTTCCCGTTCCAGTCGAGTCGCCGATGCTTCGGTTCTGTGGTTTTACTGTCGTGTTTATTTTCGGTCCGTGATCGAGTTTTTGGCCCCGGGCTGCGTGCTTTCCTGCCGGATGCCTCGGGAGGAGTGCAAGAGGGAAAGAACGGCTCACAGTTCTAAGTGGTTTATTTCGGTTGGAATCGAATTTAAATTGGTTCTTCCTCATTCGTTGCTGGAAGTTGCAACCTCCGGATGCCGAAGGTTTCAACCAGGGCTTAGCATGGGAAGGTACATGCTGTGTAAGAGCTGTGTCGTTAATTGTAGGGAGAAATGGGGGACAAATACCCACCACTTCCGACCGGAGAGACCCGGAACGGGATTAGTCTGAGTCTGCTGTAACCAGTCTCGCTGCCTAACGCTGAGACGAGTGTAAATCAAATTTGATCAAAAAGTTAGCCCATGGCAAAGTGAAGAATGCAGAAGGAACTGTGATTAACCGAGGACATTCAAAGCATAGGATTTTATAAGTCGACGCTGAAGCGGATTGTTCGTTGTAGTCGAACCACCCGCCTAGAACTAGTCACCAAACTCCCAGATACCTTCGTGAGCTACGCTCGTAAAGGTTTCCTCGAAGTTACATGTACAAAAATAAAAGAAGCTCATCGTATAAAGTACTACTGCGTGTTCGCCTGGCGACTTATCTTGCCGTTTTATCATGACTGAAAGGGCATTTAGGAAAAGACACAAACTTTCCATAGCATACGTCTAGCATGGAATGGGTCTTTGGAGTGGATAATGCCAAGAGGATTCCCTCATGTAAAACCTTTTTTTTTGTTAGAGAATAAATCTATGTCCATTTTTTACAGCTGCTTCAAAATCATTACACATCTGCGTACCGTTCCTAGCAATGTTAGACTGTAGTTTCCAACGGCTGGAACACTGCATAGAACCACCTGCCGTGTCAGTTGTCTTGCTGGATCTCGTTAAGAGCGGCTCTTCTTGGCTGAAGCCCTCAATTTCTCCTTCTACAGAAGGTACATTCTAAAGTTCCCTTCGATTGTTTCTCGCTCGTGCTCAAGTTGAACGTAAGGAACTGGAGAAACGGTTGAGGGTTCCAGCCCTCGGTGCCAGCGCGACGGTGACGACGAATAAATTAAAACTACAAGTAACATTTATGACTACTCACTTCAGTTTGATCGCGTTCCGCTCGTTGCGCCGGATTGACGCGTCATTAGACAGAACACTCGGCAGGAGTCCGGGCTCGACTTGCGCGCTGCCTTGGCGCTCGTGCGTAACACTTGACGGCCAGATCACTTTTGCCGGCGCGTACACACAACTCCCGTGCCTTCTTGGCAATGAATACTAGCGTTTGTTTTCCGTTTTCGTAGACTGTAAGACACTTTCGTTTTATTTTCTTTCTCCCAGCGATGATATCACTGGCGCGTGTTGGTGTCACCTTTTCCTGTTCGCGTTAAATGACACGTGAAACAAGAGACTCGTCACTGGTGCAGTAGCACAGCTGCGTGATGTGCGCCTTTTCCTCTTTGCGTGGAACACTCTACGCGCACAACTCGTCACTGTAGCCACAATCGCTTCCCTACTCTTATTCTAGGCTCGTTAGAACGGAGCGATTAGTCGCACGGTTCATAATCCACTTGGAATCAAATGCCGCGGAATGCTGGTTGCTACCTTACGCACCTGGAACCGGACAGAACATCCGAATCACGGCTTTGCTGTGGCTCAGGCAGCAGCTCGTTGATCGTTGCTAGAGTTCTACCGCAAACAGCACATCGGTTGTGGAAATGGAATTCTAAAATGAAGGAGAAAGAGAGAGACGCAAACATGGCAAGATTAATGATTAGTTATGGATTGTATGAGTAGTAATTATCCACTCCACGGTCCGCACCGGGAGCAGGAAGCATGGGAAGGAAGCCGCGATCGAAACGATTTTCTAGGCTTTAGCTACAGGTGGTTCTCCCAGGGCTGGCTGGCCAGGGCGTTCGTGAACTTCCCGTTTCGTCCGAGAACGGTGTTTAGAGCCAGCCAAGTTCAGGTTCAACGGTTTTTGCGTTCTAGGGTGTGGCTGGGAGCCATTTCCTCCCGGTTTCGATTTGATTGGTCGGAAATGGTGGTTAATGGGGGCAGAAAGAAAGAGAAGAAAGAGAAAGAGAAAGGAGGTTTCATCGATGTTTATGAGTAAGAGCCTTTCAAAATAAGGCCTAGCTCTAATAGCACAGCCGTTAGCCATCATCAGAGACTGTGTGCTGAAAATGTGAATTATATGCCAATAACTCAGTCAATGCACCGATGTTGGCGAACACCGATCAACCTACGGGTCGTAATGTTGATGTGCGGTTTGCAATAAGTCTGTGCGAGTCTTTATGCTAATGTACCTGGTCCGGTACTGAATCAGAAATCTAATCGCTTGGCATTAGCTATCCAGGAAATTGAGCTGGATAGTTACTAAAGAATCAATTTGAATGTTTCAAATATTTGCGTTTTTCTACAATATACCGGTGTGTTGTTTTGCATAGTTTTATTCACTCATTCCGAAAAGCTAGATAACTATTACCACTGACGCGGATGAGAACCTCCACCGTGGAAAAAAATGAATGTAATTGCAAAGAATTTATCATTGTTTATGTCTCACAGAATATTTTCGCTTTGATACACAATTGTATGGTTGCTTTTCAATAGAATTCCAATGGAATCCTTCAATCGCAGCTGCAGGTCGCATATAGAAGTTCTATAGCAGAAATGTTTCGTCGCACGAACTTTGTTAGATCAACTAATGGATTCGATAAGCGTATTCCATGTTACGAGGTGAACTTCTTTTCGATAAAGTCCTCCGTATAGCAAATACTGCAATACCGTCATCATCGCCATCATGCTAATGAACCATCGAACCAAATTGGTTTGGTTTCATTTAAATACAAATCGGAACGGAGTGTCGGAGTGCTTTCCTTGCGTTTCTACACTCCACTCTTCACACGAAACATTAATACGGCGAATCAAATGAAATGCATTCTATCCGAGGTCATGCTATGCTTGCATGTTTGTGTTTGAATTTGTATGCATGCAATCGGAAACCACTGGTTCCCGCCTCGCTAGGAGTTGGCCTGCGATTGACCCATGGGAAGGAGAAAGGCAGTTGTGTTGTGTGGACAGGGTGTCGCCCGGAAGTGGGACTCTTACGGAGTCATGCAAGGATTTCCCAACTTCTGGCCCAACGGGTGACATATGGGTCTGCCCGGGCGAACAGACACGTTCCGCAAATGTCTCTCTTCCACGCCACACACAACGCTGCCGTGTTGATGTCTGAGCCCGATAGTTTGACCGGGTCGGCGCTCCGACTACGAGCCGGTCATTTGAATTAATTGAAATGCCGCACCAATGTTGCCCTAGATCATTTTGCAAGCCACCAGCGATCGGAGTGCATAAGCGTTAAGCTGCTGCATGGCCAAAGCTTGAAGCTGCTGAGCAAATGGGCACAAACAAGTAGAGTACGAGACCCCGATAAAAGAACACGATTTGTATGAACGGGCCCGGATTATGACATCATCGTCGTCTCCGTTTCATCGGTGGAGGCAAGATTTAAAATAAAAAAGGGATAGAAATGACTAGCGCATAAAGTGGCTCCGAGTCGGAGAAACAGAAACCTAGATGCAGGCGATAGGTCTTAATTTTGTCGAGGTTGTTCAGACTGCATTTGCTGGAAAACTAATCTACTCCACTTTTTTGTGAGTTTCTTGACTACCGAACAGAAGAGGAAGATGTGAAGATGAAAAGATGTCGGGGGAATTCTCGCCCTCATAACCTCGTTCTCCAAATTGCAGCGACAAAAATGCATTTGCAAATTCTGTCACTGTTGCTCTTTTGATCATCGGCTAGCACAATTTGCGTCTAGGAATGCTGGCCCTTGAGAAGCACCGCTCAGCATTTGAAAGCCATGGCGCGAGATGCCATTTATCGATAGACGATGTGATAAAATTACGAATTTAACGTATTCTGGGAGGTTAAGTGGAATAATTATTCTTTGATACGCTCCTCCTGTGCAACATTCTGTGCGACAAGGAGTGTTATAATTCTTCTCATTTGCTTCGCATGGTTCTTCCCCTACTCTACTTTGCTTCCAGCGAGAACACATCAGCGAGAGCCACCAGTCTGGTGTGATAGTCGCAATTGCAGTTGCAATGCAATTACAGGCAAATGGCAGCAACAGGACCGCCCCTTCCGGCGACGGGCCACTGAACCAATAAATTCTTGAATTAATTAGATGACGAACTGAAGGCTGGCAGGCAGCTCGGAGGTCCCTCGAGGGTGGAATGATAAGCGCTTTTTGCAAGGTGCTGTTTTTTCTTCACTCATCTGAGGTATTCAATTAATGTTCGTGCTCAGTATCCTTGATGGAATTTTCCCCGAGGATTGCGCCCAGGAAAATGGGCGCGGTCAATCTCAAATGCCTGTTAGACGTAGCTGGTAAATGCTATCGGATGGAGGGCAATGGTAAAATGTTCCTTCCCGTCTTTACATAACGTAGCCGAACGTGGATGATGACCATAAATATATCGAGCGTTAGCCATGTCAATATTGAACAGGAGCAAGTACCCGGCGGAAGGCCGTCCATTATTAGCCTAACCTCAATTTCTCCGGCATCGAAACGCAGTGCAGTGCCATCATGATCATGAGTTGCAACGACGTTACACCACAATAGCATTACGGGTATTGCCTGCCGTCGCGTTGTCCAGCATTGCTAGCGAGTATTACAAGTATGAACCACATGGTTTTGTGTGCATGTGCTTCCGTGTGAACATGGCGCATGTGAACTGTTTTATTTATGTACCCAAGCCCAGTAGGCGCCACAGTGCTCGGTTGGTTCTCCTTCCGGCTGTGTCCACTTCACTTCTGCGTTCGTGTCTCGGCGGAGCCTAGTTCGATCCTTGAGCATAATGTCGGTGTGTGAGCTGCAAGGTCGTTCTGTGGAAAGTAATTTTCATACGGCCACCATCCGCCCTTTCATCGGAAACGACGATCCATTGCTGACGTCAGCATAGGACCCGGGGAGTGGTCGTGAGAGTCAAAGAGGCACCACGCGACCGATGAGAATGAAAACTCGGAGTTGAAAGGCTGATGTTATCGTTGAAAATAACCTAAGTGAAATTGACAGTAAGGGTCTGTGGTGTACAGGGAAACCCTACGTATGTTTTGGGATGTGGTCAGAAAACCAATGTTACTGAATACGCCATTCCATGACAAGAGAGATGCTTTTTAAATCTTTTCGTTGGTGGGAAATTCCCAGGTTGATATTGGATATTTTTCTTTCAACGTTTAAGCATAAAGGAACGTTGCGGCATGACGGGGTTTGTGCTCATCAGAGGATAAAAAACGACTTTCTTAATCCTGTCGATCGGAAAAGTGGATAGGATAGTGTCGAGTTTGCTGAGTGGGAAAGGAATAAGATCTGAGGGATCTGCATGAACATTTAGTGAGGGTTGCTGTAAGCTCTAACCAAACAAAAGAAGACTCCGCTATTATTCTTCAGTTTCTCGAAGGAAGGAGGTTAAAAAAAATGGCACTCAATTTATGCATTCAACCCACGCGAAGACTAATTCAGTTTATGGGTCACCAGAGTTGTTTTTATGCGTGTTTTTTGCTTGCGCGATGGGGTGGTATGAGCCACCATGATTTACTACATTGTGAGCCCGCAGTTGATTGCATTAATTTACTTATTTATATATTTTTGGCAATTTGATCACCCAGCGTGTTTTTCTTGCGGAAAAAGAATAGTTACAAGAATAGCTTCAGTACACACTTTATCAAAAAAAGATATATGTACACAAGATCGTAGCACGAAACGAAAGTTGATAGCGAACGTATAAAATCAATAAATTGATACATTTCCGGACGAGGCTGCCTTATTTATCGACACGACTTTCCGCTTGATAAACATTTAAATTAAGTGAACCAAAGTAAAGGTCGTGGTTTCGTCTCGATCTGATATGAACGCCTCGAGCTCCAGCCTCGAATGATCGTGTGAGAAGAACTGATAATCGATCGCAGTCCTACAAATCAAAACAAACTATCGACACATTCTGACATAATGCGGCATTTCCCGTTCCACAGCGTCGGTGCAGCGGTCAGTCAAGTCATTCGATCGTGAGAAACGTTCTCGATCGAGATATGATAATTCCACGCTTATCCTCCGCAAAGGAATTGAGTGAGAATTTTCTGCCGTTGACTTCGAAGTGGCCATCTGTTGAGGCCAGATTTACCAACTCATTGACTGTGATAATATTTACTCGAGGACAGTTTGGGTAAACAAGGCCTCAACCTTCGCTGGTTACACAGGGCGGCTGACGTCTTCACAGGAAGAGGAAAGTCCGTTGATGTTGGAGGCAAGATAAAGCGCCCGCCGGTCCAGTGTAATCCAAAACGACGCCTAGCACACTCGTGGACGTAGAGGGTGTGCGAGGTGTGAGAAATTAATATTCAAAAGGTTCACCTCAAGAACCTACTTTTAGACACTGTGAACCCATCTATCTTTGGTCGGAGCTATCTGTTGGACCTCCAGGAGGTCGAATCCATTGGGCAGTGAAGTTTGAAACGTTCTGTCGTACGAAGCGGGCGCAAAGGGTTCGAAAGCTGAACCGTATCCTGTCAACCCCCCACAGAATGTTTCCCGTTTTTGGGCATACGTTCAACTTTTTCACTGTGGAACCCCTTCTCTCTCCCGGGGTGTTTCAATGCCAAACGCAAACATACGCTTCCGACGGAGTGTTGGGCGTTATCCTCGCACAAGGGATCCGGTTTATTTTTTGGCAAACCGGTAAGTGCACTTCATCCCACACGACTAGCATTCCATCGGTGGTGAAAATTTCGGGTTTACGGGAGGGGTTGCCAGCGTAAGCGTTAAAATGCTTATACAAATGTCTCCCCTTCCCTGCGCAGGAATACCCAACCGCAATTCCAGCGGTTGTATTCCAGCATGCGACGGGCTTGTTAGGTTTACGGGACCCATGGTTGGGGTGAGCGAACAGCATCAACAAACATGCAAATAATAAACGAAAATTAGATAAGGGATCAGCAAGCGGAGCGTGCATACACGGCACCGAAGGAGTGGTGAGATCTTCGGTCCCGAAAAAACACCAGAAATGTTTTAATTTTGAACCACAAAATATCACGCCTTGGCTGCGTTGTGTGGACGCGTTGTGTTGAAAAGTTTATTTCTGTAAGTGCGATGGAGCACTGCACTAAACCGCACACAACGCAGGTGTTGGAATTTAACGATTTTCTAGCATTTTTTGGTGCACTCCACACAATGGATGGTGTTTGTAAACAACGGTAATAAAGCACCTTCTCGACTGACATCAGCATCAGCTCGCGGAATATTTGATCAGATTATTTTTATACTAGTAGGCACCGCGAACGCGTGCCTCATGTATTCCAGCGTAGATCAGCATAACGACTCTACTACGACAGCTTCCAACATCATTCTTCGTCTGTCTCTCTATTTCTCTCCATCTTTCTTTCTTACACAAACGCATAGACCGGTATCTACTGTCGGCGTCGTTCGTATAGTGTGGGTGATGATACCGGATTATACGATACCGGACGACTACGAGTCCGCTGCGGGCGTCTTGGCGGAGACACACGGACATCGGGTTTGGTTAGTTGATTTAAAATTTAAATTCTATCAGAAGCAACAGCCGGAACGACGATGATGACGATGGTTAGTGGAAGAACTAGAACAAACGGATGTTTTGTTCGTGCCATCACCCGAGAACATTAGAAATGCTGTAGACGTCACTCGAAGAAGTTTATTCTTGAGAGGAAGACGAAGCTGCAGTTGTGGCAAACAGTCAAATTGACTGAGTCAATAAACAATCAGCCCAGTCCCGCGCGACAACCGACAGTCCTCTGCTGCGGGGCCAACATCGGCAAAACAAAAAACTTTATTGCACGTGGGCGACTTTTTTGGTGCCTTACCATTTCCTTAAATGGCGATGGGTTCGCTTAGCCCATATTCCTGCTGACTGATAAATGGGAAGCATCGAAGAACGCGCTTCGTGCCGGCTGGGGTTTTTCGAGCGCAGGGAAACGATTTCCAAAGCGAAAGGGTCACAGGAAACCAATTTCCGAGTGAGCCGCGACCTTTGTCCAACCCCGACTTTCCTTTGCTGCTGTGCGATTGACAGCAGCAACGATTGGTCACTTAGAACGGCTGTCCGGCCCTTCTGCTTGGTATGCTGAAAAACTGGACCGAAAAATGCTCCGTTTTCCTTTTCGCTGTCTCAAAACACACAACATTTACTCAAATATGGGGACGGTTAAAAGGTGGAGGGAGAATGACACGGATAAGCATAAATTGCTCATAATTTGCTCGTAGGGATAATTTGATGAACCCAAGGGTTGCCCTCGTGTCGAAAGGGTTACCCCGAAGGGACCGGAAGCCATTGGAGTTTGTGCCTAAATTATACTTTATCATATCGCATTGAAAAGGATGAGTGTGAATAATTTAACTTTGATGGGATAATATCATTCGTGCAAATAGGAGCTGCCGATACATGGTGTCGATGATGAAGATATTGTCATAACTCTTACTGGGGAGAAGACATACATGAAACTAGTTCAGTGATCCGATAATGATGAGATAATGATTATGACCTGATTAAAAAGCCTCATGCATACATATTGAGTACATATTGATCCATATTTTACAACTGTTTTACGTAAGGAATGTTTGCATTGTTTGCGAGCTTGTCCTAAAAGACATTCTTGTAAGCGTTCCTGTACCTTTCTCTAGTAGAGCGTAATTTGAATGCAGCACTTTGTTACTTTGTTGGGCTGAAGGTGTTGGTGGTTGGTTATTCAAGCCGCAGCACTCATTAGGCGATCGGAAAGTGATATTCCGTGTTTACCAATCGCATTAAAACTCATTTTATATGCTTGGCCTTTCGCGCGTCCCTGTTCGGTCGCTTCGCGCACGTTTCATGCATAAATTAACACTTGCCGGCACAAGGCTTTGACGGATGTAAGCTGACCGCAGAGGCACAAGCCTGGAAAGTTCCGTAGTAAGCACTTCCGCCCGAAAGCGATCATCAATTCACACTGGTGACGTATGAGAATCTTGATGGGGCCATGTGAATCGGATCCGAATTGAAGATAAACACCCGGCCATTGCACGTCCAAGACGATCTAATCTAAGAAATAATTTAGTCGTAAAGTCGAACGGTCTCCACGAACCAGACGAAGGGTGTAATTTGTCGGGAAAAGCCTCTCTCTTTCACAGAGCGTGCGCGCGCACTAGTCATGCAAACGATAATCTAAATTAAACCCGTTAGGAAAAGTGTCGTGGTTATTAGTCAACGCGCTTTTGCGTTTCTGCTTTGTTCTGTCCTTCCGAAAGACGACAGAGCCAACAAAAACCAAACGGTACAAGAATGTTAGAGAAAACAGGAAAGCTCCTGATGAGATGGTGGTGTAGGTCGTCGAAATTGTTTCCGGTGGGGGCCAAAAAGATATTAAGAGGTTTTGTGAGGTACACATTCTCCAACGGCAAAGCTGGAGTAAGACGATGGACACAGGAAAAAAAAACTTCGCTTAAGTGACCTGACTACGTCGAATAGTATAAAAAAAGGATCACAAATCACTTAAGCGAACTGAACTTAACGACCACGGACATCGCTGAATTCTTTTACAATGTGATGCTTTCAAATTTTTCTACAACATCTTTTACTGGCGGCAAGAGGGCACTAATGGTGGTCCATTGGTTGCACCTCGTATTCAAATATCGACATTTTGTGTTCCAAAGTTCGGTTAACGGGCGCGAATCCCGCTCAGTCTACTCTTGTTGCTTTCCTTTCCATTTGTCATAGAGCCGGAGAAGCATATTTCCGACTGGAATGAAAGTTCGCGTAACGCTTCAACATTAGAACAAGTGGTGGTGGCTCTGGTGGCTCTGCACGTTCAACTACCACTGTGACAGAAGGGAAACAGACAAAACTAGGGGAGCTTCGGTTTTGATCCAGTTCAAAGTCGAACATCAATGCCGGAGTGACATCGGATTAGAGCTCGATCGAAACGGATCTTTTCTGGTGGTATCTCGGCTCAACTGCAGAACCGGTTCAACAGTGGGAGAACACTGGCAGACCAACGGAATTGACAGTGATTGATTTGGTGGTCGAACGGATTTCCATTAAATCGTGAACCGTGGGCGATCACACAGAGTGAGAGAGCGCACAGGTTCGAGATCTAGTCAAAAATCGTTTAGAGTAGGGAAATTTTTTTCCGATTTTCAAAACGAGTCTCTGATGGATGATACGCTTCTAACCGTACACATTCATACTACTATCAAGAATCGTTGGGCGTAGCAAACGTTTTCCCCTATTAGGAAAAGAAAACAGGAGCAGATTGACCACCGTCAACGCCGAATCATAAACCAACAAACGGCGAAAGTCAGACATCAGTTGCGTGCGGTTCGCGGGAGCTTGACAGGTCGAACGAGCTTAGCCCTTGACAAACACGCCCAACCGTTCTTTCGGGGAACCTTTCAACGGTTTGACGCCACGAAAATGTTGGGAGTTTCACCTTTACGGTTCGAAAGCACGACCGTGCGGAAAAAAAAACAAAGAATTAGATTATATCCACTTAAGGAACTGTGCCCTTTCCTGTTGTTTAGGGAAAATAAAGACCCTTGATTTGCTGTGAACAGAGTTCGCTGACGGATACGACGGAGTGGGCGGCCGTTTGATAAATGATTCATGCACTCGGTCTCATAGTGACCTAGGGAGGTTAGCGGGCCACAGCAATTGGTGTTAATTGAATTGTAATTTATTTCCATTTCTTTTCCATTTTCGGGTGTTCTAAGCATGAAATAAATGTCGGCCAAAACGTGTGGGAAATTATTGTGCAAGCGAAAAAAAAGCCTAAGAAGTAATCAGTGCATGACGTTATGTTGAAACTACATGCGTCAATTGGTCGTCAATGGTTGCATCGATGGATTCGTCAATGAGTTTTAAGTAAAACAAATCTGTCTTTAACAAAGAATCTGAACTGTAGGATACAAGAAATTAGAATTAGAGACTCAAAGGCATTCAATTTGAACACTTGATATTACCAGCGCCATTCCAGTTAATCCAGCGCCCTCAGAAGGGAAGTTCTGTAGACAGGCGCTAATTCTCTAATCAAGCAACCATCGAGACCGAATCAACTGTGACCAATCTCCATTAACCGGCCTCATGCGAATGCAAATGGTTGACAGTAAAATGGCTCTCCAGATGGATGCTGAAGAAAAAAGGGAAGCAAATGGCAAACTCAGAACCTCCGGTGATGGCGTTTGCAGTTGGCAGAAGTTACAAGCCAATGTCAAAGATTACGAACGCTGTCAGTTGGACAGCTGGAGCGAGCGAGTAGCTAGTCGGACAGACGGATTGGGACACACCGTTTAGAACCGGTCCTCCCGAGACCACTTGGATTGAGAGAGGTCCCGATTGCAATGTTAGAAAGAGGACTACGACCGGGAAACGAAGGGCCAGTAGAGTATTTGCGCACACACTTCATAAGCACACATAAACAATTGACTTCAATTTAGGTTGAATTTATTTGTCATCAAAGTCGAAAGTGTTAAGCTATTCTGAACGCTCGCTCAGGCCCAGGGATCCATTGGAGATTGTCGCTGGGAGAGATGCTAGGTATCTTGGCAACTGTGTATGCGCCGTTTGCACCGTACAAGATACACAGTACAACCTGCATGACAGCAAGGCATGCCAAGCCGTTTTCTTGTGCGCCATAATCCTGCCACAAATTCAGGTTACCACCGTCGTACCGCAGAATTGCTACAATGAATGCCAAGGAAGGGTAGTTACGCAAATGCCTTCCTTAGTCAGCGGTCCGATGTGAGATTCAAGCGAATTCTCCGTACCAGTCTTGGAATCTAAACAATCCTCCTGAGGCAGTGTACTGCCTCTGCTCTGATCTTAGCAACATGCCGTGAGGGGTGATGTTCGAGAAATCTGGCCCCCAAACTGTCCAGGCTCGATAACTTCGACAAACGCAGATAACTGCTGGACGATCCCTGTGGCCAGCCAGCCCCGGTACGGTGGTATTAAATGTATGATTTATGCCTCAG
>JAOEFI010000007.1:18977466-18988340 GCA_034621735.1 Anopheles plumbeus | reverse complement strand
CACCCACTGCCGCGGACCGTGTTATCCTGATGGTTAGATGTTGATTGTGAATTGATGCAGAGCTTGGTGTCTGGCAGATGGTTTATCATTCTGAAGGTCAGTTTAATTAGTGATATATTACTAGCATTATGTCATGTATAAACATTTTACAAAAATGCAAATATCGCATTGCTAAGCTAAGTTTTATCTGAAACAAGTGGAGGTTGACTCAAGCCCATTTTTATCATGATTAAAGGAAATGTTAAAGGAAAACAGTTCGAACCGGTGAAACCTAAAAAGTTGACCACGTTTTACTTTCTTCCTGTTAGTCCTTTTCTTGAATCACGTGGTAGCATGATATCAGCATAGCGCAGAGCATCATTTAACATCACGAATCGACGCGAAACGAAGGCGAACGCCAACGTTTTCAAGCGAGAGAAACAGAAGCCGTGTAATCGGTGCTGGGATTTTTTTTGATCCTCGGAAAGGATCAGACCGCCAAGTAGGCGCGAGCAGAAAGGATCAAAGATTATATGCACAGGCAGGGCCGCGGACGCGGCGAACTGAAAGGTACGAGATGCTCCCCGCGTCGCTCCTTGGAACAGTACAAAAATTGCAAAACTTGGTATCGATTTTTTTTAGGTGCTCGCACTGCTGCTACCTTGCGAACACACATACGGCGCGTGGCGGTAGAAAGAGAACGAACGACGTAGGGTTTATAGTTTTCTTTTTCTCGTCCCCCCTTCTTCCCCGCACCCTTTCGGAAGGGTCGATTTTCTTTTCGACGCTCGTTTTCATCCGCTCTCTCACACACGCGAAAAGGGGGACCACGCGTCCCAGTTGAAGCGCAAAAACGCGGCGAATGATAGTCCTGATTCTGATTCGGGGGCTTCCTAGGGGTGATCTCTCGCACACAGTTGCACAATCGCACGCACACCAGAGTGAAGGAGGAAGCGAGAAACACAGACGGTGGTAGAAAGGAACAATAAGCGTGAAAGAAGCGTTTCCTTCCTTCCGTGCGCATTTCACTACCAGCATCGTGAGGGGCATACTGGACGAAGGAACCAAACTAAAGACGGGTTGAAACTGCCGACGTGGGAGGTGGGGAGCAAACGGATAGATTCCGGCGCCGTCAAACTTTGTTGACGCCGAAAACTAAACCCGGAACCGGCATTTCTTTTTGACACAAATCAGGTTCGTTGGTTTTTCAGGCTGTGCCAGTTGATACGCTTTTCCGAAACAATGAACCAAGGATGCTATTAAGCTTCTTATGGAAAAACATTTACGCAGCGACGTTTTGCACCACGAATAAGCATAACTTACTTTATCTGAACAAAAACTCGCTGCACTGTGACGTTTCGCTACAGTACACAGAATGTACCGGTCACTAATTTCTTGCGTGCACAAAATCCGCTTTACTGCCACCGTCACACTGTGCGCACTGAACAACGTACTGCACGGAACCGAGATGAACTACACAACCACCCGCGATGAAGTACCGAATCAAACTGAGTTGTGTCAAACAACAGTTCCGACCTGTGCAATTTTCAGTTACCCAGTTCCTAGCAAACCAGTATTACGAGTGGGTTCGGAACCACTTCCATTCCGTTCCGAATTAAACACATTTTACCTCTATTTTTAGTACAACTTCGTCGGCATCCGAAACTGTGCAATCTTATTCGAAATTTGAAATCCGTTAACGCGCGCTTCCAAATACCTTAAATACCTTCAGGAACTTAGTACCAGATGAGCAGTTCAATACTGTAGTAACTACAGTCATTATCGAAATAGATAGAAAGAAGAATTATATGATATGATGATTGCCTTGCTGAAATATCATGGCAAAGAAAATGAAAGCGTCGATTTCAATTTCATCTGTGTGGAAAATCTAAAAGATCTATCTAAGTAGATGGAACCCTATTCAACCAGTACGAGTACACAAAAAACAAAATCATAATTCTTTTCATCGACAACGACTCTCGACCTTTTTTTTTACTATTTACAAAATGACTTTATTTTGGTAAGAAGCAATGATGCGTTAACCCTGGGCGAATGGTGAGTTGGAGTTCGTAGTCAGATGGTACACACCAGAGACACCGCGACCACGGTTCGAAGGCTCGCCACCCATATTTGCGTTTGCACCACTCGGAGTGCAGCGGCCGGCCAGAATTTCACCGTGGTCAGCACAGCGCACGGAACGGAAGCCAACGGACGACGAGACGGACTCGGCATAGAAATCGTTCACCCGGTTGTGAGCACAAATTCCAGCCACGTCTAGGATGCAGCCGGGCTGCGAGCGTCCACCGTTCGGGTAGAAGTTTGCGTGGGCCAACGGCAGATTGAACCCGAGGAGACCCGCGTTCGTGTAGATCGCCTCCGTGTACTGGGCATCGTTGGCTCCGAAGAGGTCCGCCTGGCCCGAGGAGAACAGCGGCCCGGCCGGGTCTAGACCGATGATGGTGGCCAGCTGTCCGTTCTGGTTCTTACCAGCGTTGGACGCAACGTGCGCTCCGAGACTGTGCCCGATCAGGTTGATGTCGTTGCGAGACGCTCCCGACGCGGACACGATCGTGTTGATCATACGCGAGATAATCTCTCCGACGTGAGCGACGCGGTTGCGGGCCGCGATGTAGTTGATCGTTTGCGAACCTGCACCCCAGTCGACGTTGACGATGTTGAACTCACCGATGCGGATGAAGTGATCCTTGATGCTCCAGTGCAGACTGGCGTCTTCGCCCTCGAGGAATCCGTGGATCAGGAAGCGCGTCGGATGGGCCGGGTTGAAGTTGCTGCCCGACACCGAATCCTGGCTGTTCCAGCTAATCACTTGCGCGTGCACGGGGTTCCGTCGAGTAAACAGCCGGAAGACAACGTCCGTTTCGGGGTTGAACATCGGCTCGACCTCATTATCTCCCGTCGGGACGTCGTGCGGGTTCACGTTGACCAGATGCAGTCTACCCTGGCCATCGGGAACCAGAGCCCAGGGGCTATCCTGAACTGGGGCCGCACTGACGACGGCTACCAGACCAAAAACGCTTAGTACCAACGTAGCGGCTTTCATGTTTGCAGCGACTAATTCTTGTCGGATCCTCGGGTGGTCTTTTATGGGGTTCGAAAACGGACTACTCTCCGAGCGTACCAGGGGGGCCTTATCGATCGATACGTGGACGATGAAGATACCGACAATCAGTTAATTCGCTTCTATCAAATCCATCGCCAAACTTCGACTTCCAGAAGGTGCCAGGTCATAGGGGTGAGCCATAAATCAGCAATAAACAAGCGGAAACTTAATTTTTTTCTTTGTGGACAACAGGAGCAACCCTGCGCCTCGTGACGTACACGAAAGCAATTAGAGCAATAAAGGTTAAGGCAAGTTTATTTCTAGAATCAGAAGCGCAATATACACGCAGAGGAGTGGAGTAATTTATCCCAGCGAGAAAGGAGTTGCAGCACGCGTAGAAAGCGTGAAAACACCCGAAGTGCTGGTGCCGAAGTTCGATGGCTCTCCTCCCATCGGGCGGCTCGGACCCTGCACGGAGCAGGTTCCCGTGAGAATTTCGTCGTACGAACCGCAAGGCACCGAATTGAAGCCACCCGAGACGATCGATTCGGCCAGGAACTCATAGGCACGGCTGTGCGCACAGGCGCCGGCGATGTCTACACCACAACCAGGTTGGGTTCGACCACCGTTCGGGTAGAAAGAAGCCTGTCCCAGAGGCAGATCGAAGCCCAGCAGGCCAGCGTTGGTGTGGATCGACTCGACGTACTGCGCATCGTTCAGCGTTAGCCGATCGTTGCTGTCCAGTGAGAACAGTGGCAGGGCCGGGTCCATACCGAAGATGGTGTTCAGGCGACCGAACTGGAAGAATCCAGCATTGCCGGCAGCGTGCGCCCCGAGGCTGTGTCCGGCGATGCTGACACTGGCGAAGCTGATGCCGGTATTTTGCTGCAGGAAGTTGATGAACGTGGACACAACGTTGCCGACGGCGGAGACGCGAGCCCGCGCGAACGGATAGTTGATTGTCTGCGCGCCGACTCCCCAGTCGACGGTGAACACGTTGAACTCCCCGCGGTCCAACCAAGCATCCTTCAGCATAATGTTCACCTCGGAGAAGCCATCGTTGTTCCATCCGTGGATGATGAAGCGTGTCGGATTGGCGGCGTTGAAGTTCGATGCGGTCACAGAGCCAGCATCTCCCAGTAGGACCACCTGCGGATTGTCGCGGTTGTTGCGGGTATACAGCCGGAAGATCGTATCGGTGGCCGCGGTGAAATGAGGCTCCGGGATGGTCTCGTCAATGTTGTACGGGTTTAGGTTGGCCAAGTGCAACCGACCGTTGCCGTCCGGGATCAGCATCCATTGATCTGGGGCGGGAGCTGACAGCGAGGCGGAGTTCACTATCGAGAGGACAAAGAAAACATGTCTTTAAATCGTCCCCACTTCGCATATACCGATACTGGTGAGGACTGATTGAAGACCTACCGGCGGCAATGAGGCCGAAGAGCACCAGAGCAGCAGCGCGCTTGTACATCTTGTTACTCCGTAGATCGGGGACTGATTAATCTTACTGACAGCAATCCAATGTTTAGGGAGGTATTTTATAGCACCTTTAGGAGCGCCTCTAATAGCGCCGATCGACCATCTTATCAGCTTGGCACTGATTAATGGGTTGGCTAAGCGCACGCCTGATCGTATACAATTTTGGGCGCAATTTGATTGGACAATACCACTTACAGCTACCGTCCCAGGAGAGTCCTTCAAATGGTTGTCATGTGGACGACGCAGGCACTAGCTTCTGTTCTAGTACGTTCGCCGATACTTGCGACAGATAAGCGGGGGCAGGCGTTTATCGTTTTATTGTGGGAAATTTGGAGGTGCGTTCGTTCCACCCATTAACAAAGTCTTTGCAGGTGTGCCACCTACAGCGAAGTGGACCTCTGGGGCGTATTTCAAAGTTGATCAACATGCTTTGGGTAGTCGTCACATAATTAGGATGTACCTAAACATAAAATTTTCAACCACACTTTAATTTTGTTCCGACATAATGTTCCTACTTTCATCACTTCGCATTTGTAGTGCGTCTACTGAATCCTATCCGTATAACTACGACGAATGAAACAATTGCAAAGTCACAACAATTGAATCGATTAACTCCGGTATGCCGCCAACACGTGATACATACAACTAACAGTAGGACGGCCTACGCATGAAGTATTATTTCGCCCGAAAAGATTAGCCTGCGCTCAGCGTTCGATAAGAACATATCCTTCTGCGTGCTTCGAGGGCCCGATTGTATGTGACGCAGATATTTTCCGCACGTTTGACGTAGAACTCGTTGTTATGAAAAGTTAAACTTGACATCGTATCGTATGATGATGAATTGTACCTGCCTGCGTATACTACTGAACCGGCGCGATAAGTTAGAGGAAGGTATAAAAGGCTTGTTCGATAAGCTGGCTGAGTTCGATCTTCGCTTCGTCCAAGAGTGGGAATAATGGCAAGGGCCACATTGATTCTTTGCGTGCTAGCTGTGCAGCTCTTTGGAGGTAGCATACAGTTGTTTATTACATATTACAGAACCTACTAACGTTGGTATACACAAATCTGTTACTTCAGCTCTAACATCCGATGCCGACTGGAAGCTGGTACCGGATGAGTCTGGACGGTTGCGGTTGGTAAACACCAACCCCTACGATATTCCGGATTCCGAAATTGAGGTAGAGCCTCTGTTCAACCCGGAATCGGATGTGATTTTCCGGCTCTTTACTCGCCGTAACCCTGCCCACGGTCAAGTTATTCAGTGGAACAATCCTGGCTCGGTGCAGAGTTCCAACTTTGTCGCCTCTCATCCGACCCGTTTCACCATTCACGGATGGAATGGGGGAGAAACTTCGGGACTGCATGCCAACATTCGGCAGAACTTACTCGGTGTCGGGGAATTCAACGTCATTGCGGTCGATTGGGGTGCAGGTGCGCAGACGGTTAACTACATTGCCGCCCGCAACCGAGTAGGGGCCGTTGGAGATATCATCTCGCGCATGGTCAACACCCTCGTGTCGGCGACGGGAACTTCCCGGAACAACATCTACCTGATCGGACACAGTCTCGGTGCTCACGCTGCCGGTAATGCAGGCAAGCAACAGAATGGGCAGATAAACAGCATCATCGGTCTAGATCCTGCCGGCCCGCTGTTCTCTTTGGGTGACTCGGACATCATGGCTCCACGGGACGCGCAGTACACCGAGTCCATCTTCACCAACGCGGGCCTGCTTGGTTTCGATCTGCCACTGTCAGACGCCAATTTCTTTCCCAACGGGGGTCGCTCGCAGCCTGGCTGTGGCATCGATATCTCGGGTAACTGCGCTCATTCGAGGGCACACGAGCTGTACGCCGAGTCGGTTTCAACATCCGTTGGATTCCGTGCCACGCGCTGCGCTAGCCATGGCGAGATCCTGTCTGGACAGTGCACACCGACCGGAACGGCTACAATGGGCGGCCAGCCATCGAACCAGGGTCGTGGCGTGAATGGCATGTTCATTGTCTCCACCAGCGGAAACTCTCCATTCGCCCAAGGTTAGGGTTCGCCCAAGGTTTTCTCATCAACGTTTAAGTTGATACACGAAACTGTAATAAACTAAAGACTGTTACGATATTAACCTCAAATGACGCGCCTTCTTCTTTTTGTTGATTCTATGTAGCATTAAACAGCATAAACTAGGGTGTAGTATGTTGTGATTTAGTGAAGTCTTCGAGAAATCAGTTTAACACTAAATTTAGAGAAATGTTATTGTATGTACTGTACTTTGCTGTAAAATGTACTTTGCTTCAAATCTACGGAAAATTATCTTCGAGGTTTATGTTTTTGACATGCCATCATGACGCAGCACACGTCATTGGGAATGCCCACTTTTAATCTAGTGTTCGGATTCGGATGAAAAACATATTTGCAAAAATTATCTTTGTTGATAACGTTTCTATTATCACTACTAAAACTACCTACTATCGGGGGTAAAGTAGATTATAAATTGATGGAGAACATTACGTTGCCCAAATAGTCACCTGTAACAGTTGCGCCATCGAATAGCCCAAGAATGGTCCGCACCGTATTGTTTCTACTGGCCGTGCAGGCCCTTCTGGTTGCATCGCATCCAGTACCGACCTCAAACTGGCATCTGGTTCCTGACACTAACGGTCGGCTGCATTTGGTCAACACGAACCCATACGACCTTCCAGAGGATTTATCGGATTCGGTTGCACCTCTTTTTATCCCCGAACAGGATATGATCTTCCGACTGTTTACCCGGGCTAATCCGACGACTCCGCAGGTTCTGGAATTCGGCAATCCCGCCTCTATTTCGGGATCGAACTTCAACGCTGCTCATCCGACTCGGTTCACCATCCACGGGTGGACCAGCAATGGAAACGATGGTATGAACACGAACATCCGCGATCGCTACCTGAGTGTAGGTGAATTTAACGTGATCAGTGTGGACTGGAGTGTTGGAGCGGTGAACCCTAACTACATCGCTTCCCGAAATGCTGTCGGACCCACCGGAATGGCACTGGCTTCGTTCATTGATCAACTCATCGCTGCCGGCGCCTCCCCGGACAACATGTACGCGATCGGATTCAGTCTTGGGGCACACGTAGCTGGAAACGCGGGAAAGGGTCAGGGTGGGCGATTGAACACGGTGATTGCACTGGATCCAGCCGGACCTCTGTTTTCCCTGGGACAACCGGATGCCGTTTCGCCAGCGGATGGCCGGTACGTTGAGATGATCATGACCAACGGCGGACTCCTCGGTACCAGCACTCCGATGGGTCAGGCAACGTTCGTTCCGAACGGTGGCCGTACGCAGCCTGGCTGTGGAACGGATATTTCTGGTAACTGCGCCCATGGACGCGCCCCGGGATTCTTCGCCGAGTCCATCACTAGCTCGGTTCCATTCCGTTCCACTCGCTGTGCCGGCATACAGGAAGTGGTGGAAGGAAATTGCACTCCGAGTGGACCCGACGCTAACATGGGAGGAGAGCCGTCCAACTATGGCCGGGGTGTTAATGGAGTGTACTCCCTAACCACGAACGATGCTGCTCCCTTCGCCAGAGGATAGTATTCTGCGTCTTGATTTATACTCTACGAAGGCAAATAAACATCACCATTGTAAGTCGTAAAGATTGTCTTTTTTGTTTATTGATTGCAAAGTTTTATTGCAAATGTAAAATGCGATAAGAGAGCTATAAACTCTTTTTTCTTCCAATCCTTATACACCGCATGGATTTGCAACTGTGATTTGCCTATTGTTACAGAATATGTATGAAGGACCTGTTTGTCCTTCTTAGCTTCCTGTTTGAGTGAGCTTTGGGGTGGATATAACAATGCCGTTCTTACGTATACGATCAACACATTTCGACAGCATGTCGACATAAGCAATATGAATTGAAGCTTAAGCAATTTACAGAAAGAAAGATTAAATTTATTAGGTACAACATAATTGAATAGATTTGAGTAGCAGATCACGTTTTAGCCCCGCGCGAACGGACTCTGAGCGTTGGTCGTGAGGAAGTACACACCATTCACACTACGGCCTACGTTGGAAGGCTCTCCACCCATTCGAGCGTTGGCGCCAGAGGACACGCAGTTGTTGTTCAGGATCTGGTCGTAGTTGGCACAGCGGACCGAGTTGAAACCGCTCTGAGCTGGGCGAACGGACTCGGCGAAGAACTGATGCGCTCGGCTATGAGCACAGGTACCAGCAATATCTACGCCACATCCCGGTTGGCTACGACCTCCGTTGGGGTAGAAATCAGCCTGGCCGAGCGGAAGATCGAAGCCGAGCAGACCACCGTTGGTGTGGATGACTTCGACGTAGTTGGCATCTCCAGAGGCAACCCGATTTCCCGGATCGTTAATGGAGAACAGAGGCAGAGCGGGATCTAGGGCGACGACCGTGTTCAAGCGTCCACGGGATACACGCTTGCCAACAATACCGGCAGTATGTCCTCCAAGACTGTGCCCAGTAACGTAGACATTGTTGAAGGCCAGACCTCCGCTCTGGTTGAGGAAATCGATGAAACGAGCAACAGCCACTCCAACAGCAGTAATGTGGTTACGAGATGTAACGTAGTTCGGGTTCTGAGCGCCGCCACCCCAGTCCACAACGATCACATTGATATCGGCACGATCCAAGTAGGCATTGCGAATAGCTACATTGACCTCCGATCCTCCGTTGTTATTCCATCCGTGGATGATGAAACGCGTCTGCCGACCTCCGCTCCAGTGTGGTCCGAGGGTTCCCGCATTGCCGGAGGTAATACGATGACCGCTGTTGCGGTTATTACGTGTGAATAGTAGGAAGATCGTGTCGGCATCCGCATTGAACAAAGGCGCTGGCTCATCCTGGCTTCCGAGATTGAAGGGATCAGTGTTGACGAGATGAAGACGGCCATCACCATCCGGAACAAGCTGCCAGTTTTGCTCGAAGCCTTCCTCTTCGTTTGGCATATGCTCCTCGCCATTTTCCTCATTGGGGATATGTTCTTGACCAACTTCTTCGTAGGGCATATGCTCCTCCCCAATTTCCTCATTCAGCATATGCTCTTGGCCGATTTCTTCGTAGGGCATATGCTCCTCGCCAATTTCCTCATTCAGCATATGCTCTTGGCCGATTTCTTCGTAAGGCATATGCTCCTCACCAATATCCTCATTCGGGATGTGCTCACGACCGCGTACATCCTCTTCAAGAGGAAGAGCAGTGGCTAGTTTGAAATAGAAAAAATATACACATGCAGTAAATCGGTGCAATCTGGAAAATCTTTGCCAGCACAACTACTCCCAGCACTCGGATCTTACCGATTGCCACGCAAAAGAACAGCACTACAGGAAGCTTCATCTTGGGTTGGAAAATCCCCGTGGACTGAAGCGCAAGGGCTTTCGGTTTCGTTTTTTATAGGGTTCATGGTTTGCCAAAAAAGGCCTCTTAATTGTGTTAAATACCACCTTTGCAGGACAAAAGCGTTCGATGGCAACTAATCTAATCACAAAGCGATGTGGGGTTGATGTTATTTTGGATGTGCTTAAATCCTGAAGTCGCGCTACGTGTGGTCCGAAGGGTTATCGATAAGAAACCCCATCTATCAAAAATTCACGAATAGCAAGGAATTCGACGGCATGGTACGATTAAGCATATCAAAGCGTAGGTTGCGATTAAGCAAAAGAGAAAGTTCAGAAGCACTTGTTTACAGCATCGTTTGCGTTCGAACAGTCATTACTGATATGGCTGATGCATAAAGATAAATATGATAATTCCATTTAGATTTCAAAAAGACAAAAGGGAGGGTTTTTAATACAGTAGCGAAAATCCGTGGTTGGTTGGCGGGTCGACGGATTCGAAGTTTTGTAGATGGAGATTTCTTCATACATAATGAGAATAATGAGATCCTGCGAAATGATGTTGAAGAAAACCAACGGGCATATTTGTGCTTATCTTATCTCAAAGGGATCCTCGGTTGTAAACAATTCCTCAGGCCATAATATCCACGCTGGAGGCAGCACCTGGGTGGCCCCATTCGTGCTCGATAAGAAAATCACTCTTACTGTAAGCGCGTAAATTTTCGAAGGGTTTATTTTGGAGCGAAAAGGATCTTCTACCACAGTCAATACTAAATATTGCGATCCTGCCTGCCGATATGTCTGTGGCGTGTATATATGTGACATTTTCGTCGGATTATGCCAAAAGCATGATATGGCTTTGCGTCATTGTCTAATCTTGTACGTACTCGACCCTAAGCTGAGCTCAATATCTGTAACCGATCTTGACTGGAAACCCCAATGTACCGCTTATCGCTTTTAAACCAGTGAAGATCCCGATAATACTATATACTAATACGATAATAT
>JAOEFI010000007.1:18939575-18969123 GCA_034621735.1 Anopheles plumbeus | reverse complement strand
AGGATGGATTCGACGTAGAAGTGTACGGCCCGTGCATGGGCACAGGATCCACCGACATCGGGGCCGCAGCCTGGCTGGATGCGCCCTAAATTGGGATAGAAATCGGCATCTCCGATCGGGTCCATAAATCCTAGCACACCCCCGTTCGTGTGTATGATCTCCACGTAGTCGGCATCTGACGCCATGATGCGATCGGGAGAATTGCCAGCGAAGAAGGGCAACGCCGGGTCCAGCCCAATGATTGTCGCCAGCGCTCCGGACTGCCATTTTCCAACGTTTCCCGCAACGTGTGCACCCAAACTGTGACCAACAACGACAACGTTGCGTTTGTTCAGCCCAACGTGACGCTCCAGGTAGTCCAGCATGTTCGAGGCGGCAGCTCCGACGGCGAACACCAGCTGGCGCGAGTTCGGATAGAACTGATCCAAGGCTCCCACGCTCCAGTCCACGAAGATCACGTTGTAGTTGCCGGTGAAAAACAGAGCCGAGCGCACCAGCCGGTTCAGCTCCGAATTCTGCGTACCCAGCCATCCGTGGATGATCATGCGCGTTGGGTTGTTCCGGTTGAAGGAGGAAGCCATGATAGTGTCCAAATCGCCGTTACGCAGCACTTCGGGAACTTCCGGATTAGCAGCCGTGTAGAGTAGGAAGCGTGTATCGCGTTCGGGGACGAAATCACGCTTCGGCCTTTCGTCGTCCAGCTGGTACGGCATCCGATAAGACACTAGTCGCATGTTGCCATTTTCGTCGGCAGCCACTTCCCACTCATGGTTTGCATCATCCTCTCGAAGATGTGGACTGCTGGAGGCTGTTGAAAACAGATGATGCTATTGTCACACTTCCTTGGGAATGATGGGAAGCTCGAAAGATACGAAAAATACAATACTTACCAAGCTGCACGCACAGTACACCCAGAAGCATTAAGGGAACACGCATTCTGCTGTGCTCAAGATTTGGACAAAAGATACTTACGCAGCCGCTTACCAGCGAGTAATTTCGCGCACTGAGCCGAACTGCCCTTTATAGTTCCGATGAATGGTCACTTATTTGAGGAAGAAGCTTTATCAGTCACATCCGATAAATACCACTGATTGACCCTTGTAGCGATAAGATTGGGAACCGTTTCATAACAGTTATGACATCACAGCTACCTTGGCGAAGTCTAGGCACAGTCTGGCATGATTAAAATGACTAGCGGGAAACTCATTGAAGCGTCACTAATCGTCTACCGCCTTCCGGTGATAAAGCTACACGATTTTTTTTTTGCGATGATTAGCTAAAAGAAAACTTGCAATTGTCGGGAGCATATTTGTAGTGCGATCCTCATTACGTATTGCAGGATTTTCGGAGGGATTCTTCCTTTCGCTATAAGCGTGAGCAGAACAGAGGTACCGAGCAAAGTGATATATCTCTTGTGGTGTTAACTGGCTCTATAAAAACTAATTAAAGGCTTATTTTAATCAGATATCAATGCTTTTATTGGTTTTTAAATTCCACACCCACTTCACGACCTCATTTCTAATGAACGTAGCCTATGGCATATGGTGGTTCAGCCACCGTTTCGACGGTGTAAATGCCAGCGGTAACATTCTTCTGCCGAAACTCGCCGCCCATCAACGCGAGCTGCTTGATGTTGTAGCACGCCCGTGACTTGATCTCGCTGTAATCATTACAGCCGACTCCCCAGAAGCCTTTGGTCGTGTTGGTTAGCGACTCGATGAAATACTCCGTCGAGCGGCCATGGCTACAGATATCCGTTTTGCAGCCCGGCTGTTTCCGACCGTAGTTCATATAAAAGTCCACGTGTCCCAACGGCGCAGGATAGCCGGAGAACTGAGTGTTGGTGTGGATCACCTCCACGTACGCGGCGTCATCCAGACTCAGGCGGGTTTCCGGCTCGTCCTGGAAGAAGTTTATGGACGCCGGATCGAGCCCGTAGATCACCTGTAGCTGGAAGGTTTGCAGCGAGTGCCCGGTATTGCCGGCAATGTGAGCTCCCAAGCTGTGTCCCACGAGATGGAGCCGATCCATGTCGGTCAGATTCGAGCGGACGAGTTGGTTGATGAGGTCGGCAACGACCAGTCCCACAGCGATCGTGTACTGGGAAGCACGGAAGTAAGATTCGCCTGCGCCGAGGGCCCAGTCCACACCGATCACGTTGTAGTCACCGGCATCCAGGTACGCATCCTTGATCCCCTGAATCACCAGCGAAGAAGCATTGTTGAACCAACCGTGGATGATAATTCTGTGAAAAAACATATGGATTAACAACTTCAACTAATCTGAAGCACCTCGCTCCTTACCGCACTGGATGACTCGAGTTGTAGAACGACCGCATCAAGGTGTTCACCGTGTCGACTGAGAAGACATGCGCATCCACGTGGTTCAGCGGAGTGTACAGATAGAACCGTACGTCCCGCCGAGCACTGAACGATGTCCCAAATCCAATACGCACCTCAGTCAGGTCACTGTCACTGGCTGAAGGAGATGGAAAATAGTATGAACAGCATTGCATACGAACGCTCCATTCTCCTCGATCAGACAGGCTTCGAACTGCCCTACCTAGACTAACCTTCACCATGAAGCACGCTTCCACCCATCAACACAACTGTTAGAATGGTGAAGCTCCAACCACCGTTGGCCATTTTCGGTTGAAGAAACTGTTCGATTCTACAAACGTTCCAATTCTGCTGCTGGCGTTGACAAAACGGACCACTATCGGTGTCTGCCGCATTTATGGACTGATGCAACGCGTTTTATGGCAGGTGTGTCAGCGGGAGCTACACTGTAGAATGATTGGCTTTGATGAAAATGCACCCACGCTTCTTGTACTATGCTTCGTGGAACGAGTGTGCTGGAAAAGTATTGTAATATTATAAGGAGAGCTTGACGGCCGACTTTCGGTTTCATTTGGAGATGAATCTAGCTACCCACATGGTGGGCCCATAAAAAGCAATGTCACTCTCCTTGCTGATTCTACATATTCTCGCCCTGCACATTTGAAATACGCGCAAAAAGAAAAGGTAATTATTTAAACAAATGAAAAAGTTTTGAATTCGTTCCTTCGCGCCTAGCTAGAAATGAAGGGAAGCTCTCGCTTTCAATATAAATATACGAAACCACTCTGACGCTGAACTCGCATAAAAACGTTCCACAATGAAGGAAATAAGAAAAAAAACCACAATCTTCGCTTCTGACATTTGTATACTTCCTTCGTTAGCACTCTACAATGAAGTATTCGCTACCATGTGCTACATACGGTTGGGCAACGATGATATTCCATTTCAAAAGTTTTAAACCCGGAACTGCAGAATTGCTAACAATATCACAACTAATTTGATTTCACATTCGTTAAAAATATCAGCAGCCGACGCATGATTAGGGGGATATTTGTTTGCACCAAATTGCACGACAGAAACCTTCTGCATAAATGCACGCTACCTGCAACTCAACAACTCTTGTCTCTGCTCTGTAGCGGATGTGACGTTGGGCCTATCTAACTAACGACCGTCCGATTGTTGCGCCAACCACTGGCACGAAAAACAACAGTACTGCAAGGCAAAAACCAAACCAGCAACAGCAACGTACCTCGCCGACTTATCGCAAGAAACTGTCGGCAGAGTCTTGCAAAATCAACACCATGCTGGCAGTCGGTCGGCGACGATCATTTCGCTTTCGCTTCGCCGAAGACAACAGTCTTCTCGACCGAGTCAAACTTTCTTCGTACTGAACGAGATTTCGGCGTCCGATTGGGTTTTATTTGGCGAAACTCACCTTTCCCTTTGCCCCTGAGGGGTTCCCCAGTAGCAACGGGAACCGTTATTTGGTTTATGGCACTTTGATCGGCCAAATTTAAAAACCGAAAATAATTCGAGAAATGATGGTTTTCTAGATGATCTGGAGAAACGAAATAATACAAAATACTCAACCACAAAATACAATCTTCCAAATATAATCGAAACAAAGCACGAATATATCAAACCAAACCGTACCGTAGACCGTGATCCGATAAAGCACACGTGAAGACTAGCTTCGATGGGTGGACTTGATGATCGCATCACTGGCAACTCGATGCACGATCGATGTAAACTACAAACAACACTGCCAACATCAATACACATGATCGTTGTGGCTACAACGGCTACAAATGGCTACATATACCATTAAGTATGTACTAGTGAGCTGTTGTACTATCTAGTTGAATGTAATAATGCATGATCGGAAGTAGTTTCACGATGTTTGTCATCGACCATGAAAAACGTTTGTTGCTAGTTCTACAACGACAATGAGGGTTGGGAATTTCCCCAAAAATGTTATGTTTTTCTACCACTGTTTTCATCTCCTGTATTCGAATAGTGGAAAGGGTGACAATACGATTCATTGTGCCATTCTTATGATCAATATCGGTACGTAATGCAGGTGCGCTAACATTTGACCACAATTTCTAATGGGATGAACGTAACAATTCGATTGACAGCATTTCATGTGTGGTATGTAATGGTAAACCTGGGCCCCACGTTTGATTCGTTAAGTGCCCACAAATTAATTTACTACACTCCCCTTCGTTGGGATTCATTTAGTCACATTTGTGGCAGGATGATTCGTTCTTTATCGCCGCTCGCGGAGGATTGCATTCCCGAATGGTAGACGTTCTACTGGTGTGTCAATTAAATGTTAACGAAAGCAAACCTCTGTGGAACGAGATTCTGTAAGGTCCAGTTCGGGACTCACCTAGGAGGGAAGCAGATCCTCTAGTACGTGGCTGTTCGGTCCAGGCTTGTTAGGGCAAAGAAATGAAAAAGAAAAACGCACGAACCAATTGACAAAAGAAGACTACAGACATCGCTTTAAAGTAAATGTACCGACCCACTAAATGGTAAGGAACGCTTCCGTGGGAGGCATCACTTTGCTTCATTTTTTCTCGCTTTCCGAAAGGGATCCTGCTGCCAGCAGAGCAAATTATTTGCATGCAGATTCGTCAATCAAGCGAATCGCGACCGCTGTAGGAAAAGCGGAGAACACTCCCGCACAGAGTGATGCCGAAGTCGTGGCCGGTAGTGGAAATATGCGTTTCATTAGCAGTAATGCACCGAGTAAATTGCAGTTTTGCGCTCGTAACTAGCGCAAGCCGGAGGTGGAATTCTTCTCTGTCACCGGTTCTAGCGGGGAGGCACTTAAAGTCGCGTGGAACCACCGAACGGTGAGCTATAAACGTGGGCCACGGCCGGAATCGCATATGTTTCTAATTTGTGACGTGGTGCGGCTTTAACGAGAACTTCATTGTAGATGCTTTGTAGTGTTGAAGTGATGCGAGAATATCAGATTAGACTAGGTACTGTTCTTTCATGGAATTACTAGATAAGTATTGGGATGGGAGTTTTGGTTCACCTTGGGGAATGCACTTCTAATTGTGTCAATTGTTTTCTTAACAGACACAGAATTGTGAACATTTTATGAACAATTCTTCTTTCAGCAATTGAAATTTAAAAATTTTTTGAAAATGTTTTGGAGGAACATTTTGATAGGCGCCGAGCTTCTCTTGTTCATCCAGCTCGATGTGAATATGTTGAGCGTAAACGATGCTGGCAACCGTTGGAGGGAGAAAATGCTGACCGGTAGGAAAATGTGCCGCCTTAACCGCCGGGTGGGACAGATAAACAAACGCCATCACGATAGCGCTACCGCACAGCATTTCGTCTCCGCCGTTGGCGTTGGCGCAGAGATTGCGGGATTCGTTTGCAACGCGTTGCGTGCGGCCAGATGCGCCAGTTGCTGCGCCGAAACCATCGCGATCAGTTGACCTCCCGGGAGCGAGCCATCGTGGAGTATATCGTGCCCGACCATCAAAGCACTGTGTTAGAGGGACAGGTTTTTTCCTTCCCAAATTGTACTGTGATCGATAGAGAAACTACCATACCAAACGTCCAGTCCCAGCCTCCCTTGAAGTTCCGGGAGGGGGGATAAAGTGACCCAACCTTTTTTTTTTTTTGTTCGGTGCTCTGTTCAATCGTTCAACAACGGCCGGGCATGACCGCATAGCGAACCGCGAGCTGGGTTTTCGTAGGCGTGAAATTTTGGCAAACCTAAGTTTGGTCCCACGTGAACGTTAGGGACGGCTCTACGATAAACGTGACGTATTGCTCCATTGTCCGGGAACATACAGGCGGCGCTTAGTATCGTACGTCGTACATGGAAATCGATACAAGCTTCGAACCGTTTTTTGGAGCTTCCTTAGATGCAAAAGGTGAACAGGGATTTCGCTGCACTGGGATCCTGAACAAGGAAAAATGGCAGACGAGCGAACGTCGTCAAAGGCTGCGTTGAAGCAGGTGAGTTTCAGGATTTGTGACCGATCGACCGATCGATGAATGTTGGAAACGATTTGGAACGAGATCAATCGACCAGTAGTGATCGCGAACCGTGGATGGTACTTACACCAGAAGGACGCATAATTGTGCTATTAATATGACCTTGCAGTTAATGCGAAGGGTTGTCCAAAGATAGGACTACAAAAGAATAAACAGTTGGTGACCTCTTTCAATAGAATTACTTGGCTCTTGGAACTCTTGGTCCAAAAAACCCGTGTAAAGCACATGTGGTAGTTTGTATTTCCTATTTATTTGCTTTGTGTTGCGCCATTTTACTTTCATATAGACGTTACTGTCTCTGTCGGTGTCGCTGTCGTACTACTGCATCGGCCTTGTTCGAGGCTACTCCGCCCCAGCCGTGCCGTCCATGCACGAAACGACACCCGGTCTGCTGCCGACGAAGAACATCGCATCGTGGGTGAGCTCGATACCCCCGTTCGGTGCCTTCTTCGGGAGTCTGGTGGCGTTCCCCCTGATGCATAGGATAGGCCGGAAGTACACGGTGCTGATCGCTTCGCCGCTGTGGGCCGTTGCCTGGATACTGATCGCTACGGCCAGCGACTGGCGGGTGCTCTTCGTCGCCCGGATGATGTCCGGCTTCGGGGCCGGCTTGTGTCTGCCGGCTGCGCAGGTGTACGTGAGCGAGTGCAGTGATCCGAAGATTCGCGGCGTCATCGGCTCGCTGCCCGCGCTGGCGATGTCCTTCGGCATTCTGGTGATGTACATCATGGGCAAGTTTTGCGAGTGGAGGCTGCTGGCGTGGATATGCTGCGGTATGGCGTGCTGTCTGTTCCTGGCCGTGGCCTGCTTTCCCCAGAGTCCAGTATGGTTGAAAACTAGGAAGCAGTACGAGAAGGCGCACGTCTCGGCCAAATGGCTCCATCTGCAGGGATTCTCAGTGGATCCGAAGGCAGTCTCGGGAGTAGCACCATCGCTACCAGTACCGGCGGCAGGACACGTGCACTATTTAGCCGCTTCACCGAAGCCATTCTCCAAGGAAGCCCTACTGAGGAGGGAGATCCTGATTCCACTGGGCATAGGGCTTGTGCTGCTGTCGATCCAGCAGCTCAGTGGAATCGATGCGGTGGTGTTCTTCACAGTGGAAATCTTCCGGGCAGCCGGCTCGTCGATGGACGGTCATCTGGCGACAATCATCGTCGGCACGGTGCAGGTGCTGAGTAACATTGCTGCCCTGTTTGTGGTGGATCGGGCAGGCCGTAAACCGCTGCTTATAATGTCCGGGCTGATCATGTGCATGGCCATGGCATCGATGGGAGCCGCCTTTCATCTCAACTCGATCGGCAACTCGTGCTTTGGCTACCTGCCGATGATCAGCCTGATCGTGTTCATGGTGGGCTTCTCGATCGGTTTCGGCAGCATACCGTTCCTGCTGATGGGCGAACTCTTCCCAACGGCACAGCGTAGCCTGCTCAGCTCTCTAGCGGGATCGTTCAACTTGGCCATGATGTTCACAGTGATCAAAACCTACCACCCACTGGAAGACGTGAGTGATTCTCATCAGTGCCACCGTCCTGGGATGACGTATAAGTACGCCGTTCATTTTTATCATTTTCATCCGATCTACAGCTCATCACTGCATCCGGGACGTTTATCATGTACAGCGTGCTTTGTGCTCTGGGCGTCGTCTTCGTGATCACGTGCGTTCCGGAAACGAAGGGGCGCGAGTTGGAAAGCATCCAAAAACTGTTCGAGCGCACTCCGATACCCCATTTAGAGGAACTGGAATGTGAGAAGGCGAGCCATGACAACCCCACTTTCAGTGCACCGGAAGAAATCGTGCAGCAGCACGAAAAACCGACGGAGAAGCAATCGATCGATACGAAGCTATAGAGCATGATATTTTCCTACACACAATCAAACACACCGGATTAATTTAACTCACTGATACACATTATTTATTGCACATCGAAATGAAACGGTCGCCATCGCTGCCGTGAGACAAACAGTGCATGGCGCAGGATGTGGCATTTTAAGTACGCGAACATTGTTGTCTGGTGGTTCAGATCCCGCATCGGCGGACAACCACCAGCTAATGGAGAAGAAAAGAAACTAAAAGCAGCCAAAAACCAAAACCGGTTGTCGTTGTTCATGAACATTATATCGAACGCCTAGAGCGGGTGGGATGACGTCCTGCTTATTGCACCAGAAAATAGAAATAGTTTTTGAAGATCATCGGAGCGGTTTCGTCGGAGATGAAGTTCCGATCGGGGCGTTTCGAACCGAAAGGATTCACCGACGGGGCCTGGGTGACTTTCAGCGCTCGGGTCGACTCGCGCCGAAGCCGCTCCAGGTCCAGGGGAGACTCGAGCTCAGTGTAAGCGGTCACTACCATCGGGCAGCCGGCCTCGGTAGCGGTACGGATGGTTTGGGGCCAGCTGTCCAGTCCAGCGTAGCCGGTTGAACGATGGAGTCCCGGGTTGAAGAAACAGATCAAATCCGGTCGCTGATAACGGGAGCTGTGGCGGTAGTCGTGGTACATCGTGCGACACTGGAAGTCGAACGCTACCACGCGGCACTTCATCCGACAGGTACGGCACATTCTACATGAATAGGAATGAAAAAGGTATACGAAACATCCTTCCGTTAGAAAATGTTATGTCAGGAGGGTGGGGAACGGGCAAAAAGAAACATCTCTTTCCCTACCTTATGCGGCTGATGATTTCGATGGGCAGATTTTCAACGTTCAGTTCCGGACCGACGAAAACAACGCGCAGAACGGCGACTTCCGGTACGAGGTGAAGGAAGAATGCTTCCCACTTGTCCAGTGTGTCGCCCTCGAACTGTAGTTCCGCTCCAACGAGGTGAACCGTGAATGTGCTACCAAACGGTAGGCCAGTTTGCTGGTACGCGTGGAGTGCGGTCAGTGGAGCCGTGGCTATCTGAGACAGCACCGCGTAAACACAATCATCTCGAAGGGCTGGTAAACGATGGAAACAGTTAGATGCGCTTCAACACTCTAGTTCCACCCCGAAACCATACCGGATGAGTTCTTGTAAAGTTGCTTGAACGTTTCGTCAATATTCGCCGCTAGTGGTGTAGGCTTGGAGACAATGCGTGTCGGAAGAACGGGCTCTATGCGACCCAGAATGCGCTGGCGAAGAATAAGCTTCTGAAAGAGGAAGTACGCCTTGCACCAGCGCCTGTGCGATGCCAGGAGATGTGTTGGCTGGGCCGTACAGTACGAAACCTGTCGGCAGTCCTTGCACTCTGTGACTAGCTCCTGTTTCCACTCGCGGCAATCCGGTGCCAGGCAGATGCGTGGGAACAGCACAATCTCGCGTTCGAACGCCTGTAGGGCCCGCTTCAGCGTCAGCTCGATCTGGTTCAGTGTATGAACGCGCAGATTGCGGTACTCCTGTACGTTGAGCTTCCGGGCCAGGTGGTAGATATGTCCCCCTTTTAGATGAAAAAGCATGTCATATGGTAGACGTCCTTGAAAGGCGCTAGTTCGGGTGCATGTCCAAGCTTACCTCTGTGGGAAGCGATGTCACACAGGACCGCACAAAGGTCACGATGGGGTGGGTCGTCGATGCGACGGTGATCTTCGCCGCAGTACGATACCATCCTACATCGCTCGCAGTGGACGAAGGTCTTCAGAGGGTTTTTACACACCTGTCAATATCACAGAATGTCGGAAAGAGGGGTTGTTAGCTAATCATTCAGATCATTTTAATCATTTCTTTAATCTCTCAAGTGTGTTTGGCAGTACCTGACAGATGGTTGCTATGAAAACGGGCCGCGGAGTAAACTTGTACTCGATCGTATCATCGTCTTCTTCATCGAGCAGATCTTCCTCCAGCTCGTCCTCCTCGGTGGTGTCCGTACCGGCCGGTAGAGTTTTCGGTAGCAACTTTGCCATTGCCGCTGTGGCATTCAGTGCCTCCAATTGCTTCTCCACGTTAAACTTCACGTTAACCTCCTGCAAGGTAGGCATCAGCATACGGATGGCGTCTTTAGTTAAAAACGATCCCAGCGGATGTTCGGCCAAATCTGCCGATAACTCCGCCTGCCCTTGCTGATCCGGGGCTGCTGAAGCGCTAGTGCCTGATGGTACCAATGTCTTCGATGATTGGCCGTCTTCAGTAGAGCCGGCCGTAGTCCGTGGCGCGTTTTGAGTGGACTGAAGTATACGCAAAATGCGTTCTAGATCGAGTTTCGATTTCTGTTTCGATAGCTTCGCATCGCTAGTGGCGGAATCTACAGACAAGGAACTGGTGTCTTGATGGGAAGTGGATGGTTCGGCCGCGAGCGGACAGGATGATGGCGATGGAAAGAGGGATGAAAAGAGTGAAGCCGGTGAAGAAGATGATGGCAGGCTAATGGAGGTAGGATCGAAGGAACTTTTGGAGGGTTCGTTGGCGCTCGCGGCGTCCGTGCGGTTCCGTTTGGAACGCGGGTAAGACAGCAGGACGTCCGCGATGGTCGATATAATGTCCATGTTTTTCTTGAATGCTTCCGTTCTACTTAGCTCCGTTGCCGGCGACCTGCAATCAGACTGAATTGTTGTCAAATGGTTATTCTGTACGGGTCGGTTCGTAATCATTACCGTTGGGGCCTTGCCGCTCGGCTGTTTGATGGGAGTCTTCATCTTGGCGGCACTCTTGTTGTGCACGTCCGGCTTCGGCGGCACATCGGGCTTCTTCTGTACTGGTTTCGGTTTGCTAGTGGCGGCACCCGCGGCGGCGGACGGTGTTGTGGCAGGTTTCCTGGTTCCGTTGAGGGCTTCCTCGGTTAAACGAGCGGCCGCAGCCTCAGTAGGGCCCGCTGGATCGTTGGCGAGGGCCGGAGCTGCGACAGTGGCGGGAGATGGGACAGGAGCTGGAGGTTGGACGGGAGATGCAGGTGCTGAGCTGGGGGTGGGAATGGGCGCTTGTACCTGGGGCGGTGGGGTTGCAGGGAGCGCTGGTGGAGGTGTTTGAGCTGCCGCTGCTTTAGAGGCGGGAAGTTTCTCCTTTTCAACCGAGGGCGACTTCTTCTTGAGAAACTCTGGTTTTGGCGGGGGGTCAGGCTTTTTCGAGGCGGGCGGTGTGCTCGGCTTGGGGGCGCCCTTTGATACTGGTGCAGTTTTCGGTGGCGATGGAGCCTTGGCAGTGGTCTTCGGTGGCGAGGCACGCGCTGCAGTCTTGGGCGGCTGAGTCTTCTCCGGAGTCTTGGCGGGGGGAGTCTGTTGCTTTCCATTGGCAGGTGCCGCCGTTGCCGTCGGTTTTCCATTTGACGGCTTCGGTGCTGCCTTTGGTCCGGCGGGGGCCGCTTCCGGGCTCTTCGAGGACGCTGGTGCTGACTGGAGTTCCTGCGATTTTGCTACCGGTACGGGTTCAGCAGAGGAGGCAAAATCGCCGCTTTGGCCGTTTTTTGAACCGGTTCCTTTGGCTGCACTCTTCTCATCCTCGGACACACTGTTCTTGGGCGTTCGCTTGTTATTTTTCTTGTTGTTCTTGGCGTCCTGCTTCGAAGCGGCGGGCTTCTCTTGCGTTGGGGTAGTGGGGGCCGATCCATTCTGCTGCTGCTGCTGCTTGGCTGATTCTACGTTCGCTTTCCGCTTAGCATCCTCTTCAGCATGCTTCTGTGCCATTTCCGCTGCCTCCTGTTTCAGTTTTACTTCTGCCTCTTGTTTGATCTTTTCTGCGGCTTCTTTCTTGGCCTTTTCTTCAGCTTCTCTCTTCACCTTTTCCTCGGCTTCCGTCTTGGCCTTTTCCGCGGCTTCCTTCTTTGCCTTTTCCTCGGCTTCCTTCTTGGCCTTTTCCGCAGCCTCCTTCTTGGCCTTTTCATCGGCTTCCTTCTTGGCCTTTTCGGCAGCTTCCTTTGTGGCCTTTTCCGCTGCTTCCTTCTTGGCCTTTTCCTCAGCTTCCTTCTTAGCCTTTTCCGCTGCTTCCTTCTTCGCTTTTTCTTCGGTTTCTTTCTTTACTTTTTCTTCAGCTTCCTTCTTGGCTTTGTCTTCGGCCTCCTTCTTGGCCTTTTCTTCTGCTTCCTTCTTGGCTTTTTCTGCTGCTTCCTTCTTGGCCTTTTCCGCTGCTTCCTTCTTTGCCTTTTCCTCAGCTTCCTTCTTGGCTTTTTCCGCCGCCTCCTTTTTTGCTTTTTCCTCAGCTTCCTTCTTTGCCATTTCCTCAGCTTCCTTTTTGGCCTTTTCCGCTGCCTCCTTCTTTGCCTTTTCCTCAGCATCCTTCTTGGCCTTTTCCTCAGCTTCCTTTTTGGCCTTTTCCGCTGCCTCCTTCTTTGCCTTTTCCTCAACTTCCTTTTTGGCCTTTTCCGCTGCTTCCTTCTTGAATTTTTCTTCAGCCTCCTTTTTGGATTTTTCCGCGGCGTCTTTCTTCGCCTTTTCGGCAAGTTCTTTCTTCGCCTTTTCCTCAGTTTCTTTCTTCGCCTTCTCAGAAATCTCCTTTTTAACCTTTTCCTCATCTTCCGTCTTTGTTTTTTCCGCAGATTCTTTCTTAGTCTTTTCGACTGACTCCTTCTTGGCCTTTTCCTCTGTCTCCTTTTTGGCCTTCTCTTCGGCATCCTTCTTCTTGCTCGATTCAGAATCTTTACGTGTGCGTGCCTGTTCCTTTTTCTGCTTCGGGCTACCAGGAGCACCCTTTACCTCCTCAGTTTCCTTGCGTTGCTGAACTTTCTGATCGATTTCGTTGATTTTCTGCTCAACCGTCTCGACGCGCGCCTTGGCCTGTGTAAGTCTCACCAGCTCTGCGTCACGGGCTGCCTTCTCCTCTTGTAGCGCTTTCGCTTCAGCGTCCTTCTTTACCTTCTCTTCGATCAGTTTCTTCATCTCCTGCTCTTTTCTAGCCTTCTCCTCGACCAACCGTTTTGCTTCATTCTGCATCTGAACCTTCTCGTTAGTCAGCTTCTTCACATCCGCCTCTTTGCGCACCTTCTCGTTGGAAAGTTTGGTCGGAAACGATTCCGATTCCTTGCGAGATTTTGGTTCCTTCTTTTCCTCCGGCTTCGGTTCCGCTTTTTCGCTGCACTGCACCACGCTTTGTGCGGTCTTTAAACATTCAAGCTTCTTCTGCTCTTCATGAGCCTTGGTCTGTACATGCTTAAGCAGATTTTCGACAACCTCAAGTCGCTTCCGAAGCTCTTCGGCCGACAGTGCATTTTCACCGGTAGCAGCTCCTTCTAGGGCTGCCTTCTGTGCATTCGTATTCGATTCGGCCAATTCTAAGGCACGGGCCAGCTTGGAACGCTTCTTGCGCAGGCGCTTCTTCTGATTGAAAAGAGTGCCCGACTCCGCGTCCTTTGGCTGCTGGTTGTCCGTTCCTTCCGCGTCACCGGCCTTCTTCTTGCGGTTGCGGCGACTATTCTTCCTCTTCATCTCAGCAGTTTCCCCTTCCGCGCCGTTTGCGACAGTGGTAGCAATTGCTTCCGGTACAGGGGCCTTCGGTTGATCGGTTTTCTTAGCCGGAACAGGAGCAGTTCCGACTTTCGTTTCTTTTGCAGGCCTTGCTGAATCTTCTTTCGATGGTTTTTCCGCCAACAGTCTTGCGGCATCAGCTGAGCTGTTAGTTGGTGCCGGTGTCATTGCCACCTCTTGTCCACCTTCTGATGGGGCTGCCCCAGTTTTAGCCTTCCCTTTCTTCGCCATTGGTTATGCTCCTATCGTGTCCTTTTGATGTTTTCTGTAGCGAAAATTAATTTTTTTTCCTGTTAATTGAATGAAACCCTTCTAAACAAATAACAAATCATTTCTGCTAAATATTAGCAATTAATTTTACTCGGCATCCCGTTGTTTTCAGCATATCGACGGTGAGTGCATGTAGAAGGCCGTAAAAAAAGACAAAAAGTTTACTTTTCCTCCGCCGCAAAATCTCATATTTCTGCACATAACACCATAAACCTCCAACTCGTCTATGTTCACGGAAGAGCGTGGATCTAAATTTAGTTCCTAGTGGATACGTTTTGTACCGCTTCTACAACCAGCAGCAGCCCCGTTCGCTCGAATGTTGGAACGGAAACACTTGAAGAATCCGTAAAATACATTAGTGAGTTATATTCTGCAGACCAACATAATGCTCCCATTGTATATACGAGTCGAGACGGCAGATGGCAAAAAGAAATCTATGCTCTCTTATTGCTCCCGCTTGATGACGTGTGTTCATCGACGTGCCGATGCTAAATCAAGCCATAACTTAGTGGGGGCGTCGCGTGTAGGAAATACGTACAACTAGAACCGACAAGCCCCACAATGTCACGGTTTTGTACGAAATGCTCGGCGCATTTTTCACCAGCCAAGAACCGGCCACCATCAGCTGGTCCGCAGCAAGAAGTCACCGAGCCATTGACCTCAGCGTATTTTTAAACAAACTGAAACGCGCGTATTTTGTGTTTCAAATTGGATGAAATGATTTTTTGTCTTTTCCGTTCCACCTTGAAAGTGTATCACACATGTGGGATAATTTATCTATCGCATCTATATGCCCATCCGTTGGAGTTGTTGACAAATTTCATACATGTCTTTGAATGCACGGTGTTCGGAGGTTAGACGGTTTCTTCGCTTCTCTTTTTCGTCTTGGGATTTCAGGAATCTGACTAAGATCGGTCCGTACAAGTAATTCAATGTCACCGTACAACCAAAAGCACACTAGTCGCAGATGTAGTGTTGCAATTTTGATACTCTGCTCGAAAACAACACGTCAAACCCGTTTTTGAGTGAGAAAGGTAACAACACTACTATGAACCGTTACAATCGTGAAAGCTAAACATTGAACACATGCCAAAATGTATCCTTCCATCTGTACATCTGCATAGTAAATTTTCGTTAAGCTTGAATTGATTTTAAATCCTCACTGTTATTATGTAAAAGACAGGGTATTATGCCTATTACATCATTCATCACCATGAAACTGTAACATCAGTGTCCCACGGGTGCACAGGAACGAGTGATAAACAGAGACGACAAACAACTGGGAGCAACTTTCTATCTAACAAACAAAATAAAATAAAAAATGAAAAGTAGTAAACAACCAGGCGCCCGCTTTGACCAAACGATCATTTCGCCCCAAGCAAAACAGCCGTTTTTTTCTTGTTTTGCGTATTACGCAGTGACAGCCGCCAAAGAAAAAAGCATATATACAACGTAGAACACGCCATTTTCCTATCCGTTGCTTTCAATGTTGTTTCAATGAAGAGATAAATAGATGTTCATTTCCCGTCTGCCGTTGATCTTGGAGCCCCTGTGGTAGCTGTGGTAGCAAGACAAAGCATTAGGGAAAATGCAGCAAAAGAATCCATTCTGAATGCGACCAACGCCTAGGGTGCCTTAAGAATCTGTGCGGCAATCTAGAGTGAAACTCGCGAGAGCCATACAGAGAGAGAGGATGGGTACGGGTTCTTATATTTATAGACGAAAATGTACCAAACGCTTAGCATTCGTTTGCTCGAACGACAAGGCTTTGTGGCCCCGAAAACGGTCGCAATAATCGCACACTTTATTTCGTCACTAATTATAAACAACGGCTCCACATCGCCCGCGGTCTCCCTTCGTTGTATCTGCGAGAAGCTGACTGGCGGCTGACACTCCATGTCGTGTTCGGCTTCTAATGGCTGTTTCGGAATGTGAACATGCTATGAAAATGGAGGTACATTTAAAGCAACCAAATATTCTCCGTAGCTCAATCAAACATTGAGTATGAAAAGGTGAAAAGGGCCGGGGCGTTTCTTCAGCAATGCTGATGTGTCTAGTTCTTGGCTAGAGGCAACATTGAGTATAAATGCATCCAAGTATAAATGCGTTTCCCCGATGCCCAACACGCATTCTTGGGTGTTTTGCGAACTTTGACAATTAAAAGTTGATGCTGTGAAGATCCTTCGTTCTCATAATGTCATGCAGCACATGCGATCGCTAAAAGAACAGTTTCTAAACGAAGAACGGTGAACTATGAGTTTTTCCTGAAAAAGAAGAAGAGGACTATACAGATCTTGGGGAGTGACAAAATATAAAGCTGAAACGGGAATCAAAACGAAGTTCCCCAAAGTGTAGGAAGAAACAACACACTCGTAAGTTTTCGTTGGCAGCGAGCGAGATGTGGAGTGAATAGGAAAGCAACTCGGTGTGTCTCAAACGACAAAATTTTCACAGTTTCAACAAAAATGCTATTATTATCTTTTCCCACTGCTTTCCACATGGGCACTTTTCCTGGTGTTCTCTCGCGGACGGCGCCTAATGGGAGGCGTTTTCCAACACTGAGAAGGGAACTGGCCAAACTAGGTTGAAAATGGGGTTTAATTCACCAAGATATGTTGCCATTCCTAGTTTCAACAGATTTTAAGAGTATACGAATTTCCTCTGAAAACTGAGAATAAATTTTTACCAGGAAAAAAAACCCCGCGGAAACATCTCCAATTTACATTGCCACCGATACTTTTCTTTGAAATCAATCTGGCACATTGGTATACCGACAAGTTTTCAAAGCATGCGCGGATGCTATCCTTAAGCCAGCGATCCGGACGTCTGGTTTTAGAGAACCATAAATTCCAACGTCTTCCAAACACCTTCATAAATCAATATCGCACACCACAGCAAGGAAAACTGATCTCGACCACATGGTTTCGCACCGATCTACAGTATTATATAACTAGCGCTGCAGACGTCGGTTCAAAGGCAGCTGATCAAACGGTTTGCAAAGTTCTTCACAAAAAATGGCACGCTAAGCATCGAGTCACCACATTCAGAGAATTCGATAAGATAGTTAATAAGTTAAAATTTAACCTCACTTTTAGCAACGGACTAGCTTAAGGAACACTTCACTTGCAAGGAAAAGAGAAGGAAATATAGCTTAGCCACGGTTCGATAGCACCCAATTTGTGTTGACTTTGATGCATATAATACAAACTTATCACCTACTTTAGCTTGTTCGTTTATTTCGATTTCCAGACTTTTCACTACTTTCTGATGCAACTTAGAATTGAAGATTAAATCCTCCTTCCTACGTTTCACTTGGGACTACTTTGGATACTGCGCAACGTAATACCGAAACGGTAGTTCAACTTTGACTGAGAACGGAATTTAGTCGACGGCTCGCACCCAGGACGGTTTGTTCTGCGGGCGTCAGATGATCGCCAGAAGTCTAGAGGTCCAAAGACAGAGCGCCGGAGAGGAGAATCGCAGACATTTCCGCGAGAGAAAACGGCCCAGAGATTCCACTGTGGCATTTAAAATGGATCCCATCCCAGGGAAGAAGATGGAGAGATTTCATCCAACATCCGATCCCACACAAAACTGCGTTGGTTGTATGGGTGTCTCCCTGAAGTGCTCACTGCGTACTTGTCTAATACTTCGGGAGCTACCGAATAGAAAATTTGGAAGTTTCATAGTAATCGCATTGAAAAGTGAAGATTCTTTTCTACCATAAATAGTGGAGACGCATGGTACACTTCATGTTTGTAATCTCGCGTAGTGGTCGTTTCGACAGCTCGTCCTCTTCACATTTTCTTACACACCTTCTTCGACCCTTCGAGTTGAAATATTCATTATTGTTGACATAGCAGACACTTTTTCCTGATTTGTTTATTTATTTTTTATCGAATGGGATCTAATAACAATATTTCAATATAAACACAGCATGTGCTCTTCCAATCAATCGTATCAATTGAACAGTTCGTATATTTTTAGAAATAAATGTCATCAAGTCTTGAACTAATTTTAGACGAACGCTGTTTACTCATGGAAATTATTTATTATAAATCTTAATTTGAAATCAGTGCATCAGTATTCTGTTTACTTTTTTCAAATCTTCTTCGGTTCAAACACCTAGCTCGTACATACCAACCCCGAGCAGCAAATTGCGGCGCGTAAAATGCAACGTTAAAAAGGGCGACTGCTTTGTTGGGAACGTCCGCAACAAATATGGTTCGCCGTCGCGCACATCTGGATTATGCGATACGTTCACATTCTCGCCACTGATGTCGTCCACGAGCTTGGTAAAGTCCCACAGTTTGAGCGCGCAGTCCAACCCACCGGTTGCCAGAATCGTGCCATCTCGACTGAAACACATCGAGTGTATGGTAGCGCCATGTCCGGTCAGTGCAGCGATGAGATGCCCATGCGCCAGATCCCATATCAGCACACGGTTGTCCGCCGACCCAGAGGCCAGATAGCGACCGCACATGGAAAACGCGAGGGAATAGATCGGTGCCTTATGTCCGGTCAGCAACCGATGATGATTGCCCACACAGACGTCCCACAGACGAACGGATCGATCGCTCGAGCCCGTTGCCACGTAGTTGCTGTTCGGGTGGAATATGCACACGTCGACGTCCGCGAGATGGCCCGCGAAAACACGCAACGGTTGATGTGAATCGGTAGCCCATAGCCGAGCCGTTTTGTCATGCGAACAGCTCACGAAGTAATGCCCGTGCGGCGAAAAGCGCACGTCCCATACCGGGAATTGGTGTCCCTTGTACACGACAACGCACGACCAGGTGTGCAGTGACCAGAGCCGTATGGAGCAGTCCTCCGAGCAAGAGAGCATCATCGTTCGGTCCGGGGCAAAGGAAGTCCGATAGATTGGTCCACTGTGCCCGCATAGGGTACGACACAGTTCGGCCTTTCGATCGTCCAACATGCGAATTAACACGTCCTCCGCATCTCGGTCAATTTCCTTCAACTGCTCCGCGCTCTTCATCTCGCGCAACTTTATCGGAGTCATCGACCACACCCTGATGGAAGAATCCGAAAATCCTACCGAAATAAGGCTAGAATCCTCACATAAATCGGCACTAAAAAGACAATGGAATGATACATTAATTGCGGTGCCCATTTTTCCTCCGCCGTATTGATCACACTAATGCCATTACCATGTAACTGTATAGTTAGCATTTAACAGCGTGTACATGCAAATAGAAGGCAGTGAATCCGGCCCTAGGTTAACACGCTTCGATGCTTCTCGTAAAGCCTTAACCTTTTCCATTTTATCAACATCTTTCAGCTTCGGTAGCGGAATTCGGTCCAACGGTGGTGCATTCGGGTCCGATTTGGGTTTCTTCGAGTACAGCGGGTCTTTTTTTGGTTTTTTCTTCTTTGGCTTGTCCGGCGCATCAGGATCCATGTCGTCGTCTTCTTCCGGAGGAGCTGCTGGTTGTAATGTTTGCACATCTGGTTCCTTCAGAAGCCCATAGTAAACCTTAATTTTATTGTCTACAAGGAACATACGAAATGTATCGGACGGCGGCTAAAGGAATTTATTCGTCTAACAGGAAAGATTAATCTCACCTTGCCGCTTGGCCTCTCCGGTCATTGCACCGCTTGTCGCATCGCATTGTGATTTATTTCTCGCCACCCCTTCATACAAATCGAAGTACATATGCTCGTTAACGATGTTTAAAATGACCGATGCTTTTTTCTCATGCAAATGTCGCTTCAGCAGCGATAGCGTGTCACGAGATATCCGGATAGTAAATGCGTTTGATTTGAATGTGTCCGTGATGTCGTTCCCGCTCATCTGATCTCGTTTCGTAACCATCGACAGTCTCGCGAGCTCGTCCTGATAGTAGTATTCTTGCTCTGGACCGAACTTTGTAATCAACTTCTTTGCTTGCTCTTCATGGCTGTTGTACACGAGTTCGATATACATGTGAACCAGCACGGGATACAGAATCAGCGCCAATTCGTGTTTGTAGATATCGAGAGATTCCTCTACAAATTTGCGCAACTCCATGTAGGAGTTTTCATAAATATCCGGGTCCCCTTCGCTTTTGTACGCTGCAAGTACGCTGTTCACTTCAGCTTCGCCGGCTACATTTTCTGGGATGTCGAGAAGGCCGGCTTCCTTTTTGAGTAGGTCCTCTGTGGCCTACATTAGATTAAGTGACGAATGTAAACAAAGTATTTCGACTGCACTTTATCACCAAACATACCTTCAAATTATACTTCTTCACTACTGCTAACACAGCCAGTAGGTCATTTCTACTTTGTGCCATTTTGGCCAATGGAGATTTATAAAATTTTCACTAAATTGATTGTTGATTTCGGCAAATTCAACAGCAAACAAGTTCTGTGATCACCCGCGGAAGCTTATTGTGATGCCAACGTTTGACGTACGGTTGTCAAACATTATGTCGGATGACGTTTCAGTGAGTGAACGTAGCCTGAGTATAGTTCGATTTGAAACGCTTTAGAAAATTTATTTGGGACCGATTTTCTATTCGAATTCTATTTTCGAAAAAGAAAAGGAAGTTTTTTTCGTGACTCAAACCTTGTAAACTTTTTCCCGGATTCACGAAGTACATATATCTCCAAATGGAATCTAACTGAATCGAACATGATAACGTATATATAAATCACTATTAGAAAACCCACATTCACAAGTGGTGTTCCACATTTGTATCGAAAACCTTGACCGTGCTTGACCAAATATGCGAATCATGGTTACCTACGTATTTACGCTAAATCCATTGGTTCACCGAAAACATGGCCAAAACCCGTTTTCATCCTCTATGGTTAACGCGGCGACAGTCACCTTGTTTTACTGTACGTTCGCTGTAAATTCGCAGCATGCAATACGTTTGACCTTCATGAATATTCGAGTGTTGCCTCTGGATCGTTCGATCATAACACCGAAAGTCATCTCAATCATCTGTCCATCCATATGCCCCGATAAACACTTGTTCGTCACATGTTATCCTTATCACTCCTACATTGCCGGCATTTGGCGGTGGCGTGATTGGGTTTATCAAGCGTGTCCTAAGAAATGTACAATCGAAAGAAAGCGGGCCCACAATCAAAACAAACAGGTCCCGAAAATCAACAACAGCTTGTTGCCTTGCGCCAATTGCCGGAACGGTTTGGCCCCGAAATTGGCTGTATCAAAATCATCCCGCGCGATGCTGATTGGTTCACGCGCTTGGACACACCTTTCGTAGGGCATCGTGTACCACAGCATTAGCCTCATCCGCGTATCGCCTGATAAGGATGCCTTGCCGCGCAAAACGATAACTAGGCGTTTGTATTATTCGATCCGAATTCGGTGGCAGACGGTTTTATTCGTGATGTTTGACTGGCCCTACAATTTGGGGTCAGCTGGATGAAACACAACATACCATTAAAGAATTGCCTGTTGATATGATCGTGTCGACGAATGCGTTGTGATTTTTAATGTTTTTCGCAAAGATCGTACGAATTCAGGCGCTACAAACTTTTAACGACCGATGGACGAAAAGACGCGATCACAGAATGCGGCGCATATCAATGTCATGCCCGAAGCGCAAACACGCATCTCTACGCAGATTCGAATATTCTGGCTTTGAAAATCTACATGTAAAGGTCCGAAACGGTAATAAGCAAATGACATCACTTTCTCCATGGATACGGTTGAATATGAAAATCGCACGATCTGGACATAACGATACGAACAATATTTGATCAATCGGTTAGAGTGAGAGTGTCTAAGTTCCAAAATGATATACCTCAGGCTTTACCGGCGCAATCAGCATGGCATAAACATGTTTATCGCCGCGAGGACCTTTTTGCACGCTGCGGAGGCCGAAAAGTGCGAGTCTGTTGTCAAGCGAATTTTCTTTCATTTATAAAGGACAATATCACCCCGTTGCCTGAATTGCATTGGACATGCGGAATATTGCTACTATTGTTGCTACTTATGTTGCTACTATTCTCATTGTCAACATTTAGAGTAATCGTCGGTTGGCGATAGTACCTTCGCGCCAATTTGAAGCTGTGTTTCCCAACGTTTTCCTAAACTACCTTGCTTGGCTTAAACTAACCATTCAAACAGCTATGGCACGTGTGGTGGATGATAGCCGTCGTCCTCTTATCGATCGATTGGTGGCACAGTTGGAAGATAGCAACCAAGATGACTCTCGGCCTCCTGATCGGTGTCTCCACCTGCAACGTGCCCCACCCCTTCCGTTCGCTGTAACGGGGCCAACGCGTCGGAGACCGAAGTCCGCGTTTCCGAGTTCATGTACCATGAATGGACACTTCCACCAACGCAGATCGGCTCGTGTTATGTTGCGACCGCAGTCGTACCCTTTGCTAGGGAGACAGCACAATGAGCCTCAATGCAGTGTTGGTTGCCGTCGATGATTGGTGGTCGTGCGATGGTTTCGCGGGCCATCATCCGCTGCTGCCGAGCCTATTTATATGGGGCCGCTGCACGGCTCGGCTTACTGTGTCATTTTGGAAGCTCAAGCACACGCGGGCTCTGCGTCGGGCAACCGTGCGCCATTGAAAGAGTTTCTCCGCTCGCGCGGCGATCCTCTAAGGATATATTTTTTAACTAGAGAGCGTATTGTGAGTGGTGCAAGATAGCTGTAATACAACCTGAAGCCGGAAATCATACAGCATGTGATTAGACTTACAGTGAATTTCCCAGAGCAAGCATTGACATTTTTTTAGGACGACACTAAAAAAGTGCTGCAAGTGCTACGCAGAGACACGCAGACTTTACCCCGATTGTTGTGTAAGTTTTTTTCTTTTCTTTCAATAAATGTTCCAAGTGGCTTGGCACAAGACAAGAGTTAAGGTTTTAAAAGTGTAACACAGAGTTTAGAAAGGCGGTTGGTAGACGCCGTTTCAGACTTCCGTTGGGACGTGTACCTACGATCATATGTTTTCATTTTTGTTCGTGAAACTATGCTTTTTTAGTTGGTTGTCTGAAAATACTTCTAGAGAAGTGAAGGTACAGCAAAGAAACATTTAGCTTGTTACGATACGGACATACCTGAGACAAATCGATCGTTTCTGGTTCATATTAGCAAGAATATAGGAATAGAACAAAACAGTGAGCTTTTTTAAAAAAACAGCATGCTTCCTTTTCAATTTGCGTTATAATTTTCCTGCGGTGAATATGGTGCGTTATCACACCTTTCTTACATTGCAGTTGCCTTTCCATGCAAATCTTTCCTCAAACACTGCCCAAAGCCCCAGACCGACGATGATAAACGAATGCCATTATTGCAGAAAGACTACCTGTAGACCGATAGTTTCACTACCAGATAGACCACCATAAGTTAACGTAAAGATTGTGTGAAAGGTCCACGAAACGTACCTGACGAAGTAGTTGAGGCCCCCTTTTCTTTATTATCCGTATCGTTCTAATCGCTAAACTGGATCCGTGGTGAGTTTAACATCAAGAGAGTTGGTGAGAGTTATAGTGAACAAACCAGAAATCATGCAGATAATCACGATAGCGGAAGACAGAATCTGTCACGATCGTGGTAAAGGGATAGCTGTGATCGGTCAAGCTAGGTCGGTTCAACTTACGAACAATGGCGCGAATCGAATGGTGAACACTAAAAAAGAAAAAGCAGCTGGCAGTGAACAAGTTGTTGCACTGCCAGTTCGTTTGTCACGGAACCAACGAATGTCCGTTGCCTGACAGAGATTCAGACGAGCCCCCACCGAGCAACAAAGCCGAGGCACCGGTTTTTATCAGCTGACCACGCCATGGAGGGCAGATTGATGATGGCAAACGGCACCATACGTTTAGCTTACGCGCTTATGGTTTTTTTCTCGTGTCTGTCGTCAAGGCTATTTTTGTTTTCGTCATTTCAGTAGTTTTCGGGCAAGAGAGAGAGTTTGGCGCATGTTTGGTAGGGGTACACCGTTCGGTTATTAATTTATTGCTCCTCCACCGACCAAAAGAAAAATGGCATCTTCTCGATAAAAGATTTAATCATCATGGCAATCGTGGAGTCAAACATAGAGAAGTGTAAAAAACGCCTGAGCGAACATAGAATCACTTTGGTTGCTAACCATGCTAACGATCCGTTCTTTTTTTTATTCCCTTCAGCAGGATATTTTTTGCTGAACAATCAAACCACAAGAGCAGAAATAAAATACGCAAACATGAGCTTTCAACGACGCACTTCGGAAAAGACGACGGAGTTGACGGCGTCCGTGCCGGTGAAGCTGCTGACGGCCGGTACAGCAGCCTGTTTTGCCGACTTTATCACCTTCCCGCTGGACACGGCCAAAGTTCGCCTACAGGTGAGAATAAGAAAATTACCTGTCCTGCTTATAGCAGACGGGTCGAATTTTGGCGAGGTTACAGACGCTCCGCTCCAAAGGAGTCCTCGTTGTAGTTGGCAAGCTTTATTCCTCTATGCTTCCTATTTCGCGCTCGCTCCAGCGTAACCGAAAACAGAATTAAAAAAAACACGCGAACTCCGCTACAGACAGAAGGTGAAACAAGAGTTGATCAAGTGTGTAGCATAGTACGTCAATCAATATACCGGCGCAAGCATTTAGCGTTCGTTTGCTCCGTTAACGCGGATGATTGCGTACGATCGATGGCGTCCGAAGCGTAGTTGAACGACGACCCCACTCTTGCTGCTTCATCCGCATCCGTTATATTTCCGCTGAGCTGCGATTTCGCAGTCAACTCCATCATAATGAACGCGTCCAGTCGCGAGTGCCCTCGGAGAGACCGAGCACGGCTTCGAAGAAATCTGTGACCGGTTGGTCGGTACAAAGTTCACACAGACTACCTTTATTTCTCCCTTCGACGGTGAGCTCCGTTTCTTCCGATGGACAGATTGACTACGACGATCGAAAGTGAAGAAGCATCATTAGTAAAATGTAGGGCAACCACTTGCCTATGGACTTTGAGCTCCGGATACGTTCAAACTCATCTGTCCTTCAACTAACGCACCAAGGCTTACTAACGGATTGCGCAACGCAAAGGACAGGAATATGAGCAGCTAAAAACACACACAAAAAGCGAGATACACACATTTTAAGATTTGAACTTGTCCTACAAGGGAAACTTTAACCCATTTGTTGTTTTTTTATTGAAAGGTCTGAGGTTAGCCTATGCATTACGTCAAGAATGTGTTGTGTCCTCTTTGTGCGAAGACTTTATGGTGGTGTAATAAATCAAAGGGAAATTTGAGGACCTGTTTTGATACTAACACGGATGGTTTAATTACCAGGGCATAGACACAATTGTTAATTTTTTCAAAACAGCATTGGCAAGAGGCTGTCTTGGTATCGTTAAAGTTCATTCCCCAGATGCCACTATGGATAAATGATTGAACTAGAATGAATGCAATCGGAATGCGTTGCAATTAAAAATTAGTTTCCGTTTTTTACACTTCCGCTACCGCGCTGATAGTGAGATTTTCATTCGATTTCAGATCCAAGGCGAACAACCTGTCCGAACGGTCGCCATGACTCCGGCCGTCAGCACAACGGCTTCGTTCAAGCTTAATCCCACAACGGTTCCGGCGACGCAACACGTGCAATACCGTGGACTGGTTGGTACGCTCACCACCATCACACGCCAAGAGGGCTTCCGGACGCTGTACAATGGCCTCTCAGCGGGTCTACAGCGACAGTTGTGCTTCTGCTCCATCCGCCTCGGGCTGTACGATACTGTGAAAACGTTCTACGGTTCCCTGCTCAAAGGTGCGTATTTGCAGCGATTGGACGATTGCGAACTTCAGTGGATGTTCAAAACAATGTTTTCTAAACGATACATACCTTGCTTCTACAGAAAACGAAGGTGGTCTTCAGATTGGAACTAGAATCTTAGCCGGTCTGACGACGGGTGCTGCCGCAGTCTTGATCGCCCAGCCGACGGATGTGGTCAAGGTGCGCTTCCAGGCGGCAACCCGCTCGTCCACCGGCCGTCGGTACGCTTCCACGCTGGAAGCCTACCGTACGATCCACCGAGAGGAAGGCGTTCGCGGTCTGTGGAAGGGCGCCATGCCGAACGTGGGACGTAACGCGATTGTCAACGTGGCCGAGATCGTGTGCTACGATGTCGTCAAAGATTGTCTGCTGCTGTACGCGCAGATGCCGAACGACATCCGGTGTCACTTTTCGGCCGCCGTAGTGGCAGGGCTGGCCGCCACGATCGTTGCATCGCCGGTGGATGTAGTGAAGACACGCTACATGAACTCGCCCCGAGGCCAGTATCGAGGCGCGATCGATTGCGCCATCCGGATGGGTGCCAAGGAGGGCGTAAACGCGTTCTACAAGGGCTTTGTGCCATCCTTTGCCCGGCTGGTTTCCTGGAACGTGGTGATGTGGATATCATACGAACAGCTGAAGATAGCGATATTCAATCGGAGCCAAATCTAACCATGAGGACCAGGTGTCTTCCTTATCCTTTTTTACCCATGCTAAGTGCGCAATCGCACACACAATCCGAGATTGTACCTAGTGTAACGAAGTGTTTAATTTTAAAAACATGGATGCCTTTATTTTACAACGCGGTAGAACTGCGGAACATTATGACTGAGTGAACGATCGATTGCGTTCCGGTGAAGGTCGCACAGACGACAAACTTTTGCTGTTTTTTTTTGAATGTCTGTTTTCCTTATTTTATATGCTTTTGCAGTACGAATGTGATAATAAGTATGTTTGTATTTGTGCGAGTGAAAAATGTATTGTCTTAGTTGTAATAAAATGGGGCAATAGAACGATCGACGAAAAATGTTAACTGTACAAGAATCGAACAGTTCTGACAATTCATAGGTAAAAAGTTGGCTTATATTATTTTTTAGGTATAGATTCTATAACATTTTCCTTAATTGACTGCAGTTTTCTTTAATAATCTTATCCAACAATATCGTCCCTCGTTCATCGTTCATGTCGTAGACCTCCATAACAACCGGCAACTCTGACACACCTTTCGGATGATAAAGCACGCGCCAGAAGCACTTAATTTCCTGCAATAGCTCCTTAAATTCCACCAGAATCGAATCCAACATCTTCATCACGCCTTCTCGATCTGTTTTGTGCATCCGCATTACGTCACCCGCATCGCGATGAACCATCTTAGCAATCACGTCGTTGTGTAACCGCACGGAAAGAAGCGGTTCAGATTGATCAGTCAACGCTATGCCAAGCTGCCAACGCTCCTTTCGAATGCGTGGCTGCTCTGTTACACTGCTAACTTCGCCGTATACCACAAATGAAGCCCCGGCGCGTTCTTCTTCTGACAAAGCCACGATCTGCTCGATAGTAGCCAAATTTGTACCACCGATTCGAAATGCATAACTGGAAGAGAGTATATTGGCTGTGTGTGTGTTGGCATCAGCTTCATTCAATTCCATGCAGTCCATGCTTTCTTCAAACAGCGATGATGCGCTGAAACGATTGAACGTTTTGCTTGTCGACGGCTGCGATCGACTTGGAGCATTAGGGTTGTTCGACTGGAATGCCCTGCTCGGCGGTGTTGAAGGTGGTGGCGGCGATGATTTTTGTTCCAATTGCTCCGGAGTGACCCGATAATTATCAATAATACGACTTTTTTTTACCATTGGAGGTTCAAAATCATGGATCGTTTTATCGGACAATTTGTTCGTTTGGAAGCCACGTAGCTCATTCTGAATTTGTTCTTCTAGCGAGTTCATAATATTGATATCATCCTCTAAGTACTCATCAAATGATGGTTTTACGGAAGTGGAATCGGCGCACTTCGGCGACGGCTGGGAATGCTTTGTTGAGGATACCTGATGATGCATGATTTCTGGATCGTTGGACACTTCGACTAGATGCACGATATCATCCATTTCATCGTCGTCCATTAGGGTGCTGATCGAGGCAACTTGTTCTGGTCTGCTCAAAGCGACCTCTTGTTCCTCTTGGCTACCATCAACCACAGCCAAATCTATCCCCATGAGCAACGAGTCGTCATCCACGTCGTCCACCTCTAATGCGAGTAATTTCCTCTGATATTGATTACTTCCTGCATTGGAGGATGTAGGATGATGCTCCATCGGAACGGCCCGAATGTTGCTATAGTTGGTTTGATGCTTATTTTCTTCAACTTCAGCCTCTTCGTAATCGATTTTAGGGTTGGGATTGGCCGGTTTATTCATGGACCGAAGGAGGACATTTTCGTACGCATTAGTTATCAGCAATATGTCAACTTCCCCTCCAAGGATGCGTACGTTTTTTGATTCAAAAAATAAAATCATATTAATGCATCGCATTGGCCCTGTTAGAAGCAATTTTAGCCCAGGTGCCAGTTTTGTGTTTAGACAGCGGACTGGACTGTGTTCCATGGCCATGATTGTGGTTTTTCCATCGGTTAGCTCAAGTTTAAACATCCTCCGCCTGTGAAAACAAGAAATGAAGTCAAATCCTCGAGCATAGGCTAAATACTTGCTAAACAACACACTTTTTTGTATGTGCCGCTTGGCTTTTTCTCATTTGCACTTCATCGTCGGCTTCGTCTATCTTTTTATCGTACAGGTTTCTCCACTGGTCGTAGGCAGATTCAGCTAAAATCACAAAATAATTCAAATCTTCATTTTGCCGTTCCCTTCTCGCATCCAAGGTGCTACCATCGCTTACAAATATCAATTAAATATTGCATCTGGACCGGAAACGATCCAGTCAAGGTATGCACCTCTTTTTGCGCATCCAACCCTAGAGGAAGCACGCCAACTCCTACATCGTTCAAATCTGCCAGTAACCATTGACTGAATGCGAACTGGAATAAACTTTCGTTGGAAGTTTTTGGGTTTTCCTGCAGGCAGAATGACACACAGCCGGAGAGCCACTCGTCAAGCACCTTAATGTTATACTCGCGAATGAATCGCAACTTTATTTGCTGAGCTCGGCTGGCTTCGGTCTGTATCATTTTAGTAATTTTGCAGATCACAAGATATCCAGTGGAACATTCTCAATGCGAGCAAAAATGCAATAGCAAAACGAGTTAAAATATCAACTTTTTAAACGTGTCTCCACAATTCACGACTTCGCGGCATCTATGTTGTTATATCCACTAGGAACTGTCATTAGCAAAACCGCGGTTTGTTTCTTCTGTTTCGGTATAAAACACAAGATGTTTACATACATGCTATTACCAGTTTTCAAATTCAAAAACCGAGAAACGGGATTCAACAATTTAAACTCAATTGGTTCTATTCAAAACTATCGAAATTCATAGATAATTTTAAAATAGTATGAAATATGTAAATATAAAAGTTGTTCAGCAAAAACAAGGAATGTGGATGGTCCATCTTCGTTCTAAATATCCTTCCAATTCAGCGAAAAGTGAGCATAGCAAGCTCTTGTATAAGTCCCGTACTGTCAAACCTTCGCGCCGACTGAAACAGTCTTCAGTGTAAACAATAATATTATCTTTACGTTAAACAATAATCGCGAATGTTTCGTGTTCCAGATATTGGCTTTTTCAATAGCCTTTGTCTAAAGACGCAGAGATGCTGTAAAAATATCTGAACAGCCAAATGAC
>JAOEFI010000007.1:18905252-18929636 GCA_034621735.1 Anopheles plumbeus | reverse complement strand
GAGGCTCATCTTCAGCCTTTTATCACCCTCTTTCTTTTCCACGCGTACTCCAGACCCATTACGTACTAGTGTCGCTGCTCGACTCTCGTGAAAAAAGGGGGGGACGTTCTCGCCCCACCGGGCAAGTGTCAGCATTATGATACTACAGCCTATTATTAGCGTTCAGCCTGGACCGTGTGCTGTACTGCGCTGTTTGTGGCGTTTGTGATAAGGAAGTGTGGAAGTGGTTTTGGCCTCAGTTTCGCCGAGTGGAATAGTAGAACTTCCATGGAAAATCATTCAAGGTCTCGCTTTACTAGTCAGGATAATGTTAATCTTTCCTATCTTGATGATGCATTGTGAGTTGTTTTACCACTGAGTACTACATTTGGTTGGACAAACGATGATGAAAGGGATACTCTGTGGTGTGAAAATTGATTTCAGTTGCTTTGCACAGCCAACTTAAAAAATACAATTTAACACGCATCATTTCAAGTAAACATAAAAATGCGGTTTGAACAAATTTCCGAATTGTTTTTTTGAAGTCTCATCATTGTTCTTGTTTGCATAAATTGCATTCGATTTTTGATTAAACATTTTTCATATTTCATATTGCCCCGAATATACCTTTATCCTTAAGCTCACTATAAATTCCTCCGGCATGCGAAAATATTCAATAAACATCGAAATTGAGAGAGCAGCAAAAACAAGACACAATCGTGGAGGAAAACACACCAAGTCAGCTGTTATTTTTTAGCGGAATGCTCGACATACTTTAAACGTAATAAAGCAAGTATTGGGTGGTGAATCTCGCCACCACGCCAGCCTACGAAACCCTCCCACCGGGGGCCGTCCCGCGAACGAAGCACAACTGTTTTGCGTGTGTGTTAACCAAAATCCGTAGTAACACCGGGGCGAGCCCGGAAAACCCAGATAGCAGTCCATGTTTGCTCTTCTGTCGGATGCTCGCATGACTGGCCAGTTCCTGCCTGTGTCCATCGGGTTTGCACATGGATTGTGGCCACCGCGGGCTTTACTTTCCCGCCATCGGCGAGGCACACAAACACACCTTCTCCGTTGGAGCGCCGGAATGAAAGGACTCCGGATGAACTGGACCAGTTATGGGAGCGTCCGGGCGCCACGTGTGGGTTCGTTGCGTAGGTGCATCGACCGTTCCGTCCGCCAAATGACGCGTCCTTCGTTTGAATGGTTCGTTTTCATCCCGTTTTTGAATGAAGTTTGTGCCCTTTTCGATCTCTCTCTCCTTCTCTGCCGTTCTAGCCGAAACCTGTCCGTGTTTGGGAACAGTCCGGCGGTCGTGAAAATTTCCTTCCCTACAGTTTTCTTTTTTCACGTATTTCTGAAAGCATGCACGCAGCGCAATGAACAATCGACCGTCGCACGAGGAGGAACACCATCGAAACGCCGCTAAAGGAACCGCAGCACGGGAAAGGGGAAAAAAGGACCTAGAGTAGCATAACCCACTTCAAACTCCGTGAGCAGGAGCTAAGAACCGATACACATTTCCCGTCATCAGAGGGGGGCCGCCCTCGGTGGGCAGCAGATGGTCGGGCTGGAATGCGAGCAAGTGAATGCGTTTATGAGCGAATTCCTTTGTCTATTTGGGTTAGTCGGGGTTTACTCATCGACGTGCTCCGGTGTAGCGTTGCTAAAGGGTCGGGATAAGAGGACCTCCGGTAACAGAATTTAGAAAAGACCCGTGTTTTTTCCTATGTCCCGCCTACGGGTGCGGTTGTGGGCGCAATGCACGTGGGCGCACGTTTTTGTGGCCTAGGTTATGGCCACACGTGAGTGGAAACTGTTATTTAGTGGGCGCACCGTTTGGCGTACGCTGGGGTTTTCGCGAACTGCCGGGAAACGCTTACTCCATTGTGGAACTTTTAAACACGCGGTGAGTTAGTGTGCGGTTCAGAATACCACGGAGTGCACTTCTTGTTGAATGCAGTCCAACACCATCGGTGAGCATTTTGCCGATATTTAATATTAAACCGGTGCTCGCACGAATCTCAGTGTTGCTCGTATCGATTCCAGTACAAAAGGAAACCGGGGGTATATTTGTGCAGAAAATTTACTTACCTGCTTTGCGCTCACTAGCGACAGCAACAGGCACCGGCAAACAATGGAGAATGGGTTGGTCGTGAGCCAGATCCTTTCCTTAGTTAACGGGTTTTCCTTCAGACGTCGAGTGGACTGTTGAATGTTTACTAGCTTTTCCTTTTGATCTTTTCTTCTGACGTGTAGTGATTAATGGATTCCTGTATCACGGCGGCTCTACCGAGAACATTGGTTTTCCACTAGACATTTTGCACTTTTTGAGAAAACTTCTTATTCCGTCAGGCAAAACAAACATGGCATCCAATGTCTCAACTCAACTCAAAAAATATTATTATAAAAGTTCGAAAGCGGCTCAGTAATGTTGCAATTGAATCTCGGCAGCTTCTGACAAACAGTTTGAAACTTTAATGAGTTGATGGTAAACCGTTTCGGATTGTTTACCTGGGGCCATTACGGAAAATGCTCTGAACGTAAACATTCGGTGAATGAAGATTGGCCACAAAAGTAGAACTATAAAACAACTCGGTATAGCAAGGGTTGCCAAGCTGGTAGCTACCACAGTTCTAAAGTTTTTTACAGTTCCACATTCCACAATGCTCCGGCAATGAGTCAAACAGCCATCGTTTTCCAATAAATTCACTAACAACCGTCAACAAACTTGTCACATCAAGATCCATTTACGGTCGGTTTAATTTTAATCGTACATTAATTGGTCATTTTTGTCGTGGAAAAGTTTTCCGAGTGCCCCGGTTGACCAACTTTGGAAGCACCATTTGGATTTAGAAGCCGTTCTCGGGGCGGCACCGGCGTGGTGTCTTTGGGATGATAATACGCTAATAGAAAAAAAACGATGGCTGAACCCACTATAAAACTGCATACAAAGGATAAATAGAATCTCCCTAATGTAACAATATGGAGTAGGTGATTTCAACGTAGTGCCTGTGTTTCGCGAAGAGCGAAGTGCTAACACAACCGAACGCCAGAACAGCCAGGGCTACATCGTAATGAAACTAGACTGTATTCGTATACCTCGGTATGGGTGCTACACGTGGTGTATGAAGAAACTGCCGAGAACCGCTTGGAGCTGCGGGAAAGCTACACGGTTACGGTGCAGACTTACGGTAAGAGTGTGAAAGCTGCAAAGCACCAATGTCTACAGAGTGCATTCAGGAACAAGGAGTAAAAGTATCCATTCAACAACAATACCCGCATCGGGAAGCATGGAAAAGCAAGGTTTTTTTTTACGCTTGCCTTTTGTTTTGGCACCGTTTTTCTCACCTTTCCACCCGACTTGCAAAAGGCAGGATCGTTTCCGTGAACGAGCTCGCTGGAAAACAAGGGATAAAAGAGAGCGTTCGCCCCTTTTCAGTCTGTCAATAGCGGAGGTGAAAGATGGCGGAATGCCCCGTGGAAAAACAAGCTTTGGGGATGAAAATAATACTTAATCGTCGGATAATACTAATAGCGAACAGCGGGCGTGGCGTTTTTACAACTGATGGGAAGACAATTTTCCCGTTCCGATCGTCATACATTTCCACACATCCTAAACACCCCACTTCGAAAGGAGCGGGGAGTTGTACAATAGTTGAGCACAATATTATCTGATGGCGACCCACTGACTCTTTTCTCCAGTTTCATCGATTCTTCGTCGAGCGGCGACATTAATTTCCTTCCCCCGGGGCAGCAGGGAAGGGAAAGGTGATCGTTTCAAGAGCACATTCGCCGTCGCAGCTTCCACGTGGAGAAGACTCACACGGGAACGAAACCAGGAAGGCAGCCAATTTCGGCGATTAGCCGTGGGATGGGCGGGAAATAGTACGGACCGAAAATGCAAACAAGGATGCATGTAAACATGCACTCCTTTCTGCCGTCTCACTAGCTTTCATCTATGGATAGTTTTCCCGCTATGGTGAATGCCAACTGCCCCGTAGCCAGCAAAACTTCCGAATTGGTCGTAAAATTTTATTATTATGAAAATGCACTAAACGGTTTCCTCCGTACACCTTTCGCCTCTATGGTTTTCTTTTCCCATTTGGCCTCCTTCACGGGACGCAGTTTCTATCTTTGGTTAGAATAACACTTGCATTATGATGGAGTTTGGAAACAGTAGTAGAAGTAGAGCGAGTTGAAATTGTTCATTCAAAATATTCCGGAATACCGACAATAACCATTTTCCGTGGTTGCAAATACGTTATTCGCCAGGCTTGAATTACTGACCAGTGAGGTAGCTATGAGAAGGATATCCTCTGCGTGGCTCATTTTGTATATTCACCTACAACGAGGCATTTATTTTCGCATTAATTTCCCCACCAATTCCTGCTTCGCTCGTTTCGTTGAACTACCACTGGTTGAAACACAACAAAACGTGCCACTCTTGGCATGAATTGACGAAAAACCATTTGCCTGTTGTTCGTTCTTTTTTATGTTTATTTCGGTTTACTATCACTCTTTCGAATCGCCCAACGCGGAGCAAAGTAGCAATTAAATCATCGTTTTCATTAGCGAAAGTCAATTTCGGATGCCGTGATCCTTCGCCATCCGGGGAAATCACTCTCGAAGGAAAGCGAGTAAATTGAAGGAATAAATGATGGCAATGCAAATGCTACCCCGTTTGGTCTGCAAATGGACGTCAAAATGGCCACCGGCCAAAAACGCGCACCGGTGTGTGATTTCGGGGGGTTGTAATTAATGGCCCACTGGCATACGATAGCGAGAACGGCCGGAATTTACGGCCCGTCGCACGAAACTGTCCACGAGTGAGTGAGGTTGAATCGTCGATCGTACGAATTCGCACCGAAGAAGATGGATCGGGGACCATAAAACTGGATTGGCCAGAAGCGCCAGTGGTATGAATAAACTCCACATAAACCACATTCGTTTTATTCCATTTTTCCCAACCGGTATTGTTCGTCATATGAAATGACCGGTTGCTTCGGTCGATGCATCTTTCCGCGAAGGAAGTTCCCTGACGTCTCAAGATATTGCAAACAAGATTAATGTCCCTTCGGTCAGTGGCAACACTTTGCTAAATGGAAGATGCAACACGAACATAATTCATCCCTTGTTGTCGTACCAGAAAGTAATGCGTCTCTTCCCGTGGGCTCCATTTTAATAGCGTCCCTTCCGGAAACTGTTACTGGTCAGTTTAACTTGATTACGCATTCCGCCAAGAAAGCGAGAGGCGGTTCCCGAGCATTATGGGGAAAAATTAAAAATTCCCCAACGCATCGCCGGAAGAGGGAAAATGGATCTCTGGAATACATCTTCCAGCGAAGCAAAGGCTCAGACAGTCGCCCCGTGATGGATTTGTCTCCTTCGGAGCGTGAAGGCTACTGGACATTTTTGCGTTGCCTTAGAGGAGATGCTGAAGGCGTTGGGTTCATAAATCATAAGTAAAGTCAGCCGGAAGTGGCCCTTCGCCTAGTGGAAAACGGAAGGAAGGCTTTGCTTTCTTCGTTAGAAAAATCACAATCTATTGTCTAGTCGCCTTGAAATTCCACGGACCGTTATTGTCATTCCTTTGAAGGGAGAAAAAAGTTCAAACCCAAAACAACCATTAAAAACCCATCGACCAATAATTCGAGACAACGCTAAATCCTCCTACTGGAATTTATACCATCGAAAGGATAACGAAAGCAACAACATGTACCTACAACACCGCGACCTACAACCGGCATCCAGGAACGAATGCGAAGTGATACGACGACAGTTTGTCCAAACGGAGCACGAGCCGTGATTGATAGTGCCTGCGCCCGAATGGATTGTCATTAGCCAGCCGTAGCCAGCGTGGTGTCGAATCGGAACCTTACGTCTCCTGCACGTCCTATAGGATTGTTCAGCTCGACGGGAACTCCTTTGTAGGGCGATGGAGTCACCGAGAAGCCGAGGTTTGTCGTCACACTAGCCATTACATTCCAATCACGCGGCAAATATCCTTACCCAAGAGCGTTTGCCAGCGAACATCCCATCGAGCATGGGGTCTTTGAAAACGTTTGGCACCCAAAGGATGCACCAGCAGACCTCAAAAGTACCAAAAGGCTGGATGATTTCAGCCCTATTGCGCCTGCTAGCGGTGGGTCTGGTTGTAAGTGTGGGCTTGGAATGATTTTGATCCCTGTTCAGCTCCGTCGATTTTCAGCTCGTGGACTCCTCATGGAGACGCCTGGTGGTCCATTACGTGTGCGGATTAAGTGTGGCCCCAGTGTCGGTAGGCTTTTCCATTGCGGATGTTTTACTGTGCCGCATCACATGCTCCACGTAATGATGAATGCTATTCCACCGCCACTCCGCGACATTCCCCCCCTTCACACCTCCTTTCGTCCCGTCGATTGCATTTGATGGTCTTTGTACTGCGGCCAAAATAGGACAATTTTCTTTGTTTCCCGCCCCGTCAAGTCGTGAGAGTGACTTCGTGACGCTCACTAGCACAACTGGTCAGAGGAAGTCTAGGCAGAGTGCTGCGAGCTCTCGCCTGAAGAGACGATTTGTGACGTTCGGTATTGCGAGCACGCAGCACGTTTTTCGAACACTAAATACGAGCGTCTAATTTCTGCAAAGAGGGTTTTTACTGCTCAACCTTGTGTATGTACACGCCCCGTATCATCGTCACCGTCATCGTCTTCCTCTTTCGAAGGAACCCTCATCTAAATCCGAACGGCTGCTTAGTTAGCTATACTTGAATCACCTATTTAGCCTACTGTGCTTTTCTGGGTTAATTTTCCCAAACCGATTTCAGATCCCACACTTGGCGGGGGAAGAACTCTGTGTTTACCCAATGCCGAAGAAACGTTGGCTTTTAAGTCGTGACGCTATTGCAAGTCGTTTTGCGAATTCCTGGTGTGTATTTCGGAATAGGGCCCCATAACTCACACACTAGGAAGTGTACTATAATAGAAGTGGGTAGTATAGTCGTGTTGCATTTTCGTGGGGTTCATATAAGTCCGAGGGATTGTTGGCTCCTTGTGGTTAGCGGGTAGCGCAGCTTTAGAATTGGAACGAGTGCCACAATGCTCGGGGAATGTGAATCCTTGTGGGACGATTTATTATTTTACACCTACTTCTTCCACTCCCACTTCTTCCACTCCCACTTCTTGCATTCAATGTTTTCCCTTCTTTAAAGCAACCCATGTGCCGGACCCCTTCCGTTTATCGGAATTCCAGCCCGTTTTCGAATTGGAAAAATATAAATACGGACTCAAACCTAGGAATACAGGAGTTATTTTCGGTGCTGGCATTCGTGACTCCAAAGGTAATGAGGAATTTTCGGGCATTTCATGAGTGGAGGTTTTTAATTTTATTGCAACCATGCGGTGGTACCGTTGCATATTTTACTACCATAAAACCACATTTCATTGGTTCTTTGGAAGAATTTACAATCGGTGCGAAACGTGGCACGAATTTACGTTGCGTCCCGTTTGCCGGTGGTGGGATTCTGTTTTAGCTATCCTCTGTTTAGTATTCATCGTAAATATTTTTACGCTACATCACCCCTTAATGTGAACTATTTAAATTTCAACAAATTCTATAGCATTGTGCTGCCCGGAAGGGCGGTAAACTAGGACACGCAACTAACCTAGATCAAAGGATTTCCTACAAAAAACACCAATCCATTTATAGTGGTAACATATGACGGTCGTGCCACCTGCTTTCGTTTCAAGGTGACAATTTAAACCCAGTCGCGTGTCACAAACGAAGTCGAAAGTTCCCAAAGTCTAGGCCATTTGTGGTCACCAACCTTCACCCGTTTGTGCGCCAGCCAGTTTCCCAAAGAAACCTGCTTCTCGCAAACAAAATGTAACCGCTGACCCCCGTCCGGAGAACTTCACCAACACCCCGAAAAAGGGAAAGTTTAGTCACCAAGGCCGTAATCTTCGTCCACTCTGACGTCCACGTTGAAATGGCGGGACGGGTAGCGGGGAGGGTGGGTAGCGGTGAGGGTGCGTGCGAGCCGTCCCCTTCGGTGGCGAAGTGTGACCCGGAGTGCCTCTTCACTTGACGCCCGTGACGACCTGTGAGATTTAGGGCCATTTATCAACCGGAACTCTCAAGTACGTGCCTGAGGCGTCACGGTTCGGTTGGTTGCCTTCATTTTCACTGTAAGTCATTCGTATCCATCTGCGAACTGGCCCGCCCGTTTCGGTCGTTTGGGGGCGGCTGTTCGCCGAGACAGGGAGGTAATGGTTGCCGACCGGCTCGAGCCCTTTGGGAGTCCGGCCTCTCGGAAAGTGAACGCCAGCGCCGGCCTACTTATTTTATCCGGTTGATTTGTCTTAATTTTAACGACAGCGGAGCGCCGGAGCGTAATCAGCGACTTGTGCGGTCTTGTGTGAAACATCAAAGCGAACGAGGCGAGCATAAATTGTCTGCGTCCAGTCGCAGTGGTTGCCCCCAGTACTGGTTCGGTTTTTATTGTGTCACCGAATTTCTGACGGAAAGGGCAAAAGATAGAATGTTGTTTGTTTATTCACCTGTAAAATCCTGTACATCTTCAAGGGCTTGAAGAACTCAGCGAAGAAGTTGAAATTTCAAGTGTTCTTGTATCTTGCACTAGATCAGCAGTGTGGAAATCCAAATTGTGGAAAAAAAAAGTACAATTGATTGTAATTTAATGTTATTAGAACTAACTAAAAGTATCAACATAAAGATCGGCAACATTATTTCGATTCAATCTCATTCCTTTGTCGATACGAAACATCATCCCAAAATAAGGAGCAAGGTTCGAGTGTTTGTCGGTTTTATTGTGTAACGGATTTATTATTTCCACAGTTCTCCTCCTCCACTCGTGGACTTGAACAAGGACGAGTTTGTTTTATTTCTTCCATCATCACTCCAACGCGTTACGTGAAACATGCTTTTGTGCGATTTTCCATCACGTGTGCGCGGTTCCGCACACCATTGTCTATTGTGTTAACAAATTTATTTCCCATTTCACGCCACTCGTTTGGGCGGGTGTTACCTATGTTTCAATTTTCAATCCCGACCGTCCCGTTCCGATGGAAGCTGTTCCCATTTGGCTGCTGAAGCTCGCTGTTGTGTCGTCATATTGGCAAACAACGACGAGGAAGAAACGCCGGGGAGAGGATGAAGAAATGTTCCCCACCCCCACAAGTCCCGACAGGAAGTGTAATGAATTTATTTTCTTCCCACAACGATCTTTCCTTCCGCGCGTGTCGTTTCGTTGGGGCCGTCTACGTTCGCACGGGAGAATGATGGAAGTAGAAGGAAAAATGATGTCTTAAACCGACGGAAGTCACCTTTTGCAGTCGTTCACTCGTAACGTTCGCTCGCTGCACTGGTTCGGGATCGCCCGCCAAGTTCCTGGGGGTCTGCGATAGAGGGAAGGTCGAGAGCCGCGAAGCAGAAACCATGGGAAAGCTACTACCAGTTTGATTGACGCGGTATTTCCGGGATTTCCGCCACTAACACAGGGGAGGAGACAATGTACTGAGCTATGGCGATTTTCATGGAGGGTGTCAAACAAGGTAGACTTATTATACTTACATTTTCTTAACTTTTAGTTGTTTCTTTATACCAACATATCTAAATGAGGTTTAACTTGCATCAATTATAGATTCTTTCTAGCAAATCGATAATAAAATAGAAAATTTAATGCAGACAAGCAAAGCAAAGATATGCTTCACTATCCTCAACAACGGTTCGGCGTTTCGGGTCCCCGTTTGCATCTAGTTTAATACATTTCCCAACCTTACAATAAACATATTTGCTCCAGTTGACTCGTAGTCATCGCGGTGCAATTTACTTCGAGTTCACTTTCCCTGTAATATCCTTTTGTGGTTTGCGAGGGAAGATATAAGAAGCACGGTACGCGGAAACGCCTTCGGCTACGGCGCAATGAAGGAAGCATTAAATCATTCGCCGGAAGTAAACTGTCGCGTTAGTGTCGGTCGCAGGGTCCGACCCCTGCCCGAACTAAACAACACGCTTCAACACGGAGTAACTGACTTACATTCAACAATCAGTGCAAGCGTTATGAATATTCATTTTACAGAGTTCGACGGTGTCTGGAGAAAAAAAACGTCTGATTGCGAGTGGAAATTGAAATTGAAATGCTCTTCAGTTTAATACAGTTTATTCATAGAATTACATCAATTCTCCAGCGCTTGAATATTTGAGAAATACGTACAATTAATAATTCCTTATCTGTCTTTATCTACCTAATTGACCGTTGAATTAACCCCAATCTGTTTGTGCGCCCATTTTCGATTTAATCCTAATGACGCCCCGTCGAAGGCAATATTATTTTTCCACCAATTTCGAGTCGCCAACGAAATGGCGCACTGAAGGAGGGTATGGGAACAAAGCCACATTGAAAGGGCGGATAACTTTGAACGGAAACAAGGAAGAGAATCGAAAGCAATTCGGCGCCGGCTGAGCGTGCGAAAATAACGAAAATTCTATTAATTTTATTACCATATAAATGAAATAAAATAAAAATAAAATAGATCGCAATCGAGTGCGCGCAATCGATGGCGGGAGGGCCCAACCCCCGGCCACCCTCTGGCAATCGATGCTGATGATGGTGTTCAACACCATTGTATTATCAGCTCGATAAAAGTTTATGTGACGGTGGTAGAGAGAGAAGGTGTACGCGCGTCCGCGATGCGTTCCCGCTTCAGTGCAGAAAAGGAAACGAAGGAAACGACGTCCGATCTCGCCGGGAAATATTGTGTGAACATTGCTGTCGGAAAATGATTCAGAACTAGGGCGCAGCACCCCAGCTGAGGTGGCGTAAAAAACCAGCAACTGAATCATCTGGGGAAAAAAAAAGATACATCAGGCGCTACCACAAATTGATCTCATCGGAAGACGCCGGCAATTTTATATATATCAAGAGCAAAACTCAGCAAACAATGACTACAAACGGGTGCGGAAAATGCCGACACTGTGCTCTGGGCCACTTTCTCTCTTTTCTGTCATACCCGCGGGAGGGCCAGGTCCAAAAACGGGATAATAGCAAGCGATCAACTGATATCACGCGATAAAATCTCATCTTGATACTTCTTTTCCCGGTGCTTGCAAATTTGCTATTAATTTCAAACCCTGAACAGTGTTACGCTTCAAATGAAAGGGCTTTCCAGCTTGTGTCCTTTCAGCAAACCAAAAAGCTATAAATATCCCGTCCGCAACGGTTAACGGTTGGCCAGGGGCTAGAACTTTTCCGTACCAGCATTGTCCTTCGCACCCGCTGCACCACTTGCGTCCGTCGTCCTGTGGTCAACATTCGAATGACTGGCTGGAAGCGCAGTGGGAAAATATTTTCATTACTGCGCCATGCAAGTGCAGCACTTGCTCTAATCTACACTTGCGTGTGTGTGGGTTTTTTTCCTCTTCCCTTCGCCTTACCTTCTCTCTTCCCTTCGCAGCGCAAACTCGCCCGCTGAACTGTGCACTCGTTTCGGCTGTCCTGTGCACTGTCACCAGTTCTGTTCTTTAAACTGATTGTCCGCTGGCCAGTCCAGAATGTCGGCACATAAATTTACTAACTGATCTCTCTCCATAAGGGAAACCAAGCACGGTCGGCGTCTACCAATAGACTAGGAAAAAATTCTGAAGGAAAACGCCACAGTACTGTTTATGCTTCATTCAATTTCTATCATACTTTCAGTGATAAAAATATCAATTGCTGGAAAAATCTTTAAGACATTCTTGAAGGGGTCTATGTTTTGGTGTAGAAGTTTCTCAGCTGGATTTATGAGCTCGTGAAAGGTGGCATATTGCAACCATTTCGTATGAACTCCCCACTCCCGCAGGGAGTATATCGAGATTCGCAATCGAAAAAAGTATCAAAACTTCAACCTTTCACCAGTGGGACAAAGATTGTTCCTCCGTTGGAGTCAAAACTAACTGCCAGGAATCGTCGGAAAGCTGCGTACCTGTTTTCAGCCACCCCCATTGCAGGGAAAATCGAATATCACGCGCCCCGATAGTTCCTTTCCCCCCGAACGCCCTTGGCAGCTGACGCGCACTGCGAGCGTAACGATGTGCAAATGGGAAATGTAAATTTTCCACGGGATTGTTTGAACGTCACTCCAGGCCGGAGTCGGGGTGGGAGTAAGTCGATTGTTTTGATTTGTTTTTCCGACTGTGCCGAAACCAGTTCACGCTTCGCTCGATTTGATTTGATTGATTTAGGGGGTGTGAAATTTACGTTGGATCCGTGCAATCAGCTCGTGCGGGTTCTTGAAGGGCGATGCTCAAACAAGGCGTAGGAAAAATCACATATTGAGAAAGGCAATATGAAGCAGCTGGTTGGGCGGCAGTAAACTGTCTGGACTTTTACACTGTCCTTTTCGTTTACAGGAAGGAACAGAAGTTGATGTTGCGCGGGGGTCTACTCGTTCAACGAAACTTCTGGCAACTATTTCACAGGAATCTTTCAAATTAAACGAGGCTTGCGTTAAATTAAAATGTTTCTGAAATATTTCATTTTCTTACCCACCCAGTATTTTTGATCTAGTAGAAATTGGATGCAAACGAATTTTTCACAGGTGCTAAACAAAAACATACATTTCAAAGCTCCAGGCGACATAAAAATCATACCGTTTTTCTTATCGTCTGTTTCACGGCACGTCCACTTCCGGTATTGCCACAAATAGCCGCCTAATCTGTTTCAGCAAGGACATAAAATCCAATCCCCGTAAATTAAATCATCCACAAATGGCAGTCCACGTCTGGCCACGTTCAATCGAAATGTTGCCATTAAAGTGAGCGCCTATTGGCACTCAGAATACCATATATTGCATTCGGTTGATAATATTTATGTTTCAATGGAAAACATTCCCGACCCAACCTCTTGCACCCTTCCGATGCTTCGTTCGTGTTTCAGCAAACTCGTCATAACAGTTTTTATTATCACTTCACCGTTGCTTTGAAAGCCGTATGCCTGTTTCGCGCGTCTCGAGCGACTCAACCCAGGACCAACCGGGCGGATGGTACTGCTCGAGATCGACATATTTCAAATCGCCATTTTCCCCATTGTTCCGCCCGTCCACCCCGTCGACACCATCCTGGCGACACTTTGTGTGGACAAGAGTGCAACAGAGAGAAGAGTCGTCGATTCGAATCGATTCCCATCTGACACCTTGGCCCTGCTTGGCCTTCTGTTGTGGGGGTGAAAGAGTCGGGCCCTGCCTACCAAAGAGCCACCCACCCTCCAGCTTTGGACTGCTCTGAGGTTCGTGTACGCACACGACATTGACAGAAGTCGAACGGACCGACTGTTCGGGGGTGGAACAAGTTTAGATTGAAGCTAAAATAGCCCAAGGCCATAAATTTATCTTTCCGCCGACTGGCAGGCGACAGCCCGACCGGGCCGGGTGTCGGACTCATCCTTTCACTGAGCTCGGTCCACGGGCAGGACATTCGTGGAAGGGAGCCACGCGCTGTTAGTCGGTGGTTTTCCAACCTCCTCCCAGCAAGCTTCCACTCCTGCATTCTCATCAAACGCCGCGTAACCGAACTGATCCAATCGACAATGGAGACTTCTTTTCGCTTTGGATTTCCATCGTTCCTCTTCGACCACAACGAAATACACGGCACGTCCCGGCCACACAAAAACCTCGCGCTCGAGTACAGATGTTCGACTGTCAACAAATTTATTTAGAATTTATGTTTCTCCGAGGTTACACACATGCTCTCCGGGCGCTCGGTTCGTGGCCAGGCGCGGGGTCGGATCAGCATCAGCATTGGAATTGAATTCGTTTGCCCTCCCAGTTTCCGGCAACCAGCGAGTGTGTGTTTCGCTTACATCCGGTCGAACGACGGTCGTCCTGCTATCAAACACCAGGAAGACTCCCCCGGAAGAGTTGTCCCGCGCATCCTTGCGCCAGTGTCGCAAGTGTCAAAAAATCCCGGCTGGCCTTTCGTTCGTTCGTTCGTTCGTTCGTTCGATTTCCATCATGTCAGCTGGTGTTGAATGGTGTGTGAGCTTCTGCGTCCACTTTCGGATGCTCGCATGTATTTGTCGCAACGGAACAACAAAAAACCAACAGGACGATGGTACGCTGGATTGGCTTCGACAAGCCACACGCCCCGGCACGCGGATGGAACTGCAAGTGAGTGCAGCTGATGCGCTTTCGCGGTTCTCGGGCTTCAGCGGTCTTTGTTCACCCACCCGGGGTAGGCGACCCTTTTAATCGAAGGTGAATGGAGTGGGTCGGTTGCCGGATCGCCGCTAACCGCAGGGGGTCAGGTGCTAATCGAAACTGGAGCATTTTCATAAGTGATAGTGACAATGAAAGGGAGAGAGCTGATAACTAGTTGTTACTTTGTGGTGCGACTGTTTGAAAAGTCAATTAGGGGTTTGTAATTATTTCCCCGGTTCTCGCTGGTTATCGTGGGTAGTCCTTTGTGAAGAGAGAATGTAGAAGGTATTATGTGCTAAGCAATGAACATAGATACATAGTATGGAAATAAAACAATAAAAAACGTTGCAGAGTGGTTGGGCTCTTCATCTCTTCTAATCTCGTATTCGCTCGATTTGTTTTCCGCGAAAAAAAAGTGCGTGAAAAGTGCGCAGAAAGGAACCAACATAAGCTATTGGAGGTGACATTATGGGGCGGTTTATTTGTGGTTTACTGAGCTGTCTGTGTGATTTATGCTGTTGGAGCATGTTTGGATCATCCGCTTCACTTTTTGTGGCGAGGAGAGTGTGTCAATAATGGAATTTTTCACGGTTTCCCATCTGTGTGAAGGATTAGGGGTGAGAGTTTTCAACGATGGTATATTTGTTTAAAGAAAGGCCCACGTATCAGGAGGGGGTTTAATTTTAAAGGGGAACCAAAAAAACTATGACGAAGATTGGTCGTTTTAACTATAACGTTTGAAAACTACAGTAGAAAGGAATGGATTTCGATTGGTTGAATTTACTTTAAACCGTTTACGTACAACCCACTTTCCCCTTCTTGTCCTTCGATTCCAACTGACTAGAAGTAACGGCTTTGGTTATGCCAGAGCTGAAAAATAGCGCTGGAAACTTCTATCAACATCTAGATAAAAGAAAAACAAATGAAAAAAAAAAGAAAGTATACATTTTCAATAAAAATGTTGATGATTTATTAGCTTGTGCCGAAGTTGCGGCAGAGAAAGATTGGAAATATGATGAATCGCGAGCGTTGCTTCGGTTCGAGTTTGGTTATAGAGAACGATGTGTGTTTCGTTTTCCTTTTCTCCGTTTTTTGTTGCTGCCCGATATTTATCGAACCGAGCTCGCTAGGAACGGCGTTAACTTGCCCTGCACCGCTTGTTTATGGTGAGGGTAACCTCAAGGCGGATAGAGGCGGATGAAGCCGAGCATCCCAAGATGCAAAACGATTGTATCTGGTCTACCGGGGAGCACTGGTTGAGCAGGAACAAACCCCAACAAGTTCGTTTAAAAAGAATTCGCGAATGAGGGATGATAACGGGGTTCGAGTTCGCGGACGATTTCTAGCCGGCCTCAACCATATCAAAGCTCGTGATACTCCGATTTTGCTGCCGGCCAGTGGCTGGGGACAAGGGAAGCCATAGCGGGGATATTTCGGGCACATCGAAACCGATCGAAGCCGAACGATCCAAAGATCGTTAGCGACTGCTTTGCTTGACGGTTAGCTGGCGAGGACGCGAATCGGGAAAAAACTCGGCACAAGCACAAACCAAACCTCGTCTGACGTGAAGCGAAAACTGGAGCTGAAGTCATGTCTTCCAGTCGAATAAAATTGATTGAATTCATAACTTTGTAGCTTCCTGCCGGTCGAAGATGTTTCTCCAGCGATGCTGCACTATGAACGAGCAGGAAGGTAACAAACTTTGGTGCCAGGCAACACTTTTTCACTGTAGCTTGTTCGGTTTTCCGTGCGAGGGGCATATGAGGGGTAGATTTTCCTTCCTCTAACATTACGTATATTTCCGTTGGCGATACAATCTATGCGCTTCCATAAGGTACAGGATGAAAAAAACTAGTCTACAACATTTTTCATGTGGAAACATTTTAGTGACTGGCGCTTTTTTCTACCGCAACTACTGCCACTTGGTCGTGAACGATTTCGAAGCTCCGGTTTAAAGCTTAGACATGACATGTTGAACCATACTCCTTTGAACATGAACTGTTGTTTGTGGCGTTTGTTTCAGGATCTCCGGAGAAGGATAAAGGAAGACATTTGTTTTATTATCGGCTTATCCTACATGTTGATCACATGCTTCCTTGAAGAAAAATCATCTTATTCTTCAATCTTATTTACTAGTATGCGTCTGATAAATTTGACTGTTTGCGATAACCAGTTTGTATCGCATCGATAACCGTATAAAACCGGTGGGACAGACGTTCCTCTTTTAGACACACATTCATATTAAGCGGTGAGCATTAATGGTGCCGTAATCCGAAACTTATCGTGGTTAACATACGTGCCGCGATATCGGAGATTTCTGACGTTGAGCCTCGGCTAAGTAGCCGACAATCGACAGCTTGTCTCCAAACGTAAGCTTAGCGGTTTATCTTTCGTCAAGGGTTCATCGTTTTTTTTTGGCAACCTTCCATATTGTGATGAAAAAAACCACCCCAAGTTTAGTGCACCTGTCTACTGACCGCGGTTGAGGCAAAAAGAAAATAAAATTATGCCCACAATGCAGCGATAAATGTGCATTATACGACTCGCTCATCCATAGGACAGATGCCATGCGTGTCCCAGTTTTCCAGGATCGTCAGCAAAGCGAGGCGCCCAGTCGGTGCAATCTAAATGGCACAAATGGCACAGCAGATCTTGCTGTCAGAGCGTGTCCTTCGCTCGCACCCCCGGAAGGATGGATGGATGTCCTGACCACTATAAAGCGCACGCGTCAAACCGGACGGAATGGGCAAAAAGAAAACTTTCCGTCACAATGGACCCCCCGGGATGGGTCATCCAAAAGGGACGAATATTTTAAACGGGACTCACTGGGCACTTCCCGGGCGCGCGTCCGTCATGTGGCTCGCTAGCAGCTGCCTCGTATGACGTGATATTAGCGGCGAGCTGTGGCGACACGTTGGCAGGATGCCATCCGTTGGAAGATTACTCCTGGCCACCTCCTAGCGAGCATCGTGAGTGAAGGGGTTTGGATCCATCACTCATCGAGCCCGGGGCCACACGGTCCTTGCACAAGCCTTCTGGAACGGTACGTTTGGCTAGCTCTTTCCGGGCTTTGACTGGACGCATATCAGGCGGCGTTGCGCGAAATTCATCCAGCGAAAAATGGCCTCGACCAATCATCGGTACGCAGCTCGCTGAAACGAACGCGCTGGACACCGGGGAGTCAGAAGCGTTTTGGTATTCAACGCGTCCATCGTCCGGTTCGTCCTTTCGACGCTGGATCCTGGGGACAGGTCGGTTCTTGTCTTTCGCTGGAGCTGGACGTGGACGCAATCGCAACGGGGCATCGGCACCGGTTCGGCACAAAAGAATGTCCTGAATGGGCGCATAATGCGCATTTGTGTTGAGTTTATGTTATTAATTTACGATACGGCCATGACGTACAGCGCAACGCTGCGCCTCAGGAAGCGGCCACGATGACGCTCAGCTGCCGAAGATGGTAACGGGAAAAGCGCTTAGTGATGAGCCTGACACGCGAACGGGCGAAAATGGGCCCATTGTAATAATGGCTCCCCCGGGACGATGAACGCTTTGGAATCAACCGATTGTTTTTGGGCATTTTTAATGGCTCACTGAACGTGTACAGTCGCCCGGGATAATCTCCAACACTTTTCTCGGCAAAGTCCGATCCGTCCGACGTAGGGCATAGATTTCCATAGTTTTTCTACTCTAATGTGTTAGGCGCTTTGTTTTCCTTCTACAAAAACATGTTACTGTTCGCTAGACCCTAGGCATGAAATGAAAATTCTACTGCTCCGCTTTATGTATTTTCCTTGCTTTGGACATTTTGAAGCAGAGTGAAGGCAGTCACTTTCCGCATGCGTAATCATGGCGCTTTCACGGATCAAACAGGAACTCGGGGCAGCAACCTTGTGCTCTCCATTTGATTTACATCTTCTTTTTTTCGGTGTTCTGTTGCATATGCAGTCAACCGCCTCAACCTCAGCCGCAGCCTTCGCTCGTGAGTCACTGCCGTTTGCTACGATAATCGTTTGTTAACCTTAATCCACTCTCATGCGACCAAACTTACATCTCGCTTACCGCAACCGTCTACGTCCCGAAGCAGACGGAGCAGCCACACAAATCCGCCCGTTGCATAAACTCACCGCCGCCGCTTGTTCCGTACGCGGTTCCAATCATAATTGACGCCTCCTCACATATGCCGCGCAAATAATGATCACCCGACCGTGTCGCAACCGACCCTCTCCCTACAGCACGCTTGTGCGTAATTTAAAATTCAATTGATTTCAATTAACATCACAAACTAAACCACATGCAGTGTCGCGGGAAAGCGCCGGTGGTAGAAATTAGTGTACGGAGTCGCCTGATGGGCGGCTGTGGGCTGACTTCATCGGGGCAAGACTAACCTTTGCCGCGCGCAGTCTTCCGACGGTCGACCAACGTCGGAAGGTGTGGTACAAACAAACGTCTTTGGCTTGCACTGAAGCCGTTAATTAAGACACGGTCGATGGGAATCGGTACGACATGTGCCCTTTACGGAATAGACTGCAAAAAAAACCGGAGTAATGTAAGTTTTGATCTAATAATATATGACAATCGCTTGCATAAATAAATAAATTTATCTTCGATAGTTCCAATAGTTAATTAAATTCTCTAAATTGAGCCATTCCCTAATTATTTTTTTATATTACTGCTCATTTTTCGTTAGAACATCATTTCAGTATATATATTTGTGATAGAATTAGGACACCTACTTTACACTTCCGGTTGTCATCATAACTCACAGCAGTTGCATCTGTTTGACTGCAAAATTGTGTCACTGGAACAACGCGAAATTAGCATATTGCAATGGCGATGAAACGCGTGGGACGCTGTCTGTTGCACATTAAAACATTCTAGCGCACTCCATCGGTTATGCCACATCGCCCACGGCCTGACAGCGCCATGAATATGTATGGAGGGTTTCAACGAATGGCTCTAAAATGAATGTACACCAGTTCCTTCAATGATCCGGCCTCGAAATGCTTATCGCGAAAAAATTGAGGAGACTTACGAGTCGATTAAACTTGCGCTCAATAAACGGGAGCGTAAGTTGTCGACTGGAGTGTGGTACAAAACTGCCCCCCTTTCGTCTCAAACGATCGTCGTTTTCCCGTAGATTGAGATTGAAATAAATTGCTTTTTGATAACAAAAAAAAACAGTTCTTAGTGCAGTCACTTCACCTCAACCTGAAGCGAGCATAATTTATCCGGGTGACCTACGAACGCCACCACACATGGCGCAAGTTCAGTGGAAAATCCCAGGGTACTGCAACTGCAAGGCGCAATCGGTAGGTCACCGGGCGGGAGGAATTAAAAGTGGAGTTAATTAAAGCATATTAAAAATCATGACCGCCGAAAAGTTCGACAAACAGTATCGCCATCAGTCGAGGCCATCACACTTCGGGTGCACGGTGGCAACACTTCCCAAACAAGCGTGGCCAACTGCCAACGTGTTGGTGCCCTTTTTTCCATATTCGTAAACCTGACGAAGGATGAAGGTTGATGAAGCTGATGATGACGGAGTCGGAGCAGGAGACGACGGTGGCGCAGAAATAAATTTAATGCATATGAATAAGAAACGAAATAAAATTTATTAAAATTGTATAACGAAGTTTCAGCGAGTTCGTTCCCCCGTCCACTGTCCCTCGCCAACCCCTGCTGCTAGTTTATCACACCTTCGCTTCGGTTATGTTTCTGTAGCATGCGCTCCATGTGCAGGGTGTATCACATAAATTTTTTTTCTTACCTTTCGTTGTTCCTTCAATTGCATACTGCACCACGGTAGCACGTTCTGGGCAACGCACGCCGGTGGTAGGAGCATTCGCAACATACAGACGCGAGCGTAGTGTGCGCCTGTGTGTATCGCCACACTGAATGCAGCAAGTATGTTTTCGACACGGCGCGGCCCATAATGATCGGAACATTACCGCTTTTATCACGACTGCATCTGTATCGGCAAGAGTTTCAGCAGGACTTTTCATGCAACTGCGTACGCTGCTGCCCGTCTGCGGTTTCTCTACGGTACGGTTCGACAATGTCTAACAAGTTTCCTAATGGAAAACAGACAATTTGAACTTAACAACACCGAGACAAAGTTGGCCGAAGCCAGCGACACGCTTCGATGTGCGAATGAATGTTATTGGGGATGGAGTTGAAGAGTATTTTTAGCGAAATGTTTCTTAAAGTGTGCATGCTACATGTTCCAGCATGGTAATTTCGGGCGGAGAGAAATATTTTGCAATGGAATTTAAACAATTGAACAGTCGGTTGTTTTTACTCTTTTTTATAATAGTGTTTTAAAGGGACAGAGTATTGAGAGCATCAGTTTGCTTCTTTTCGTAAATCTTCGCTTTCAAGCGTTTCTATCGGGAGGAGTTTTAAATGGGTCCAACTTCACGCTACTAATGAACACATTTATCCAACCATCTGTATTTTAGAAAACTGTGACAGCACGCCTCCCATCATTGGGCCAGCCTCCTGGGCTGACGGCGATGAGTTTACCCCACCTCTTGGCAATGTTGGAAATCAGTACCGAGACGTGCTCCCGGGTCGCAGCTTTGCATTGCGACAAATAAGCAAACAAATCAACAGCCGTAAGTTAATTAAGATTTCCGTCCAGCAACTTTCCCAACAATTGAACCCATCCCCGATAACGGAGAGGCAAAGGAGTGATAACTAGGTTGCCAGCGCAATCTTCCCATCAACGGTTGTGTTTTTCTTCTTCTATATACAAGACAGAGGCAAAGTACTCCACCCCCGGCAAGAGAAAACCGATCCAGCGGAAACCAGAGTTGCGTGCAAATGAAAACCATAACACCATTAGGACACTTTGACTCTTCACTTGCACAGAGCTCTCTTCGACGCGCTGGATGTGGCAATTGTGGCCGCAGATTTCAACGGAACGACGGTTGTAATTCAATTTACAGCAATAAGCATTCGCAAGGACGCTTTCTCGGAGGCTCTGCCGCAGGCTCAATCTCGCTTTAGGAGGGCCGCTGGAAGGGATTAACCTTCTTCCCGGTTAGATGGTGTGACTTGTGGCGAAACAATCTCAGTATCGCCCGCGGCAAGGCGGCTCATAACTGGCACCAATAATCCGAGTTAGTAACACGTAAATCCACGTTTCGCTTCGGAAACGTTCGACATGCACCTCGTGGGTATTTTTTTCATTCTTCTAACAACACCGGGTCCCCGGGACCTTGTAAGAAAAGAGAACCTATGACAAAAAATCAACACCCACACTGTTTTTATTTTGTGTACCGTAAGTCCATCAAAATCTAAGACGCTACATTAACCTATTCCGTCCTTATCCGGTCACACGGTTAAACGGCTGGCGTTTAATCAATTTTAATCAAAACGCCAACGATTAATAATCTTCCTGTAATCTTCCGACGAATCCCCAATGACAGAGGCGCCGACGCGCCGATGAACGTCAATGGCAAAGATTTGCAAAGCGGCCCGTTGCAAGTCGCGGAACAGATTTTGTTTTGCCTCTGGGTGTCAGGAAGCGGTTGTCCGCGTGCCAGAGAGCGTGACGTCTTCCTGCCGCTCTTGAATCTTGACAGACGGCGTTCGGAAATGGATTATGAAAAAATGAAATTAAATCCAAAACAACAGTACGGTACTCTCCGTGGAGTCGTATGGCTACGACATATGGATGCTGCGTGATAAGAACATTTTTCGCTAAAACTAAACACTTGAAACGACAACAATTTGCACTGACTGACGGATGTATTGAACTTCAATTACTTATAACTTTGCATCTTAGTATTAGAGCGGTTTACGTAAATAAGAAACATAACCTGCAACTAGGATCAGCTAAGGCTCGTTTTACTTTAAATTAATGTAAATTTTCTTTTCTACTTTCTTACTGATTAGCAGCTAAAAAACAAAAGCAAGTTAACCCACTCGGCGTAAAATCATAATCTCTAACGGTTCAGCAAAAATGGGCTCCCACCTTACGTCATCTAAATAACTCTCAACGGCAGTATAAACACTTTGATCCAGTCGCGGATTTCTTCGCAGAACAACTCGCCCTCCTCACATGCGGCCGCCCCATTGAGCCGCTATAAATATCGGAAACCCAAATGCACCTGAACTGACACACTTACGGAAGCGGAAAGCGGTTTCTCGCCCACATCCCTTTCGTCCGTGGCTATGAACGATGCTTCGGGGATAATCAAAGCCACAGCACCGGGGTATGCACACACTGGCGTCACAAATCGAAATTGACAGCAGAAATCCCCCACCCTCTCGGTAACGCCAGCGGAACAATAGTGTGACAATTTCAGTCAACCATCCGGCTCACCGCACAACCACCCACCGCCGGCTTTTCCGGATGCCGCCGGGTTAAGCGTCGAAAGCACGCTGCTTTTCCACGAAGATTGCACCCGATCCGAACGAATTCTTCGCCTCGTGTCCGAAGCGAGGAATTCGAGCACTCTCGAACAGCTCGAAATGTCTCGCAAGCATCTGATGGAGCATCCATCAGAGCATAGGTATGCCCTTCGATCCTGTTTGCCCTGTTCGGTTCTACTGCGATAGCTCGCGAGGCCACGCGACGATGCACTGGACAGCCGAAACGAGCAAAAAACCAAAACAACCGCCCGAACATACGACGAGCGCATACGAACGGACGATTCACCGTCGAGATACGACGGAACATGCCGGCTTTGGCGAGTACGCGGTTCCGGTGCGCACTGAACGCCCGGCAGGGTTTAGTCGTTTTCAGAGCTCTCGCGCGAGTGGCTGTGGAGTTGGTAAGCAAGCGAACCGGATCTGTGTTAGCCCGAGGCTAGAGTATTCGCGGTATAGTGGAGAGCATTCGACGACACGGACCGTGCGAGTGCGTTGCGATCTTGGCGGGAAAGTGTACAGCGTGCACGTGCTCGGCGCTCCATGAAACTCTTTCCAAGGAGGTTCGCAGATTGTTTTGTTTTTCCAAGCAGACAGTGGTTTTCGTACGATGCTTTGGCGGAAAATAATCGCATAACCTGAATCATTTAAACAAGTTCCGTGCAAACTGGACGGATTTAGTTTTACTGGACGGTTTTAGTTCACTTGACTGAAAAGCATTTTCCCACTCGCGGTATTTGTTGTTTGTGCACATAACAAATTGGACGTGAGGAAAGAAAAATTCCCAATTGGACGATTCGGCCATTAGGCGGCAATAAATCGGGGTACCGAATCAGTCCGCAATTAAGCTCCCGGTCGTGTAGTTTTCCCGCACACACACCAATAGACACTCAAGGACGATAGTAATCAGAACTCCCTTTGCAAGTGGCCTCTCGTCTCGAGTAACGGAAACATTCAATTGTTGTAGCTTCAGGTTTCGCATGTGAGGACATTACGTGTGTTCGTTGGTCGTACTTGCTACAAGAAACTGGACCAGCCACAAAGTACCGGCACGTCCCTCGGCGGCTATCGATGGTGCAAGATCTGCTCCGTCTACTGGAGGAAGTGATTATCATTTGAGCGTGGTCGTAGCTGGAAGTGATTTGCACCGTTGCCTTCACTCGCGTTGTAGTTACCGGCGCCGGTAAATGTTCGCTCGTTGGCGCTCAATGTGACGTGGGAAAAAGCCTGTTGAAGTTCGCCGTTCCAAGGCCGACGGTGTTGCTGCTGCACCTCTTGGGAGGAAATCTGGGAGCAGCTAGTTTCTGTGCCGGTGATTTAGTCCACGCATCGTTTAGCTATCGATCGCGGCGCGGTTGTTGTTGTTGTGCTGGCGTGCTGGCTGATATTTCACCCGTGACTCGCTCAACGGACCGGTTCCAGGCCGAAGTTGTGCTCGCGAAACAATAAGCGGCTGACGTGCTCTCGCGGCAGGTACGTAGATATACAGTTACGCCCAACCGGTGGGGTGTGGCCTTGCCTCGAAACAAGACGCCGACGTCGGCACTATAGTGCCGTGATCGAACTCCCTTTTCCCTAATGCATTGCGCCCTCAGTGGTCTCTCTTCTGGGAGAAGGGTCTTTAGCAGATCTTGATTGTCTTTTTATGGAGCGGAGGAGACATAAAACAAGTTCTGCCGTGAAACTTGCCATGGAGTGCACTCGAGCTGCTGAGGTGATAATGGAGCTGCAAACTGCAAGCAGGCAACGACATTGATTGGTTATTGCAAGTCGTTCACTTGCCACCTGAACTACATGTAACACGTCTCGGGGCGAGAGACTTGTAGTTACTTTGTTTTTGTTTTAAAGT
>JAOEFI010000007.1:18852108-18890086 GCA_034621735.1 Anopheles plumbeus | reverse complement strand
ATCGGATCTGGTGGGCGACTGAGCGGCGAGTTGCTGCGTTTCCATCTAGGCTCGTGGCCACAACATCATTGAACCATTGGCGTCGGAGCACGAGCGGGGCGAAGCGTGGAAAAGCGGCGACAGCACGCTGGTCGGGGCGTTGTTAACAAAATCAATTAAAACGAAACGGCCCGTACCGTTCCGGACGGTGTCCCCAAAAACTCGATAGAGGGGGTGGGTTTTGACTCGCACCTCGCCGGGTCGCGCGCACAACATAAAGCAATCATACGCGCTCGCAATTGCAATTGCCACAATGTACTGCTTTTCAATTTTCGTTTCGGAGGGCATCGGCCAAATGGATCCCGTGTTGCGACACGTAGGTGGCATTTTGTCGACGAATCGAAATTAAGTTTCTATCGGCTTGTTTATTTCAAAGTGGCGAACCAAGTACAGTGCCCGCTAGCGGGAAATGAACACCGCTAATACTCGTAACAGGAATACAGCGTTTCCATCAGCGTTTTTTGAAACCATATTATCAAGAGGATTTCTTCCTGTAAAGGTCACACTAATAGTCGGGATAGGTTTGCAGGTGAAACGACTGTAATATGAACGCGTTACCTCGATTTTAGTACATACTTTCAAATGACACGCGATGGTCCGACACTAGTGCCACCGAATGATTCGTCCACATCAGCGGACAACACCTCGCCATCGCCACTGCGATGCATATTTGAGGGGCATAATGGGAAAACATCTCCCACATGAATGCATTTTATCTGCTCTGTTTCGTTTCATTTTGCACTTTTTTTTGGGTGTTCCACCCAGGAAAATCGATCGGAATCGAACTCAAGCTTAAATCGGCCGACAATCCCAGGCCCAGGGTCCGGTGTTACCAAAATCATTAAATTCTGTGAGCACGAACCGCAACACATATTTACGATGCCGGCTGGACTCTCTCAAAGCAGCTGCACCTTTGTCGAAAATAATTTCTAGCGGGTCTGTCCGGGTCCGAGTCGGAGTCCGCTTTCCCGTGCCTCCCGTGCATCCCGTTTCCCGTGCGACCTTGCGCGGCGAGCGACAAGAGCGGAACATAAAACGGCAACAAGCTTTACGAAACTGGCGGAAAATTGCGGGTTGTGGAAAATATTTCACAGCCTCATAAACTTTCCACGCTTTGTCCCCTTTACTTTACCAGTCCGAGAGCCGCTGTTCGTCCCTCCTCTAATTTCCGTTTGCCATTCCACGCCACCCTCCCATCGCGCGTCACGTTTTCGGAGCTCGTTATTCATTAACGATTTCATCTGTTGTTAAATAATCAAATAATTTTTTTAAACAAAAGTCTCTCCCCCGAGTCCTGCCGCCGCGTCGGGGAGTTTGGGAGCTTCGTTCGAGGACCGTCTGAAGTCCGGGCAGGGCAGGGATGTGCAACGACGCAGCGGGAAATAGTTGCGGACAATTATGGCAGACATGAACGTGAGTGCCCCATCCTGCACTCCCCTCCCTCAGCACCTTCACGTCCTTCGTGCCGCATCATCCGGCGGGGTGGAAGATACATCCGAATCCGAGCTGCGCCTCGCCCGTGCTGCAAAGGGAAGAAATATAGTGCAATTGTGATTGCAATATTTTTATCCCTGGCCACACAAACACACACCCAGACACCGATTCTGGTGGAAAGGGTTCGCATTTCCCGGGCCCGGTGGGGCGTGAAAACATGGGCACACATAAAAATTGAAGTGGACTGCACATTTAATTAAAATTCAACCAAACGCAAACAGCCAGCCGAGTGCAGTGTGCGCCATCATCTTCGTCCTTCGCTCGAGCTACTATGATGGCTTAAGAGGGACTGGTCCCGGCATCGAATCGAAGGCAAATATTGAATCGATCGATCAGAGCCTCGAGTTCAGGAACTCATTTAAAACTGGAAGTCAAGTAAAAACACCCAGATAACCAAACGTAGCGATGATTAGTGGAGAAAAGATAAACCACTCTCTTCTGTATTACCCTGTTTCGTTGAGAGTTCACTACTGACACTACTGAAGCTCGATTCCGATGCCAACTTGAGGGAACAAAATCGATCAGCGTAGCCCCAGGAACGCGTACTACGTGAGCCCAGCAGATAATACTATTTAAAAGTCCCCTCAAATTATAAAGTTCGAAAAAAGTATAACAAACGAGAGCAAATTTGCGAAACAATCGAACATTCACATTATTTTTCGAACGGATTGCTATTATCCCCAAAGGAACACAGGTTATGCCGCAATTGAACAATATTTCGCGCACCATTTTGATAACTTTCGTAACGCTTAGCAACCTTTGACGCGAGTAGCTTCAGGTGAATCCCGCTTTTCCGGTGATGGCCAGGCGACCAGAAAATAGTATAAATGATTCAGGGTGCACCCGGTCCTCTGCATCTGCATTTGTAGCTACATGTATGCCGCTAATAGGCCGCACGATCGGCGAGTTGCATCTGCCCGACCGTTCGGATGCACCACCGCCAGCTGTTTCCATGCTGACGCCGGGAAAAACTAAGGCGAAAGCTGTTCGGTGCGGAAAATTTGGCTGGATCCATCCTTCCCACGCACTGGCGAGCTCTCGATGCTTCTAACAGACTGCAGCCGTGTTTGGTCGCGCCATGCGTGTACGTAGGCGGCCGCGCTTTCCGTTGCGATCGGATTTGAGTTCATAATCTTCCGGTAATTAGTCGGGCCGTGACAACAATGTCCGACTTACCAACACTGTCGCAGCGGGCGACGGACTAAATCCTCCTACGGGGCGGCAGTCGTTCGCCCGTCTGTCCCAACTGAAGGGCGCGCCAGTGAGCTAAATCTGGTTCGAAAACTCACACAATCCTCCACTCGGTCGGTAGCTGCGTCGTTCGGGCACGAAAAATGAATGCATAATTAAATAAATTAATTTATCTCCCGTCATCAGCAGTGCGTGTGGGGGGTTGAAGTCTGTCAAGCAGGATGAAGGTCTCTAAGGCCAACCGCGGCGTGGTTTTCCGATGCACTTGCTGCAACGCGTCCAGTTGCGCATGGAATACTTATGGCAACGACCACGACCACACGGTCGGCTAGGCTCTCAGCTGAAGTGCATCGACGGTTGACAGGAGACACGATGAGCTGACAAAAGCCAGTGCCGGTCACGAAGCTATCCCTCTAAGAGTACTCCGACGGGTTAATGAGACACCAGTTGATTCGAACCAAATCAGGCTTGCTACGGTATGCCCTTGAGTCATTGTATTACGCTTAGCACGGATTTATGATTTTGCCGTACAAGAAGAGCAATGGAGGGTATACTTTTGAAGTACGAACAAAAGCTATGATATTTGGACCAAATTCACATGAAGAAACGTTATACTTCACACTGAAAAGTACACAGTACAGCTTTGACAATTCATGTAACCCTCATCTAACTGTGAATTCGTTAAATATCAATTCCTTAGACTGTGTTAGATTGTGCAATTGTTCACTCGACAGAAAACAATCGAAAATTGTCGAATTCCAATGAATAAATTTCAAGTTAGTTCAATCGAGATAAACGTTTGATCATAATGGCCTTTTTGTATCTGTACATGTAGCTTACATTCAAGGACAATAGCAAAAAGGCCCCTTCACGCCCGACGAGCAAAGGCACCACCCACTCGGCATGTGGAATTGCAGGCTAATTCGCGCTGCAATCTAAAATAGATCGAAAATTTCGTTTCCGATGTATGATCGCATTTAAATATCACCTCCTACATTTATCCGCGGGGCAGAGCAAGTAGGTTCGATAAGCGCCGTAATCCCCCGCTTGCGCCCTCCTATTGTCCACATCGTCCGAGGCGACACCCCTATTTCCTCCCGGTTCGGATGCTTTACCATCGGGACGCTCAAAAAATCCCAGCGAAGCCGAATCTAATCCCAGCGTATTAAATTTTAGTTTGAAATCAATTACGACCCTTTCCGGCTGACCGGTTGGGTTGGGGTGAGCGTGGGTATTCGGATTGCTCAGGGTGACTTTCGAGCCGATAATTATTATAGCTACACCGTTGGAACGTTCCGAGAGTGGATAGTTGGTCGTAAAATTCAAACTTCTGTCCGAGCATAACGCTCGGTGTGCTCAGAAGGTGGAATCTATTTGAGGAATTTAGGACCTTTACGCCGGACGGACGTACGGACGGACGTACAGGGTCTTCCCAAAGGTTAGGTCAGTGTTAATAACTGGCAAATAGCCTTTCGGGCCTGATCCTGATCCCCCCAGGGATGTCCGTTTGAGATGGACTTAATTGAGATGTACCTTATTCTTCGTGCCGGAAAGAGATTGATTGCAGTGGCGAAGCTAAATAATGTGAGAGGATTAGTGAATGTGTGTGTGTATGCAGTGTGTATTGGCATGTGCAGTTCAAAGAGTGCAACGGAGACCTTGCTTGATGAGAGTGAAGGTTGCTAACGATACTTATTGACTCCCATTATACTCCTAAGCTGGAGATGGGAAGGAATTTCATTAAGAAAATCTCGTTCTGGAGTAATCTTTTGGACACATTTAGGAAAACCTTGAAAGACTATTCAATTCAAGTGAACCTGCACTTCAAAATGACGTAGACGTTTCTGGGATATTGCAATATTATTTCCAAATTTTAGTAGTGACAGATAGCTTTATTCTTCGATGTTTTAAGATTTAAGAGATTTTTTCACTTCAACACTCAGCTTTAATTAATAGAATATGCTCTAGAACGCCGGGTTTTTCAGACCTAAAACTCCGAGGGTCATTTTCAACCGACCAGCAATGTACAGCAAGTGTCCTAATCTCACTTTTCCGTAAGATGAATATCACTTCACGCTGCCATCGAAACCGGCATTCCAACGGTGTCGGGAAAATGCAAACGGGGTGTCCCATAAAATGAACCCAAATCGCTTACTAAGCCAACGGACGATTAACCTATCACTGTTAACGGTTGATCGGAATCGGTCCCCGGACGAGCGCGGTGTTCCGGATCCAGACGAGTCCCGGAACGCTAGATAATTCTCTTCGTTGTGTGGATTTGGCGGGATTTTAGGACGAAATGCTCCCGGGAACTAGAACTGGTCGACTGGTCGGTAGTCGAGCGTTAAAGCGCCACAGCTATCGCTTCGGTACCGTCCCGGAAGGGCCCTGGCTTCGGAACCCATTTCTTTGCTCATCAGTTTTTCTTTTTTTTTTTTTTGTGCGACAATTTTCAAATGGAGGAAAGGTGGACGGATTCGGTACGTCGTAACGCCAGCGTATCATGATTGAAATTGTCCTAATCGCCCACAAAAACCTTTGGAAACTCTATCGGGTGCATCCCGGGACAATCCGGGACAAACCGGGACAAACCGGGATGCACCCGGCTGCACAGCCGGCTCTACGAGGTTCGACGAGTTGCGACTAACGTTTACGGTGTTCGTCCTTTTCTTCATTCTTGCAGCGCTCGTGCGGCAGGTTGTTTCGGAAGATTGCGGGCAGGAGGAGCTGGTGCAGTGCACGAGACCTCTGCAGGTCCTGTCCGCCACATCGGAGCTGTCGTTCGTGACCAAAAAGGAGGAGCTGGATAAACTTTGCCCGTAAGTAAAACCGCCGCTACCATTACCGAATTTCGCCATTCATCCACCCAGCTACCGCAAGTTGTTAGGTTTACCTCACCCACAATATATATTCATTGAATCTATCCGGTAGCCCTTGGTAGTGAACGAGGAAGAAGGGTCCTTGGCGATCGTCGTGTCGTCAGACTTTCGGTCAATTTTCGGTGACCGTAATCACGTTTGGTGCACGTTCTTGTTTGGAGTTTCACCGGAGTCACCGGGAAAGAGTATTGATTTCGCGCACGTCCCGTCTCTCGGCGGTTGGTCATCCACTCAGGCAAGACCTTGTGGACCCCGGTAGCATCGTCATCTATCCTTAGGATGGATGTAAGTAATGAAAGCAACCTAGGGAGTTTCTTTTTTCCATCCCCAATCCTACCTCTGATTCCTATCAGTCCATCAGACCCTATAATGCAACGTATAATGATAGACGCTCACCATTTGGTAAGATTTGATCATGTGATGGCCCATAATCTCGTGCTCATGCTCCGTTTAAAATTGATGTGAATTATAGACTGCCTTGACAATGATATTGTTGTACGGGAGTAAGTTGTTTCTGTTCAGTTGTAAAATCTGATGCTATAGGAGGATTGGTTGCTAGGCAGCACTGCACTGCCTCGAGTTTGAGGTGAGAAGATAATTCTAACCATCAACAAACCCTTCTATCGGTGAGAAGTTTACCGTCCCAGCATATGCCCAGGACGATACCGCAAGTGAACATGCAAATTTTGTTTCGTCCTCCTCCGAGCTGTTGGGTTTCTTCTAGCAGCGAACGATGAGGTGTGGAATCGTGTGTTTTGTAAAGAGTCCCGCCCAGGCCACCTTCCTACCCACCGTAGGAGCGATTTTCACGGCCACACCTCGTCCAAAGAGCTGCAGCGTCGGGATATTATCCTCCAACGGTGGGACCGTTTATAACCGAGCGCATTATGAACCCTGACCACAATCTCCAACACTAATAGTGGCACTCACATGCGAGCGTGGAAAAAACAGGCGAAAGGTCCGCAGGACGATGAAGCGGCGGGGCCGGGAAAGGACCGTCGCCAACCGGGTGAAACCGCAAAACGATCCGGCCCGGTCGGATGCAGCTGAAGTTCTGCGAACCGCATGCTGTTGTTTCTGTTTTCCAACTGCGACCCACCAGGGCCCGGATGCTCCCTTGTTGCCCTCCCTCACACCCAAAGGACGGACGAAACTACGAAAAGTGACTGCCCCGACCGACCGGGGGGAACCCCAACATAACCACCGGAACAACAAAACGATCGGTGGGTTTGGTTGGCTGTAGCTCGGAACAACGCTGCAAACCTCAGCCTCCGGTGGAACCGAGTAAGCAACCGACCGGAAGGGACAAACAGAAATGGGCGACCGGATTCCAGATAGCTCTCCCTCCTCACTGCTGCGGTCCTGTGTGTGGAAGGACGCATGCAGCCGTCAAACTATTTAGCCTGTCGTCGAGTACATTCAAACAGCTCGCCAAAACTTGCCCCCGGTGTTCCGTTGAGGCTAGACGGCGAACCTGGGCGGCAAAACCCATTCAGTGGCGTGATAATATTCGAGACTCGAACCGGGCGAATAATTAGAAGTGAGAAACTTTTCTAATTTAACGTTTTAACACATTTCCGGCGGGCGGACGATTGGGTCCCCCGTGGGGAAGGTTACCGGGCGTTCGGTGTGGCATGCGACTGCTGCTGTCTTCTAGGGGAAGATTTTCCTTCCGAGTAAAAAACACTATCAGAGAAACAAAAAAAGCCACCGGATCTCCGGATTCGTTCGAAACCTTCGTTAACAAGAGAGACATCATTCGCGTGTCAACCTTCTCGCAGCAAAGCGTCGTGCGGTTGTCAACGGGACGCGTTCAGTCAGTGCCGTCCTTTGGAGAAAGTCAGAACACCGTGTTAAAGACAGCCAAGTATTCGTTGTTTCACCCAAGAATTCGTCACCCTGGCTGGAAAAGAGCTGTTGATGGGAAAAGAGCTCTTGATGGGAAAAGTTTGCCATGGAATGGGCTTTGCACGAAAGTTTGGGCAATAACGCGCGATCAAAAGGGGATCAAAAGGATCAATAGTTTTAGCCGGAACACTGACTAAACGGATTGATGGAATATCTGCAACTTTTAGTTGAAGAATAACAAATTCCTTTAACTATTTTAATTAACAAATTGTACAAGTTTTGGAAAAATATTGTCAAGCTTTGAAACAAATAAGTTGTTTCACCAAAAATGTTGATGCCTTGATATCATCGGTATCCTTTTAAAATTTGGATAAAAATTATTCCATATTCGGATATATTCCATATTCCCCCGTTACATTAGGATCACGGCAACCGAACCCCGTGCACCTTGTTCGAAGCGTATGTATCGAAGGGTTTTAGCATTCATATCAGTGACATACCTGCAGCAGGTGGGTAAAATTTTATATTAAAAATTCCTGCCAAATCGAAATGATCAACCTTGCCAGCATTCCTCCTCCTGTCAACAGGTTTCAACAACAGCAAGCCAACATTACACTGAATTGAAAATGGCCCTCAAAGTCTCGGCCATTGACAGCAAAGCAATCCCCGTTTCATTAAACTGGATATTTGATTCGATATCTATCGAAGCGAGTGGGACAAATAGACATACGGGTTTAAAGTAGCTGGCCTACAAACGAGGATTCTGTTCCGCAAAACGAAATCCTAAACATGCTCGAGCTAAAAATTCAATAAGAAAATGCATTCCTACTTCCGGCGGAAGGATATTGCAAATAATTCATTCTACAGCGTGTCATACGCGCACCGTTGTGTGTGTGAGAGAGAGCGATATAGAGAGAGGGATGAAGAATGGAAGAAAGAAAGAGACATAGGGAGTGGTATAAACCAGTATAGCTACACGCAATTGGTGCTGAAGCCCGGAAAGCGGCCAGATCCCACAGTTCAATCGCTGGAGGACGCCGTTTTCGCACGAACATTGCAATTTCCTTTCGAATGACTTAACTTGCTCCGGCCTGATCCGCCTGTGTGGCCATACATTGCTCTCTGAATGTTGCAATCTTTGCCAGCGCTGTTTATGCACCGGTGGCGGCCATCTTCGGCGAAGGCATCCTTCCTTCTCCACGGACAGGGTTTCCTGCATGGAAGGTGATCGTCGTACGTCGACGAACTACAACGAGAAACTATTGCTATTTGCTGTGCACAAATAAAACATGTATTTCAACATAAATAAACATTACTTTGGAACGTTTGCAACGAGCAAACGAACAGACGGAGGGAAGAACGGAGGTTGCCTGCCGACTTGGGCCTCCAACGAATCGGTAGATTCTCAGAAGCCATTTGAAGCAAGCGCAGGGAAAAGAGTTACGGTAAATCGACGAACAACAGTTGTCCACTGAGACACCTCAAAAGCGAACTAGAAAGAGAAAGAGGAAAGAGATATCCCTGAAATGGGACACACTTTTACGCACGCCAGGGCTTAGTCATCTGCCAAAAAGTTCACATATCAAATCAGATGAAATATAAATGAAGTGGACAGCCAGCCTGGGTCGAGTACGCTAGACCAAGGGCGGTTGCTGGGTAGGGAACGGCCAGTCTTCGTGTGACTACACCGACCCGGTTTTACAGCCTTACGTGTGTCGGTGTAGCACCAACGCAAACAACATCGACGAACGGAGCGTAGCAAATGTTGTCTAGCGAGAAGCGGGAGAGGGCAAAGAGACCTCAGGGGAGGAACGCAAAGTCCGAGCCAAAGTCCGATTCAAATCCGCCGGCCCCCAAACAGTGGCAACAAACAGATGTACTTAGTAAACACCAAAGAGCCTCTGTCGTGCTGTGCCTGCCCGCCTGCCCGCCTGCCGTCCCTCCGGCCACACCCGGGACTCGGACGCAAAACTTTCGAATAACGATTATGCAGAGGAAGAAAATCGACTTAAGCAAACACACTGTGCGCCTGGGAAAGGATACAGTTGTTATCGGAGCAAAGTGACCGGAAACGTAGGAACGAGACACAGATAAAGCGGCAACTCTGGGAGCCTGCCTGCCGAACCCAGGTTCTTCCAGCACTCATCCATGCAAGTGGCTGCAGTGGTGGACATGGTGGTCCCGAGTGATGCACGGGCGACCATATCTTGTGGAATTCCTTGGAAGGATTCTTTTGAACACGTTCCTCCATCCATGCCAAGTGTAGTCGTCACCGGGCCCGGGCGTCTGTAGTCGGCAAGGCAAATGTGTCAAACCCCAGTCAACACGAACGTGCCCCCCGCATTCGTTAGTCGAGGTTGAGATGTCCGTTTATCGGATTCATTCATGTTGTGCCGGCCTTACCCGTTCGTGGCGAGGGTGGCCGTACGTGGTGCACGCATAGGAGAGGGGTTAAAGGATGGCCGAAGAAAAGAAGGATTAATCTTTCACAACCCTTCTGGAGCTTTTTCTCGAAAGGTAGAAAGGGAGCGAAAACACGGACAGGAGGTTAGCCGTAGCAGGACATCCTACGCTTTTAAGTTTAGTAAGCGACGAAGAATCCCGGAAGTCGGTGGCTGACGTTAAGCCCGGAAGGGAGCGTGAAAAAGGATAGGAACATGCAAACAAACACTCAATTACACACCCGAGTAGTTACAATCGACACTTTGTAAGTTCGAAGTCATGTAGACGGGTGTTTTTAGCAGACGGAAGAAGACATTAGGGACATCGAGAAGGACCTGACATTTCTTTGTTCTTTTCTTTGAACATTTCGTAGCTTTGGAACAACTTTTCTACGGGATTTTCTCCTTATTCCGGAGATAATTTGAATAGCCATGTACGGTGTATTTGAACTGCTCATTTTACACATCAAAATTTGCTAGTTTTATTCTGAAATCATTAGATCATTCTATTAAATTCCAAGTGGATGAAAAAAGTGTACTAATTGCATGCAGCATGCGTTATGGCTGTAACGGCAGAGCATTAGTTTCGTTCGTTTAGCACAAAACTTTCAAAGGCCCACCTTAAACGATGACTTCACAAAGTCTCATACCCAGCAGAGGACCACATAATAAAGCCTCATGACAACGGAAACAACGAAGTACATTTTCCTCCGCAGAATCGCTCTACGGGGGAAAAAAGGAGCATCTTTATCAAATCGTCTAATTACCTCCTGCAGGAGACAATGTTCTCCGGTCTCGGTGCTTCTACAAAGCATTTCGTTGCACTCAACGACTTAGAGAGGACAGCGCGCACACCATAATACGCTCCTATGCCCACCACGTACCGGCCCCGGTGTGCACGGGTTTGGCATTGTTTCATTTTAATGACAGCTAACTAGTGAAAGAACAAGAGCGGTTCTTAATACTAATGGCTCCGACTGCATTTTCCTGGCTTCGTCCGTTGGGAATGATTGACGCTTTTGAGGTTGGAGCGGCGGACGAAGTGCGCTTATTTGAAGCTCCCGAAATGTCCTTCGGAGTTGGAATTGTGGCAGGAAGATTGAATGAAAAGCTAAGAAGAAAGTAATGTTTTCAATTTTCAATCGAATTCTCAATCAGTTTGGAAAATGAAAGTATATCTAGTATGCTTACACACTCTTTTAAATCAGCGCGTTCGAACGAAGCAAACTAACGCACACACCGAGTACGTATGTCCTTTCATGCTCGAAACAGTCAGAAGAATCCCTACTCCTCCAGCCCTCAGAGGACACACAAAAGTGCTGCGGATAAACAGCGGATAAAGCAAATTACGAATGTGAAACACATCCCTGTCCGATCCGCCTGGCCGGCGCACCTCCGCCCAGTGTCCTTCGCCCTGGCCCGCGTCCTAGGGACTGTGAGAGAAAACTATACCGGCGGTGCTACGGTCCCACACTCCCATAACCCTCACATGTGGTTCGTAATTAAAATTTATGACGAAAGCTGCTCGTTTCGCTTCGTGCCGGAGGTCGCTCTGCACCGGATGGCACAAGTGTGCGCGGGTGAACGAATGTACCAGTTTTGGAGTTTTTTTTAAACCTTAATTCAAGCTTCTTCTTTTTTGGCTTCTAAGCTCAGCAAACACATACACACATACTCGGCAGTGTTTCGAAAGCACCGGCGTGCGTTGTCCGGGATCCACCGGAGCGGAGCGGAGTTATCTTGTGTGTCTATTTCAAAGCAACATTCACCAGTCTGTCATTCGGTCAGTGGTTCTTAGTCTAGCGAGGGTTCGTGGAAGAATCCACGGGTTTGTAGCTCTAGAACGTCACGAGGAATGACGTAGTCCGACAAATCCTGCTGGCCAAAAAATAGGAGCCCCTAAATAAGCTTTTCGCAGGAAAAACACCTTCCCCACGCGTTCAACTCTTTACCATCGCACGAGCCGGCGTGTTCTAACGGCGTTGACGGCATAATTTCGGCTGCACACTGCCACACCGATGGGGGTTGTCGAAGAACTTTTACTCACCTTCTGAAGAGGCATTCGAATGCGCGCATGTATATGGCGTGCATGTATAACCGCAGCCTGGCTGACACATTCCCAGCGGACGCACATGTGTGCGGACGTGTGGAATGAATAATGACAGCCGGTGGCTTTTGGGCTTTTCTGGACGCGGCCCCCGCCCGCCCGGTAAACTCGCCAGCTTGCAGGTCACGTGACAACGAGACAAAAGCCTCCATTCGATGGGGATGGGGTGACTGAGGGCGGCCGCCTAGGGGCGGGCACGAAAATGAGGTTCAAAGTTTTTGAGTCAAATAAAAACGAGCCATCATCAGCAGCACGTGTCGTGGCCGGGATGCCGAAGCCTACGCAGCAGAATCAACAAAAAAAAAAAAACAGCCGCACAAAAAGCCACAAGCCATCAGCACGGGAGGAACGGAAGCTGGCAACAACAGGGGGTCGACGGGAGGCTACCTAACCTCACAGACGAGGAACACGGCCGCCGGTGTAGTGTATCAAAATAAATTAAAACCGAGGGTGTGGGTGATTCAATTTATGAAATTTTCCTAATGAAATTAACTCAATTTGAAAGGGAGTAATTTACCGGCAGTGCCAGTTTGTTTGGTAACTCCTGCCTGCTACCGCTGCTCCATCATCGCCGAGTTGATGGCCAACGTTGTTGCATCGCTCACCGCACAGAGAGACTGAGGGAGGGAGAGATGGGGCGGCACGGAAAATCGGATCCGGAAATGGGCTGGCAATTAGAAGAAAACATCGTAAAACTGGAAATGTGCGCTGATGTTTGGTGCTGCTGCTGTTGCCCCTCACGATAACAGATACGAGCCCAACAAAGTGTATGTGTGTGAGTGTGTGTATTGGTGCCCCGTCGGAGTGCCGAATGTGCAAATGAGGAAGTTGCCGAAAGGGTTGCCCGCAAAATGATTACCATGTGCCAAATGTACGAACCCCTCACCTTCTCCTTCCTCCCTCTTGCTTTGGTGTGGCCAACCCAACTTCCACCCCCACCGCCGGTAGTGTCAGGGAAGATATGTTGAGACAAATTACACCATCATTTGGGGCAGTACCTCATCCACCTTCACCCCGCGGAAACTTGGAGGAAGAGAGCGAGCGCGGAGATCATGGGGTCGGTTTTATCGAAGGGTTGTACGCCATTTCGACCTCACTGCGAGTACGCCAGGGCTCTCGCACCGAAATAAAAACCGCCACTGGAAACGGAAATGAGCTACGCCGTGAGGCGGCTTCCGGTGGGAGCCCGAGGGTAAGACCCACTTTTATGGGTCGTTATCAGATCATGAGCGTTAAATAGCTACACGCGTCAACCTGGCGTCGGGGAGAGAAAAAGGGAGAGACAGTCACCCGCATTTTCTCGGTGGTTGGAGAGGGAGGCTGCTTGTCGCGAGTTTTGTGACATAATTAGTTGCGTGTAAATCAATAATTGTTTACACACGGGCACATTGAATGTAAAATGTACAGCATCCCACTCCCCCCATGGAGACGTGCTATGGCGATGATACGTGCTATGAGGAATGTGTTTTGTTACATCAAAGTAATTATTGCATTAGTATGGATCATTTAAAATAAACAACATGTTTCACCGACATGTTTGATACTAATTTGATTCAATTGCCTGAAGGTTTAATGATAGGATTCTGATTTGGATTGAAATTTCAAACACTATCCTTCAAATAGCCCTTCATCGAATGCATTGAGTTCATGGCCACAAGTTTCCCTCAAGATCCTTTGAGAAAAACATCGATAATCCAACTTCAAATAGAGCCGTCGCCGACTTTAGCTCATCTTTCGCTTTCCCTTCGTAGGGCGAAAAAGTATCCTCCAAGAATCAACCCCTAAGCTCTTCGCCTGACGCCATCGAAGATGTCGTTGTTTTCCTCAGCCGCCACGTTTTTGTTTTTATTACCGCTGGCGACGACACTGGCGCCACGACGATGGCGCGCTCCTCGTTGGCAGGCGCTGGCGACAGGACGACTAGCCAACCCCTCATTATACGCTGAATCAATGCAATCAAGCGCCGACTCGCTGTCTACTCGCATCGTCATCATCCCTTTCATCTACACGCACACATACGCACGCACTTCCTGCAGCTTCCGCGTGGCCTACTTTGCGGTGGCAGCAAAACGAGGGCACGCACAACGCAAACGCCGTAGAGCCAGCATCGGAATAGTGAACTAGTTTTTCTTTGTCACCCATCGGGAAAAGGGAAATGGAGCCGTTTAGTCGCTCGTTTGACCTATTCTGGGAGCTGGTTTTTGCCAAAACTGCTCGGTTCCATTGCGGTTCGTGCGTTACAGTGTCGGCCATAAAAAAAATGCGATTTTCTCAGTTACAGAAAGTTCATCGGGAGTGGAGTGGTACAACTTGAGATATTATATTAATACTCTTCTATCGATACGCACATTGGTTCGCTAAATCACAGAAACTCCGATTAACCTATCAAATGCGTAAACGATTCTCTCCACCCTTCCTTCCAATTAATCCTATCTTTTCTCCTTCGCGTTTGCAGTGACCTACACACCGGACTGCACTGTATTCGCAGCTACACCCGGCGCTGCATGAATATTCATCAACGCGATCACTTCAACAAACTCTACCACGGCACTAATGAAGTGATACACGAGCTCTGCGAGGAAGGACCGTATCAGGAAGGCACGTACGTATTGTAATAATTATATCAATGTGTTTCACCTTCGTTTTGGTTTTCCCCCATTTGCTGCTGCTGCCGTTTGTTGTTGTTGTTGTGTTGCCATATTGTGTAGTGTCTTTTCGTTCGGTGTAGCTTAGCGTCAGCACGTACCGCGCGTATAGGAGAACCAAACGAATGTTTGGTTTGTAGTTTGTCCCGTTTTCGCAGTCGTGCGGATTTTTTGGGATAGTGTCTACAGTGGGTTGCACTATTGAAGCAACTACGAAGGGTTTATCGTTTAGCTTGGATTAATTCCTTATTTCTCATGGTGCTGACTTTCAGCTAAAAAAAACTTGTCTTAGATTTCCAAAGATACGATAGTTTAAGTCTTTGTTCTTCATTCTCTTGTTGTGTATTGTATTCGTTTCTATTTCTTTTCTTTCAATTGTCTATGTTCGAATATGTTTAACATTTATATGACTTGTTCATTATTAAATGTAGAATCGATGAATACAGACTTCATTTTTGCCATGCATTGTAACCAACGATTCTGAATGAAGTGCTATTTCCAAACGCCAAAACAACCCTCGAGTAAAAGTCAGCCAGCAACGGAGACAGGTGATCATTAACAGCCTCTCAGCGCCTCCGACAATCAAATCCAATCACCTCCATTGGCCGGGGGAAATCACGCTGATTATCCGGATGAAAGTTTTTTGCTTTGTTCATCGTTCTTCCACCGTTTCTACGCCCACGGAACGAAATAGTGAGCGGATAATGAACAAGGCCGAAAGCAAAAACGGAGAGATTTTGCTCCCGGCGCCACTCTTCCAGGCATCCTCTAGGCTCTGTCGTCTAGGAGGGGAAACTCGAAACGCCAACGAAGGTGCTTTTTTGTTTAGCCGTTGCTCCTTAATTAGCTGTAATTGAGCTGTTTTCATATTCAAGTGGCTTAAACGCAACTACCGTGACCACTTGCCCGCGGTGGCCATCAACATCATCATCACCATCATCATCATGACCGCCGTAGCCAATCACGAGGTGGCCGGGGAAAACTATTTCCATTGGCTTGCCGCCGTTTCGCCGGCAAGTTGCCTTCCGCCCGAACCGCAAAGCTATTTTCTTTTCAATCCACGCCGCGGCTACTGCCCGCCGTTGTTTGTCGGTCTGTGTTTGTGCCTGCGTCGGTAGGTGTACTTTTCCTTTGCCTCGTGCCGTCAGGGCGCTTGTTTCGCCGCGATGTCTGTTCGGCTTAACGAGAAAAGTTTTCCTCATCAACAAATTGCCGGCGAAAGTGTTAGTTTTGCAGTGAAACGCAGACGATGGACGACACGATTGGGGATCATCATATCCATTTAACCGACGTTTTGCAGCCATCGAGGGAGCATAATGCAGCGGAGGATAAATGGGTTACGTCTTTCTTTGGTAAACGGCGTCCGTCCAACCCGCCGGATTCAGACCGGAGAGAACGAAGTTTGAAAGAAAAATTACGATCACCGGTAGGGCAGAAGTGGCGCCTCTCGCGAAAGTGACAAAGCGCCAGGCGTGAAATTTCATTACTCGAGTAGTCTAGGTCTAAATTTTATGAAATAATATTAACAAAGAATTTCATGAGGTTTCTTTCATATGAAAACAAAAGCATGGTAGAAGACTTCTGCTGCATGGAGGCGCCTGGTACTTTTCATTTGTTTAGAATGATCTGGAGAGCGCTGAAAACTATGAACCACTTTGGAGGATGAATTACAAATTATTCGTTTGGATATTTAAAGCAAAATGCAAACAAACTGTATCGAACGCGAATCACTCTCCTTGGGCTACGTAAGAAGGTGTGATGTGATGGAACATTTCATTTCAATCAACGTTCAGACATGCTTCACTTTTACATTAGCACTGTCCATTGAAACAAGTACACCAGACCGTTCATCCCCTTAGAAAGGACCGACGTGGTGGTAGTAACTTCAAACGGCCTGTTTGGCTTATCAATAGCCTCCCGTGTTGAGCCGACGAGCTACAGAAGCCCACAGGCCTGCCTACCGATGAAGCTTGCAATATGGGTTTTTTTTTAGTGGGCGGACGTGTGACGATCAGCGCTGTCCAACGCCAAGGACCTGCTACCATGGGCCAGTCAGTCAGTCACCGGGATGTCACCAAACGGACCGAACAGACAATGGACGCTCGGAGTACAATGGGCACAAGTCAGAAAGGAAGACGGGGTGGAGCGTTCAAAGGAAACTCATCCTGTGGACGTGCTGCGTCGTGACGGAGCGATACAAAAGCATTCCTCGGAGTAGAGTGCACTCCCAACGACACAAGGGTTGGCAGGTGGAACGGAATCAGTGCTCGGACTCGGTGCAAAACACGCTGCCGTAAGCTGGGAAAGGAAATCTTATCAATTTTCCTCTGACTGATGATATCCTCCATTTGGAGCAGTGTCACGTACCCGATATCATACGTCCGTTCATGCATCAAAACGACGCTGACTTCCAAACGAGTCTTGCAGCGCGTGTGTGTGTGTGTCTCGATGCACCTCTAACGATGACCGATGTGTTCGGAACGAAGCAATGGCGCAACGCTGTGAGTGAAAAGGGGGGAAAGCGGATAGACAGAACAAGGTGCAACCGCGGTGCGGTGCAGTCAAAAGGAAAAGCTTTTCCGTATCCAATACATGCCGTGCACGACGATGTCCCGGCCAGTCAGCCAGGCCAACCATTCTCAGTAGCCCGATCCGATTTACGTTGGCACCTTTAAAGTGGGTTTATATGCATCGAACCAATAATATGATACCAATATTTCAAACTGTCACTTTTGTCGCCGCCCGCTTCGTTGCCCGAATCGATGGCACACGTACCGGTTCGAGTACGTTGACGCTTTGAACCCTTCTGGCTGCTGAACTGACCACATTTCGGACCCCCGGCAGATATCTCCGACATGTCCGTCCATCGAATCGGACGTGCGCCCGTTCTGCAATCCTTTTATACTATTTCCGACTAGTCCGCCCGGACGGAGGATCTGGATACTCTCACGACCGGTATTGCAGCACGTCGGAAGCGGCATCACTGATCAAATTCCTTCTGAGCATTGCGTCCACAACGAGGTGCATTCGAACGCCGTTCACTTTCTTTTCAAATCGATGCAGCCGAATCTCATCGGTCACTACCGCAATTAACTGGCTACTCCTCAACCGGTGGACAAGGAAATTCATACGACATTCGCTCACCCGAGACTAGACAGATGAAAACACCGAAACACGTTGCATACCTCACTGGAATCAGGAAGCCAATGAAGACGCCAACCCATTCCTCGTGATTCGCGTGATGAAATTTGAAAGTTCTAAATTGAATCGAGTAGGTAACCAAAGGTCTCGCATGCACTGTTTATGAACCTAGATTCGGTTATCCTTTTCTTAAAAGTAAATGAAGTCCCGTGTTTGTTTTGAGGACATATCAATCATCTTTATTTTGGTTCGTGAGCGAGCCCATATCATAAAAATCCCCGTCCGGTATAATGTAATTGAAGTAGAATAATTGATTACAAATTTGTTTACGCAATAACAATAACAGGCAGCCATTAGCAGCAGGGCTGCTGGTTGAAAAACAAAGTAAAAAGTTCTCATATCCGCAAATCATGCTCCAGGTGGTGAAAAGCTTCTAACATAAAAAGATCTCCGAACCGTACCTTACCGTTACGGTGTGTCGGTTTGGTGAAGCAGAAAATGAAAAACTTTCGTTTTCCGCAAAGGAACATTCGTCCACACGATTGCCAAACGGTGGTTCAATTTTTCCCCCACTTCGCTTCTCGCCGAATGGAGCCAGGACTGGTTGTGTTTAGGAATTTTCCCAGCTACTAAACCATGTTCAAAGGCTGGCCGCCTCATTTCACCGGCTTATCTAAATTTGTTTCCTCCGTTCCGCTCATTGCAAGTCGAAGTTAAGTTTCATTTCCATCTCATTTGGGCCGTGATTGGTCACGTCAAAGTTTTTCCTCCCAGTTTCCCAGCGGCGGTGGCGTGGCGGGTGGTCGGGCAAAGGTGGTTTCGGTAAATCGGCAATTAGCAGTCAAGTTGAATGAACAACTTGCGGCGGAAGTCGAAGCATTTTCAGATGCCTGTATGTGTGTGTGTGTGTTTTGCTACTAATTTTCATCATCCCCGGCATCCCTTACCATCCCCATTGCTAAAGCTAACATCGACCTGTTCCACTAATGATCCACAGTAAGAAGAAAAAATGGTAGTGTCGTCGAGCCGGAGAAAGGAAAAATTCTAACGAAACCTCAATCTCTGTACGGAGAAACAATGTTTTATCCTTGCGCATTGCGGAAATGGAAACATGTCCTGTTGGGTCTCCGTGACATAATCGTATGGGTGGTATCACGCTGATCGCCATTTTCCTCGATGGGTATCACACAAGTAAGGGATTATCTGTTTAATTATGAACCGTGGGAGAAAGCAAAGCAAGTGGAAAAAAAAGTCTTATCGAATATTTTTACCTTCAACGGACAATTCCCTGAAATCTGCTTGTAAAGGCACTGCCAAGTCTGCTGTTAATTAGCACGAATTTTACGCCCCGCTCGTTCGGCTAAAATCGAAAGCTTAACAGGCGTACATCCACGCATCCGAACCAGTGCGAACGCACACGTTTACATACGCCGTGTAAAATGGCGCGACTTCAGCTGCTTTTCCTGTTGTTAACAGTTGACGGTCGTTACGGAGCTTGTTTCTTGGGGGATAATGGTTAGCCGGCGCTTACAATTAGCTCGCGGTGGTTGGCGAAGAGAATAACCTCAAGAGCGTTGTTTACGCTACGGGTTCTTCGAGCCAGCCAGCTTTCTGGTTTATATATATCATCTCAGCCCACTTTCGCGTTGCAACTTTTCCAAGAGGTATATTTTGTATCGCTACAACATTAGTAAGTAAGTACGCCGTAAGCATTTTGGCATGAGGCGCGCACAAAAAAGCGTTCTTTGATGGTTTTCCTAAAGTTAAAGATGTATAAATTATTGTTTCGTATCATTCATATGTCAATCGGTCTCTACCGCAATTATTGAATGATCTGCATGATTCGTTTGAACTATTTCGTTGCACGTTACCTAAAATTTCATTGCATTAGTGGAATGTGTCCTGCATTGCATTCCCGGTGCTTTAATCTTAACTGTTCTTTACAATGAAGTTTTATTACACTACATAAGCACCAGAAAATGTCAACTTTGTCACCCGATCTAACAGAAGAAACAGTACAGTGTTCCTGTCTTTCCTTAAGATTTCAAGACCGTACTGCAAATCGTAAACCATTCGAGTCAATCGTATCGTGTTTTAGTCATGTCTCTTGCTCCGAAGAATTTCCTCTGGATGTCGATAATAGAGCAGCTTCCTTTCGGGCGGATTGTCCAATGCTTTCAACGAGAGACATGGAGCCAGGCTGGGCATTCCATTGTGTATTCTTTCTCTATCCACAAGATTCCATTTAGCCGCTTAGGAGTTTAAACAGACTGATTAAGAAAACCCTTCGTCGCGGGTCATTGTGTGTGTTTTATTTGCGTGTTTCAAAAGATGCCGTAGTAGGAATTTACTTTTCACATCATAAAGCAGCAAGAGGATAGTGTACACAGTTTTAAAACATTTCCTGTCGCCGGCCTGTTGCAGGATCGTTTCACCACAAATGTTTGCGACAGCCTCCCATCCGGCCGGAGCTGCTTGTGTTTGTGTCCCTCCTCCTCCTTCCTTCACTGCTTCATGGTATCCTTATTTTGTTTTCATCTAATCGTTAGCCTAGACGCAAACCGTAGCGCTCTCGTTGTGGTGTTGCCCCCGCATGGCATGTCACGTTTCTGCACTGTGCTTTCGTTGACAGAGCCGACGATCCTTCCGTCGGCGAGTGTCGGCGAAAGGACAGAACGACGCCAACGATTCTAAAAGTTAAGCCTCAGAAAAAAAACACCTTTGCATTGAATTGACGAAAAACCATTCTAACCTTATCTTTGCTTCGATTTCTTTCTTCTCTTTCTCTCCTTCTCTGTCTCATCCTCTTTCTCATTGTACCTACTCCGAAACGCTGGATGGCACGGCGTCCTCTTCCGGTCCGGAATGTACACGGATGACTGGGATGTGGCATTTATGTTTTTTTCTTGCTGCATCTTTTCTGCTATTCTTTCCTACCGAACCGCGTTGTTCGGCATTTCCATTCGAGCAGACTTTCTTAGACATGCACCGTGCATGCGGCACGTGAAAAAGGACTACGAGGTCTGCGCGACCCGGTACCAGAGCACCATGTCGAAGATAGGGCAGGCGGTGGCGACCGCAACGACGACGACGACGACGACGACATCGTCCGCCTTCCAGTTCCACGCCGGCCCGACAATGGCCACACATCCGGCGGCTGCCCTGAGCAGCGGCCAGCAGTACCATGCCGGTCCTGACGTGAGTCAGCAGCAGCACGAGCAGCACCAGCATCATCACCATCACCGGCAGGAGCAGCACCAGCACGAGCATCCTGCCCGGAGCCATCCGAACAGTACGAAGTCCATCGAGGACGCCGAGGAGGAGCGACTGAAAACTGTTTGCTGGTGAGTGAGGGTTGGGTTTAGGGAAAGTGCTTTAATCCTATACTGGCCCTCTTGTGAAAATTCGCTACCTTATGCTAAAGCGTACGTCTAACGTTACTCTTCGATTTATATCCCAAGAATTGTTACATACTTCCACCAATTGGTTACTTTCCTGGCGTTCCTTCCACGGGATGGACTAGATGCCTTCGACATCAAACCGATCTTCTTTCAATCATCATCAATCAATATCGTATTTTTTACCATCATCTTGAAACACCTTCGATCGCCAGATTGCTGCCACAATCGCAAACGATGGCGCTTCCGGGCCAATCTGTTGTCTTATTTGATTCCAATCAGCTGAAAACTGGTGACTCATTGTGGTTACGGCTGCAGGAAAGAAAAGCGATCGCATAGTCCTCTGCTTGCACCACTCGGGGGGAAGAAAGGAAAAGCTCGCGGAAATTGAAAGTCCTTGTTCAGAAGAGTTCAATGTAGAGTGAACGAGCGGCATCCTGCTACCACCGATGACGGAAGTCAGCAATGAAAACCACTTTCCGCTACTTCCCGACAGACGAACCTGCCAGCCTGCATTTGTCGGGCGTTACTTCCCAGATTATCTCAGGATCGACCGAGCAGCATGTCGCGGTGGGTGGATGTTGTGCTGCCCGCTGGACGGTACCGAAAAGGAAACAAATACATATCACATAAAACCGACAAACGGTTGCCGCTTTATATAGAAACTAACTACCATTAGCACCGGAACGGGAGCGTACGTGGGGCCGCAGCAATACGAGGCAATCAAGTTTATTGTTTCACACGGAATGACAACCCACATAGACGGTGGCGGTTCCGGTTTATCAAGGCGCCCATGATGGCCCCATCGCAATCTTCATTTGGGGATGGATTTCGGTGCGCTTTTCCGCCATTCCGACGAAACCTCCATGGCTGAGGTGGCAGAAAATCCGGAAAATGACCGTTCAATTTCGCCAGAACGGTTTTTTTTCTGCCTGCGAAAGATGATTTCGTCAATTTTCGACTTCCAGCAGCCGGGGAGGATGCTACCATCTCCAAATTAGTTCTCGTCCAGACCACAAAGGATGGGGGGCGCTGCCGAACGGTGGAGGTGGATTCATTTACAATCGAAATACGCCCAAACGGCCACCGGACGTCCGAGCGTTCCACGGACGACGCTGGAGTCCGAGGAGTTGTCTTTATTGTGTGTCCCCTGTCGAATTTACTGCCCATTATCGGAAGGAATTGGGAAATCATCAAATTGTGCGCCATTCGATCGATAATGGGATTTTCTTTTGCGCCATATATTTCCCCACTCCATCTAGAGCCGAGCCCGCGAACAGAGAGCGATGCTACTGGTTGCTTAGAAGGTACATGGCCAGGAATCTTTTGCTTCCATTTTTCTTTTCAAAGAGATCAGAACGATTATTTTTCATCTTCCTCTTCTTGCACTTTAATTCTCGTCGGATAAGAAAACCACCCAAGGAAAAGGATTCATTTCTATTTCAAGTAAAATAAATTGCTCTGGCCTTTGGAATTGTCTTCGCCTCGTCTTTGTTTCGAATAATCTTCAAACATCGCTTTCTGAAAGGTGGCGTGGAGTATAGAACTCCGCCTCATTAACATAGCGCAACGTTCTGTACACACTTCATTCTCCGGAAAACCGAGAGACGAACCAAGCAGAAGCCTACAGTGCCGGACAGCGCGTCCTGACTCATGCCGACTTATATCGCTTTTCCCGTCAATTGCATCGAGTGCATTTCCCGTCAATTTCACACCGATTACACGCTACACTAGCGCGACCGACCGCTCCAGTATTTATCTTCCCCTCCACAGCCCCCCCGTCCCCGGGAAAGCCTTCGCGTTCAGTCGTGCGAATATGTAGAATTGTATCCCGTCTATTCCTTCCTCGACGTTTCTCACTTTCCCCGTTGTCACCCGGACGGGCTCTCGGTGCCAGATAGCTTCACCGTTGTCTCACCCATTTCCTGTTCTTTGCCACTTCCAGCGCCTTCCAGAAGTACATGCAGTGCTCGGAGTTCACCGTGCGGCATGCCTGCGGCGACGAGACGGCGCTTTTCACGCGCAAATTCCTCGACAAGATGTCCAACACGCTGATGCGGGTAAGTTGCGCTCAACCGGAAGCGGACAAGGCTTTCACGGTCGGCTCGACGAGAAGGGCCGAAGGAGGGTGCGTGAAGAAAGCGACCGTGACCGTTTCTTCCCCAACCCCAAGGTGGCTGGGGATGTTTGACTTTGAACGCCATCGCAACACTGTGCACATCTTCCCCGGAGCGTAAAGTGAGGTGCGGGAGCGGAAGCACTGAAGAGGAGGGACAGGGGGTGTTTATTGGTGTCTACTTAGTGCGGAGGGCAAACATCAATCGCCGAGTCCGAGTTGCGTTCGAGCCGGTTCGACTTTCGGGGACAGTCGGACCACTTCGGAGTTAATTAGTGACTGGTGATTGTTGCATCATGGAAGACATTGTTGCCTTTGAAAGCCATTTGTCGGTCCATCATCGATGTTTATTTCGCCGTTTTTGACGGGCCACCTATAATATCAACTTGCCACTACATATTTTCTTGAATCATATAAAAAAGCTTAATATTAAACCACACAGCCAAAGGGTCTGATTCAATGTAATAACCTCTTGGAAAGGCCAATTAAACAATTTGCACCCAAAATCACTTTCACGGCACAAATGCATTTGCATCTCCATCGCGACCGCCGGGACAATGTTGGTCCGTTTGTGGTACTACCATCATCACAATGCTCTTATCAAGTCCCTTCCAGCGGCCGCCGCACGGCTACTAGAGTCCGAACAGGGGTCGAATTCATGGAAAATCGATGAATAAAACATGGAACACGAGCCGGAGGATCCCTAATGGCCCCGGACAGTGCGTAGATATTTGCCACTAAATTCAATCGTTTAGTAAAAGGATCGGAGAAAATCTCCCCGACCCGTACACGCTGGCCAGCAGCCTGGTGCTGTTTTCGGGGTCGGGGATTTTCATTTTTATTCCGGAATCCGTTCCGACCCGTTTCCCCGTGTCGAACCTCATGCCGAGCAGCGAGCCCAGTCCGATGGAACAACTTATGGCCGCGCCAGCACTCATGCATATTGCAACTCCCATTTACCACAACCGAACAGCAAGTCCGTTTTCTGTCTCGTTTTCTCTATGATGCTGCACTTCCGTTCCGCTGCTGCAACGGTTGGGGTCATGATTTATGCTGCCCCCCTTTGCTGGTGACAATGAAAACCGTACAAGCAAGGGGTACATCGGTGCAGTGGACGCTTTTCCTGCCGATTAGCGAATGTGCAGGCCAATTCCGCAGCCTCCTCATACTCCCCCACCGTATGATGGTAACCAAATAAACACGCGCTAGTTCTCGACACGAAATGTGTTCCTCTCTCCCTCTCTCTCTATGCGGAGGGCAGACCGGAGTTGCCTTTTTCCACTCCTGAAAGTTTGGAGCTTACATGGAAATAATAGTGACCCACAACCGTGAGGAACAATTTGGATACGGGGTAGTATTGACCAAATTTCAAATCATTTCCCCCTTCCGAAACGCACCTCTTCCGAGCCGTACGTCATTTCTTCCCCACATCTAGCCTGAGAATGGGAAACCAATTGAAGCACCCCAACACTATATTCTTTTTTCAATTTTCTCCCATTTTTCTGCCGACCTCGCCGTGTCCAACAACCCGCGTGTGCGCGTTCACCGAACCGGAAACAGATGCACTGCGTCGATTACACGCCGGAAAGTGGCAAGTGTCGGGATTACTTCAGCTCCACCGCAGCGCGGACCGGTTCCCTCCGGTGGGGTTCATCAAATATCAATATGCTCACCGTTGCGACCGCGCTCGTCGTGCTGGTGCTGCAGACAAGGACATTTATTTAATCACCGCCAGCGGACGTGTGGACCATCGTGGACGATCGGGCGCGCACGCGATGCAGCCCTGCCGGACGGCCTCGATGTCGATCTCGATGACGAGCCGCGATTCGGAAAATGCATTCAAACAGGACACCCGTACACTAGGAGGAGGAACTGCCAGCGGGCGGTACGGTGGCGCATCTTCTAGGCTAACATTTACACTACAATCAGCTGGGAGTGGTGGTGATGTTGCGCACCATCACCTTCGAACCCCGAAAAATGGACCTCCGAGCTACCCAACGCAGCCGGCGGTGATGTAAATCAACTAGAAACTCAGCAAAGGTAAAGACATAATAAATGCGCAAACTAAGATGTGGAATGAAATAGGAAGCTGAAAAACAGGCCGTGTAGTGGGCCACTGGATGAACCAAAATGATGGCCATACAGGCGCAGGTAAACTAGACATCGCCAGAAAAAAAAAACGGGCGAAAATGGTACTACCAATGAAAATGCTCTACTTGAAAATACAAAACAAACTTATCCTTCTCCCGGCAAACATGGTCAAGGATAGAGCGCAAACATTGTAGGTCTCAGTTTCGCTGGAGGAAATGCAAAATGGATGCTGCAGTGAGAGCCATTTCTGCAACAAGTACCGGACCGATGCATATTTCTTCATGAATAAAATGTCTTTTATCGTTTCTGGTTAAAAACTCGATTCGACGTTTTATTATTCAGGTGATAACCTCAAAACTATTGTCCTTAATTTCTAACTTGTTAACAATCGCATAGCCAAAAAACATACAATTAAAAGAAGAGTAAACAACAAGGAAATGGAAAACTCAATTCTAAAACTAGACAAACACAAATGGCGCAAATGGTGGAGCCGAAAGTGAAGAACATTCTGTGAACCGTTGCTTCGTGGCCTTCCGTTAGGGTTTTGTTTTACAACTTGAATTTATTTATCGTTAAAAAACAAAAAAAAATGAAACGAAAAAAAACCGTCGGAAATTCTACATGATATAAATCCTTTAACCTATCTAAATCATCCTATGCTTAGAGCGTTTCAAACGATCGTTTTGCAGGCAAACACATTTGTTAATTCTTACCTAACTAATAACAAAAAAAAACGTATTGAAATGCTCCAGAGAGAGATAGAAAAATAAATAAAGAGAGAGAGAGAGAAAGAGAGAACGGAAAGGAAAGAAAGCGACCGCGTGGGCATTGTATAGACAAACCAAGTGTATGCGAGTGAGAGATGCTGCTCAGTCAAAGGAAAATGGTGCGCGTGTAGTGTTGTAAAGAGTTGTAAGTGTAGCAAAAATTAACTATTAAATAAAGTGAAAAGAGATACGAAGCACAAGCGCAAAAAAGGTTGAATAAAAGTACCAAAACTTGTACAACTAACAGAGCACTAATGGAATCGGTTGTTTTCGTCCTGAATTGTATGGTTCCTAAGGGTGGGCTAAAATTTAAACCTCCACTTTCTAAACGGCTTTAAAATTAAATCGGCGCATTGCATTAGAAATGCAAAGCCCCATCATTAAATACTTCGCTCCATTTCTCACCGGATATTAATGCACACAATAAATCAAAAACATCAAACGGGAACGCTGAAAAAGAGTAGAAAAAAGCAATGGCACGTTTTTGTTCCGTAGCACTTTAAAACGGAAACGGTCCGTATCAGCATTTTTCGCGCCGGCCAGCTCAGCAGAATGGCGTCCCATTCGGTTGCCGCCAATTATGCCGTAATTATATCAACAAACCCCCGTAAATCAATTTAAAATAATGACAAACATGAAAGCGAACAAGTGTGTCAACGCTTTCCACCTGCCTTCGCCAACCTCGTACCTGGCCGGGATGAATATATCAATATTGTAGTGTGCAGTTTTCCTTTCCCCCAAAACTGATGTCACGCCGTTTTGTGGAAACTCTCCACTATCTGGGCAAAGCGACGCAGCAGAACGGCATGCCGGAGGACAACAGTTTGCGGCGGGAATGTCCGAAATGCATAACCCAATATTTTACTCATAACGCATGGATTATTTTTCATTTTAGCTGCACCACCGAATATGATTTGCACAGCCTCACCTCCCGCCCGATCGCGTCCATGTATCCGTAAAACAACATTCATGCCCGGGTTAGCATATGTATGTAAAATGATTAATAGTATTCTCTCGCAGGGCTTGGTTTAGCTGTTCCTTTTTGTTGGGCAATCTTTTTCCACTTGTTTGCTACGGTATTTTCAATCACACGGCTACGAAATACATCAACGTTTTGTGTAGCGATGGAAGTGTTCTTCCTCTGTGCATCCAATCTTGAATGAACGAAAACAAACGACTGTGCGTACAAAGCTGTTGCATTCATTATCTCGCAATCAACTTAACCATAGTCCGCAAGTTCGGGGCATATCCATTCAACAAATGAACAGGTGAACATTCGTTATCGACTAATTTATCAAAACCACTGACCGACAGGGTGGGTAAAAGAGAAGCAAGGAACATATTTTTTCACCACAATAAATTTCGCACGAAAAGGGAAAATCCAATTTATTACAAACCAAAATGAATAGCGGTATGAAATGCAATTGCAGCTAAAAAAAGGTCCCAATGCAATGTGCACCCATTTCTTTTTTCTCTTCAACCAAGTTCAATGCTCCGAACTGCACGTAATGAAGGGTCGGTTAAAAAGCGAGAAAAAAGTATCATGTTGTTGAGTAATAAATTATCACAGCGAACAATGTGGCGTAGATCAAACGGAACTAGAACTAGAGCGAAAACAATGTACAGTACACAAATGGGTACAACTACAATTTAACACAAAGCAACACGTTTATTACGAACCAACAAACAACCAAACAGACAAACTGACAAGCAAAACTCCTCCTCACGTGCTCACGTAAGTGTGATGAGGACTGAGCCGTCGTGAACATGCTGCTGATTGCAGCAGAATGCAACTTCTAGTGTGGTCTCGCTTCGTAATTGTCCTTCCTGTATTCTTGTATTCTGTATTCTGTATTCTGTGGTGGCAAAACTTTTGCATTCAATCACAGCGCACCGGGCGCCTCCATTGGGATGTTCTTTTATTTTGATACCTTTCTCCTACGTGAGAGGATTCTTCCACCGCTTTCAAACAGGTGCTTGATGAACGTATCAAAGGGATTTAATTCGATAAGACGCTGGACTCGGCTGATGAAGTTTTGCAGCCAAATAAACTAATCCACAAACAGGGCAACCAACACCAAGGAGGGACTGAACGATCCGGACTAATAGGCGGGGCCCCGGGAAAATGGTGCCGATAATTGTTTTCGAAAACTTTATTTCAACCTCCCCTGTGGACCTCCCATGTGGCTTGATGCCCATCAAGCTGTCCGTGCCATCATCCTTTGGGAGGTCAGTTTCGGTCAAGTGGTTTGCTAAACAAAGGTATCAGCTTACATCTCTCAGCTTCCTGCTCATAAACATGTTGCTTCACCACCACCAGCCCACCCCACCCCCTCCCCCTTCCCTTCCTACTCCCTTCCACGCAAATGACAAACAACTTTGTCGAGCGAATGCTGCTTCCTCGACTCTGCTTCCTGGAACGCTCTGGCGAGAAAGACAAGCAACCTAACTTGTTTTATTTGATTTTAAGGTTTGCTAAATTCAACGCTTTCAAACCGGAACATGACAAACAGGAGACTGGTTGAGGCGACCGTGGAAGCCCATCGAATGCGCTCAGGAAGGAAACAAATACAAACATTTTAACTATCTGCTACAGTTTAGCAAACAGACCCCCTCCGAAACGATCACATCGACCCCGGCTGTAAAATAAGCAAGCTTATACATACAACGCTTTTGGGGGGAGATGGATATGGTTGAAAATAGACTGCAAAGTCCAGAAGAAAATGGTTGAGGTGAAGAAAAAAAAATGTATGAATTCACGACCATTTGGAGAGGGTCGTGAATGGTGTACCTTTCTTCAAACTTTAAGATCGGCGCCTTCTAAATTACATGTTTTTAAATTCTCTCTCCGACAGCGATTTCGGTTTTGTTCTATCATTGTACAAGAGGCTGTTGATCTTTTCTGTTTGTTTTTGTCTCCTGCGTGTGTTCTTGTGCCGTCAAGCCATTGTGTTTATGTTTCGCCTGCACTCGACGAAGCATGAGGAACCATTTGCCACATTCTTCATTCATGTATCCGGCAGTGACGCGGAAAATGTTCACCCACCCGGTCCGTTCGACAGTTTCGCTTTCGGTTTCCGGTACGTGCGTGGACTGCCCAAACGGCACGGAAATGGAAACACCGCAAAGGCGATGGTGCAAGGAAACCATCGTGATGTCGTGCAAAAACCGACCGGAACGTCTCCGTGTGCACTTGTTCTTCTGGTTTTTTTTTTGTTTCACGGAACTGTAATGTGACAACTTTTCTAAATGTGCTGATGTGTTTGGATTTGCTGCGGTTCGCCGGGAAGTACGAGCGAGAAAAGTTGGCTAAATGTGATCATGTTGAACGTAATGTGATCGCTTTGGGGTTTTCTCTGTACTTAGCATCACCCGAATGCGGCGGGTAGAGCGTGTCATCTAATTAAGTAAGTACGTGAGTTCAACCAGCAGTATCATTCTTGAGGAATATATCACAACGTTTTGTTTACGGTATATGCATCGAGCCTCAACAGCTCAACCTGTTTCAATAAAGTAGTAGTAGTGTAGTAGAAATTTAACAATGAACATTGCTCCTGCTGTGTTATTGAAATCAGTCCACGGAGCTAAATTGGAGCACCCTTCAATCACAACAGGGCCGAGGAGAAGAAAAAGTAGCTGCATGGCCACCGCAATTGGCCCATTTTCCGCCCGAAGCCGGTCGCATCATGCTCGTATGTCTACGAAAATTCCTCAGGTCTGGCAATTTCGGATCACGAAACCACTCGAACAGGGTTTGATTCAATAAAGAGAAAAGAGGGATTCTCATTCGTGCTGAACCGATGTCCGAAGTGCGGCAACACCGTTGCACATGCACCTGCACATGCTGATTGAGTGCATGCTGCGGGCGTGGGAGAAGTGCGTGGGCGCACCGAACTGCAGCCGGGATAGGAAAAGGAAGAGGAACTGCTAAAAGGCACGTCCGGTGTGCACGGAGCAGCGTTGGAAGTGGGTGGAAAAAAGGCACCCACACATCACCACGCTATAGCGATACGAAGCAGGTAGACAGCAATGGAAGCGACACATCCTCCAGTGCCATTTCCACCAGTGCCACTTCCACGGGCGGGTGCTGATGCACTTCTTCAATCAAAAAACCGATGCACCGCGATAAAAATAAAATGCATATAAATTGAAAAAGCAGCCGGAAATTGGAGGGAATACAAACAGGAATTCCGGTGGCTCTGTCTGCCCTTTTAACCAGACCGGTTTTTTTGTGTGTGCCGGGGCGAGGAAAATGACGATACTCCCGAGAGTACGATTGGGCCCTCTTCTCCCCCGCGGCGGCAACGGTGGCTTAATGTTGTTTGGCTCCTCAGAAAAGAATTTCAAACGAAACCGAAGCCGGCGAACCGGTGGCGGCAGTGTGGAACGCGTTGTCGTCCTGTCGATGGCGAAGGAAATCGATCCTCTCACGGGGTATGGACGAATGAAATAACTCGCAAAGTACCACTGGAATGCGGTCATCGAGGTTCAATTTAATCGAAATAAATAACACAATAATTGCTAACATGTAGGAATATGATATTTTTCCACGAAAACGGTCGCGGTCAGAGGAATAAATTCAAAACACTAGAGAGATTTTCCATTCCATTGAATAAATCATCGTTGCTCATTGGGGGTAGTTTTAATTTAATGACTCCTAATTAAGGTTATTTTTGTAATTTTCTCCGAATTCTTTTAACATAACCTCACTTGTTTCCATTACACGCGTCACTGAGAACTGGACAAGCAAAGAACAAATTCCCGGAAAAGCGACCCACCGGCCAGCGGAACAAGCGCAACCCCAGTGGCCAGAAACAACATTGACAAAAACCGGTCAAGAAATTAACCACACGAAACACAAAAAAATCCCATCCGAAAGACATCAAAGCAGCGCCAGGATGTGCCCATTAGTCATGGGCGGCAAAGTTGGTGATTTTTCTTATCCCTTTTTTTCATCTCGTCAAACGGATTCGAAAATATAATTATACCTATCCCAGAAGGGGACGGGGTGCAGCGGGGAAACATTTTCGCACCCTTTACTTTAGGCAGCAACAACATCCAGCGAAGGGCGAAGCACAGCGTGCGCATTGTTTGACAAGGTAATTAAAAGTGTAAACGATATCCTTTTCCCCTTCCAGCGGACCTGCTGCTGCTGGTGGTCAACAAATTCCTGCGATGAAAGGTGATGAAAAATTAGACATAAACGCAACCACTGGCCCATTACAGTGCAGAACGAACGATGGTTCCGTACGATGGTTTCGAGTTCTGTTACTTGTTGAAAATCAACTAACTGGCACAACATCGGTTGATGACTGTATGTTTTGATTCCTCGCCGTTATTTTTTTTTTCCTACCATGTCATGCCAGCCACGAACAATCCATGATTTATCCCTGAATTATAGTTTTTCTTCCCCGCTTCCACTAACTTGTTCCAACGGCTCGTTTCTTTTCGAGTCCTTGGAGTCGGCAGCCAACGATCATCAGCGCACGGGAAAGCTGAATGCGCAAACGGGGGCTGAACAAACACAAAAAAAAGGGACACAAAAACTTTTCGCTTTACAGATCCCGCCTCGTCAGCGTCGTGATGAGCAGAGGGGTAGATAAATACCCTTGTTCGTTTCATCCTGCCCCGGCTCGACACATCCTGCCCCGGGTTCGTTCCTCTTTTTTTCCTTTTTTACAAACTCATCCTACGCCCACCGTAAGGATTGGGGAGAAAAACTCCCCCTGGAGTATAAAAAATGGACGAATTAAATTGTACACTTTTCATTTTACCTGTTAATGAGGGGAAGAAGGGGAAGCTCGCAATGTTCCGCGAAGGGGAGAGCGTGGGAAGGGAAGCAATCCGGGGACATCCGGTTTTGCAAGCAGTAGAAAAAAAGAGAGAATAAAAGATCGAAAGGCGAGGCAACGGTAAAGGGGGCGCTGGTTTGTGCCATAAATTAATTATTATGTTGTTGTTTTTCAGTTTTCTCTCCTGGGTTTGGATGAACTGCTCCCCCTCCTCGCTCGGGGTGGTTCTCCACCCCTTCGAAGCTCATTCTTCGCTTCGACACCTTGGCACCAGCTGGAAAGCGGGCCGGATCGCGTGCCCCGGCGCAGACACGGGGGTCATCCGGGCTTCCGCCCGTGAGGCAATTTTATTTTCATCCGACATTCATCCCTCAACGGAATTATCGTTTCGAATCCCTGCGGAGGCGGTAATCAGTCGAGAGCGGTACCCGTGGGAACTTTTGGGCGAGATGTTTCAACATTCGTCTTAGCGCTGCTGCCAATAGCTCAATAGCGGGCGAGACAACGGTTGCAAAGGAAAAAAGGATACGCTCGAAGGTGGTGGCAACTATCCGGGCTAGATCATTCATAATTTTCCAGCTAGGGCCACTTTGACCGTCATTCATACCGAGCCGGGAAACGTGTGGCTCTTGCTCCCGGCAGCTTTTTTGCCATTTCCCGCTACTTCAGCGGAACCCGGAAACGCGGCTTCCGGCGGTCAGACGCTCATAATTGGAGAGCGTTTTCCGAATGTTTGCCGAATGGATATTATTTCATTTCGAACCACCAATAAAGCGCCGCATTGCATCGCGAACGGTCGCTGCTCGCGTTTTCGGCAGCGTTATGTTTGTAATTATTCCAACCCGCGCCGAGTTCCACCCGGGAAGTGCCCTGGGGGGTCCACGGCACCGACCGTTATCAATCAGAATGGGCGCGCTGACATACCCCTCCTACCCACCCCCCCCAACCCCACCCCACCCCACCTTGCTCAATCCCATCGAAAACGCTGCAGGAGTAGAAGGGTGCCACTCGAAATGCGAATGTAAATATAGCGAGAAATGAACATCCGATTCGCGAGTAGTAATGTTCCTGCGCCGCCGGCTTGTGAGCGCTTCGGATGTGCATTTTGGGAAGGGATTTACTTGGAAATTACCGTTTACGATACACTTTTAATTTATTTTGTGTAAATGTTTGCTGTGTAAAGCTATCATTCCACTTTCAATCAACCATTTTCATTCCGCGGTTCCAGGATTGATTTAATTTTAAATTGGGGAATTCTAGAATGATCCGAAATGTTCGTGCCAAAGTTTAATTTTTTCTAAACCAACTGAGTCGCGAAAATATTAAATTCCACGTAATTGTATCCATTCCACGTCCATTGTATAGTCACCTCGAATTGCCACGGAAACAGCACGTGTGTTATGTTCACTTTGGCCTAGGAGTTTCGTCGCTCATCAGGCAAGGAAGCTTCAACCAGTGTTCGCACTTTTTTTTCGACGCCTCGATCTGATCCCACGGGACCTCGTCCCGGGTCATCCACTCGAAGCGCCGATCGTAGTACAGGTCGTAGTGCGGGCCTGTGGTGGGAAAGAGCTCACCCTCCTTTTCCGACATGGCGTCCAGCATACGCCAGATCCCGGAGAGGGAGTCCGTTTCCACCGCACAGACCGACTCCTCCGACACCACCGTCCGGACACGGCCCTGCTTCTTGCGCTGTTGCGCCAGCTGCTGCTCCTTGCGCTTCTTCTCCTCCTGATGGTGCTGCAGGTCACACTTGCGCAACATGTCGTCGATGAACGAGCGAAACTTGGGGCTAAAATCGCCGGACGGCCGGTTCGGATCGTCTAGACAGGACCGACAGGGGGCCGGTTCGGTGGATTTTCCCAAACGCTCCATGCGATCCTCCCGTGCCTCGACTCCGCGCTCACTCAGCAGTACGTCGTACGCCGACCGGAACTCGGGTGTGAATTGGTTCATCAGCAACAGCTCGTCGCCTTCGTCTGTTCCGGGTTTCTGAAAAGGAAGAGAAATCCATCAACGGGCAATCGTTCGAGAAGACGGGCTTTAAAGGTACCTTTTTACGTTGGTCCAGCATTATGTACGATTCATCTAGATCCGAGAACGGATCGGAGAGGGCGCTGCATTCGGAGGAATCGTCATCGACCGTGCGACCCGGCGGCATCTCGGACGCGGACAGCGGGCGCAGTATTTGAAAGATGTTCTCCGCGAATTCGCGCCGCGCAGCAGGGTCCTCGCTCGTGATCGGATACTCGTCCATTCCGATACACTGCCGTGGAACGTCTGAGTAGGCCCAGAAAGCGCATCGCTGTAATCCGACCGACCCGTTTTCGCGCAAAACGGCGTCCGTCCGTGATGCGCTTGCTGACGTTGTTGGATCGATATTCGGCGCTCCGAATTTCGCCGATAAATGATAAACTTGACATTCCCCTTGCACTACTTTTCAGCGAGTTTGAACGCTTGCTCATTTCTAGTCCGAACTGCCTTTTGTTGAAATAGCGTGTGCACATCAAGGTATCAAACATTCGCTTCCAGAGAATCTGACATGTTTAGGCGATGAATACGCAAACAGTTACTCCTTCAACACGTTGTCCTCAGGGTAACAGTGGGAGGAGTAACAACCAACGACAACACGGAAACTCATCCCCTACAAGTGTTTTCAGTTTGTTTTGGAGTACCGGCAGGCAACTTCGGTATTTTCGCTAATCAGTCGGTCGCGAATGAGTCGAGAGGTTTGCAATACGTTTTTGCCACAATGGTAATCTATGTTCATAAACAGCTACACACCACAATAACGCTAAAAATACTTTTGGAGATTGAAAATATTTGATATTTATAAATATTTATATTCTGTAAAAGGTTGACAAGATTATATTTTTCCAATTCCAATTTTAATTCATTAGTAAATAATAATTGACCCGATTCAGATATTGGCTTCTCACTAGCCATTGTCTAAAGACGCAGAGAAGCTGTAAAAATCTGAACAGTCCTCGTCATGAGGTTGCATAATAATAAATAATAATTGAAATTTCAAGGATGAAACAGGTTTATTGCATGAAATAGGGCAACATCTAGACTTGTTTCAATTTTCGTTTCGCCAGATTCGCCGGGATTTTCATAGATAATAACATAGTTACTAGTTATTACTATATAATGTTACGTGCTATTAAAGCCACAAAGTTTGACCACGTGCGCGAATGTTCAATCCATAGGCAATCCTAAAAAAAGTGTTAGTTTCCCTGGAAGTCGGGCTAACCGTTTGTAACTGCCCCATACAGTTTGAACTACGAAATGTTCCGACAAATAGTTGTAAACAAAAGGCCGATACAAACGTCAAAGGAAAAGGGGGAAAAGGCCTATAGGTGGCCACCGCATTCATCTTGCTGTATAGTAACCGTGATTGCCAATTTGTTTCAACACGAGCATGTTCGAACATGTTTTGTTTCTAGTATCATTGTTCGTGCGTAGTTAGTGTATAAAACTCTGAATATACACGTAAATTAATTTCCGTCGTGAGGTGTATTTAACTCATATTTATTTATCTATTTGAACCGTATCGTAGAAAACACCGCTCAAAATTGACACAATTCTGGCGCGAAAATCAGTGCACGTCGTATTATTGATTGTTGTGCTACGATTGCTCGTTCTCATACGAAATCATCGCGATGGCAGAGAGTGCTTTCGATTGTCCGCAGCCCTCAACTTCGTCGCCGAAATCCGACTGTCCGGTATGTAACAAATGGTTTCCTATCTCACAAATCGAGGAACATGTAGACCAGTGCCTCAACGATTCCTCTTGCGACGCCGAGCCGGTTCCGGTGCTGTCAAGGCATTCACCCACGCAATCTCCGTCGAATGTATCAGGGAGTAAATCTAAAGAATCGAAGCGGAACTATAGTATATTCGAGAGGAATAATACCTCGATGTCGGCCTCTAAAAGGGCACGGCGCGAGATTAGTTACGACCAAATGTCAGCGGATCCCGCAGTGCAACAAACATCAAATGATGTAGTCTGGATAGAGACGGAAGAAGACGAGAAAAATGATTTTCCAGGAAAGATAGCCAAAAGTCTACATAAAAATCGCCAAGAGCGTGAACCGCTGAAAAAACCAACGGCATCGCAAAACGCAACAAGCCTTCTGGACTCCGTCCCACTGGCGGAGAGAATGCGTCCAACGGAGATCGCAAATTACATCGGTCAGGACCAGGTGATGGGACGAAATACGATTCTCCGCAAGCTGTTCGACAGCGGTACCATTCCAAGCATGATTCTGTGGGGTCCACCGGGCTGTGGCAAGACAACCTTGGCGCAGATAATCGCGAATCATTGTAAGAAAAGCGAACGAGTGTTTCGCTTCGTCAAACTGTCCGCCACGATGGCTGGCGTTGCAGAGGTTAGGAATGTGATAAAAGCCGCGAAAGCGGATGCTCTATTTATGCGACGAACGATTCTTTTCATGGACGAAATTCATCGGTTTAACAAGGCCCAACAGGACCATTTCCTGCCGCATGTCGAGTCAGGCACGATCACGCTGATCGGGGCGACGACGGAGAACCCCTCATTTAGCCTCAATTCAGCGTTGCTCAGCCGGTGCCGGGTGATCGTGCTCGAGAAGCACTCGGTCGACAGCATGATGCGCATTTTGGAACGTGCCTTACCTCAGTACGAAGCAGTGATGGTTCAGGACAATAACAACGTAGCCGACATACCCGACTTCGGCATGCTGCCCTTCGTGCCACGGTAGGTCATTTTCTTCGTCAAAATATGATTTAACAAATTCGAGCAATAAAATGAATGTGGACGATTTTCCATTCACTGCAGCTTGCTGCTTAAGGAAGACACCGTTCGCTTTCTGGCGGAAACGTGCGATGGAGATGCCCGGATTGCTTTGAATGGATTGCAGCTGACCCTCCAGGCCTTCACTGTTTCCGCAGCTTCCGATGACGAGATTGGTCCAAAAATAATTTCGGTGGAAGACGTCCGCGAAGGGATTAAAAAATCTCATCTTCTTTATGATCGAAATGGCGACCAGCACTATGAGTTAATCTCGGCCCTGCACAAATCTATCCGTGCCTCGGACGATAACGCCGCCCTGTACTGGGCCACGCGGCTGGTCGCCTCCGGCGAAGATCCACGCTACATCTGCCGCCGGATGATTCGGATGGCAAGCGAGGACATCGGTGTCGCCGATACGAACGCACTACAGGTGGCCACCACTACGCTAACAGCCGTCCAGTCGGTCGGGATGCCCGAGGCGGACTGTATCATCGCGCACTGTGCTGTTTATCTGGCCAGGGCACCCAAGAGTCGGGAGGTATACGAAGCTTACAAACGATGCCGTGCTGCGATCGACCAATGGATAGGACCGATGCCGAGTGTTCCACTGCATCTGCGAAATGCACCCACAAAGCTCATGAAAGATTTAAACTACCGTGCCGGGTACAACCTGCTGCACAAAGACGTGTCTGGGCTAACCTACATGCCGGAAGAACTTGTAGATGAGAATTATTTTTCCGATTAGGATGGTACTCTTGCTCTAGCACCGAAAACGGAAGTACAAAAGAGACGATACGAAACAATTCTTTCACGCATTATTTCGTCCCAGCCTTACCCGAAATGCCAGATGTTCCATATAAACCACCAAAACACAATTTTCCTTTCGTCAATTTCTACTTTATTTCACAAAAGCGCATCCCCATCTAAGTTTTCCTCCGATTAACTTGCTATTGTAGTTCAGGAACACCGCTCCTGAGAATCGAAGAATCTGTGGAGAGAAGAAAACATTTTTTGTTAACAATAGTTCTTGAAAATGCAAAAATGAGTTAAAATAATAGCAATAAGTTTTCATGTCGTCAGATAGTGTTGCATGTAAAAAGTAAAATCATAGTTGATTCATATGAATTAAGGGTAAGTAATCATCATAACTCGCAAAGAATAATTTCAATTTAGTGTGATTTAAGGGTGTTGCCTTACCTTGAATTCACTCTCTTTCGACGAAGCTTGGCCATTGATGACGGAACCTCCCTGCATT
>JAOEFI010000007.1:18811233-18827220 GCA_034621735.1 Anopheles plumbeus | reverse complement strand
CTGCTTCGCGCGCCCGGTTCAACGACGAAGTTTTAAGCTCCGGTTTTGTTACCCCGTTGCGTAACACCCACCGTCGGCAGCAACCGTGCTCTGTGCGATGAAAGAACAAGTCACATCTTGTGAAGGTCCTTAATGTGCATTTGACTCAATTGCTATGTGGGGTGTGGATTAATTGCTCTATTTTTTCGGTTCTTCCTTCGGCCCTTCGGGGTAGGTGTTTGGGAAGCCGAGGTAGTAGTCGGCGATTCGGCCCGCCTCCCGCAACCCACTCAGTAGCGCCCCATGAACCGTAGCCGGATAGTTACGGATCGTGTGCTCGCCTGCGAAGAACAGTCGCGGAATGTCGACCGGTTTGCTTTCGTCGTCTCCATCGCCATCCGATTCTCCGGCAGTACCGTTGTTGTCATGACGATCCTGCTGCTGCTGCAGCTTAGTGCCACCTCCGCCCTGTCCCGATGCATCCCGAGAACCAGGTGCCTTTGGAGTGACCGGAGCCGCGAGCAGATCGTAGTCGCTGCCGGAGGAGCCGACCGAAACGAAGCTGTAAGATCCCCGGGCCCATGGATCCGCCCTCCAGCGGGTTACCACGGTTTCCTTCGGTTGAGGCACCGCAGAGTTGCCGAAGATGCCCTTCAGCACGGCGATGCATCGGCCGACGATCACATCGTCCGAAACGTTCTCCATGATGGCAGCCGACTGGCCAGCAACCAGGGCGAGCAGTACGGGCGACTGGGAGATGTTCCAGAAGAGGAAAAGTTCGCCTCGACTAGCGGTCGTACTGCCAACGTGCCCAAAGAGGTTCGTGTTTGCATCCCAGAAGATGCGTTCGAAGCACAGCACAACCTTGTTGAGATTGCCGAATCCGAGACGCCGGATAGCGGACTGTTTCCATTCGGGCAGCGGCGGGTCGAAGCGCACCGTATTCTGCTGCCGCGACTCGTCGGCGATGGCCACCTTCAGAATGCCAAGCGTGAGGGTGCACAGCACCAGATCGGCCTTGTAGCAGGCGGATGAGTTGTTCGATTTCAGATCGGCCGTCACCTCGACACCGCCCGGTCGATATCGGATGCACGTGACCGCCGTATTGACCCGCACGTCCAGATTCTCCGTCAGCGCGATCGGTACGCACGAGTATCCATTTTTGACTGTCGCGTGACTTCCGATAAACTCAAAATCGTCGTCCTGGTCCCAGTGCTTTAAAGAAAGATTGCTCAGCGGTGTCGCGTTTGCAAACTCCAGATTCGCAAAGTGCCAATCGAGGATCTGTCGATCCTTGGAGGACAGGTACACCTCGGACACCTGTTCGTTTTCTAGCTCCTTCACCTTCGCCTCGATTTCGGTCTGGCTCGTGCGCAACTGATCTACCTCTTTCCAGGCAAGGTGCTCTTCCCGGGCGGTCACCCGTAGTTGAAACTCGTGCTCGAAATACTTCGTGCTGGCCGCATCGGTCGCAGACCCATCCTGACTGCTCCCCTCCTTCGCTGCCGGCGTTACGCCTCTCGGCGGCTTCGAATCGATCAGCTCTTGCCCCCTCGCCTTTAGCTCTCGTATCCGCTGCAGGGTTTCAATTAGCCGTTTCCGATTTTCGACCAACTTTTGCTGCCAGCCTGTGATCTCGGAAAGGTGTTGCACCTGCTTTTCCTTCACATGTTTTTCCTGAAGCTTTATGATCCACTCGAGCGCTTGGCCGAGGGAGACGGGATGGTTGCCGGCATAGTTGAAATCGAGCTGGTGCGACAGATAACTAGTGGCCTCCAGCAGTCGATTGAACTCCCGCTCCACCATGTCGTCCTTGTGCTTCGGGACGGGTTTTCCGCCGGCTCCATACAACGGACAGGTGCTCTTGATCGGGCACATCTCCATGCCCGTTTGTTTGCTGAGGATCGTGAGCGGGTTGCCCCAGATACCGGTAACTACCATCGCGCCAAGGTCAGCTGTGTACGCATTCTTCCGAAAGGTGGCAATACGTCCGCCGACCCGATCGCGAGCCTCCAATACGGTCACCTCAAAGCCGAACTGTTGCAGCTGCTGTGCTGCCGAAAGGCCAGATATTCCCGCCCCGATTACGATCACCTTGGCTATCTTTTTCGTCGGTAGTGGCTTCAGTCGCTTAAAAATACCGAAATTCACGAACCCATGACGCTCGAGGAAAGCATGCACTTTCGCCACCAACGACGGGTCGCTATCGAACGGAGGCTCCATCTTCTTCAGGGCATTCTCTACGGTCAACTGTACCGTCGGGTCTTCGATCCACATTTGCAAGATGCGATTGCGCACGTTAAGGAACACGCGCTGTGTAAGTAGACCGTGCTTGATTATTTCTGGAAAGCAAACAGCCTCCGCCGCGGTCATCTTTTCGGCCGGCAGGCGCGACTGAAATGCAGCTCCTTCGAGCCCTGTCATATGCTCTTTGTACGGGTTTGGGTCGGGTTCGGTTGACGACGGTTTTTCCTCAGCGTCCCTCCTTTTCGCTTTTTGTGGTGTCTGTGGTTGTGAAGGAGGTGTTTCAACTTTTGTATCTCCTTTTTTTTCCTCTCCGACAGTTTGTGCACTTCCTTCTGATGCTCCATCGCAGGCACTTCCCGGTCGTGGGCCGATTGTCGTTTTCGCTCCATTGTCACCGTACTCGACTTTCGTCTTCTTACGCCTGCTAGTGCGCCGCCCTTCGTCCGACTCCGATACCGCGCGGCACCTGACGGAAATGTCGGTCATTTCCACATCCGAATCGTCACTTATAAGCGTTACCGTAACCATCGGAACGTGGTCATCATCCGTCCGCGGTGGGCCATCGATCTGATTCATTGTGCCGTTCATTTCCTAAATGTTCTTGGTGATCCTTTAGTACTGCAACCAAAGGTCCTTGAATCCTTCTTCTTCTACTTAAGCTCCATCTTTAGAGAGTATTTTTTAATAGTTTTTTTTACTTTTCCTACCAGGTGACTTGTGTTTGCATCCTTTTGGTTTCAACCATTTGACCTCGATAAAAGGGGCGTCGAAGAATCAGTTGAAAAATAATTTACTTCCACCGCCAAACAGACCGCCACTGTTTGTGGCTCCGTGAGGCTTCGCTCATCTGACAGATGCGGATACAATACGATCGATTTGTTTGGAAAAAATTGATACAGCCTGCTGAATGCAGCGCGGTGCATTCTCCTTGTAGACATTTCCTGTATTGAAAATCAGAAACATTCAAGCGGACTTTTTCGTCTTTTCCGCCATCAAAATTCTGATTTAATTTTTTCTACGATAATTGAGCACTATGACCTTGTTGGTGTGCTTTCGTTTCTTCTCCTTCTTCTTCTTTTTCATCGGCGAGGATTTACGACGGTAGGGCTATCGAATCCAGCTTCTTGGGCCTTAGCAAGCTAGTCCAATGTTATAGATCTCTTGCTTATAGGACCAGGTGCAATGATCATATGTCTTACGCGGTATCATTTAGTGTTTCTGTATTTATCAAACAACGAAAAGCAAATTTCTATTAATCTTGATATAGCTCATCGAAGTCGACACTGTAGCAACCTGGACTACCGTCAGATGAGAACGCTAACTGACAGCTCGAGAATTATAATTCCTGAGTATTCAGAAACAGCAAATGGTTCGGAAAATGAAAAGCAGTTTTTAGGTCCAATCCGAGGAAACGTATAAAACGTGGAGTGAAAAATAAAGTTTCAAGCCATTGTAAGTTTAACCGAATGCGTACCGTTTCTCTCGACATATTTGGTGGTTCGCATGGAGAATCCCGACGGTATAGCGGAGGATGGGAAGAAGCAACCGTTCCCGAAGAGCGGTGACCTTCCGGAGGGTCTAGTGCGGGTAAGCAGCGGAAGCGAAGGTGGCTCCCAGGATGAAGAGCAGGAGGAAGGCGAGATACAGGACGATGACGATGATGACGAGAAAGTTCTTGGTCCTCGGGGCCAGCTCGACCTGGAGGACATTAGCTCAGAGGAAGAATCGAACATCCGCGAGCGTATGGCTGCGCTGGAAGCGATGGGCGAGGAGGTTGGTTTGATCAAGAAAATATCCAGCCGGAGTGCATACGGTAAGATAAAACCTGAACCCTTTGCGCAAATATCAATAGCTGCACTATTTTCATTCCAGATTATTTGGACGGCGGGGATGCTATTTACGGCAAAGAGAACTATTTTAATTACTATGAACAAAAACAACAGTCTCGTAACCATAAACAGGAAAAAATCAATACAGGGAAAAAGCAGAGCAGTCGCCGAGAAGCCTCCAAACGGCAACGTATAGTGCCTACCAAGCGGCATCTTGGAAAGGCCAAGGAAAAATCAAAACGGTCCTCACACAGAAGGCATAAAAGGAAAAGGCGTGTTAAAAGCTCTTCTCCACCTCAACGGCATCCGATATCGTCAGATTCCGAGCCGGCAGCTCCCGTCGATAGGGAGTACCTGAAGATTGCCTGTTCGATTGGAAACGGAAGAAAGGGAAGAAACCTACAATCTAGTAAAACTCCATTAAAAAATAAGCTATTTGTCCTGGCACCCAAGAGGCGGGCCGACAAACGGAATGTGAAAGTATCATCAGAGGACGAGCACGTGGTGGAGATGATAGTTGATTCTTCGTCTAGTGAGCTCGAGATCAACGAGGAGGAGGATGAGTTACAACTACGTTTACTGGCGCTAAGCACTAAACCTGCCGCGAAGGAGACCGGTTCTGATGAGTTTATTTCTTATTTCCAAGTACCTTCACCACCTCCTCCGCCATCGATGGGCGTGCTGAATGAAGAGGAATCATTGGAACCTGTGCCATATGAGTCTGATAATTTCCCCTCGGAAGAGCGAGAACTACGATTGATTGCCCTGAAGTCGGCTGTTTTGAAAAAGCATGAAACACGACTAAAGCGCAAAGAGCGGGATGCCGAAAGGCCGTACTCACCGAGCGACGATGTCGTCCTCACTCCGGTCCGTGGAGTGCCTCCCGTGTACGAGCTGGATAACGATTTGTACAGCGACGGCAAGGCCTCGGTGGAAATTGTAGACGACGAAAACGACGTGCTTATCATCGAGAATCCTTGCGAGCTGATTGCCTTAGAAGACACGGACGAGGAGGGAGGGAACGATATGGAAATAAGTCCCGTTGAAAGTCCGGTGCTACTGACCGAGCCATCTAATGAATGTGGTATGAACAACATTACGGAAGATTCACAGCAACCGATCGATATGGAACTGGCTAGCAGTGAGCACAGCAGCGAACCGTTTCCAGAAAGCATGCAGTACGGAATGAGACCAGAAAGCATGCTGATGAGCGGAGCTAATTCGTGCGATTCGGAGTTGTTTACGCGAAGAGAGAAAACGACCATGCAAAGCTCTCCATTGACACCAGATTCGATGGAAGAAGCCGAGGCTGATGCCTTGAGGCACTTATTGCTGACGAAAATGCGCCAAAAGAAGAGCCAGAAAAAAATGAACGAAACCCTTCCCGAAGAATCGATAACAAAAGCAACAGAGGATGCCACGGAACCTGATAAGCATGAGATTCTGCCGCTGGAACCAGAAATGGAGGCTTTAAAACCTATGTCAGAAGAGTCGAACACTTCGATAGGATCTGAAGAGATGTCAGGAAGAGTCGAAAAACAGGCAACGATCGACGAAAATGCTACCTCATCTCGCCCATCTTTGCAAGTCTCTTCCTCCGAAGCGGTCAACTCCAATTTGATCACTCTCGTCAATAGGGGCGCGGTTCGTAAGAGGCGGAAAAAGCCGCAATCGACCAAATGCTCCGTGAATTCAGAAATCGTTACATCTCCCAGAAAATTGTTAGCTGGTGCGAAGATGCCTTCCGCAACACGTCCTAACCCATTGAAGTCCTGCATGGTCCGCACACAAAAACTAGTAAATAATCCAAACAAACTGATCAATCTAAACCAAACCATATCGCCATCACCTCCGTTATTGCCGCCAAGTGCACCGGTGCCTCGGACGGAATCGCCGAAAGACTTGACAACCGTGGATACATTCGTTCCATGGCCGGTTGCGAAACTTGTTATTGAGGTGGGAAATTCCGAGTCTGATTCGGATGTTGATTTTGGTTCCGCTAGCCAGGACAACGTAGAAGAGGTGCCCGAACGGACCATAACCCCAACGGGCACCACTTCAACGCCAGGTGTTCGATTTGAGGAGCAACTTGATAGGTTCTTGAAAAGTGTGCGGAGTAAATCATCAACTGTTTCACCAGGCGACGACAATACCAAAGAGAGTGAACATTCCGGCCATCATTCGACCCCGAAAACGGCACATTCTGCCAGGGAGCACCAAGGGAAGGGATCGGTGAAGAGAAGTCAATCCGTATCCATCAGTGGAAACACCATGGCTACGTCTGCGGTGAGATGATATTTCCTACTTTCACGTAACGTATAGAAGGCGGTAATTTTTGTTGTTTAAATCTGAGTTGGGAGGCGTGCTGCCAGTTCGATCGTTTATTTAAAATGAATGCTACAGCAGTTTGGCAAAAAATGAACGATTACATTCGAAATTGATATCATTTGTTCGTCTTCCGACAGGCTGTGAAACATCTTCCAAAGTCAGCTCAGATGGAGTATATGCGACTGATGACGCGTATGGCACAGCTGGAACAGCACAAGCTAGTTCGGCAACGTTTTAGCGCTGTGAAATCGACATTGACCGCTACTAGTGGCGAAGCTACTGTGGAAAACAGCGTTTTAAACGGGGAATCGAATGTCACACCCGCCACCGCTTCGAAACGCTCGAGCGAATCTCTTTTGGAGGAAGGGGTAGATATATCATGTAAGCTTCCAGGCACCGAGCCGATGTCTCTGAAAAGTCCTGGAAGACGAAAAGCTGCGATCAATGAAACACAATCGACAAAAGGGTCGGTAGTTGGCACGCAGGATGCAATGGAAAGGAAGCTGCAGCAGATACGCACCAGCATACCGAACCTATCGGAGTCATCCCGCAATCGGTTACTTCTTACAGCAGAGAAGCAGCTAGAGAAGCACAGGTAACGTGTGTTGATTTCGCAGCGACACAAATGATTCGCTTTTATCTTTCCGATTTTACTCGTCCTCGTAAAATAAAATGCAATACAGTGACACATTTCTGGAAGAACTCGAGCAGCACAACACAATGATCTTCGAAGCGCAACAAGAACGCCGCGAGCTTTATCAGATTGACAGTAGGATCGAATTGCTGAAGGAAAAGCTCGCGCTGCTCGAGCGAGCCCGCGAACAGCAGCGACAACATTCCAGGGACACATTTCCCAGTTTGCAAGCGTCACACCGGAAGATTCTGTCTAGTCGGAAACGAGCGAGTGAGCTGGAACGGATGTGCTACGAAATCGGTCACAGGATCGTTGGGAACGCGTATCAGTAAGTTTATCCGAATTGGTTCCGCTGATTATTAGATGTTTCATTTACTTGCTGTATGGACTATCGCGAATGGAGACTTGAAATGAGGGCCGCCGTGCGAGTAGCGCTGACATGTCAAGAAATAGTACCCTTTTGAACCATCGATTCGCTTACACCTTACAGACTGCCGTCGTCGTCGAATGCGCCTGTGTTGCAGGAACAGTTGAGGACTCTGGTGACTGGAACGAGACAATTGAAAGCGATCCGGAAGCCCACGCTGCAAGAGTTCAAGGAGCAAATGTTGGTCAATCATAGAAGAAAACTAATGGCTTCCAGTAGCGTGCCAGAAAAGGAAACCTGTGAAGAGATCTATCCCGAGGGCGATCGTGATAAGACTGAACGCAAATCAACCACTGAGAATCAAACGTCCGAAGTGTCAATGGAAACAAACACTGCCCATCCGGAGGAGCTCAAACATAGCAATGAAAATCTGGATAAGGACAACCCAGAGACTCAAGAAGAGCTGGTAGGGAATCGGTTAGAATCTAACGGTGAAGATCTAACCGAAAGAATTGAACCGACGGTGGAAAGCCATGTAAAATCCGTGCCGAATGGCGTTCCCGAAGCCTCTTCGGGTGGAAATGTTGTACACAGTCAAGGGGTTATAATCCAGAATGACCAGGAACAAACGGTTGTCATTAAGGAGGGAGCACCTAAGGAAGCTACATTGTTGACTCTGGCAAAAGACGATCATGCGGCCAAGGATGGCTTTCCTGAGGCAGAATCAATGCCAGACGAAGCTATTCCCTTCGGAAAGTACATGTCACCGTTGGTATCGCTTAAACAAGGGTAAGTTGATGCTCGATCCAATTCAGTCTTTGCCTGCACATGCTCCAGTTACGTTAAAGTGAATTCTTTTCCTGAATCCTTTTCCTTTCCCACATTGTGTGCATCATTCATCAACATCTCACTTGAACTGGCGGCAACGGTCGCGATCGCTCCGCTTTTTTCACTAAACCATTTTCTTTATTCGGTTTTTAAATTTACTCATTTGGTTCCATTCTATCCTTCATGCTGCTCCTGAATGTATATTCATTCTCCTTTGCTCCTATATCGCCCTTTCGCACCGTATTGCCCCTGCGCTACGTTGTTCTTCCCCTCTTTTTTTCTTTTCTTCTCTACTTTCTAGTGTTCAACACGTTCCTACCGGTGTTCTCTGCCCGTACGAGCTCGGGGGCCAGTGCGACGATCGTGAGTGCAAATTCGAACACTTTAGACCACAGTGAGGTGATTTGTAACGTTGGAGAAGTTGGGCGTTTTACGGCGGCTGTAAAGTTAGTGCAAATAATGTGTTTCTTCCTAGCATCCTCGTTTCGCCTCAATCTGTTTTTTCCACTGTTGCACCGTCCGGCCGGCACAATGCGCTCTCCTTCATCGGTTTCACCCCTCTACCTCTCCCATTCCACACCCTTCCAATGTTTTATTTAAATTTTGCCTTTGAAATGTGTTCAAAAGTGTCCATCAATTTATTTGCGACCAACGCATCGATCAAAGAAGGCGACGTTTTCGGGTTAAGGACAAGCTACACTCGAATCAGAGGAGAACCAGCTACAAGGAACGCATCAGGATACTAACAAAAGAAACGTCATTACCATCATCGTCATCTGTCCGACAGGTGTTGGGTAAGTTAACTCGTTGTCTCACCGTTTTTCCATTTGTTTAACTTTCGTCGGTCATCCTCACCAACTTGAAACCGACCCACGGCTGCGAACTCACGGCCGTTGAAGTGAAAGTCTTAAGAACGATGATAGTCAATGGGAAATAAAAGTACGGCGAGGTAGGAAGCGAACAAAATTTCGCCAACAATAACGCCAGAACGCACACCACCGATACTAAATCCGTGTTGCTTGGTGTGCTACTAGAAGGCTACAGCGCTAAAGGTTGTAGAATTGAAAGTTTAGTGGTGTTATGAAGTCGCTAGTAGTTAGTCATCATCGAGTGATAAAGAATTCCGTTCTAACAAAAATCGATGCCCAAAACATTGTCGTCGAAATGTGATCGTGGTTTCCCGTCAAAAAAAGCAGCTTTCCTGCGAGATCATTCCTCCCACATAATACATGTGGGCGGAAGCATCTTCGGGAAGAATCCAGAGTACAAAGCGTGGATAATCGATTTCACCAGCCTTCGTGGGATACTTAAAAAGGAGATACTTCTTCGTGCAGACAGTTGGAAGCAATAATGGCTTGCAAGGATCGATCATCAAGTGATTATAAGTGCGCTAGTTTACACGAGTGTTTGTCTTCACATTTCTAAAGAATTTAAATTTGAGCATTATTTCGTTGTAGCTTTTGTAAAATTTAGTTTGTTTTTGCTTTTCTTCAAGATTTCAATCAATATTGGATAACAGGATGGCATCCAAATATATTTATGTATTTGATTTGTGTGTGTCAAATGCGGCACAGTATATTAGAGGATCTTTTCCCGGGTTTCACCATGAGTTAAACGGACCAGGCAATTTCCGCCCAACCCTAATTAGTAAATCGAGAGGATTTACCGTCTTGTGTTAGACTGTTTGGCTCAATATCACTCCCTCAATAGTTTTTCTGTTCGATATGTTTCATTAATTAATTAATTTGTTACATACTCGAACCGTTTTTCGTTCGAGAATTTCTTTTACTACATTCTTATACTCTTACGAATCATAGAATTGTTTGCTTATTTGCGTAGCACGCGTTTGTTATACTACTCGTTCTTCCTATCCTTCGTTAACCTCTTGTTGGGATAGAAAACGTGAGAATATAGTGGAAAATCGAACAAACCTACGAACATGTGTGGGAAAATCTATTTTTAAGGCTGGAAGATGAAAAAATAAAATGTGTAACAAACAAGACGCAAACGCCTGGTTATATTGAATGAATCCGAAAGAACATCTAGAGAATGTAAGTTTTATCGATCAATTCTGTTTTTTGACTCGTACTGAAACATATCACATGCCGATCGTGGATTGCTGAAACGTTAGATAATGCGCTCTTTGCATAACTTCCTGCATTGCTTATAGTTGTAAAGCTTCACTTCGAGTACCGGCGAGGGAGGGCGACTATCAGAAGAGAAAGTTATTGGTAAACGACATCCAAGGGTAAAAAAGTATGCAAGCAAGCATTTTCTTCTTCACTGACCTGCTCATAGTTCAGTACGCCGTCGTGCTGACATGGCCAGGTTACCAAACATTATCCAGGATTCTCCGTCAATGGCTGCAGCTGTCCGTCTTCGGTAGCCCATATCCCTCAGTTTCTGCTCCACTTGGTCTAGCCATCGAGCTCGCTGGGCTCCTCTGCGCCCCGTGCCGTGCGGGTCGCTGGTGGCCAACATGCCCTAACCAACGGGTCCTACCGGCCTTCGTCTTTGCCGCAAGTACCAAGCAAGTCATGCAAACAAGTACCAAACACAGTAAAGGTATTACTGAAGGGTACAAAAGCGCAACGCCATTATGGTGAATCCGGCAATATAAATTGCTGAGCTAAAATCGTTTAATGTTTAAAAAAGTAAAACTGGTGTAACTGCTTAAAACCTACAAAAATGACATAGAAGATCATAGAAAAAAAAGTAAGAGTTTGCAATTGAAGGAACAAACTCTAATGTTTGCGCATGCAGAAATTAATGAGTTCTTATCAAAATATTTGATTTATGAACTCAAGCGGGAGATAAAGTGAGTGAATGAATGAGTATAGTGATCTTCAAGGGCCAGAAGATAGTAGGGGATGCAAGCTACCGCCATGGAATAGGACCGAACGCGCGCTTTTGGTCCGAGATTGATGATGGTTGGTTGGAGGTTTCTTCTATGATGGCTGGAGTTCGTGGAAAGAAATACGTGAGAGGGGAAGGAGAAAAACAACGCAGCGGCCTGCGGGAAGCCTAGGCGAGGAAAAAAAGAATTAGGAAATGCAAACCGAAAAAGAAAGTAGGCAAAGAAAACTCGCCACGAAGTAAACGAAAACACTGGAGAAATAGCAATAGCGGAGCAGACAGCTACTCAAAGCTTGTTGTGCGAAGATTGTTTGATGAAACGAAACAGGAGCTGCAGTAGGCGCCGCTGTTTGTTAAAATGGCGGGTGGAAAATGGAAAAGTTTTGCCCCCGTTGCCACCGGCGCTGGCTGGTGCGGATACTTCTTTACCTTTCGCTTTTCCACTGCGCCACGAATACGCCGTCCAGCCCGCAGTCCAGGGTTCGGTGACCATGGGATGAGATTGTTTTATTTTTTTTGCATTTTTCTCCAGTGGGAAGTAATTGAGAGAAAAAGAAAGGAAAATTTCAAGCAGAATCGGAAAGCAAGTAGTCGTCCTGGTATCGCGGCGGCCCGGGTCTCGAAGCAAAGGGATCGCCGAGTGGCAACGGGGCAGTTAAAATGGAGAAGAAAATTAAAAGAGCTTCGGGTGGAAAAGTTTTACTGGCCGGCGAAGAATTTCTGTTTGAATTGATTTCGGTAAACAACAAATTTATTTACACCGGTGCCACCACCATCACGGTAGACGGTGCGAGGTGGCGAGAGGTCGAGGACGCCTTCTCCTGAAGTGGGAGTGGGAGGCATTTTCCCGGGCGACCCCGATCATTGGGTGCCCGAATCGGCTACGAAGGTGTGCAGGAGGCCAGCTTCATCTGTCCGCGGGAAAAAAAGCGGAGGTTCTGCTACCGCCGTCCCAGGGTCATCGTGGCCGTGCGGGTGCCGGAGAGCAAGTTTTCACACGGGTGCATTCGAGCGGAACAGGCCCTGGCCAACGATAGCTGTGCGCGATCGCGATGATTTCTGCGGTCTGCGAGTGACGGTTTCCTTTTCGGCGCGTTGCTGGATGGTCGGAGCTGTCAGAAAAATGGAAAACCGGGCATTAAACTTTTTGCCCCGCCGCCTCGACGAACACTCGCTTTGGACGTCCAATAATGAGCGTAGGCTAATGCCCAGGAACCATGCAGGAGGCCGAAACTCCCCACTTTTAATCAGAATACGCAAAAAAAGTTATGTTTAAGTTTGAAAACTCAGCTTCCAAAGTTGATTTTTCACTGAAGTGTTTTGAAGCGCGAAGAGCATTGTTTGCGAGCTCTCGGAACGCAGTGATTGATATGCAAAGTGAAGGATATTTAGAGGGCAGGACAATCATTCGACAGGGCTGAGCGAAGCCATATGATGGATTTAGACAAATTGGGAAGCTTTTTTGCCCAACGGGAAAGTATATGTAGTAAACATATTCTTAGAAATGTTTCCAAAAACCATCTGCCCATTTATATGCTATGAATTGATGTCGCGATCCTACCACCGGTCCAACCGGAAATCGCCAGTTTTAAACCAGTGTTTGCCAATCACTTTCCGGGGTTTTCCCTATAGCTTCCACCGTACACCGTACGATTTGAATAATTCGATTTGATTTGGGTCGAACTCGCCCTGATTTGTCATGTTAAGGATCACTTTTCCATACCGGCGCGGTTGTAACGCACGACGAGTTGCCACTTGGTTCGTAATGTTGTTGCAATCAAAAATTAAAATTTGTTCCCCGGGCCTCGGTTGGCTATCAAACATTCGGCCTCCGGGGGGTATTGTTTCTTCCTCCAGCGGTGTTATTTTAGGAACATCATCAAAATGTTTATACACATCGAAAAAGGAACTTTCGGCCGAACTAAAAACAAGCTATATCCAGTGACTTTCGCTACGTGGTTCACGGCTTGCCCAATCAGTGAAGTCCATGATCCGCATGGCTCGGACTTTGCCCACGGAAAACGGTTCACTCGCTCGATGTAGACGGGGAGTGTTGTCTACCCTTGCAGGATATCGAGCGCAAGTCGAGCTCCTTCCCCCTCGTCCTCTCGCCCAGTCGTTCAACGATCGTTCTAGAGTTTTCTTCTTTTCTCCAGAAATCGTTCGCTAATTTGCTCAGCTTATCTTTCCCACTTTCCGTGCATCCCGAATAAATACCGGGCGAAGAAAAAAGCCAAATCTACCCACAGCCCGTGAATGTGAAATGGGGATGGATGGATGGAGCCGGGCCTATACCTGACCGGGTGCGCCTCTCGAGATAATAATGAAATAAACAAATCAAAAATCTTAAATGCAAATTACCCTCTCAGCGGAGCCGGTGCTTTCGAACGAATGAATGGGAGCAAAAAATAAATAAAATGAATCCGGAATCATTTTAGCCCATCCTCGTCCACAACTACCTTTACTTCCTTTGGCGTCCCTTCGTGGTTGCATGTTGAAAAACTCTGTTATGTTTATCCTAAGCTGTTGATGCTAACTAACCTCTTGTTCACGATACTGATGCTAAATCATAGAAAACTGGGTTAGTTCTATAGTATTAGTGTTGTTGTTAGTGTTGAACACAATCTAGTCATATTCTCAACAAAGACAGCTGCTATCGGAAAGATCATTCCCATTTCCACTGTGACTACTTTCCAAAAATGTTGAACTGGTAGCTGATATGGAGTTCACACTCCGAATGGCCCCGGCACCTACTGGCACTAGTCGACCCACTACTAGTCGACAGAGAATCCAAGTAGCTGGGACCTCCTTGTTCCTTTTCGCGGATAACCATGAAGGTATTATTTGTTGGTCCGTTTTTTCTTCACATTTTTGCCCTTTTTTCGTTTAACAAAGCTGCACTTTGGAAGATATTTTGAGTGGAACGAACATAAACGCCGATGGAACATTAAAACCAGCATCGTATGACCGGTGCGATAGGAAAATTACCAAAATTAAGTCCGTCAGGAAAGGGAAAAAAATAACGAAATCCTCGGAGAGTCGCAGCTGGCAGCTCGGCGTCATTTCGGTTCCATTATCGTTTTAACTCGCGCGCCCCCGAAGCCGGTGTCGGCGGAAATTTTGTGTCCAGTTTCCCGGGAGATGATCATTCCGGACCGTGGAAAGCGGGGGGAGTGCTGAACGGTGTGCCGGAGTGATAAGAAAGTGTCCGGCTCGTGCCGCCGCTGCATTACCGAAGGAGGAAGGAGTTTCGTGCAAGTTGGCGCAAGGTTTTCGCTAAACGATGTAAGAAAAGTCATTAACTGAAAAGTGTGCAACACGGAGGGGATGGCGGGGGGCGCAGAAGTGCTGGGAAATTGCTTCAATAAAAATCCTTTTAAAAATTTCCCTACCATTAAAAATGTTCCGAAAATTGTTCAGCTGATCATATTTGTGAAGCCTTTATGAAAACAATGAACGTGGAAAGGATGTTGCTGCTGCACGGAAAGTCCTTGCTTCACGGTTTAAGTTTCCAGAACTGATGTTTTGAAGGAAACGAATTGCTAAGAGCATATAGTACATTTGATTTACCCGTTAGTACGAATATTAGCAACGGTCCCAGGACATTATTTTCGACAATTTTTTACGATGCTTTTGAGTGAAGTACAAGCGTACCATCTTGCAATTGATAAATGGTTCCACAAAAGGCTATCTGAAGTCCTCACAGCATGGCTCCATTTTGTTGGGATTGTTTTTTTTCCTCAGCTTAACGACCTTTTTTTTAATTCTCTCAATTTTATACTTCTCTCCTATCTTTTTATGTATTTATCCTTTTCTCTAACGAAGGACCGACTAACCGAGCGAATCCTTACCACGCACAAGAGATACACCGGATGAATAAAAATCTCATTTTTCGGGACGGTCTTATTTACTTTGGGATTAAAAAATTATAAAATTACGCAAAGCCACCCGGGATCCGGTCGTGGTGGGCCCAGCGCGGCCTGACCTTTTCTCGCCAATCGAGTGCCCTAAAAAAATCCCTTCGCCAGCCTTTTTCCCATTCGGGAGACCCCACCGGACTGCTGGGAGGGGCCCTTTTCCGCAGAGTTCGATAATTTATGTCATCTCGAGCATCTGAGCTAAGTCCGCCCATGGCACACTCTTTGTTTAGCCGAAACGGGGGATTATGCGGCTGCCGACGGCCAGCGGCCTCCCAACAGCGAAAGGGGAGCCCGGCGCATCCTGCGCCGATCCTTCTGATGAAAAATCTGCAAATTTATTACACCCAAGTCCCGGTGTAGCACTTCCCGTTACGGCACATTTGCCATTCGCGATTCATTAAATGGCTTCTGGCACCGTTGCGGTTGTTGGGAGTCCGAAGTATTCGATTGTGTTTTTCTATTCGGAGAGATTTTTCCTTCTCCCCGGAAACATTCCTAACCGGAATGAAATGGGTGAATTTTTATTTAAATCAACGATGGCGGTTTGGTTTGGGTGGAATTAGTTCGTCGATGTCCCCGCGGTGGTCGATCAAGGATATCCACTTTTTTGGAGAGAAAATCGATCTTTTCCTAAAGCAGTGTTGAGAAAAGCTGGCCGATGGAGTTCAATTTCACACAACATTTAATGTAAAGATCTCTTAAAATGTTAATTTTTTATCATATTTTTGTATTATTCATTTCTACAAACGTTTACTACTTACCTTTTAAACTAATCCCGTCAGACTCGAGGTTTGGCTTCCCAATTAGTTGGAAAAGTTATGCTCAGGTGGCTGCTCGTGCTTAAAATGGGAACTCATTCACCAAATTTTCCTCCGTTTTGTCCCGCGAAGAAAAAAACCCAAACATTCTCTTTGTTCCACGGGGACAGCCTGAACATCCTTTCTTGTTGTGGGGCAGATGCAGCAGATTAAAAGAGAAAGGAAAGAGAGAGAGAGAGAG
>JAOEFI010000007.1:18785511-18796334 GCA_034621735.1 Anopheles plumbeus | reverse complement strand
CATTTTTGTTTTACACTTCCCACATGGAACGCCTCATGGCCATACTACTTGCTCACAAAAGTAAGCAATATCGTCGATCTCAGTATTGCAGTCACGTCATTAGCTAGCCTGAGGGCTTTTCCGAACATGTACGACCGTGTAGGAAGGCCAGAGAAAAATCATGCGGTCAAAATGCACATACACATCGTTAGCTGAGGTTTGCGGCAAGTGTCACGTTTCGGAAACTCACTTGGCGCCTCGCACGGTTCACGGCCAACGCCGCGCTCGGGAGGGGGTATTTTTTAAAATTTAATGACATTCTACCGTAAAAGCAGCGCAGCAGCACACCACCGAACGCCCCCGAATGGATGGAAAATGAGCCAAATGTGACAAAGTGTTAGCGAGCACGGAATCACCAATGAGAGCAGCAGAGGCGGAAAGTATCCACCGTTGCTCGCTGCAGGCTAGCTGGAGGTGCCTCCGACACTGTGACCGCGTTCTCCGATGGCGAGACAAAACAAGAGGACACCAGAAATAATGCCATACAGCAGTAGTCAACTTTATTATTACATTAGCGGCACGCTTCAAGGTACAAAACGGTGTACTTCCTGCCAGATTCCGGTAGTAAATATTTTATGATCTTCTGTTATTTTTTTTCTTTCCTCACATTAACATGGTTTTAGCTTTTCGATGCCCCACTTCTACGTGTCACGCCTGCCGCTCGTCACCATTCCATCCGCGATGTCACGATCAGCCTTTCACCCGTAGCGAATGTTTTCTGATAAGCCCAAGCCCAGAAAAGAATCCTTGCACCAGCACGTTCAACGTACGAACCGGAAAGAGTACTAGAAACTGACGGTGACGGTGGCAAAGGACGAACAAATTTTTCACATTCGTATGTTAATAAACCAACACGGAGTCTACGACTATGAGGCTATTGCGAGGCAAGAAAAAGAGAGACTACATTATGTGGTTGTAATTCTGCCTGAAGAGTATGGTGGATGCCGGCGTGCACTTGCCCTAGAAAAGGACGATAAATTGAATCGCCGGAGCAGAATCCACTCTCACTCGCAACTGACTGGTGCGCCGCCGGTTGCATACGGTTCAGGCGCACACACATCCCGCGACTGACGGGCTTTCGATTTCGACGTGGTAAAAGTGAAAGTTTTTATTGCGCTTCTCAAGAGAAGAACGCTGTCAACTAAGGGCCTACGGAAGGATGGTTGGCGGGGAGCCAGGAACAGAGTTGCGAGTGTGGAAAATGAGGAAACCGACACGATGTACGGTATGGCGGACGTTGTGCATCACCCGAACGGGCCATGGAAATTGGGAAAATCTTTTTCTTTGCTGACAGGCAAACTTTCTGTGCAAGCATATCGTGCCTTTCCGGGTGTTTTTCCCAGTGGCTGGAGGTTGGGTGCAACGGAGAAAAACATCCATTAAACTTGATAAAGCAAGTGTTGATACCTAATGGAGGAATGAAATATTTGCCTCCCCATTCACCCATCACTGCACACACATCCTTCGTGTGGCAGTTTATTATGAGTTTATCTTTTGACGTGTTCTGTTCGTCTTCAATTTTGACAGTTACCTTTTTGGTTGACACTTTTCCACGTGAATTCACGACTACTCATCAAAAGGAGTTGTGCAAGAGCTTTGTTTCTTTTTTTTCAAGTCAATGGTAAAAGGTTTCATATTTCGCTTCGAAATAATTCAGTTTACCTTTTCGTTCGAGTCTTTTTCACCCTCTCTGTTGAATGAAAATTACCAGAAGAAAGCCAATGTATGAGCTGAGAGGCTTTGCCATGTACTTGAAGTGCACTTTATTCCTTTCGCGTAGGAACACAGTGGCGCATTATATCTGTCACTTAAGTTCTCGATGGAGTTGGGTGTAAGCTAATCCATTGAATAAGTTAAACATTTCGTGAAAATTTTAAGACATGTCCCCAAGTAGAAACCGTTGCTGGTCAGGGTACAATGGAGCAAATATTTATGAATGGAATTATACAGAAAATTTGAATATTGGAGCAAAATTGTCTGCATACCTTTTCCCATTAGTCACCCCACGGTTATCAGGTATGGTACATGTTGGAAGTCACAAAAGGCCTCTCCTTCTGTCAGTTGGGGGAATGGAGTAAAAACAGGCAAATGTAGGATCCTCATAAACCAACCGAAGGAACATTTAAAACAGGGATCTTCCAATGCGGGACCCACAGCCTCCCCCCACCCACCCACCCACAGGGAAAAGAGCAAGATGTTAGAGCATTTTTTCACTTGAAATCTCTTGCTGCTGCTCTTCGGGGTAGAATACCAAGCTGGATAGGCCCAGAGGAATCTTTTTAATCCTGGCCGGTAGATCTCGGGACTCGGCGCAATAGAGAGGAGATAAAAAAGGGCTCAGCAAGGCGAAGGATGGCAAAATCGCCGGCAGCGCCAGAGGGTGTCCGCTTAACCCAGACGGATTTTTGACCGAACGGATTTTTGGGTCACCGGAGATGATGAACCCGGGTAAAGTTGGCTCAAAAACAGACATTATCCATTTTAATCAGAACCTGAAGGACACGCGTACGCAAAGTGCGTTTCGGTTCCTTGCGTTGGTCATTCGCAAGAAAAATTCGGCGGCGATAGAAAACTCCAACAAAAAATGGGAAACTTTTCCGAACCTTGGCAACCCATGGAATGTTTTTCTCTTTCTCAAATTCTCGGGTCAGTCCGGGCCATATGCAAGCGCCGGAAGAGAGCCGGCAGTTGAAGGAAGCAGTCAGAGTCCGCCAAAGTCCGATGCAAAAATGTAAATCTTGTGTATCCTTTGCTACTCCAAACAAAGGTCAAACAGTAAGTAACTCCCCATCAGCAACCGTGGGGCCGCCAACAACATTCAGCCCGCGGGAAGATCCACGCACAAACGGAATGGATTTCGGTTGGTTCGGTTTAGGCCATCCTTCTTCAGAAAGCTGGGATCTTTCGTACAATGTTAAAAAACGAACAGCACTGCTGGGCCTCCCATTATTTCACCCCAACACAACTGAGCCCAAGCAGAAGCCGCAGAAGCAGGGAGCAAAATATTTAATCTTACAATTTTTCTTCCAGCAATCATAAATATCTAATTCATTTCGACTGCTGTTATCTGTGGGAGTCGTTTCTCTTTTCCATTGCTTATTCTCCGTCGGTTCTTTAAACTGTGCCCGAACAAGTTCAAGAAAGGGAAATGAGGCCGAAATGTCGGATGGTGGGAAAACGATTTCCACTGCTTCTTCTTCAAATCGATTGCATGCTGTAAATGCTTTCAAATCGGAAAATATGAACCTGACAAAAATGCTGAATATTATGAGAATTGAAAGAATTATCGAAAGAGGTATTGACAATATTTTCAATTCCAAGCTTTTGGCTGGGTTTTCTCAGACGCTTTCGCTTTACAGTTTTAATTTCTCTAATTCCATCAAACTCGCCCCCAAAAACCGTTGTTCGTTTGATATTATAAGATGCAAAATATAGAGCACTTTTTTACATTACCTCCCAGCCCCGTCGCTGGCTGTTTAAAATTCAGATGAATAAAATTAAAATTTCCGCGTGACGTGACGGGGCGCAGCCTGGCCCCCGGGCCCCGCACTTTGCAGGAAGTGAAGATGAAGCAATTTCGCGTGCTCGGAAGATAGCCCGAAGGTGTTTATCAATGTTTTTGAAATCTTCATTTTCCATCGCGGTGGTGGAGGAAGAAAAAACGATGAAAAAAAAACCACAAGGGAAGCGGCCAGCAAGAAAAATCAGCAGCAGATAAGCTCCAAACTTTCTGCGAATCGGATGAAATGAGTCGCCGCAGGATAGATGGGCGATGCGAGATGGTAATGCTACAGTGAAGAGGATTCTTGTTTGCTGAAGCTTTTCGGCCACTCTGGATGCGAAGAGCGACAGCGAGCAAATGAGTTAATCATCCGATGACAATTCACTCCAGTTCGGTCCAACCTGAGGAAACAGTGAGACGGACAGTGTGTTGCTGGTAATTTACATTAATTAAATACTTCCAGAAGCTCACCAACGCTCACCCTGTGGTGGAAACACGTGCGGAGAAATCTTCTGTGGCATTTGCAATATGCATGGTAAAAGGATACAGAGCAGGCGAGGACAAAAAAAACCGTCTGTACCTTGCAACAATCTGTTCCTGACAAACCGTTAATGAACGAGTCGGCGCATTCTGGGAAAATTAATGAATTCATGCCGCTGTCCTTGTCAATATCGGCATTCAATCGACGCAAGGACATCCCACAAAGACGGGCCCAATCGCGTGGACATCGCCCATCCAAGCAACAGCGCATTTAGCGGCATGGAGTTCCTTATCTATTTAACATGATTTACGGACTTTTTCCGTCCCGTCGCTCCACCGTACAATTTTAATTGGTTCCCGACAGGTTCCGAGAGTGTTTTTGCATTACATTGTTGTCTGCCGGCTCGTAACTGGAAAATCGGTTCGTGTGGAAAACAGAAGAAAAAGCAAGTTCATTCGGGTGGAAAAAAGGAAATTTGTTATTGGCAGGAATTAATTGCTTGGCAGAGGCGATTGTAAATGAATGCAGTGTGGCTTTTCCAAGGTTGGTTGATGCAGAGGATAGGAATAATCGGATGGTTTTTCTTTTTCATTTAAAAAGTCATAAATCTTTCCATAATCTATGTGGATGGTGTCTTAATCGTGCGTAGAAGAAGCGTGTGGATATTCATTTTGTAGATTTGAGGCTTGGTTTCGCATATCGTTTTGGACTTATTCCAATTTAAGACAGCTATTGGCGGATCAACATGACCCTTGATAAGAAACTGTCAACTTCAGGCCGAATTGCGATCGGATCGTAACTAAATAATAAATTTTCAATACGCTCGAAAATCAAAGAAAATCCTCAAGGGTTGGTTGCTGATATTGCCGGACGAAAAAAAAAACAACGCATCCACCCTTGAGGCTGAAAAGAAAACGTCAAAAATCCTCAGGGTAGATAGAAAAACAACACCAGCGAAAAAATAGAACAGAAGCTACCAGCATCCCTACCCTTTTGATGTGGCTAACGAATTTAACTGCGAGGTGATATCATTTTCATGTGAAACTACATGCGTTTTTCGCTTCTACAAGGCGCTCAAAAACAGACCCAGGCTTCTGGGAAGACACGCCTCTGGACGAAACGAAGCTCAACATTATGGTAGGGTAGGGTTATAACAGACCATTTTTGTTAAATTGATACTACTATCAAGGTGAGGTGGATCCTGCTGCCGCAATACAGATATGATGTCAATTGAGTTTTGTGCAGTGGTCGTCTCGCGCAGATGTGTTTACGAAGTCAGGGAAAACTGAACACGAAAACATGGATATTGAATATCGCAGCATGCGAGGTAAAAGGGTAAAAAGGTTTCCTAATTCGGCCAATTTCGGCCCCCTTTGAAGTTCTTTTTTTATCCAACCACTTATCCAACGTAAGGGTATGTTTGATGGTTCACTGTTGCATTAGTGATAATGGGGGTGCTTATTAAGTTATGGATACTCTCAGTTATAAAAGTTAGTTCCTTAGAAATGTTTCAAATGGAACTTTTATTTTCAAGTTTCAAGGCCGACGAACACAATTCGATCAGCCAAAATAATGGGGTGTACTGTCAACTATATGTCCCAATTACTTTTCTGTTAAACTTAGCGTTGATCAAACAGTCGCTTATGCGGGACATTGGAACCCTTTTTCCAGCAGGAAAGCTTCAGTTTTATGGTTACCTCGCGCCAACGGACGTCACTCCGCCGGAGCGACCCCACCGTTACCTTCATCGGCGTGAGAATTCCCTTCCTTTCAACCAAAACAATCGATAAATAATAAAGCCATTAATATTGTTCTGAAGCGTTACTTTCTTTGCCGCCTGCCGAGTGAAAGCTGTTCCCAATAGATCAGCCGGGAAATGGAAGGGGCTAGTTTTTATCGCTTATTCTGTTTTGTTCAATTTACTCAATCCTCGCTGCGTCGATAGGGTTGGATAGTTTATTGTACTCTCCGCTCGGTAGGACCACCCTCCGTGAGGACGGACCCCTTTTCGTAGACACTGGTCGGTCAATTAATCCGAAACATGTCCATCGATTATTGAGTAATTCGGGAACTGCATACTGCACGACTTACAGTTTGCGTTTCTTTTTTTCGGCATAACCCTTTGATTTCCGACCACAATTCACTAACGGTTCTTCACAGTTTAATAACGTTTTATAGAGCGCTGTACATTTCATTAATTCCAACGCTTCTCTTAACTTCCGGTCGGATGCGCAACGATTAATGTTTGACGCAGAAGAGTCGCTAAAACCAAACCTTCCAACCATTTCACTGGCGGGCGTGTGGCAGTGTGTGCCTCCTTGCGTATGTGAAGTTTCGCAGATGTATGCTTCCCCCTCTCCGTTTCAGCTTTCGAAGTTCTCCTGCTTTGCTCTCGGCCGAATCTCGCACAGTCGGTGGTAAACAACGATCAGCTGTTCTACGGCATGTTTTGTTGATCGATTTTTTTTTCTCTCGCCATTGGTATATACAATACATATCACCTCCCGGTGCGCTATTCCTCCCCTCCCACACACGTCAATTTTTATCGCGTTGTCCTTCGGGAGGAGAGCAAGGAAAACGCGAGCTTCGAACCATATGCGAGTCTCTCGCGTCACATGTTCGCTTGGCGTTTCCGTGTGTCTGTGTGCATGTCGGCTGAAAAACGAAAGGGCTTTCACTCGCGGTATCAACAGGATGTTCGAAAGGATTTTCCCTTCGAGCGATGGGGGTTTGTATGAGTGAAACTGGTTCCATGATGCCTGATAAAGGAGAGTGAACGAGAGATTGCGCGTGCTTGCGTGAAAGCACACACTACGACGAAACCACGTGGCGGGATCGGAATGTTTACATTCTTTCCCCCAAATCATACACCGAGAAGCCTTCCCTTCCCAAACAAACTTCCCAGGAGAAGTTTCACCGAAGTTACTTGATCTCATGAGGCAATCCGAGTCCGAGCACGTGTCGCGGTGGAACACGCGCGTGATGGGATGCCGGGTGGAAAGCGGAGGCTGTTAATATGCATGAAAGAAAAAAAGTTCTCTCGTAAGGGAAAGGGTTTTCACGCTCGCCATGATCCTATTTTCATGCTCAGTCGCGTCTCAATCGCGTTCGCCGCGGCCCGCTGTGAGAAGTTTTACCATTTTTTTCCTGCCGAACGTTGCGCAGGAAGCGTGCTGAGGGTGAAGGTTTTTTTTCCGCGCTGCTGTTGGTGTGCGTGTAGCTGGAATCCTGTTTTTTTGTTCGTGTCTAATGCACCGACCACCGTCACACGTTTCCGCGAAGGGGTTGAGAACTGGCACGGGTTGGAAAATGAAAAAAAAGGTTCCCGGAGTGAAGCCAACAACGAGAGTGAAGCGGGAAAAAATATACCGGAGCGGTTCCGGAATCGCAGTCATCACGCAAAGGAAGAACAATATTTAAAACGAGAATGCGGGAGCCGATAGATGTGGAAAAAAGGGTTTAACTAGGCAGTCGGCAGGCTGCAGGGGTGACTGAGGACGGTGGCGGTTGTGGATGACTGTATTTTTTTCACATCCTGAGCGACGGCTGCTGCACATGACGGGAGTCGTTTTTTTGTTTGAGCGGCCGAGGATTTGCGATGAATCCTTTTTTTTTGCCTTCTTCTCGGGTGGGTCCCTTTTTTTCTTGCTCAACCACGAAACCAGTGCGCCGATCATCCTCCTGGTGATGATGACGATGATGTGAGGAATCGAATACGTACGTGTGCATACATTTGAATATTAATGTGTACGGCTCATGCTTCCTGGGGACTGTGACGTTTCGTCCTTTGCGCGTCAGTTAAGTCAACATGTTAGAGTAATTTCGTGGCGTAGGTGTTTCCGAATGCTGCTCCATGCGTATTGATTAGAAGATTAGATATAGTTGAATTATTGTATAATACCATCGTACAATTTTTGCATATAACTGTTGATTTGAAATTCATACGTTAATGTAAAATGGAAAGACACGAAACATTATTCAATCGATAAGCGCCAAGGTAGCGCGAAAGTGTGGAGTTAAGTTTCGCAGAACCGTTCAACAGAACATAAAAAATACGGAAAGAAAACGCAAAAGTTTCCTCCATTGGTATGTGGTGCCAAGAGACATTTTCCGGCAACTTTTCGCTTTTCGAAAAAAAATGAAAGCAAATCGTCGTCCTTCTGAAATTTGAACCCCAGACTTTGAAGAGTAAGTAAAGGATTCTGCGTTGGAAGAAGGCAAACCTGCGTGGAAATGGATCAATCCTTCACCTGATACTCTCTCAAGGAAAACAGGAGACGAAACGAAGAAATTGCGAGCAGTAGAAGGCTCCGACTGTAATAAACAGCTAGTTAGGGAGGCAGCGGCACAGAAACGAACCCAACTCGAACATGTTCAACGAAAGCCAGGTTGCCATGGCAACTCATTATTCTTAAGGATAAATTACCCGGGCTTCCTTGTCCTTCTTCTTCCCGCGGGCGTTCGTTTTGCGCATTTCGGCGGCAGCTACAGCAACTGCTACGCACAGGAGTACAAACATTCTTCATCATCACCCAGGACGAAAGACGATGTAGCAACATGGAAGAGTTTTTGTGTGCGTGAGGAGGGGCGGGAGTACATAATAAGAGCAAGAAGCGAAGCAACCCGACACCGTCATGTTTTTCATCCGTTCATTCGATCGTTGAGCTTGGCGTTTTCTCCTCTTCATTCTCTTCTTTCACTTGTCTTTTTGGCTTTCGAGTTTCATATTCGCCTGCGAGTCGTTCTGTTTGCTTCATCTCGGGGGTGGGGTTGCTGGAATACTATGTACATAATTCACCCTCTTAAAATCGAACGAGATGCAAAGTAAGATGGCATAATAAAATCGAGCCGAGAAGCCCCAACGAAGGAAGGAAAGAAAAGAAAAACAGAACTTTGAACCAACTTTTGGCCAAGAGTGACGAACGGGGATCGTGAGCTCGAGCGAGGAAAATGTATAGATTCGTGGATCAATATTAACTCTTTCCGTTGGAGGTGAAAAATTAGCGCCACGCGTCCCGTGCGAAGCGGTTTCTAGGAATCGCACACAACTAGAGTTTGTGAAAAATTATAATAATGTAATGAAATACCCATAGTGGAGCAACTTTTCATAACTTTTTATGTCGTCTCTAAAGTCTTCACGATCCAGTGAGCTCGTAAATTGATCTGCGACTGCACAAGTTGCCAGAGGACGCCGGTGCCAACTGTGATTTTCGATTGTAAAATTGGAATGCAGAAATTGGCCGAACGGGTTACCGTCAAGCGGGACGCAAGAATAGATGGCTGGATGGATGGATGGATGGAGTTTCCGAAGCATACTCGAAACACGTAAAGAATGTTAACCCCGAAGTTATGGCTGGAGTGAATCATGGTATTCAACGAGTGGTAAAAAAATGTCTGGGGTGCGTTTTTTCCCTCTATTTCCGCTGTTGCTTCATCCCTTCAACCCTTTCGTCGACCGAAGGGGGTAACGATAGCAACCAGGGTACTAGACGCGATTTTTTATTCGTTCTTTTTTTTACTTCCTTTATTATACAAACGTCGTAAGGGGGTTTTAGCATTCGGCATCCTTACGTCCGCGGTGGATAAAGGATTCGATAAAAACGATATGCAAATGACAGGGTGAAGTTTGGAAGATTCCGGTTTTTTTTTTCATCCAACCGCTTTCGGTTCGGCTCGCTGTTACCCTCAGACTTTTTTTTCCCGACAACCATTCGTTATCGTGGCACACGTTTGCGAGGGGTTAAAAAATAAATTATAGAAGTAAAAGAATGAAGCATGGTACTTGGATGGAGTAAAAAAACACGCACAGGGAAGCGAAACGAGAGCAGGGCGAATAGAAAAACACAGATACGAACGAATTTAAAACCATGCCGTTCGTGAATTGCCTGAAGGTTTATTTGCATCCGTGCCACTCGGGACAGCTTCGTGCACGTACTTGGTTTCGGTTTCCGGAATGATGTTCCGGCCGGGGTCCGCCCGGCCGCAGATGCCATCGGAACAAGCGAACCGGAGAGCCAGCCGCTCGGAATTGAAACTTTGCCGCTTTAATGTTATAAATTACAATAATTGCAATTAAATTTCCATCCTCCCGGCATCTCGGCTGCGCAAGGCAAAGAAAGGATTTGATTAAAAAAAACGCGTCCCATCGCAGCCCACCCAGACAACGGAAAGAAGAGTCCCTGGCTGACAAACAGAAAAAAGAATACCGAAAGGGGTACGCTGACGAGATTTTTTCTGGCTCTCGCTTTTTCCTCCTGTGCTGCTCCAGAATCTGACTGACAGGATTTCGTACACATCTGTCTGACCCTCGTTTTTTCCTTCTCCTTTCGCGTGTCTCGTTGGTAATGGGTATCGGGTTTTTTCACCGGCTCGTGTCGCCCGTACAAGATTATAACCCTCACGGGGCCATGCGACAGTGGGATAACAGATAGCAGATTATGCGGTGCTGCTGAGGACGCGGAAGGACGCCTGGCGACACGGTGCTAGGATGTCCCCTTCGGGGCAAAGGGTTGAGCTTTTGTCGTGCAGTTGCGGGAACGGTGCGTTCTTTTGGGAGGAAGGTAAATCCCGTTACATTTCACCGCGTCGCGGAACGGAGTTTTTTGATTTATTACTTTTTTAATGCACTTCCGGAAGCAAGGAACTTCTAGCTGTGTACCGATAGTGATAGGAGAACCGTTTTCAAGGTACAAAGGTGGAGGAAATTTAGACAAATATTGTAACGTATTTTTAAAGAGTTTTTGATGAATGAGAAGTTTTACATTCAGCCTCGAACACGAAAGACTGGGCGGCTCCATTGAA
>JAOEFI010000007.1:18764122-18785411 GCA_034621735.1 Anopheles plumbeus | reverse complement strand
ATTACGTTTTCAAAAAGAACGCAGAAGGGTTATTGTTAGATAGTTTTCAGAATACTTTCCTTTCTCAATGTTTCAAAATTGATGAAAAACTATGAAAACTGTTGATCGGAATAAACTGTCAATCCTGCCTCTCAAGCAAGCAACAAATCTGACAATGTTGACGGTCGAAATTGGTTCAAATTGTACCAGATGGACTACTTTCCCTCCTGGAGCCGTCCAACTGCTGGTGACGTCTAATTAACCAAGCATGCTGGCAAGAAAAATTGCTCTTCCCCCCTGTAGCAATTCCTTGAAGTCTCGTGCCAGAAAATTAACGGCATCACTCACATTCTCCACGATCGTTCGAGGCCACCTTCCCGCTCCCTGTGTGCTAGCTGAGAAGCTGAGAAAAGGGGCAACAAATCACGCACCCCTTATGCACCGGATCGTAGGTTTGTCAGTCGGAATGACATCTGTTTAACCTGAGGGAGACGTTTTCGATCTTCTTTCGTCCCTAGCGCAAGCAACACTCACCGAACGGCGTGACGCAACCGATCAACTGATCTCGAGCTGGAAACTCCTTAAGAACGCGCCCGCGGGAGTCGCGTGCCGTAAGGCGATGGTTAGGGCTGCCCTTCCGTTGATGCAACTCTTCCTCCGAGCGGTGCACTCGGATCGTCCTGCGTGCATGTCAAGCGTCATGTTTATTGTTGTTAGCTTCACCGGTTGATTATGATGTCGTATATAACCGCATCTTAAAAGCCACTTAAGCGGTTACTTTACACCCATATAATGTTTCCCCCTTTAAGACCCGGACTCGGAACAAGGAACCCCTTTTCTTGCAGGCATCACAGTTTATGGCGTCTCCTTTTTTTTTTAGAATTTGGTTTTTTTTTCGAAATAATTCTCCCATTTATTTTCCGGAAGGATTTCTCCGCTCAAAGGCTTACTTCTATTTGATACAAGATGGGTGTTTTTTTATGCGACTCAAGCAATCCTTCCTGTTTTCACCCTTCTCTACCCAACCGTCCAAGGGTCTCGGAAGGGTTCAAAAGGTGCCCGGTTCACTTACGGATGTAATAGACGTTTTTCTCGAGTTAAAGGCGCCGCGCTGTGGGTATTTTTTTTTTTTTCGTTACCAAGATATGGAAGTGACTGGGCACGCGCCAAAGCAATCGTCGCGTCGGGATTAGGTTTATGTTCAAGTTACGGGTCAATGTTTATCCATTTTTTCCATAACAAGGTGCATTTTTTATTGCCTCCCTAAACATTCACAGTTCTTACGGACGCCTTTTATAAAGGGTTAAGTTTTTATAACCCTTCGATCGAGGTAGTGTTTGATTAATTTACGATCGTTGAATGATCGTTTAATGAAGGCGAACGGCGTTTATCGGTTCGAGGGTTAAAGCTGTTAAAACAATGTCATTACATCGTAACCATAAATTGATGATTCAGTCTCGTTGTAGATTTTTTTAAATATTAAGTTTATGTTTTGAAAAGGAGATGTTTCTAATGCTGTTGGATTGACATTTCCCGTTACTCAAAGATGCAAAAGGTTTTCAAAACATAACATTGCATGTCTTCATTCGTTATTTTTTATGACTGCATCTTTTTACCTAAACCAACTTGAATGGAGAGGTTTCTTCCTTTTATTGCTTCCTAAGGTGGGACGGTGCATCCTTTCACCGAGCGTGGTAGACAATCAATCAACCGCAAATCAAACGGGTCCGTTTCGTGCTGATCCTAAATGGCTTGCACCGAACGGTAACGGTGAATGTTGGAAGGTGGTGTTGTAACCATTTCCTTTTCTTCCCTTTGAGCCGGTAGAAATTGGAGGCAACGTAACCGGCACTGTTGCATCTATAGAATATAGAGGTTGGACGAATAAAAAACAACAACTGAAGAGAAATCGAAACATTGCACGACTGAGCGGATGCACACAGAGACTGGCGCAGACTGATGCGCGTTAAAAAAAAGGAACATCTTTCATGAACCTTTTTACTTGAAAAACGATCATAGGGTGTAGGATTAATCCTTCTGTGTTCCGAAAGCGCTAGCGGTAAATTTATAACGGTTCCAGGGATGATCAACAAAAAAGTGATATTTCGAGGATATGAAGGATTAAGCAACGGGATGAAATAAAACCCGCAACATGTTGCGTTGCGGTTTTTTGTCAAATCTTGTTAAATATTACCGGAAGTGACATGTACACTTTTCCTCTTGCGTCCATCTGTTGATAACGGTACACGTACACTATGCTCTGTTGATTTGAACAAGATGGTTCTGAAGCAATCTTGTTTCTCATTGGAAACACATTTTCCCATTTTATACTTCATATAGGCTGATACAGAAGGGAAAACGGTCTTTTTGAAATGAAAAATGTTGATTTATGATGGAAACCAACAGAAGCGAAAAGTAAAACACGACAAATCAAAAGCTAAAACAGTTTGGCTGTGAAGGACTTCTGAAAAAGGGGTACAAATGACGCCCGGATGACGATGATGGAGAGTACCGCGGGTTTGCATGGCAGAAAAATGGAAAACATACTCCAAGCTGTTGCCATTCCTCGAGGCTGCCAGCTTCCCGGGGAATGATTGCGTTTACGTTTAAACGATTCCAAAAAGAGAGGGAGAGAAAAGAACTAACCTCAACGTTTGGTTGTGGGGAACGTTTCCGGTCTCACCTTCGTGGGTGGGCACGTGTATGTATGGCTTTTCGCAAAAAGGGGTTTCGCAGGGTTGAACGGGGCCTGTGATGCTTTGCATACGCTTTCAGCCGACCGGTGTTAGTAGCACCCTCCCTGGAGGCCATGTGATGAACAAGCGTCGTGGGGAGACGGCGGGAGCGGCAAGGGAAACGCGGAAATGTATCAAAAGTAAGATTTATGGTTATTAATTTTGCCTGTTAAATAAAAATACGAAACTCGTTGCTATTGCTCCTCGAACGACCCCGCGGGAAGTGGAGCGGGGAAAGACAAACTCCCCTCGAGCAGCAAGGAGATGAAAAAAGTAAAATAAACTCCAGCAGGAAGCACCACAGACGGTGTAGCACGGCCGGAAGAAGGCTTGGAGGCTTATTGCGACAGACAAGCGCAAGCCAGACAGAGGGCAAGAGCTGGAAGACGGCCACAGGAAGCGCTGAGAAACGCCAGCATAAATCGATGTTTATTTAGACAAAATGAAGGATTTTCAACCCGCTACGTGTAGTAAATCCCCAAATGTGTTTCCTCCTCCTGGTTCGGCTAGCGGCGCATTATTACCGAGTTGCGAATCGATGGATTAAAAATGTGAAATGTCATGGAGGTGGAAATTCCCGGCAGCAAACAATCTTCGGCTCCGATGAGTTTCGCAAAAGTATTGATCTAAGCAGAATGGTTTCGAGACACAGACCGTTTGCGCTGTTGATGTTTAAATATCCTTCATTTTCATCGCATCCTCGAAGTGCGTTTTATTTCTTTCCTTTTCCTGTCGGCTAGAAACACGAGATTCCTTTCAGTGCCGATCTTCCCGCCGATGCAACACTTCCATGACGCGATGGGCGTCCGCGTTTCGTCGTCGTGTTCGATTGTCTCGTGTTTAATGACTCTGTTGCATGCGAAGAAGTCGTAACGTTCCGTCTGTGTTTCCAGCGGTCTGCTCCGTGTGATTTCCTCGCGCGACAAACAACGGACGCACAAATTCACGCCAATTCCGAAAGGGCAATAAAAAGCAATGAAAACACGAAATTGGTTTCCGAGAGTTGTTTTCGTTTCTCGCTTCGGCGAACGGGAGAGCGGACGGGACAATCGACAATGCGGAAGCGGAAATGGCCAGCACTCCGCGCGAATTCGCCACTCCAGGCGGGAGTCACGAATCGCTCAAGGGTCCTGAATGGTGGATTGAAAAGTTTCCACAGACTCACCGGTATTTTTGAGTTTCGCTAAAATGTCTATAAATTAAATTTCTATTTGCTTGATGCACTAAGGAAAGACGGCACTGCGTCTCGATTGATGATATTTCTTAAACTAAAATGTTTTCAACACCACTAGAAAAATGCTTTTACATAATCGAGCGAAGCAACAACGAAAACACCCTCATCGGCGAAAGATTCCGAGCGAGACGGACGAACGGCTGGTATCCTTTTCTCCACCCTCGCTCCTAATTTGAATACCCCGCCTGCAACCCCTTCAGCCGCGAAGGATATAGCCTCTTTTTTAATTTCAGTCACTCGTTTCATTTTCGCGGATGCTGCGCACTCATCGCCCGGGCCCCCGGGACAAGTGCGCGGAAAAACCGGCCGAAACATGGGCCGGGAAGAGGCGCAAGAGTGAAAAGAAAAACAGTTAGGAAAATAAGGGGTTGCTACTTGGTTGGGCCGCGTCCTTCGCGTTGTTGTGTTTCATTTCTTCGGTCCCGTCCTGCGATACGCACACCAGCGTATGACCAGAGCGTACTGCCCTGTGTTTGCGTGTTGGTGTTTCTGCCGCTTTTTTTGCTTTGCGGAAATTTCACTTTTTACTAGCGATCGTTAATGGGAAGGCAGTAGCTGGACCGCGCATTGGTCACGGTATTAGAAGGGAACGGGAAGTAAGTACGAAGAGAAGAAACAAAACGTTGAGGGCCACGGGTGGTTCCGGGCAGGAATGCTTGCACTTTCGTCCTTACGATGAAAGGACCGTTCTTGGTGAAAATTCCCATCGGCCGATGGAGTGTACTTACTGACGAAGAGACTTAGACAAGGACCTTGGAACTGGTTATGAAAAGGATAAAAAGGTATTTTAACTAAACACGCACAGAATGAACAGTTTAGAAAATTTGCTATAAATTGTTTTTGGTGCGTCTCTGTGATAAAAGATTTTTTGTCATCAAGCAAATATCTTTGGATCACCAGCACTTTGCTCGGTCCATGCTTGATGATCCTTTAATTTTTATCCCTTCCCCTGTTCGCTTACCTCTTCTACTATTACCTTTTTCTTCGCAACCAGCTTGCCCTTCACCGAGGTGCTTATGTACTACGCCGGAGTACGTAATACCCGTCCTGGTGGAGCTGCCCGGACGAGTTGCGTCGGTATGCGTTAGCCGCGTCGTTGGCCGCCGTGCTCCAGTTTCCACCGGTCCCGTGGCGTATCGCTACACAGCCATTTCGGTCGTGGTGTCGGGAAACTTAAAAGAGGAGGGAAGGTTTAAAATTGCCAGTACATAACCGGGCAGCCGAAAACCCAGCCGGAGGGCGCACCGGGGTGTACGTTCGGGGGGTTGGTTCATTCGTTTTGTTATCCTTAATTTATGTTGGGATACATTAAAATTCTAATAAAAATGAAACGCGATAAGACGAATTAAAAGAAAGAGAAAAGATGGCAGAAGTCGGCGATGCGTACGGAGCGTGGAAGGCCTTCTCGGCTGGGAAAGGAGGGTGGGTGGTGGGCGCAGGTTGGATGGGGAGGGATGCGAGATGCTAATGGAAATGGGTCGCCGGGAATGGCGTCGGCACGTGATGCGGGAGTGCGAGGTTCCTTCCTGTTCTATGTCCCGTCGCCAACCGTCAGGATGTTCAGCGCCGCTAGCAGAAAAGGATATAAAAGTAGCGCGCACAGAAGGAGTGCGCGTTGGAGTGGGGCTTCGAGGCACCGGAGAATCAGCTCATCTGACGCGATGCGTCGTCGTCGTTGCCGTTCATCCCTTTCGGTGGTTTGCTGGCGTATCTTTCGGTCGTCTTTGTCGTCGCCTTCAGCTGCTTCCAATTACATCCAGCGAAAAAGGGGAACTGTAAAATCGTGCGCCTTCGGCGTCAGGATACGCCAGGATGGCACCATGTCACCCGCCGCCGTCCTCATCATCGTCATCATCGCCAGCATCCTGCCCCGCTGGATCAGCGTCATTGTCGGTAATTTTTGGAAGTTTTTAGTGCCATCAACGGGAGCACCCTCCGGTCGGGCCTCCGAAGGGCGTCCTCCACGAGCTCCGAATGGCTCGCGTCGATGGAACCCTCACACTTCTTTAATTTAAATTTTTAATGCTTCCACGTGAATGCCTGATTAGATTTGCGCGTCGTTGGACACGCAGCAGCTCGGAGCGGGTTCTGCATTATATTTTTTCGCCTCAAGACCCACCCGCCTTCGGTGTGGGTCGTTTGAATATAGATTTCATTACTACGCGGAAAACAACCGAAGGCTGAAGCGTTGGAAATAATACAGGAATATGTTCTGCCCTTAAGGAAAGTGGAACAACAGTTAACGATTAAAAGAATACATTGAAATTGAGAGATGTTCCAACTACTAATATACTATACTACTTTGTAACTCTTTCTCGTCTGGATTTCAATTCGGAAACATATTCGAAAGCCATCTGTTCAGCGCAAAGTATTTGATTAATTTCAACCTCCCACCTCCGGCGTCCATTTTCGCGTGAAGTAACACGTCTTGTGTTGCGATTGAATTCCTTCCATTCCCTCTCACACATACGCCCCCCACTCCCTATCTTCTCCTCATAGTACAGTGTTTTCCACCTGGATTATCGTTTTTGGGCGGATTCTCATTTAATGGCGACTCGTTTCGCTGGCAGCGTTTCCACGGCAATCGATTCTTTAAGTCCCCCGCCCCCCACTCTCCGGGAGAAGCTGCTCGGGAATGTCTTCCTCTAGTTGCGTTCGCTTTCCAAGGCACCTCCCATTCAAACTCTTTCTAAAATGATAAGACGTAGTACGTAGCGAAGGGGAAATAACGAATTGCTGAAGCTACCGAAATGCAAGGACGCCAGCGTTAGTGAGAGAGATCCGCATTAGAAGCCCCGTGTTCCGGCACCCAATCCTTCATGTTTCTTTTACTTTATACTACCCCTCCCCTTTCTCTCCGCCTCGCTACCGTTCCTTGCATCATCGCGTGAATCGACAGCACCCGTCTGAGGCCTACTATTGAGGCTCAGCCAAAGTCCCCAACTGCGCCGAGCTTGGGTTTTAATGAGTGTAATTTCTAGTGATTCCCTCTTAAACCCTGGGCCCGTTTCTTCCTCGCAACATCTCCTTCCTGCCCAGCAAGGTCTCCGGAAACACGAGGGCACGGTTAAGTTGTCAAGGGTAAGGAGGTGCTGCGTCCATCGCCATAAACCCCCCCCACCCCTTCTTTGCCGAAGAAAGGAGTAGAAATGGGCCCAAAATGAACGAATCCTGGAAAACGTAACGAAAAGCTACGAGCCAGCTGGCGGCGGTAGGGGGATATAAAAAGAAAGGGGACGAAAAAAAATTTGAATACCCCATCTCCCCTGCTTACACCATGCACCGTAGCCGGGGTTGAAATTCCGCCAAAAAATAAGGGAACGCGAAAGCAGAAGCGGTTTCAATGACATCAAGGCAGAGGGAAAGAGAGCGGGAGAGAGTGGCGCGGGTTGCCGTTGATGGTAGTGGTACCAGGAGGCGGCAAGTAGGCAAAGTTCGTACACCATAATGAGGGAAGAAGGTGCGCTGCTCGGAGGGCCTGTGTTGTAGTAGGCGAACGCGAAAAAAATCCTATCTTAATTCCGTTCTCAACGACCGAGAAGGACGAGTAAAAAGACAAACGACTTAAGACTTACCCAGCGTCAGGACGAAGGAAAATACTTTTTCAGTCATAACAGCATCCTGTCGGTTAGGTGGGCGAGTATATGGGGAATGTGTATGGGGTGCGGGAGAAGCGTGCGGTAGCGAACGGGGAAAACGGATGGAAAATCAAAAGGATTCCGCCGGAGAAGGGGAGGAAGGGGCAAAAGTGAAGAAGAAGGGAAAGTACACCGAAATCCGGAATGAAAAAGAAAGATGGTCGACAAAGTCTTTTATACCGCTTTCCTTCCACCTCGCCCAACCACACCCCTTCCGCTTGATGGCACTGAGGGGGTGGGACGAAGGAAAGAGTTTTCTCATCTCATTTACATCTCAAACTCGAACCAAGTAGCGAAAGTAGTAATTGCAAGAGTAGTAGTAACAGCAACAGAGGTAGACAACGGCTAACGGTTCAGGTTTTGCCGGGCCTGCGTTTTTTTATGTACGTTCCGCTTCGGTGGTTCCGGTTCCCGGGGCTGGTCGTTTGTGTGAGTGGCCGCTTTAATGTTGAACTTGCGCTGCGGGGCCTCAAGGCACCCTCTAACTCTCTGTCACTCTTTCTCCCGAAGGTGGTTTTATTACGCCGAACATCCGCGGAATTGAGCAATGTACAAGCGAGAGCAGAAGCACCAAGGGTGGGTGTGAAAGGGGTGTATTTACTTTTCATTAGCCGAAAAACTCACCACCGGAGTCCAGGGGTAAGCGTTTTTTTTTCCACCAAACCGAAGGCCGTTCTCGCTTTGAGCGAAAACGAGAGAGAATAGTTTAAATTAAAAAGTAAAAATACGGCACCAACACCAGCAAACGAGTGTTTGGCCGTTCCGATAGACTGGACACAGGACGAGAGACGACCAAAAAAAAATTTCCCAATTTTAATTCCTTCACTTCCTGGTCCACTGGAACAAGGCTACTCCAACGGTAGCGAAATTGAATAAAAAAGCATCACTGTATGCGTGTGCCAACGCCGTGTTGTTATTGTTTTCTGTTCGTCGTTTCTTCGAGAGTTTCGCGCTATGTACAACCGGTTGCAAGCGAAGCGCGAACGGAAAAGTGAACCACATTAATCCAAGCGAACGGTCGAACGTGTTGGTGAGTGCTCGTAGGGATTCGCGGTGTGGAGGAACGCGCGAGTTTTCGAAATCCAGACAGGATAATCAAAGGACGTTGATAAAAGCACGCGATGGCGTTTCGTCGACGAACTTGAGTGGGTGTGTGGGAGAGGGAGATCGAATACTTGAAAATACGAGAAGAGAAAGAGTCAACGCGAGTAAACACCGCAACGGAGGAACCCCTTTTTACATTAATCTCATTAACAGCTCTTTCTCGCTCACTCACCTAGCGCATCTTCACTCTCAGTCAGGCTCGGCAGCTTGCTGTATCCTTTTGCTCGTGTTGGCGTTTTGCTCCCAGAAGAGCGTTTTGTTTCCGGCCAGCCGCGAGTTAAATCCTTCTCTGTTTGTGCCGGCGACGGCTGTACGCTTGTGTTGGTGCACTTCGTGCGAACACTAATGAAGAGGACGCACGGCAAACAAAGGAGAGTCCTTGCTGGAGGCGGGTGGAGCGAGCAACAAAACAAAGGCACATCAGAAGGCGCAAGAACGGATGGGGCCTTGTGTTTTCGCTTCTACGCGCGAGCTTGAGCGAACGCACGGGTGTCCTTGCACCCTTCTGCGATAGCCGTCAGCACGCAGAAAGGTGCGCTGGTGTGCGTGAACAGTCATTAAAATTAAATGGCTGCCACTCGTTCGCGTTTGCCTCCTACGCGCCATGTGCGCGCATTTTTTCGCGAAGCCCTCGTTCCATTTGAATACCTTCCCTCTCTTTCTAACCACCTCCGGTTATCCTCGTTTAATCCTAACCATTTAATCCTTCTCATTCTCTCTCGCAAACCTTTACCATGAGCTCGTGATGTGCTTCCCGCACATCCGTTCCTGAGAGCTCAGAGTGGATCATTTTATCCTTTTAGGTACGGTACGATCCACCCGCCATCGCGCCTCCCGCCAATCTCCACTGGCGAGTTTGAACATTTTTACTAACTCCTCAGTGAAGCTATTCTACCCTTCACCGTTGTTGCACTCGTGAGAACTGTGCTTCCTTTGCTCGGGCATGAGGTAGAAGTTTCCTACACTTTCTTGTCTCGAAACTTATTACAACATTTTATAGCTCGTTTTGCCTGCTGATGAACTGTTTGGTCCATTTTCATTCAGCCATTGGCAATGTTTTCCATCTTTCCGTGCTGTTATGATGTTATGATTTCTAATGTTGGTTATGTTTCTTTCGACGTTGAGTAAACTATGCTGTATTATCGTTGGGTATTTTTATTTCATTCTTTATTTAAAATTAATTTAATCCTGTCAGTTTTATGATTTCGATAACATTCTTGTTTCATACACTTGTCGTCCAGCGCATCTGCAGTTGAGGTAGTTGCAGTTCCTTCTCTAGTGACATAAGTACGCGAGTAATTGGCATACGATCAAAACAGAGGTTTCGATCGATCCTAGAGCATAAAATTTGTACTGTGATTGTTTAAGATTTGTGTTTGTGTTGTTTGCAACCGGTTCCGGGTTATCGTAACGACTGGACCGATGAAAGGATTTTATTATTTTATGTAATTTTGTCACTTTATTTAGCAAACGGGAGTTCGTTTAGTCAACACTTAGGTATACGGGTCATACACATATTCAAGAAGTCGCATGTACATCCTTATCATTTAACATCTTTCCACTGATTTTGGATTTCATCGTGTTTATACTTAGAGTTGCATGTGGATTTTTTTATGATTAAAAAAGGTAAAATCAACATATTTCCATTCCGACTAAATACAAAACTCAGCATTCATTCTATTAAATGAAAATTAGTTTGATGTTTTGGTTTTGGTAAGGTAAAGTAACTGGACTGAACTCGAACTCTGATTGCACATTTGTCCTTATAGTGTTACACGACTTGAGGAGGGAAACATTTTGGCATGCTTTAGTATAAATTATCTATTTTGACTTTCAAACTGGCAACGCGGCCGGAATTTCTTCGTATCGAACATTAACAATTATTAAATGTTATTTACTGACATCTAGCAGCTGCGATCATTCGACTAAAATAGGTTACATTAATTCTGTTTATACACTGACTAATTCCTTTAAAGTATTTACAGATAAAAATACATCTATATATGCAATCCCTGCGTTTCGTTCGTCAATCTTGCTCGTTCGTTCGTTATCGCCGGGAGCTGGAAGGTTACAGTATGGAAAACTGCAGATCATAAATCCAAAAATTGCAATACGGTTACAACAAAAAAATCATTTTGCCAACTCCCGCTATTGTTCACTTCCCGTTACCTGACCAATGACACAACAAACCGGCTGACGAATCCAGTCTAGAGTCTCCGGTCCAGTTTAAATGCATGCAATTATTTTTACAGTAAAGGACCTTGTGGTGATCGTAGAAGATCAACCGAAGAAGTCTTTCCATCGTGCTGCGTTCGAATTTCTTCAAGGACATGGCAGCGAAAGGAACGCAGAAGGTTTGGGAATGGGTTGTAAAATCCTCATTGCTTGCCTTTTTCGGCTTTGTCTTGCGGTACGTACGATGGACCTGGAAAAGGGATGAAGGGCCTAGAATGAACCCCGACTAACGGAGGCTTCTGGAGTCTTCGGAGTTCGGGATCCCGGCGAGGTGTACTTGTTTATGGTTTATTTTGTCGATATTTATGGCCACAATTGGAGCAGACACCATAGGGTGCACACACGCACACAACCGCACTAGGTAAAAAAAAACAAGTTAGCATATGTGATAGTCAATTTACTCGGCGTTCAGCTCAGATTTTTGGGCGAAGGTTCCCTTCCTCGGTGTGTGCTGTAGGTATCAACGTTTGGTCGATGTGATGGGTCTGTCCTCTGCCAGACTTTTCGCTAACAGAACCAAACCAAAAGCACATTGGCAGACAAATTTCACTCCACGGCCTTGACGAAAAGGGCAATGGTGTTTTGGCCAGAAATTTGCAAGGTTCGTGTTAGGCGTTAGCCTCGTTTTCTCTTTCAATCGTCCCTTTTTTTCTCAGCAAGAAAAGGGAAAACCCGGTTGGGCACATTTAGTGCCAACTGTACTCAGTCGAGGTGAACATGAGAAGTTCAAACAGTGGGCATGATGCATTCGTTCTCTTGTACATTGGCAACTAACTGCCTCTTTTTTGATTGAAGTTTTCAATTTCCTGATCCCTTCCAATTCCGACGTTTAAGCACTAATCTCGAAATATTTCCGTACGGAGAAAATCACTTGAAATGGAGTGTGAAATTGGGTGTAGAAAAATCTTCAGTTTGGCATATTGCTAACCTCTGTCAGTGCTACTCAAAACCGCTATTTCGAGCCTTCAACCCTTTTTGTTGAAGTGTGAAAAGGATTCATGGCTGCTGGGAGCTCTAGGGTTCCCACAACGTGCTGAAAAACGAATCCTTCCGGCCATGTCATGGTCGCTCTAATTGCATTCAATCGAGAAAAGCTGGCGCCACACTAGAGACGATTTTTTCGAAATCGCAAGAAAGGGTGTAAATTACGTCAAAGAAAATATAGTCCAAGGCTGCCGCCCTAATTCACACCCTTATCAAGCAACCATCAACCCCTTGTTCCGTAATTTGTGCTACTGGAATGGTCAATGTTGTTTGTAGACGGAAGAACAAATATTTCTCCCACCACATGCAGCTGAAGAGCGACGAATGTTTTGGACGGTTGACCCTTTTCTGGTCAAACAACCCTTTTCCTGTCTCGTGGAACGGGGAGAAAACTTGACATAGAGGAGGTAGTATAGAGAGCCGGGCGATCGATGGCAAATTGTTATTTTATTGAAAGAAAATCACGGCTCGATGGGCTTCTGAGATTTGGGAATTCAAGTCCCACTGACCGTAAGGGTCGCCCGGGGCAAGGGTAGGATTTATCACTGCAGCATCGGAGGCAAAGCACCCCAACCCGGAACGAGGAGGTAGTTTTATTGAGGCAGCGATAAGGGCGCCTTTTGTGCAACATGTAAAACATGTCTTTAATCCAGTGGGTGGGAAAAGGGCAGTGTATGGAATTTATGGGGTCACGGTATTCGAAATCTACCCAGAAGGAAGAAACTTTTTTATGTTTGGAATGCGTTTATCATCTTGTACTTTTCGGTAGGCAGCAGTATTTTTACTCGGGAAAATGAACCCTTCAAATGTGCGATCATTTTAAAATAATGCCTTCCGATTGAGTTTTGCGGATCTGTTCCGGGAGGTTGGAAGGAAGATGAGAGAATGGAAAGTGTTCATCCCTTCACATGTATAAAAAATCATGCCCATACTAAACAATGAAAAACAACCTATCAAATAATCAACGATATAATAAAGTTCATTAAAATTGGAAGAAAACAAATGGAAATAATAAACAACACAAGCTGTTACGATTGCTTCGAATTTTTGCATTACGAATCTTTAAATATGTTTTATTTTCAAAATAAAAATAATTTTAATGAATATAAACGAACCGCACCCTGCCAGCACCTTAAGCTAAACCGCATCTACTACCGAACCGATTAAACTATGAAACGAATTTTGATTTGCTGCCGCGTGACTTAAATGGTAGTAGTTTTGACGGATGTTTTCCGAGTTCTAAAAAAATATCCGTTTGACGTTTCTTCGCTTTTCACTAATGGTTTAAAACTAGGCTTACAAACTAAATGAAATAAAAAGACAAAACACCAACAAACGAGAAAAGTGGAAAACATATATACGTCTTCAGCTACATGCTAAATCGCGTCCTTTTCGGGCGCTCAGTCGGGAAGCGCAGCGGGGTAACGAACCAGAGTTACAACAACAGCCACAAAACAATAATCTTCTACGAATAGTTTTCTTCCTATGTTCCACCGCCAGCTATCCCGATCTGATTTTTACTATGCTTGTTGTGATTGGAAGCGAAACGATACCGACGACAACGAACAACTAGAACAAGATAAACGTGGGATGTTTTTCACCTTAAAGTGTCGTGGTTTGATTTGATTTCTCCTCCAAATGGGGGATTCGCTAAAATCGTTCTCGGTCGCGTGATGCAGACCGTTTTTAGTGTTTTCCCGGTGTAAAATGTCCCGTAGGTTTTTCTTCTTCATTCTTTACTTTTCGTCGTGTGCCATCGTCTGGATTTCTTTTGCTATTGTGGAGGAACTTGTATACCAATTGCAGTTTGAATGTGTTACCGCATGCCGAACAGCGGCGGACCGTCCTGTTGCGTTCCGCTGGAGCACCAGGAATGCAACCGGCCATTCCTGCCGGCAGCAGGTTCCACAGACCAACCAACAACCAACGAAATAATTTGCAAACTAAAACGAAAGCATCAGGCAGATCGAATGTTGCGAGATATACGTGCAGCACACCAGCACATCGTAGGAGACTATTACCGCTCAACTTGTCCTCATAATCGGGTATGTGGCCCCGGGGGTATTTGGCTTAAACTAGCAAACAGTGTTCCCTGAATATGAGTTTTTATCTCACGGAGCAGAAACAGGAACAGTGGAAGTGTGGAACGAAGGAAGAGGGTGTGATAGGTAGAGAGAAACAGGGAAAGGAAAAAAAGGAGTCAACCTTCCGTATAGAAAGAGAGAGATTAAGTCATAGACAGAGAGAAGGACAGAAAGAGAAATAGTGAAATACAGAGAGTCGTGGGTAATTAAGTTACTTTGTACAACTTTCAAGGCGTTTTGCTGTGCCTGAGCTTGTATAAGAGACGGTTTTCGTTGCCAGGTTGAGGTTTAGAGTTTGACGAGCTTCTGGTAGGGTCCAGTCCGCGATCCACCGGTGCCTGATGCATCAGGTAGGTGGTGTGCATCACCCCTTCAGGTGCAGTACGGTCTAGCTATTTACAGAAATACATCTTTCTCCTACGAACGGGGAAGCTCTTCAAAAGATCCAGGACACCGTGACCAGATCGGATCGCGATCAACCTACTTCAACAACATCTCACATCTAGAAGTGACATTATGCAAACGGATTTGTGTATATAGATAATATATATATGTATATATATGTATGTATGTAAATGTGTGTATATTAGAGTCGAGTGTACTATGCGAAAGGTGTGAGTTTTTTCTAGTGTTTGCTCCTCCAGTGTGTTTTTTGTACATCGCCCCCTGTGGCATATGCTACACCCTCCAATATACGGTTTTCCATTATACTAATAGTAGCTCCAAAGAGTTTGGCATCTTGAGGTTCAGTTTGGTTTGGTTTTGGTTTCAACAACGACTAAATTTGTGTAGTGTGTACAGGTGGCATCATGCTTCTGTTCTGCACCCCTCCAGGAGGACCTGTTTCAGTTCCCCCGGAGCTCTAAGACCTGCTTACGATTCCATACCGTGGCGGAGTTGCTGCTGCTGCTGGAGCAGTTGTCGCTGCTGCTGACGCTGCTTCAGGTAGAGCGTGGCGGCGTCGTCCAGCTCATCGAGCTCCTCCATCGAGACGGGCGAGCGGGGAGAGTGCATGCTGAGATCCTCAGGTTCCGTTTGCTCCGGCAGCTCCGACTTGATGTGGACGATCTGCTGGGGCGTCCGCGACCGGCTGCTAGCGCGCAGGTCGATCGCAGACGAGCCATGTTCGGAGGAGGTGGAGGTGGTGGTGTTGTTGGACGTGAGGTTCGCGCCGAGGTCGGAGGGACTCGCCAGCGGCTCGGGCACGGGCAGGGGTCCAAAGTTGAGCGGCAGTGTCAGGCCGGGGAACTTCTGGTGCAGCAGCAGCGCGTCCGGCTTGGCGAGTTCCATCGAGATGTCGCTGGCCTCGGAGCCGCAGGCGGACTTGTGGTCGTAGAGCCCGCTCATCGCGGGACTGATGGCCGGGGTGGGCGGACTCGCCATGCCGCACTTGTGGTGCAGCAGATGGTGCCGCCGCCGGTAGCTGGAGTTGCACCTATCACAGTGGAACGGCTTCTGGCCGTTGTGGCTCAGCATGTGCGCCTTCAGCTGGTTCGAGTCGCTGAACTTCTGCTCGCACATCTCGCACTCGTACGGCTTCTCACCGGTGTGGACGCGAAGGTGGCGCCGCAGGTTGGCCACCTGCACGAACTGGCGGTCGCAGTGCGTGCAGGAGTACGGCTTTTCGCCCGTGTGCAGCCGCATGTGCGTCTTCAGGTGGTGGTCGCGCGTGAAGCGCTTGTGGCACTCCGGGCACTCGAACGGCTTCTCGCCCGTGTGCGTCCGCTCGTGGTTCTGCAGGACGTGCTTGTACCCGAACGACCGGTTGCAGATCTTGCACGTGAACACCTTGTCGCGCGACGGATCCCGCGACGAGGACGTGGTGATCGTGGCTGGCAGCTCCACGCTGCCGTTCGACTGCGGCGACGAGCCGGACGTCGGGGGCGAGATCGGCCCGGGGCTGACCATGTCGTGGTTCGGGATCTCCACCGGGATCGAGTGGTGATGGTGGTGGGTATTGCTCGGCGACCGCATCAGGTGGAGATGGTGGCTGTGCACGTCCTTGCTGCGCGCCGCCGACGTCTGATGCTTCCGCTTCGACAGCTTCTTCTGCTCGCGCGGCAGGATCTCGGAGGTGGTCGACACGATGTGGTTGTTGTTGTGGTGGCTGTTGTTGTTGTTGTTGTTGTTGCTGCTGCTGTTGTTGTTGTTGTGGTGGTGGTTGTTATGGCTGCTGCCGTTCAGCGAGCCGCCCAGCTTGAGCGACTTCGAGCTCTTGTGGCTGAGGGCGGGCGAGATGGGGCTCTGGGGTGGCGGCGGGCTACTGTTGTTGCTGGTCGGCGTCGGCGGCGCCCACGCTCCGAAGAGGGCGGCGTGCGGAGGGAAGAATCCGGAGGCGAGCGACGCCCGGAGCGACATCGGGAGTCCGGCGGCCATCAGGGCGGCCGCGGTCTGGTTTGCGGCCAGCAGCTGCGGGGCGAGCATGCCCATGGCGGAGGCGGTCGCCGGGTGGAAGCCACCGTACAGCGACGAACCGTGCTGCAGGGCCATGCCGAGGTGGTGCTGCTGGTGGCCTTGGCCAGTCAGCGGTGGCGAAACTGATAGGCTGCGTTCTTCGTCACGCTTCATACCTTGCAATGTACGGACGGCGACTAATCCTGGGGTGGGCGAAAGGAGAAACCCAAGCGGGAGAGGAAGGTCCAGATTAGTAAATTGATTTATCGAAGCCTCATACGGCAAGGTTGTTCTGTTACGAATCGTAAGTCTCCCAAGAGCTCCCTTCCATTCATCAAACGCACTACTGCGTGTACTGCGAAGAAAAATAAATAAATACTACAAACATCCGGAACGCCGGTACCACTCCGATCCGAATACCGGCGGGAAAACGGGCGAGAAAATCGAAAAATGAAATGCACATTCTCCCGTCGCACAACAAGTCACGGAAAAAAAAATACACACATAAATGCTCCCATGCCTCGATGGAGTCGGAAAACTCTCGTAAACACACACGTCGTCCTTTCGGGTTCGGGTTCGGAAAAACTCTCCCCCTTTCGGTGTGCACACCCACACGCACATGTTCACCGAAAGGATACGTTTGCCGACATGTGTGCAGAAGCAAAACAAAGCCCCCCATCGAACGGGGGGTTTCCACGCTTTTCCCCACCAGCGAGGCGGGGGAGCTCCAGGACGCGATGACGTCGACGCGGCGTGGTGGTCGTCCTTGTCGTCGTCGTTGTCGTCATCGTCTGCGTCGAGCCCGCGGCGAGACGATTGAATGGGTTTCCACCGCCGAGCGAAAGGGTCCTGCTTCGGAAGGCTCGGGAGGCGCGAGGCGACACACGCTAGTCGAAGCTGGCACTGACTACTGTTGCTCCGGCAACACACGTGCTAACGTGGCGCGCATGGGGATGCACGATTTTCCCCCTTTCCCGCGTGTCTGTGTGTTTGTTTGTGGCGGTTCTTGGTGCGATGATGGGCGAGCGCGAGAGAGCAACTGCTTTCGCTTTCGTCCCGCCGACGGGGAAATGGACTACCGGCGTTTCTACTCTCGGCGCCGCCGACGAACTAATCCTTTATTTATAGTATTTTTTTATTACTACGTATTTATTATACGCTTGTTTGCGTTTCGCTTTCATTCGTCAAAAAACTAGTGCTGATAGGGCACGAGGGGTCCTTAAAGCAAGTGGAACACTTTTCTACGCCGGAACCCTTTTCCCGGTGTTTCGGTTTGTGTTTTTTTCGTTTCCCTTTAGACTTCTGTTTGATGAAAAGCTTGGCCATCGAGCGGCATGTGAGCGCATATGTGTGTATGGGGCTGTGTGCGAGACTGTTCGCAGGGGCGCGTTTAGGATCAGGAAGTGGAATTACTTTCTGTTTGCTTTCTGCGTGTTTATATGTTTTATTATTTTCTCTCGCCGCCAGGAGTGTTCTGCGCTTGATTACGTTTCACGAACAGCCACACCGGAAAAGTCCGTCGGTGGTGGTCTGGGGCGTGCAACAGGGAGGAAAAAAACATCGGAATCGGTTGTTCAGGAAGGAACGATGTGAAGACAAAAGTTGCCAAAATTATCAAAAGCAGAATTGGCAAAGCAATAATGAGAGGTAAAATTTCTCTTTGGTGCAACATAATTTGTTTCCAGTGAGGCAAACTTATTGTGTTTTCGTAAAGTGGTTCGCCATTTTAAAGTTCATGTTAGATAAATTCAACGCCATAAATTGAATATTTATCCTGACAGACAAGACAAACTTATTAAAATAAAGAAAAAACTATTATCCTATCTTCCGAAAAGGACGACAAAGGAAAATATTTAAAAAAAGTCACTTTCGTTGTCCTTTCTTATCTTGTCTTTCGCTGCCGCCCTACACCTTTCTCCCTTTCCATCAAATTGTCCTTTCATTACTACGACCAAGGATTTTGTAAAGTGCCTCCACCGATGAAAAGTGAAAGTTTCACAAAAAAAATGAATGGATTTATCGTTCTTCCGTCTTATGTACTACATAGCACCTTGCCGCCCATTGTGTGTGTGTGTGCTCGTGTACAACGAGTTGACGGTGGGGCGAAAGAACCAAAAAAAAAAAAAACAATCTACCAACAGAGCATATTAATGAGAAGGGCAAGAGAAAGAGGTTTTACTTTCATTCAACGGCGCGCGTCTCGCGAGTTCTTGGACCGTTCAGTCGAACGATATTCTTTTCTCCTCCAGCCGAGGCTTTGTGTTGACCCGTAGTTTTAAATTGAATCAATTAAAATCAACCCCCTTCAGCAATGGCTTCCAGCGGTTGTCTGGCATTGTCTTGCGATCTTAAAATGTCTGGGTAGCTGCATGTGAAAGTCTCTTACCTCTTGCTGTTTGGGCGTCCTGTAGAAGCGACAAAGCCATAACTGCTCTGCCGCAGTTTCCGTAGAGCTCCGTTGCCGGGCTGTGGTGCGTGTTCCTGCGCTGTGCTGCTGCTCCCCGTTGGTCCTTGCGACCTTGGATCACACAACCGGATGGACGAACGAAGCGAATGCACCAACAAGTCTCACCTCACACTTTGCAATTTATTTTGTTTTTTCTTCCACTTCAATCTCGCACACTAGAGTACGGCTCAACACTGCGCACTGCTGTTCCTGTTCCGAATGCTCACTACTTCCGGTTGGAACGCTGGCAAAGGATGCATTTGGTAGCTCGGAAGGCGGGCGGGATACAAAAGGTACTTCGTTTGCGCGTTCGAAATAAAGAGATTGTCACCTTCGAAGCTCGGTTCGATTTATTTTCACAGAACTAGCGATGATCTACTGCTATACACGGCGTCCGGAAAGCGTGTTCGAAAAAGGATGCTGAACATCCCCGGCATGCACTAATTCTGGACACACGTTTGATCTTCAACTGCTCTGGCGTTTGTCTCTTTGCGATGTTAATCCGTTCGGTGAACGGTTCACACTTGTTCCTCACACACTACGGTATCAGAAGCCGCCGAATAACAACCAGCTGCTAAGGATATTCCCACCACTGCTGGAAGGGTAACGTCCACTCGGCAGGACAACCGATTCGTGACTGCTGCTCTCTGTACTGAATGGTGCCGCGGCTAGTGCTTTTGCTGGAATGTCTTCACACGTACACACATACACACACGCACGGAGACGACAACTTCGCGTTAAAACAATCCGGCAGGCTGATGATGATGATGCTGCGTGTGGAAAAGCGTGCGCGCTTTTGTCGGGAAAATCGAACACACAACCGTCGGCTGCGAGTGGCGGCACGCGAATGATCTGTCAGACGACGTAATCGCTGCCAGGAAGCGCACCGAACTGCGGACTGCAAAAAACAAGGAAGGGACCACAGCCTCCCCCTTCCTCCACCGCCACACACTCGCACACCGACTCTTTCGTTGTCTTTCTCCCTCTATCCTTTTCCCTCTCTCTTTCTCTCTTGCTCTGTATCTTCTTCCTTACACCCACCCGTCGCTAAGAGGCGCACTGGGGTGGACGCTTTTTACCCTGCCTGCTGGTGTTGGTGGGCAATAAAACTGGATCCTGGACCGTGGAGAATTCCGGGTCCGGAGGGATCGGTGGTGGCACCCAAAACACCGGAGGGAGCAGGAAAATGAAAAAACAACAACTGTCGAGCGCGGCGAAAACGCGGTCAGAAATCAAAGGAATAGTTCCAACACGTCAAGCCGCGCGCGTGTATGCCGTTCTCGTTCCGCAGCGTCGTGCTTCGGCCTGCCTGCGCTCAACACCGACGGGATGACACTGGCCGCTGCATAACGTCCCGACCGGTGCGAACCGACCCCGTTTGTGTGGACGCCTGCATGGCACACACACGTACTCCAATTAACAGCGAGCACTCCCGTCTCGCTCTGATCTTCACCGGTGCGTCGAAGTACAGGGATGGTCCTTGTTTCGTAAAGGTCGCACCGAGGGCATCTCGCTATCTCGCTCGTGCCTCACAATGCTGCCAAAAATGACGGCGGTCCTCTTCCCCTCTCGCAAACTGTTCCAACACTTTTGATGGTCTCTTTTTCGCCCGCTCGCTCGTTCTATTCCTCTTCGCTATCGCATTCGTTAGGCCGAAATATTTTCCGTAGGGCCACAAGGGTGTGTGCGTGTTCCATAATGTGCCCTCTCGAGGGAGACGAGCGTTCGGTGGCAAAAAGGGGAACTTCGTTTCTCGCGTTTTTGAAGGGAACTTCTCTTTTCTCCGCTTTTTGAATTACATGTTTTTTCTCATCACTCTTTCCCCTGCGCTCGGGGGGTTCGAAGAACGGATGGGAATACGCTGACCTAGCACAACATCCGTCCTCAGCGCCATTGTGTGTGCGAAGAAGGGAGAAAAAGCATGCGAAAATGTCATTTGAAAAGGACTAGCTTGCTTTTTTGACATGTTTTTTAAAACTCTCGCTCTCTTTTCCGACGGCATCCTTTGCCAAGCGAGCGATCCTCGTCGTTCGGTTCAGTCGACTCCTTTTCGCTCTTCGTAACCGGGCGATCATTTCTTCCCCTACCTGGCACGCACCAACACAGCTACGCACGGGACGCGCCGGATTCGCGAAGGGTTCGTAATCGGGTTCCTCTTCGACAGGGAAAAAAGGACTGATGCCGAGTCAGTCGCTGGACATGATTGCATAAAAAATACGGTGTAGCAACCGGTTGTCTCGCTTAAGCATTCGTCGGTCGGTCGGTTATGCGTACACTTTCACTTTACGCACTTTATCCCCTCTCCCTAGCATGGCTGCTTTCTTTTTTCCAGCCTTTTTGTTTGCCTTTTTCTCGGATGTCGTTTCGGACGATGCTCACAGTGCCACCGTTTTCGGAAGCCGTGTACACTTCCAAAGGACCCCCGCGGGGAGCAGTTCTTGTTCTTATCGGCGGCG
>JAOEFI010000007.1:18732003-18744633 GCA_034621735.1 Anopheles plumbeus | reverse complement strand
AGATTTTCCGCCCGTCCGCAGGTGCGAACTTAATCGCTTCCAATCCTCTTCGGAAGGCTTTATTATTCAAAAACCGTCGTCGGCGAGTCGGCGTAGCTAGAGGCCTTCTGCTCCGTCCAACCGGTAACTGATTGACAACTGGAAGGAAGACTGGTTACCTCTCCGAGAAAGGATCCGATGCGGTGCCTTTGTTTTTCTCCGCCCGGAAGATCGGTTGAAATCGCTTTCTTCGGGCCGCTTGCGAAGGAGTAATTTAAGTTTGCAATTTACTTAAGTTACCAAGAAAAAACTCATTCTCCATTCGCAAATGCGGGAACACCTATGTCTCCGGTACAGGTAACGGGGCGTTCAGATGGTGTCTAGAAAAGGAAGATGAAATCTTGTCGAAGGAAATCGACCACAGCCCGAGACGCAGATGCAGTCGACTGCCTGGACCTCCAACAGCTGGAACGGCACTGGGCCTGTTGTCGTAGGAGTACTCAGATGTCGCAAAATGATCGGTTGCTGCATAACCTTACCAAATCCGTACGACACGACGATACGAGAGACAAAAAGGTGAGGCTTGCAATTTCAAGAGGTACCGGGCGGAACACATCGAGGTGGGACAATTAAGGAATGCGAAGAAAGGGCATGGGCTGAGGGTTCAGTAGCCTGGCTTATATTTCCGTGTCATAAATAGTGCTTTTGCGAACCGGAGCCAATCCTGCTGTGAATCTGGAACGTTCGCAAGTTCGTCCATGAATTGCAAGGAAGTGTCACGTAAAGAGGTCGGCTGATTTGGAGAAATACTGAAAGCCATTCGAAGGAGTTCCGAACCAAGCGTTCTTCACGGTGAAAACAAAATTTACATAAAATCTTGTTCAATATCCTTGAGAAAATTTTAAGTAATACATTCGATGTGATTCTTGAGAAAAAATAAGATATTCTTGGGTTCTCGTGACGCCCTTTCGCTTAGTGAAAACATTTTGAACGAAAAGGATAGTTTGTTGTCAATGTAATAGTTCCTATTTGCATCTCACGTGCTGCAACAACGACTCTATAACCGAACCGATTGAACCGGAAGCATCTCAGAACTGATCACTTTCCAAGGTTCGCACTGTTATCGTGTTACGCCAACATCGACTATGGCAGTTTGCTAAACTCGTTAAATCTGAAGCACCACTCGATCATGTTTTATGGTTGGGAAAACAAACCGGGGACAAGTGTCGCAGCGTCGTTTCGCCTTCGATCTCCGGAAACTATCCCGAGTGCGCTGTCCGGGGCCCACTTCTGGACGGGATGTTTGGACAAGCCAAGAGGCCAGAGGACATTCGCGACGGCTGCGACATCCCGGGATGCGTCGTTTAAAAGCACGGATTCAAATTTCAACGGAAGCCTTCCCTTACGCTTTCCTCGTTCTCGTTTGACGTTCTCTCTCACTCTCGTTCTCTATTTGTCTGTGTGGTGTCGGTTTTTAAACAGATCCTCGCTGCGAAAGGCATTAACAACAATAAACACTCTAGGCCGGGAAAACACTTGGCCGACGACGCACTGGCTTTCGTCGGTGGGTGCAAGCTTCGGGAAGGATTCCGGACGTATGGTCCGAAAGGACGTAACCTTTCCCAGACTCCGTCGTACGCTTGGCTGGTTGAGAGTTGCATGAGAGAAAAATATTCTCATATAGCATCCCGGTCGACCGTTGTCCGATGTCCGGTACCCTCCAGCTAGGACGATATCTCAGTTCTGAAAGGTTTATGGACGTCGTCCGTACTTCGAGAGGTCTAGTGCTATGACTTCGTCCGCCTACGCAAAGGTCTACGCTGTCCGCCGATCATGCTAGACAGTTGCAAGTGTTTTGCAATTTTTCATCCACGTTACGGGTTGAAGGAGTTGTGAGGCGAGATTAGTGCAACCGGTAACATTTTCCTTTCTACCCGTCCAGCGGATGTGGGCCACGTTTGATTGACAGGTTTCGGAAGGAATTCAAAGGAACCGACCGGTCTGCGATCCGAGCGGATCCTCCGGCAACGTGAGAAAGGTGATCCTTCCGACACGGTTTTTGGTATGAAAAATTGCAAGATTTGATGGCTACAAACCAGGTTAGGCCGTTCGCTTTGGTTAGCGTAACGAACGACGCGCCTCCTGGCGGGAGGCAACTGGTCTCGATTAATTACCGGCAAAGATCATTAGTGGCCTCGAGTGCGAACCAGAATTAGCAGCGGGATCGGAAGCCGATATCAGCTCAAAAACCGAATGTTGCGTCGAACAGCGTATCCTTTTCGTTTAAGCCTTCGCTTTCAACAGGTAGTAGCATCTCGCTTGGCCAGGATAAGTCATTACGGCCCAACGAATTCTGGGAATCCATACCACACATCTTGCAGACGCCAGTTGCGTTACTGCTGAAGTAGAGCGAAGAGTTATGGAAGGGCCATGACGAGCAGGGAAATCGTGGGAGATGACCAGGCCGTGGCCGTTACCATAAGGTCTTTCACAAGGGTTTCGTTGACCGTTCGAGGGTAAACAAAAAAACAAGTCCAACTTTATCATTATGCCCAAACCTTCCCATGCAGTTTTTTAGAGCTGGTCAGCTGTAATGCACGATACGCATACTGCTTACCTTTCATTCGCACTCCGGGAGTCCTTTCACGAGCGATTCCTTCCATCGCTACCGTTTCGCGTTCGAAAGCGCCGCCGACACATTTTTCACACAATTTTTCATCTCATCATCACCCGGCGCGTAGTTTTTTAAAACGTTGTTCCATCGCGGGCCAAGTGATTTCCCAGCCAGGTCAGGGTGCATATGGACCAGAACGAAAGATTGAAAAATGATGCCAGCTAAGTTATGTTCGAGAAAAGGAAGGTGGAAATGGTTCCTTGCTTGGGAGGTTTTGAATTCTTTAAAACTTTAGTTTTTTTTATCCTTCTGTAACGATTTTACAAACATTTTCAACAAACGCATTTTGGCGCGAATTGATGAAAAAAATCTGAGAGCAACGTGAGGGAGAAAAAAGTTGAACCGTCCTGTGGCAAACCCGGAAGGGATTCACTAGGAATGAAACGAAAACGCAGCATAAAGGGCCTCCCGCCTGTGAGCGGGGCGTGGAGTTGAACTTTCCCAACGAAAGTGAAACTGAATGCCAACTTTCATCCGTCGCCCCCCAAGCCGCTAATGTCCTTCGACGTCCTTCCCAGTTGCGCATTCGCACCACCTTTCGAAATGTCGCTTCCTGTGTGCGGGTTGGGAAAAGTTTTCCAACAAACAAAAGTGAAACCGCTTTCTGACGAAATCTGGCGTTCGGTTTTCAATCCCGGCGTTTGAGGTTTTATTTAAATGGAATCAAGCAAGGCTGGTTTTTGCCGCACCGCCCTTCTTCGTTGATTCGTTTCCTTCGAATTGCTCGGTCAATCGATCGATCAGGATGCAAAGCCCGCTAGGGTGGACGGATATTTGAACTTCTCTTTTTACGACCAGCAAAACTGCTGTTGGGCGACGCGAACAAAAAATCAACAAATGGACAAAACCGTGTGGACCCCGGCCCGATTGCAGGCGCAATCCAACCCGAAGGATACGCACGACAACCCGAATCGATCCCCCGCACCCGATCGCAGAAGGATATACCTAAGCACACCAGGAACGGATGCCGCTGATCCCTGGAGATGTCCTTCTCGTTTGCTCAACGGGAGGACGTGCGGACCGCAAACCGGACTTGGCGGATCGAGTTACGTGTGGTTTGGTTTCGCGTGTTCGATTACAGAAACCCACTGCTGTTTCGGTGGATGGACGATTTTTATTTTGCGTTCTGGTGCTAGTTTGTGAATGAATTTGATCAGTTTCGTGAGCGAACGCCTTTTCCCAGTGAAATGTTCGAAGGCGTGTTGGACGGAAGGTGGGTTTCATGAATGAGACATTCGTAAACTCGATCGGGGTTAGTATGTCGTTGTCTGCAGCTTCCAGGAATCCATAGGCATCCCGACCGCTGGACAATGGATTCGATGTAATTCAAACGATAATTAAGCCCAAATTACTGAATAGGGATGGATTCTTTTGAGAAGAAAGATGGATTCGATTTCCATGCGAAAGTTGAGACGAAAAGAATTGCAGATATCTTTAATTGTTTTCTCTAGATAAGACATTAGCAATAAGTAAATACGATACCCATTTAATCTGTGAAAGTGAAAGGGTCAATGTTATTTTCTCACGATGAAGAATGCCAATGTTTGGTCAATGGTTGAAATGTAAGTGCAAACCATTGTTTTCGAGCTTGAAAAAACAGAAACCAACTATAATTCTGGTAAAATTAGAGTGCGATATGAAACTCTAGATGTTAAAAAAACTATGTGATAGCTCGTTTTATCAGACCATGCTCCCTTCCTTTTTAAGGTACTTTATGCTTTCGATAATAATACACTCCGGTTGAAGTACTAAGTGCCGATAAAAAAGGTACACGTTATCGTCAAAATATCTTAAGGCCAGCCAAGAAAAAAACCCCTCGAAACCAGTGGCAGAAAAGCGAAACGGTTCAACAGTGTTCGTGGTGTGAAGAGTGAAGACGAATGTTACGACTGCAGTCATGGAATGCACCCAATAATGCATCGAATTCACTCCGGAAGCATGTCGTGCTGCGTTTCCAGTGCGTTACTCCCAAGCGCACAAAGTGCAATTGTTAGGATGCGGCAATGCCACAAAATACATGTTTCATGCGTTTTGTTTATGGTCCGTCCTTTTTTGCATCGCTTGCACTCACCCCCCTGGCATTCCTCGGAGCAATCGCGCGAGGGATGGGCAGGAAGTGCTCTCGCATGTCGACCGGATATCGGTCTCGAATCGCTGGCCACATTTCGCTTCCCGGCTCTGTCCACGTACTGGCGACAAATGCGGCCCCCGGGGGCCGGTTGTGCGGCTATGAAAGTGAAACCACAATGTAGTGGCTACGGAAAAAGGGAAAGCTGAAACCGTCGGACGCGTTCGAACTCCGTCCGGGCGAACTGTTTCGGTTGCACGGTAGCAGTGGCTGAGCGGAAGAAACACGGAAAAGATCAAATTCACTTTTTAAGGCCCATGATTGCACATCCATTAAAGGACGCCCGGGCGGACCCCGGAACTACCGAAAGTGGAATGTGCCAGTAGGATAAAGTCGTAGGGTAGTCCATACGACGCCATGCCTGGGAGATTTGAATTTCATTTGGATCTAACAATCGAATAGAATATTTCAGAATTCACTCAATCGTTGGCTAACTACACTAAATAATATTTTTGATTGATAAAAGCAATAAACTGTAACGAAAACGTATGTATGTTGTGACATTTTTATTCATGAAGGATTACTCTGTCCAAGCAAATAATCAAATGCCAACACATTACTCGTATTTAGCCAAAACCTCGAAGGCCAACGAGGAAGAAAACAAGTTCAATATCGTTATCCCCTTTTCCATCGACCCATTTCACACGCCAAACAGTCGACACGTGAATTTAACACCTTCGATAACCTGCCAACATTCCACAGGACCTGTAAACGATTGGAATGAATTGTACAATTGTGCTGAAGAGCACAACAAAATCGATGTAAGGAATTCAGGATCGTTGGCAGGAAAGACGCTTCCTTTGGCTGCAGGTAGAGGGCAGGAAGATAAATTGCCGGATAGAGAAGGGTTTTCGAATCGTTTTCATGTTAAATTTTTTTCGTGCAACATTTTTGTTTGCACAAAAAAATTGTAATGAAAGGCAGTAGAAATCTTTTCCTGGCAAAATGGTATGGGATGGCATCATTGTGCGATTGTTCGGCAGGATCGAGAGAGGGAGAAACATAAAGGGTAACTCTCCAGGAGAACCCAAAAAACCGGTCAGGTAGATCCCAAAAAGGATGCGTGTGAAAAAGTAAATAAATCAAGTTGCCATTTTGGGCCCCGACGGTGCGGTCGATTATGGGACGGCAGTGTGAGGATTGTGTCGCAAGGTGCTTGCCCAATCCTTCCCCCGGTGCCAAGGGTTCCCAAACCGTCGAAGGATGAGCACCGGCGGTTACGTTTTTTTCCCAGGCCCGGGAAGGATAGATGTTGCAAAAGGATTATTATCCATTCCGATCCTTACAATTCTTTCCACTCGCCACAGTGACTGCGTTTGTTTGCGCCCGTAAGGATGAGATCCTGCGCAAAAGCAGCCACGCAATTTCTGCGATCCCGAGTGATCCTTTCGTTGGCGAGGATGACAAAAAACCTCCGTACCCCCGACGCGTATGTTTTCGTCCGGATGAGGAGGTGGTTTTTGTAATTTTTGATCACTTCTCCAGCCATTGTGCGTCGCTCGATTGATTGTGCAGGAGAATAAATGATTCTAAATCCACCGATGCTGCGTCATTGTGGCTGGTTTGTTTGGTGGCAAACGTTTGTCCTTTTTGGCTGGCAGTTCTCGGTTGCTTCTTCCCTCCAGAGGGGAATCCTTTGGCACGGCAAACCCATGGGACGGGCGAGAGTCTGTTCCCGTCCTGTGAAAAAAGTTCGTCCCAAGGAACTGTGCGCGTTGCCGACTGTCGGCCTCCGAAATTCGTGGAACGGCGGAAACTTCGGGCCTCTGAATCTACCTGTTTCCGTTTTGCCGATTTATGATTATCCTTTGTCGGTCGGGAATTCGGCTTCGTCGATAAATATGGCGACCTGTAGCAGCAAAGGGCAGACCATCGATCGTCGGGATCTAATTCACCGCGAAAGGTCGGCTGAAGAAAGCCAAAAATAAAATCAACAGATATTGGGAATCGATTTTCGGGTTACAACATGTCGGCTAAAAAAAAAGAAAAGAAGAAGAAAAAACGCCAGGTTACGCCTTTACCCCAAGAAAGGTGTTTGATAGCGCCGCCGGCGAAAACGCAACGGCGACACCTTCGAGTCGTGGAGTGAGAGATATCCGCCCGAGAAGCGAAGGAGTCCTTTTGCGCTCGGGGGTTATGCGATGCTAAATCACTTTTATTGACTCCAAACGCCCCTCGAACGGCTTGCGATCTTCGGGCAACACTCAATCGGTTATGCTTTATGGGGTGTGAAAGGGATGTTATTTATGAAACGAGGCTCGGCATCAGGTGGCTGATGTTTGGCGCCCGGTGTGATTATTGCAAAGGTTAAATACAATTTTCGAGAAGTTTATACGGCAACATTCCACAGGTTTGGCTGTAGAGTGAAAATGTGAGCCATATGGCCTGTCTGGCAGTGGAAAGAAGGTCCTAGAAGGTCCTATTGCATGATGCAGGCCCGACACATTGACCGAACAAGAAACGACATTCTAATTATGGTTTCCCTAACGCAGCATTCCTTATTACACGAATATCAAGCAACTGTGTACACCCTTATGAAACAAACAAGAAACCAATCGTGAGAATGTGTCATAAATTTGAATACAATCAACGAACTGAACGAAATGCCAATATCGGCCTCCGGCTATCAGCAGAAAGGTCGGTTTGATAAATTGGTCGAATCCTTAAAAGCATCACTTACGGCGCGCGGTCCGTTCGAATGCTGGTGCAGTTCGCTAACAAACCACAACGAATCGAAATGGATCCGAATGGAATGGAGAGGAAAACGGAAAACCCCAACCGGAAATGGCAACCGGAACGGAGTCCGGCGAACGCGGGCCCGTTGTCGGTGTCACAACCGTGCTTGGCCACAATTGACCACAGGAGGAAAGAGCTGGAGAAAGAGAAAGACAGAGGAAGAGAGAAGGGGACCGGGTAACTGATTAACACCCATGCGCCCTCCACCCAGCTCGGTTCCGGTGAATTATTTCGAGTGGGCGCGATTATCGCGCCTCCACCATCATCATCATCACCACCGCCGTCGTCCTCGTCGTCATCATTGCGTTTTCCCAACTGACCGTCGATCTGCCAGCGTACGGGTGTCTTTAGGGGGTGGAGAAGAGATATGAGGAGCCGGGAACCGGGTGCAAAATGATGAATAAATGTGTTCACAAATTAAAACACAACATGTTTCCCGGAGCTCGTTGAGCATGTCCTGTGTTTTTATTAATACCATAAAGCAAATGACCCATGCCTTTCGGATTCGGCTGGGTGGGTTTGGCTGCGGGTGGGTGGTGGTAGGTGCAAAGTGGGCACACACAAATTTCGCCTTCGATCGCCACCATTGGCGTTTCCTCGAGGAACGTCGACCGAGGGAAAAGCGTACGAGATTCCATCATATGGGAACATTATCAAATTAAGCACCGCCACACGTCGTAAATAATGATCTCGTTTGTTTCCGTATCGACAGAGCGGCGTTCTGCGGGTTGGCAATCAATTTTTTGTCGCAATTCTCCGCGGAGAGAGTGTAGCCGGTTTTCTCTGCCGCGAAGGGCCTAACATAACGTAACGAATCGCTAGAGACACGTTCCATCATTTCTTCGGCGTCTGCCTCGACCGAGAGAATGATTTGAATTCGGGTGTGAAGATTAATTAAAATCGGCACAACATGCTCGCGTTCCCTATGCGTCGCGGGGCCAGGGCGCAACATGTATCCGACAGCTGATTTTATGATGCACACACAGCCACACAAAAACACACGCTAAGGTGGTTGATGGAATATGTGTGTTTTTATTCGAAAGACTTGTTCTCGCCGTTCCTTCGCGTTGGTGACGATTTCATCCGAACTCCGGTAATCCGGCGGCAGTTTGCGATGGCACGTTGCGACCGATGGGTATTTCGTGGACGCTGCATACGCGTCTGGCGTCCTCACACACACACACACACACACAACCCGGTAACAACTGGGGCGCAAAGCCTCTTTGCCGGAGGCTGACACCGATCCGATTATTTGTTTCACATTCACCAAAACCTTGCGTTGTTGGGAACTATTTTTGCGCTACGAATGAGGAAGGTTACGTCCTTCTCGATGGCTAAAAATAGAGCACGTGTCTACCGGCTTCCATGGGAAGGTGTGCGGGATCGGGATGACCTGGAAAAAATGGCTGGACGCCGGTCCACGGGTCTCGGGCGTATCAAGCATTCCAACCGCTCGCCCAGGTTTTACATCATAATTAGCGTTTCGGAAATGGCGACCGGATTCCTTCCACCTTTGGCACAGTTTTCTTTCAGGTCGGCATTCGGGAACGGGAAGGTGTGTCCATTTATCATCGGATTATGCAAGCAGCAGCCAGGGCAGGCCTTGTCGACTGCTTTATGGATCTCTGTGTTCGGCCACAGATCCTTCTTCCTTAAACTATTGCCTCTACTGTTGGATCATTTTCCGATAAGTTGATAATGATGTTCCTCTTTTTGTTTGCAAAGTTCGTGTCGTCGCATAAGTTTTTTTCGCAGCGTAAATCAAACGAACACCGGAGGTGTGTGACAGGAAAGTGTTGAAGCAAACCCAGGTGTTTAAAGTTTGAATGGTTTGAAATATAAAACCTTTCTCATAAATGCATCTTAATCATCGTAAAACTGACGACAGGCGAAGAAGTTAATATCTTAAATGTTGTTGTGTATTTAAAGAGGGGTCAATCAGGGGCTCTTCCAAAGAGAATGAACAACAAATAATGTATCGAAATACGAAGCCATTTTATTAAAATGGCTGCTTACCCGCCTAGAACTCACTCTGATAAAAGGGTTGTTGGACGTTTCTAGCGAATAATCGCAATGGCGAATTCAGCAATTCAGTCAACTAAATGCAACCCTTTTGAAAGTTCTCTCCCTTTTTAACTGCGATGACCCTCTTTGATGCGCAACCCTTTTCGAACATATTCCCCCTTCTTGCTTCGATGGTGAATGGCGATGATGAACCCTTTTCTCCCGCATCGCACAGCTATACTTGGTATCCAATCTGCTTCAATGGCTTTCAACTCCGCCCTTTTTTCCTCTCCGGTTTTTACCCAGTTCAAGGTGCCACGCGCAAAGCATCCCGTAACAGCGTCCTCTCATTTGAATACCGTACGGATTGGTTTAAAATGCGTTCTAAAAAAAAGATCGCGAGCGAAGCGGTGCGTTGAAGGGTTTCGGGTGGAAAAGGGGAAACGCATACGCATGCTACAGTGAGCATCTCAGCGCCATGTGCGGAGCGAAACCCTTTTTTTTGTTTGCTTTTGTGCAACGGTGCCCATTCGGCAGTGTTGGTAAACGTTAGCCAAGGGGATGGATAGAACGGGTGAAACGGTTATTGGTTGGTGGACGTGCTCGCTTCGCGTCTTGCTTCGCGTAGGGTTGTGCTTGCGTTCGCTCTTCCTTTCTCTTTCACTCTCCCCCATGCCCATCTTCACTGTGGATTTGCTTCTCACTTACTCACTTTCATTTTGTACCGTGCTGTCATGTGTGCTGTCGTGAGGGGTTGAGATTTTTTTAGCATCCCTTAGACTCGTGTGTGAAACTCGCGCAGTGGCAGAAGTGATCGCTCGCACCTTCTCACTCTTACGTGGCCTGTGTATGCGACTGTTCTTTTTCTCTCTCTCACTTTTGCTTTTCGTTGGGGCTGCCTTTTCTCTTCTCCTCCTCGCACGACCACCCGTAACTAGAACTCGACAGGTTCGTTTATCTTCTTCACCCACCACTAGACGCGGAGGCCCCAACACCCGCCAGCCGGAATCCAATGTCCGTTCGAATGAATGATGGTGACACTGACAATGGCGCAGTGAATACAACAGGGACAAGACGAACGGGATCACAACGGGGCGCGTAGGGCAAGGGAGGGGTTCGCTCGTAAAAGGAAAGGATTTCACTTTCGCTCCACTAGTCTGCCTTCGCTTTTCCTTCCAGCACGAAGGTTGCTACGCTCCTGGACCGATGCGAAGGGAGACGGAAATAAAAAGGGTTCACTTTCGATTTGCCGTTTCTCTTTTCCTTGGCCGGCATCGTTAAGGACGCCCGGACGACGCTGCTTCTGGCGCGGGGAGCGAAAGTGAGAGAGGAGAGTGGTAACCGTTCCGTCCGACTTTCACTTTCGTCCCGTCTCGATGCTCGGCGGGCACCCGCCAGGAGGTGAAAGGATAAAGGATAACGTGTACATAATGTGGGCTGATGGGTTCTGGCACGTTACGTCGTACGAGCAGCCGGGGTGCTCACATAACACACTGACGGCGCACATGGACCGCGGGTCGGGCGATAGGGCCACCGCGGGGGAGGGAGGAAAGTCATAAAAAAAGTCCGAGAAAAACACCCGGGAAGATACAGGGATCGGAAAAATGGACGACGTCGGCAGAAGACACATCACATAACCCCATTTCGACAGCCGGCGCGCTCGGCCCTTACACAAGGGTTACGTACGTGATGAATGAGTTGCGAATTTCGGGTTCCGTTATCCTTTCGCTTTTGATATCCTATTTCTTTATTTCGTTCCGCTGGGGTTGGTAGGAATTGGGTTCTCTGGAGGATGGCGGATTGGGGAGGTGAACCGGGGGGTTGAACTACATTTGTACGCGTCTGGGTTAGAGAAGGCGGAGAGGAATGTCAGAAGGAAGTGGTGGTCAGTTGGTTTCCAGTCCGGTTTTCCGGGATGTTGTTTTTCTTCATCTTTATTTGTGCTGCTTCAGCTCATCCATTGCTTGGGTGGTGGGTTGATTCTTTGTTTTACGTTTATGTTGTGTATGTTTACTCATTTCTATGAACATTAAACATTTGCGAATGCGTTCTATTTTTCTACGAAAAGTGTTGTTTGCTGTTCGCTTTTCAATGTTTTTACGTTTTGAAGAAATCCATTTTTGTTAACTTTCATAGCCATTTTTGTCACATTATTTGTCATAAGTTTTCCTCCGCTTCAGTAGTTTGGAGATAAAGCATAATATGCCTGAAAAAATGTACGCAATGGCCCGAAGTGTTGAACATTATTTGAAAACCTTTTCTTCTGAGATGTTTGTATGTGAATTGGTTTAAATGGTTTTGTGAACCAACATGTGCCGGTTCGGGACCAGTTCACCCGGCACTTCCGCGTTACCTCTTTGCCCTGCGGCCCCTGTCAATCAGCCATCGTCCATCCTTTTTTGCGTGGGCTAGGGAGCAGAAATATAAGTCCGAGATGACGGTACAGAAGCGTCGTAAACGTTTCGCAATCAATAATATTTTGCAGGATGTGATTAATGCGATTTTCGTTTCGTTACTGCCGTATCTCGTCCAGGTCGGGACCCAGACCACGCACATCGTTTGGCATCAGTTTACCTTCTTCGTCGCTCGAGAACCCGCTCCGCTCACGTTTCACCCGTCAAGTGTTATCGAAACGCACACAAAGAAGGGAAAAAGGCACATGTGACGAAAAGAATCGGTACGCACACACACCAATCGGCACACCATCGCTTGCCCGGCCCGTATGTGTGGCCAGCTCGATGGCTTTCTATGGCGTCCATTTCCGATACACCCACCACGGGAGCAATATAACAAAAAGGGTAAGATTTATTATTTCAGCCCTTTTTCTCGGAGAAAATCAGCCTTGTCAGTTGAGGCGGAGCTGGTGGGGTGGTGCGAGGGTGACGGTTAACGGCACCGCAGGGTTGAACGTAAAAGCCGTACACCGTAGGTCCATTCGATTGGGGGGATGCTGACACAAAGCCGGTGCGGAAGAAAGCCGAACGATATACAGCTCTGAACAGGAAGAACATAAAGATTTTTCGTCCCGTTGGCCCCTTTGAGTATATAAACAGAGAGGAAAGATAAAGTTTTCAGCCTCCCGTACGACTTTCGGACGGGCTTAAGAACC
>JAOEFI010000007.1:18707107-18731903 GCA_034621735.1 Anopheles plumbeus | reverse complement strand
CCCCTTTGAGTATATAAACAGAGAGGAAAGATAAAGTTTTCAGCCTCCCGTACGACTTTCGGACGGGCTTAAGAACCCTGCTCCCAGGAGGAATGGACCATAATCGGTCAAGCGAAGGGCCATTTCGGCATCGGAGCTCGGGCCGAGAAAAAGGGGGATTTACTTTCGCCCCTCGTTGGATAGGGTTGGGTTTTTTGTTTATAAAGCATTTCCGATATCGATTTTTCTGCCTTCGCAGGAGAAGTGGAAAAACAGACCTACGAAAGTTGACCCTTTGAATGGAACTTTGTTTAGGATGACATCGGGAAAAATGTGTCTTCCGTTTTCAAAAGCTGCCACCATCATTCCATGTTATAATAATTTTTCCTACGAATGTTGTTTGTTTTTTAATTGTCTCTATTTCACTCAAATTCAACCAGTATTAAATATGATTCATGTTGCTGTCTTTTAGTGTTTTACAAATTATTAATCTGTTTCGTAACGGACGGAAAATAAATGTCTCGTTTGAAATGTATCGCCTCGGCGCCTTTCAAAGCGACATTATGCGATATTTTTATCTGAAATTATTTCGCAAGGATTCGCCCACCGCCCAGATGGAAGCGTATTCCTGAAGCGAGAAGTTGTCAAAAGCATGGCAAACAGTATTCGTCCTCGTTCAGCTCTTTTCTTCAGCTTCACCGGACTGATTTTCGCCATCGACGGACGAGGGAGGAACAAGGCGACGAGAATTCGTCCACCGTTAGCTAGTTTCGATTCATTCCAATGACATTTAAACCTCGACGCTGCCAACAGGACAACTAGGAGGCGGTAGGATGGTAGGATTCATTTCCACTGTTTGTCAAGAAATTCGGCAATGCGAATCGGAGAAGCGAAGCGCCGAACCGAATGGTGAATCGTGTGAATTAAAAATTGCTCTGTTCAATAATTCAACGAGCATAAAGGCTATTAAAATATGTATGACCGATGTGTTGAATTGACGAATTGCTGCCCGCGCTTGCCCTTGGTTCTGTGGCGGGACGCGCTAGTGAGTAACAGTGGTGGTAATATTTATATAGCTTATACATTATCCTTCTAGCAACATAAGTCAAACGTGTTTAAAAGCCAGTATTTTAGAATCAACTGAGTGTTTGCTTCCAAAAGAGATAAATATGCTGTTCCATTATTTTTGCGAATATGTCCCGATGAGTGCTATAAAACTACACCCATAACTGTACGCTATTTCCCGTTTTCCTCTCCCACGGTTATTCGAGAACAGATTCTTTTCGTTTTCGTCAAGGACACTCGATTGCTACATTCCTTCAATCACTCACACACATACACTTCCGTCCTGCTTCTTTCCTATCCACGAATGTTAATGAGGGCCCCAATCGCCTGCGTTGTCGTGCAAATATTCCCTTTTCCGCTTGCCGCTTCGGCTGTCGAGGACATCCCGCCTCTGCCGTCTCATGCGAAAAACACATTGATTGAATTTCCAATTTATGTCGAGGCGAGTGTTTTCATTAAAATGTTATTTGATCTTTGAGTACGTCGGTCCGAGGGCCGTGGCAGCGTGTCGGGTCGCTCGGCCGAAAATTACCAACGGATATTTAGCGCCAGCGCGCTGGGAACGACTTTGCGATCGTCGCCGGTACCTCGAATCTGTTGGCCGTTTCGTAGAAAAAGGGCATGATAAGGATGGAATTTTTCCAATTAAAAAATTCTAATGGTTCTCGACACCCGTCCCCCGACCCTTCCCTCCCGGACCACCTTCCCTTCTTTTCTTCGCAGGCAAACTGTGTGGTCCGCTGGAATCCACCTCGATGATTAACATATTTTGATTCCATGGCCCAAAGCCGGGACCTCTGGGTTTTGACTGGTCCTGCCGAAGGACATAGAAATGAAAACTTTTAGCTAAACGTCCTGCCCCATAATGTGCACCATTGTTCCCTGCATGACACTACGGAAAGTGACGTTTCATCGCCATCGTTGGCCTTATTCAAATGTCGAAAACGTTTTCCATTGATTGCCGTCTCCTCTGTCACACTATCCCGGCACGCGGATGCTTTTTGAATGGCGAAATTTCCCACTGATGACTTATTTTGTGCACGGCCTACCAAGTGCACTTCCATCGGCTGAACGTTAATTGATTGCCGACGGAGTAGAAATATTTAGACCAACGTCAACGCCTAGAGTGTCCGAACGATTCTGGACCACCTCTAGCCCGTTGGAGGGCCGTTTTTTGGCTAATAATTCTAGGAATGTGGGAAAATCCGCTGGGAAAAGCAAGGACAACGGCGGTTTGTCGACACGTTTTAGCATGCACATTCTGCAAGGGACGTCGGATGGAGAAAAGGTAGAACTGGGATGCAAGCGATGGCATTGAAAACATTTGTACACATCTACAGTCGAAGTATGGACGATCATTAAAATTCACAATCATCGACTACAAGGTCCAACAGCATACAATTCAAAGGCGAAGGCATTTGTAGGGAGGTTTGGTTGAAAATGTTGATATGAATGGAAATATCGTGCATTTGTGATCGAGAAACTTTAGAACGAGAATTTTCAGAAGAGCCTAATTCCCAAACAAACTAGAGAAAACTCCTTTTTTATCGTAGCACAATATTTGTGCATCGATAAGGCGGGAAAGGATTCGGATTGTATATTGTAATGCATTAGTTTGCCCGTTTGTGTTTTCGGCATAAGAAGAAAGATGTGCCGCATGTTTGTAAAGCAACCCTTAAATAGGGACCCAAAAGGATTTTTGAGAAATGTGGCCTTTTCACCGGATTGACGGGTTAAGTAGGCTATGCAATAAAAAAATGCGACGGAAGTGAACCTTTGATGTTGCTTAGGTTTACGCCAGACGAGGTGTGCCGACAAACCCGAATGCCTTTCGACTCATGTGATAAGAACATCTTGTAAGGGTAACGGAACGCCATCGGACCCTTAACTTAGCGTAAATCTTCAACAGAGGACGAGTTCCCGTAAGGGGTTCCTTGTTAAAAATAAATCTTCAAAGTGATACCTCGCCCTTAGTCTCCCTCCCATGATAGACCAGGCAGACAAGCGCGGTGTTGGGTCTATTAATTTCACGAACGAAGAAAAACGATGACTTTGACACTTTTTTTTCCGACGTGTGGCCAAGTTGTCGTTGGTTTTTTTCGGAAGAGGGACAAAATCTTCGCTGTAAGTTTGCTTTTTTCTACTACATTCGATTCGTTTTATGGCAGCATTGGTCGCGTGCTGTTGTCATGGTCACACTTTAAAAGAAGGGGCCGTGGTGTCCGAAAAGAGGGACGCGAAGACACTGGCTGCTGTAGTAGATTCGTTCTCGTTTTTGGTATATTGTGTCCACATACACTCGTGCATTTTCAACCATCGCCAGTCCATGCTCTTGATGATGATCATAATGAGCTACCGGCGAGAAAACACGCACCCCGAGCGCGTTGGAAACCGATGAGCTACGGAGAGATAAATGATAGGCCATCGCCGTGAGCAGGAATTGCTCCCGGTGCATCGCTTTGATTGAAGATCTGTATTTTTCCGCATTCTCGAAGGGATCCCCGCGGGGCGAGTGAACCACCGCCGAGACGGTTCCGCAGTGGTTCGTAAAAGAAGCTATTAAATACGTACTTGTCACCGCTTGGAAGAGATGTGTTTTCGGATTTGCTTCGAGGTGTGGGTGTATTTTTACCCAGCTTGGTTTCGTTTTTCGGGCGGAGGTTTTTTCGCCCTCCTTTGACTTATCCTGTTTCATGCGTCTGATTGAGGTACATGCCGAGGTGATTCGAGTTTATTTTTGGCCGCAGCAGGGAAACGCTCTCGCGAACTCGGAACACACGCTCGGGATAGGGAAACTGCATCCAAATGATTATTGAACAGAAAAGCGGAAAACAACAACAATCTGTCAGGGGAGCGCCGGCCTTGTGGCGGAGATACTCCTTGTGGCATCTTCGCTCTGCGTTTTTCCTTGCACGACAAGTGACAGCTCCGAGGTTGCGGGGTTGTTGACATTGTTGCTCGAAGCATCCGAGTAACCGTTCCTTCCGAAACTGGTCTCTGGGTCCGCACGTACGCACGGACCGCTCTCGGTCAAGGTTTATGTAATTTTTCATTTCTATAATTGAAAGTAACCCTTAAAAAGCAGTCAAGCATCGCCGCGCACGCGATATTCAATCAAACGATGTAACCCTTGAGGGTCCCTGCGGGAGTTCCCTGTGGATGCCGGCCCCCGGTATGAAGACTTAACTCTTCTTGCCGCTCACCAATTCGTGAGGCGTAACCGGCCAACGAGAGTCGCGTGCGTGCGTCCGCACCACCGAAGCGTGACTGGAGCCATTTTGTAACGTTTGATTGCTTCCTGCGCTCGGGATTATTTTTTGGTTCCGTCGAGCAGAAGCTAAACCCGTTCCCGGCGTTCGACGAGCGTAATAAAGTAAATGATATTTTTACGACTCTTTTGAAAAAAATAAAATCGTCCCCTCTCTCGGAGTGTTCTGAAGTTTTTTCTTTGCTTCGTCCTCCTTGGATGGTACGGGTTGGTTGATGGTTTTATTTCCGAACCCACCTCGGGCTTGGGATGGGGATGACTTGTTTGGCTTAATGAGAAGCTAGTTTTTCCCCACCCAAAGGGCCCTCCTCGACAGACGTATTAATTTACATACGATGGTGAGCCCGCGATACGAACTTCACGGGGGCGTAACTGCTACCGTCCGGGAAACTTCTCCCTACTGGCCGCAGTGGAATGGTAGGGGCTTTTCATTTGCTCCAGGCTTCATTACCTTACCCAGAACGGGTGACAAATCGATGGACGCGAGGGTTAATGTAAAATCATACAACTTTCCAGGGGGAAGGCGAAGGCGAAAGGCCGGAAAAGGTCGCGATGAAATCGAACACGCGTATGGGTTTCAGGTTGTTAAATAAATTAAAACCATTTTACAGGACTCGTGTTTAGAACGATCCCGTCAAACTGGTAGTGCCTAGAAAACGATAGTCAAAAATAGAAAAACTTTAATTAGAGTGAATGTGAAATCCTTAAACCGTAGCAGGGCAGTTGTGAAAAATGGGAAAACTTTATTTTTCGTTTGTTTTGCATTTTTGTATAACATACTCTTTTATAAATCAAGAAACAAGAAAATACAAATCAATAGTGAGAAACAATCATCAAAACCTACTTCCACTAACGATGTGCCCTAACACATATCACCTTGAAGACCATTACAGTTCGTGCACAAAACCACCAAACTCCAATAAACGAGACCGGAAAAGGGGGTCCGATTTTTGGTTTGGATCCCGTAAATCTTCTACTTCCCCGCAAAAGTGAACGAGAAAATCCGCAAGGAAGGAGGCGGAAGGATTTTATCATTTCTGTTCTGCTCACAAAGGTGTCTGTGTGTATGCGTATGGGTGTTGGAAATATTGGATGCCCCACCTTACCCTTTTCCCTAACGGCTGTTGCTGTATTTTCTTATTTTTGTACTGCTCGTTGAAATGTTGCCAATGCCGGCCATTTTCGTCCTTTAATGCCGCGTCCCTTCAATTTCGTTTGTATTGGTGGTTCAATACGACACTGTAGCCTTAACCTCAAATTCGGACAACAACCACTAACGCACACCCCCAAGCACGTTTGTCCTTCCAGTTCCGCTTGTCCCACACCGCTAACCACCACCTCGCCACCAACCCTTCTGACCCCCTGTCCAACACTCTTTCTGTACGCGTGAGCGAACAAAAGAAAACATAAACTGCCGTATATATGATTCCTCGTATTTAACCCTTATTATATTCGGTTCGAAGTTCCATCATCGGAAGCGCGGAAGGAGAAAGCAAACGGGGAAAACCTCCGGAAAAATAAAAGGGTCGCAAGAATGGGGGTGGTTTTTCCTCCCGCAGGCAAGCGGACGGACCTGGAGGTGAGGGTGAAATTTCGAGGCAAAACTTTGATCCCTTCGACCGCCCAGTGGGAACGGGAGGGAACGGTGTGCCGTAAGGGTGCGGGCTCGATTTTCCTCCTCGTTATGTCATCTGGCGCTGGCGCTGGAGAGATTGGAAATGGAACCGGACTGGACGGTTGGTTGATTTTCGATTCGATTCCTCCGGGTCGCGCTGCGGACGGAAGCCATGAGCGTTTCCATCGCCGTCCTGCCGGTTTTATGTATTTTTCAGCCCACGCTAGATGCCCGCCGCTTTCCCGGGCCATCTGTGGGATGCAGCGCGTCCGACCGAGAGCAAGGGTTTCCCGGCATCGCTCAACCGGGAGTGTGCTGCCGCCATAAAGATGGATTGGCCGAACGTGAACGCAGTGAAAAGCGAAAGTGAAACACAATCTCGTCCTTGGCCGTGCCCGGTGCTTCACCACACCGTCGTAGATGATGGAGATTCGCTTATCCATGCTCCCTATTAAACTTTCCTTTTTCTCGCTCTGTCCTTTCGTGCTATTTCCGGAGTGTACGTCCGCCTCTACACGCACAGACGTTCCAGCCGTCCACGCTCCCAAACGGGGGATTCTTTTTATCCGGTGGAAGGTTGTGCTGGCATCTGGGAAAGCGTGCGGCGAGAAAAACTTTCCCGTTCCGTGCTGCGGACGCAGCAGTTGCGTCAGGGGAGATCGAGGAAATGCTTTGTTGGGCTGGATTTCCCCTTTGATCGGCCACCCTTTGCTTGGATGTTTTTGTGGAACTGAATCAAGAAAAATTGTAAACGGCAGGATGGGAGCTAGGGACAAAGTTACCTATCTAGCTTCCTACCTACCTTCTCGCATTTCATTCTGGAGAAGCTCCTACTTTTCTATGTCGATGGAACAAGCGTCAATATTTCGTGTCCTTGTTTTTTGTACATTCATGCAATTTTTTTGGAAATATAGCAAATAACAGTTGTGTTTAATCATTTGCTTTAAAGTGTATTTCTAATTTCAACGTAGTTTTATCAAAATGAACGAATATCGAATTCAAAGAAACGATCATTTTGAAGAAACGCTTTGATTTAGCTCTAGGGGAGTCCCATCGCACAAATCAACGAAAACCCGGAAAGTGAAGCATAGAAATCCGACTGAAACGAGAGCTAACGTGCTAGACAAACAGGGTGAAAAAGGAGTTATTCTGGATGATAAATTTATGCTTTCACCACCCGGTCAGTTCGTTTCCTTCGAGGGGGGGGGGGGGGGGGGGGGGGGAGTGCATACGGCTGTGAGCAGGCGATAGTTGGTTTTTGCTTTTCTTCACCCTCACCCATAGTCACCCCCTTGGGGTGGTCCAAGTTTTTTGGGGGAATTTAGTTTTTCTTTTTATCAGTGCCACTTTTTTGTTGCTGTTGTTGTTGTTGATGTTATTTTGTCGGGACTTCTGGACAAAGGAAAAATCAGAGGGTAGAAAAGAAAATTTTAGAGGGAAAATAATTTCGGAACAACTTTGCGAATGGAACAGAGGATAAAGAACGCATCCGCTTTGGTGCCGAGCTAGTATTGAATGGATGAGTTACGAAGCAGCACATATTGAAGAGTGAATAGGGATGACCGGGGGAAACCACACAGGACGATCCTTTGACGAAGGTCCTTTCATCCGCTTTGCTAACCCCTTATGTGGCAAATAAGACAGGAAAACAAAGTAAGCACGGTTCGGAAAACTTTTACCTCCCATTGGGGAGCGACTGACGGAAGGATGCTGCTTTCACCAATGGGCGACGTAGTATTTTTCCCGCCACTTTCAAAGAGAAAGAACTGCGTACGCGTGTGCGTAAGGGTTTTTCCCGGAGGAAAGCCCCGGTGCCACCCACCGGGAAATGCGTCCAAATCCTTCTATCAAAAGTTTATGGGCTCTAAAGACGCCAATCCCTTCGGTTGTTCTTTCGTTCCTTTTTGTTTCCTCGCGTTTTACGCATCCTCCAGCCAGTTGAGGACAAACACCCTCAACCGTGTAGCGCAGGCACACATACACTAAATCCAACGGAGAAGTTGCATCCCTTTCACTCGTTTACGCAAAAAACGGTTGCGTGAATGGTTCGTGAATCAATCCCTTCGTGCGCCATTTCCATGGTTTGCTAACGACCAGCACGTGTGTGTAGGACTGGGTGGTTTTTGCCTCCAACCCTAGTAGAGCTTTTCGGAAACTGTACTTCTTGAAGTGTGCTTGTGTGTGTGCCAGTGAATCCCATCCAACAAACCCCTTTTTCCGTTCGCGCCTTTTTGTGCCGTTTCCCTTCCGCTTTTCCCGAAATTGTTTTTGAAAAGTCCACTGGTTCGGCTTCGATTTCGCCCCTTTTTCATCTCTCGGGGTTGCTTTATTTTTACAGTCCCCGGGGTTCCGGCAGTGCGCCGTACGCACCATCACCCCTTGCACCACTACCGACCCGTTCCGGCGCGTGTGCCTGTGTGGCTGTTGCGTGGCTTTTCCAGGATTTAGGACCTTTCCGGTCGAACGATACTTGGCACAACGGTTCGGAATCGGATCATGGGTTCAGGCTACCCGTTCTAATTCAATCCGAATCCGTTCGAAAGTGGACCCTTTTTTCCACGACATCCAGCAAGGGTTACTGGCGAACGTGCAAGGGATTCGTCGACTTGCTTTTGGCCGGTTTCGTTTTTTTCTTGGGTTGGAAAACGGCCACGAGGTTGCGTAAGGTGCGCGGAAAAACTAACGAGTGGGCCATTTTTAGCCGTCGTCCGTCCGTGTCGACCCGGGAATGGACGAAATGGCACAAATTTAAGTCGTTACGGGTTTTATGGCGCACATGCGAAAATACGACTCCGATTACGACGTACCAAGGCAAGCATTTCAGGCCATCGTTGAGGCTGGTTTTCTTTAACCGAGGGCTGAGAAAAGGTCCAAAAGAAAAAAGATATGTTTTTGTTACGCAATGCCATAGAACACGGTTTGAAGAAATATTTCGATACGGTGATTTTAGAATCGCCATTACCATGACGATAATCTCCTATTCGTTGAAATCATCCATATTTGAGGTACGTTTTCTAATCGGCCGAGGTACTGTTGCTATGGCACAATGATGTGCCTCTTCAGATACGTTTTATTAAAAAAGTATGTTTCATATTTTTAGGACGGATTGTTTTACTTAGCTATTGGAGTATGATTGAACAATATAACAGCAATAAGAAGTAAACATCCAAAAGCCATAAACAACGATTCACTTTCAGCAATTGCTTCCCGTGATCGCAAATTGAATTATCACGCCACATTAATACGCCATTTTCAATAGCCATTAAAGTGTTAATTGAGTGCCACGCAACCCTTTTCCCTCACATTCGTACCACTTTCCGACGCGCTTCCACTCCGCGCGAGCTTCAATGCGCAATCGCACCAACACCGGCACGCATTTTTCCCGGGATAAAGGTTCGGATGGATGACACATAAAACATACTTTATCGTCACCCCTTTTTAATTTCGATTTACCACACGGTACATAAACCATTTTCTCCTTCGGAACGCGGTTTGCAAGGGAAGGGAATGAGTAAAAAAGAGAAGACCGACCGAAAGAAATGGGCGAACGACAAATGAACGCTGTTACCCCTTTCGATAATGTGCGTATATAAAACCGTAAATACATATGAAACCCTCGAATCGGCCTACCGCAGTTTATATGGGACTGGAGAAAAGGGTTATCGAATCGTTCTATTCCCTTTCCGTAGACACGCGGCACCCTTCTAACCCGAATGGAAATGGGACTCTTTGTCACGCACACTCCTTCGTAGGTACCTAGGTTTGTACGCACACCGAAATGGGTTGTGCCAAATACAAACACTTGCTTACGTGACGAAGGGTTGCTTGGAAAAGGGTTTGACGAAGCGGAACCCATTGTTTGCTACCTGCACTGCGAACCATTAACCTGACAGCACGGTTCCCGAGCCTTTACTGCGCCCTGTTCCGAAACGTAAGTCCTTCCATTATGGTTGACGGTTTTTATTAATGGCCGAGACCCCCCCCTTGCGGTTCGGAATCGATCATCGATTGTTTTGATTGATTCCCAGGCTTGTTAAACTCTTTTTCCTGTCCCATTCGGGGCCGGCTTAGGCGGAAGGCTTTCCCCTATCTCGGCAGGATCGGCCAGAGGCACAGCGACAGAGGAGAACACGGTGTTTCGAGTAACAAGTGCGCATCGAGAAAGGATGGAAGGATTGGGAAAAGGGTATAGCAGCGAGGAAAAGCCGTGCGGAGAAAGTTGGAAAAAGGTTCTCGAACGATTGATATTTCTCGCTGCTACCTGCGTGTCCCGAGGAACCCTTTCTACTCCTGGTTCCTTCGGTGGAATGGAACAATCGCCGAAAGGTTTGCTGTGGCCCGGAGCGAAACACAAGGGTCCTTAAACACGATTAGCGATAATTGATTTCTCAGAGCTTCGGCAACCCTAGTGTGGCAACCGATCGATCGTTCTATTTGCGGTCGACACAACACCAACAGGAACAGGTTGCTTTCAGCGATCAATCCTTTCTGTCCTGTTCCCTTTTTTGTGGCCCATTTGTTGTCGATCGCTTTTGGCGAAAGGGAACAAAGTTTCACAGGAAAAGAAAATTTATTTTCAGGACTTTCGTAGCCAGGTAGTTTGCTGTTTTCGAAAGTGCATGTTCCTTCAGCGGAAGCTTGAGCAGGAAATCGGAGGCATTTGTGAGACTATGCGGGTGGAAGACCGTGATCATGATTACGATCGTATTTGCTACGAGTGCCCTTTTCCACAAAATAGTGGTTGAAATTGAAGGGTTCGTGTGCTGATTGTTGAAATCCGAAAATATTTGTTGGCAAATTAGATGGATGGGCTTGGTTGGAACTTTGGAATAAGGTAGATCGAGTGACAAATAAGGGTTAAAATTCGTGGAGAAAGGATACCACAGACAATCAATTATTGCTTTCAATAGTTTATAGTTTCAATTCATTTATGGTTTGAAATACGATAGTGTGGGACATCCAATTTACTCAACTAAAATGTGTACTTAGCAGGGCGACTAGATAAAATTGTGAATGTGAAGACCCTTACTGTACAACAAAAACATATTTGACATTCAAGATTGCAAATGTCGAGCAAAGAAGTTTATGCGAAAGTTCCTGAAGAGTTTCAATTCATCACGATCTTCACAAACCGGGGCCGTTATTCTTTCCGTTATGTCCGGGACATTTCTGAAGGCTTTCTATCCTCCTCTATTAGATTTGGGAAAACAGTTTTCTTCTCCGACCTATGGTAGGCTTCCCATTTGCGATTCCACCATAAAATCTTTGGTGCTTCTTGTACAGATACAAAAAACTCGCGGCTATCCGATTGGGCGCTTTGTGTCCGCCAACGCATTTAGCGGTTCGTGTTTCATTTTCCTCATTCTCTTTTCCCGTCTGTTCAAGGCTTGTTTGATTTTAAGCAGGACTTCTTCCTACGATTCTATCATTTTCTCCCGTTATTATGATTTAATTTTTAATTTCCATTTCCCGGGTGCTCCTTTGAAGATCAGTTCCACCGCAAGAGCTGCTGGCGCTGGTTGATGACGGGCGGCCTTCACCACCTTCCTTGCTGCACCCGCATCTTTCCCGGCTAGTCCGTCTTAAGAACCAAATGAGTCTCCCGCCGAGAGGCTGACGGCAAGATGTACCACCAGCATTCGCTCCGGTTGGGAATGGACGCCGTTTTTCCTCTGGTTTTTTTTTCTCTTTTATTTTTACTTCTGAGCGCGGTTGCCATGCTATTGGCAAACGCGAGGTTGGCGCTTTGAAAAGAAGCGAAAAATGAAAATGATCTTACGAGAGAGAAAAAAACAACCAGAATCAAAGATAAGCATTAATTGTTCATGAAAGGAAGGGAAATAAAATGAAAAGCACCAGCCGAACAAACGAACCGGTAGCACGGGAGCATTCAAAAGGGACATTCTCTTTTCACGGCGATTTGATAGAGTTGCTGGCATGGAAAAGCGAACCGACTAAACTGGCCGACAAACAAACTGGTCCGATATCAAAGTGGGTTCTTTCATGAATAAGTATGCAAGAAGAAGTGAAAAAAAACCGTTTAAGAGTAAAGTAGTATTTTAATATGCTTTATGTACCACACCTTCATGCCGTCGTCTATTTAGTGCCAATAAAATTAACCACCCAATAGGGCGTGAATGTGGAAGGAGCAGGAGAAAGCGGGCACAGAGCGCTGCTTGAGCGACAAAAGAATTCCACACAACTTTGTACGGAAAAGAAACACGCCGTAATCCTCCCAGCAGAACGAAGAAATACAGGCGCGAAGCCGTCGCTCCGGTCCTGTAACGGTTTTTGATCACGATCGCCTTTCCGCGCGCCCTCGATAAGTATTCCTTTCAAGTGCAAGTGCTTCATCACGAGCATCAAAAGTATTCGTTCGCCCACCGGAAGTCCGGCCATATAGTGCTGCCAGCAGGTTTGCGTTGATGCTGGCGGCTAAAGATGATGGCGTGCGGTACGGCTCAATTAATGAAGTGAACAACGAATCGCTCCACTCGATGAAAGTACGGCACTCCGGATTGTTGTCGAGACTTGGTTGCGAAGGCGCGTAGCGTTCGCTGAGCCGTTCTTACTTCAGAAACATCAGATGCCTTAGAGCGTTTTCTGTTGAAAAGGAAGATCACTTCAGCGGTTTGGAATGAAGCACAGAAACTGTATTCGACCCATGAAACCTATGACCTCTGCTAAACGCGGGTTAAACATCTTTGCTCACAACTATGTTCGTACAACGGGCAGCCCTGTTGCGCTGATTAACTTTCTTGTCAATAAAAATTGGCAGGAATTTAAAGCGAACCGTATGGTTGAAATATTACCTTCGTTCGGACCTACCGCCAGGACACCGAATAAAACTAGAGAGGTTTTGTTTCCAAACAAGAAAACCTACTACCAAACACCACAAAAACGGAACAAAGGATAAACATATGTTCTCCAACCGCGCACTCCGCGGAGGAATGCTCTTACGAAAACCAATAAAACCTGCGGGAATCCTTTCGAACGCGCACTGGGACCTCGCTCCCGCTGTCAGTTCCCGGCTGCTGTGTATTTTCTTCAGTTCTCGAAAGAAAACCCCTTTCTGAAGCCGAACACACGAAACACAATCCGGCACGGTAAAAGGGCTGCGCTCTCGCGGGGAACTCGTCCTGGTGGGTTTCACGTTCTCCCGACCTAACGGGGGCCTAACGGAAACCGAGCATCATCACCTGGTTGGCTTGTACCTTGAGGGTCTTGCGGGGAAACAAGAGAAAAACCACAAGCGGTGTAAACGGCTCGTCTAACTCCATAAAAGAACCCGTTCTCGAGCAGGAACTTCTTCATCAACACTCGATCAAACTCGCAGGAAATAAAACAGTTATCTTTCATGTTACGTTTTTTTTCTCCACCTTCTCGCTCGCGCTCCTTAAGGTGTTACGGTCCTGACGGTTCGAAGTGGTCGATCGTTTGTGTCGGGGTTTCGGTCGGTGATCCCTTTTTTAACCCCAGCCCGTAGAGGTTCGGAGAAAGCGAACCACGGGAGTAATGTAATCATTTAGAATCGAATCGAGTCCGACCCCGGGAATGGTAGTCTTAAATTGACTGACACGCGTTATCCTTTCGGTTTCGGGTCGTAGTTTCGGTTTTTTTTCCCCGACGGTTTTTTCTTCGTTCTATCCCTAACTCCTTTCTAACACGTGCCCCGGTAAATGGGCACCATATCCTTTTTTGTAAGGTTTCCCCTGCGGGTTCTTGTTCTTCTCCGCGCTGCGCCATCACGGGAATGTTGGAAATAAAATACTTAACAACCTATTTGATCAGTTCAAGGGTTTCTCGGGTTCGGCTCGAAAGGGTAACGGTACAAATACGTCGTGTTACGATCTGTGTGTATCGATTTTATTCCTTCGGTTGAAAGTAAGTTCTACGAGAACGTGCCAAGGACTTAGATTAATCGAGAAGAAACGATCGGGGTTCGATATTCAGTTCATTAAAGAAAGCTTGTTCGAAGGGAGATGTTTAAGCACAGAAAATCGTCTTTGGTTGCATCTTGAAAATAAACAACGAAAGGTAGAATTTATGCCACGTTTGAGTTTTAGTAATCCTCCTCGACTTAATTCAAACACTTCTCAAGAGATGCTCATTAATTTTCACTAACTTATTGCCGACACAAAGCGTACGTTTCAGTCGAATGATTTATCGGACAAAGATGAATCTTTGGGATGAGTTAAACAAAAAATATATCTACGAATACTTTCGCTCGCATCACATAGGCAGAAGGGATGCCAAGAAGAAATAAACAGATGACACACAAAACATGGCAGCATAAAAAAATTTCACTAGTCGATGCAATAAAACTGATCCGCATGTCGGCCCGTTACCACACGCGCCCTTCGCCGTAATAAAGCAATCCGAGAATGTTTACAAAACATTGTAAAACCTCAATTTCCGCAATTCGGTACTATTTTAAGGCAAAGCAAAAGATACCACCGTGACGGGAGGGAGAGAGAGGGAGAAAGTAAGCGAAGATTTTTTAAGCTGGCAGCGAAGCTATGAGAGGAAGTTAAGGAAGATACCCGAAAACTTATGGCCGGCGATGAAAGGCGGACTCATTGGCCGCGTGCCGCTCATTAGCGTGTCCGACGTCCTTTCATCGGCCTTTGCGCAAGCTGCAAAGGTTTGTGGTGCTGTGCATCAGGTTTGCTTGGTTTATTTTCGCTCTTTTCTCTACGCCATGCTTTCTGTTTTAGCATTCTGGAGCCGGTGTGTTTATTGCTCCCCTAAAACAAGGCCAAACAAAGCGAAGGTGAAGGGAACCATTTTTTTTAAACACTAAACGAAGATGCTTGCGACCGAAGATGCAGGTTTCTTGAAACGGGTCTTGAACAAAAAAATGGGAGGAGGCGATGGTCGGTCGGTGCGTGGATTTTCTGGAGGCTCGAAGGAATTGATTACTGCCGAAGCTACATAGGAAAACTGCACAAACATCCCAGAACGCATTCTGACATGCGGTTTCGGTTTCGGCGGTGTAAAGGAAAAATGAAACGAGGCCCGCGTGTGTTTAGCAGGTGGCGCGTGTTGTCTTAACGCAAACGGGATCAAATTGTTGTAAGGAGTTCAGAAAAAACCGGGAACTTTAAAGGAGAAAGGTAAAAGATTGCATTTTATTGGTTTTCGCCACAGGGAAGCTTGCCTCGCGGGCTCAACATTCAACTTTTCGCCCCTTGCTTTCGATTGTCTGCCTCGGCGGAAGGTGGTTTAATTTATTAGCGCCCTTAGGGCGATGCTCTGGCCTTATACTTCAAGCAGGGCAAGGTGCCATCTCGGAATGAGCCTCGGAATGTGGCGGAAAAACTCATCGCCAGCTCGGGGACACGCGTCGATGAGTAGAAAGTGGGCCCATTCCGTAACCGGCATCTAAGGGAGAAAGGAAAAAGCATTTCTTGTTGAACGGGCAGGACCTCGACAGGACACGACTCTTTCATCTTTCATGCGGAAGGAAGAGAATAGGTTTTTTAGCAAATTAATTGTAGCAGGTCCGCTCGTTCCCTGGTCCTACCGTAGCCGCCTTTACATCGTCCGTACTCACTGTGTGTCCGTTGCGGAACGGGCACCGAACCACCGCAGGATGTCCTGCGAGGACTCTCGCTTCTTAGAGTCCTTGCAGCGGGGCATCAATAGGCTTCACTGTGGCAGCTTCGCAGGCTTCAATCATTACTCATTCGAGAAGATGGAGCAGGAAATATAAGAAGGAGAGAAAAAACACGCAACAAAACCAACTGCCACCCGCTTAATCATCGTCATGCGCCACATCACGAGGTTTCATAAAAGATTGATTTAATTTCTATTCTTTCTGCTTGTTTCTGCTCGCGCCTTCCGCCAACACCGCCGTCCGTCAACCATCCGGACTTTTCCTTTCAAACACTTGCGCCCAGTACGGATTTTCAGCGCACTCCGCCAACCAGCCTTTCCGCCGGCTCGACCTGATCATTATTTCGAAGGCTTCACGAGATTCTTTTCTTTTGAATTTTTGAATGCCCAATTTTATCAGCTTTCGCGCTGCAATATAATAAAACCCGCACATTAGTCGTGGATGGACATTGGTTGTCAGCGCTGTTTATTTCTTTTGTTATGCTGCCTTCCCACTCCCGGCCGGATTCCTCTTTTCGCTGTCGCTCTGTACTTTTTATTATTCCGCGTGGTATTTTCTTCCGCGAGGTTCTATTTGGCACGGACCTTCTTTTTCAGCCATTTTCTACCTTTTAGGGTTCTAGGTCGCTGGTCCCGTGCTGCAGAAGGTTTAATTGGTTCGCTTTTTGTTTCATCCGGCGTTCTACTGTTTTATGATCGTTAACAAATTTATGATGCTTTTCTAATGGAGTAGGACACGTGCTTCAAGCTGTGAATGTGTTCTTGCGATGTAGCGACGAGTTCCTTCGTCTGATAAAAACATCAAAAAGAAAAATCGTTTATTCTAGTAGGAGGAAAATGGCTTTCATTTTCGACCTACGATGGATATGTACCTTCACTTATGATTTCCTCCTTTGCGACGTTGTATAAATCGTCATCCAATGGCGATGGAATTAGCTCATGAATGAAGCGACCTCTCCTCTCGAGTCCTTTATTTCATCACTCATGGTGCTGACATTTTTTTGCACACACGACACGAGCGCGCTTCTCGAAACAAAAATCCTGGCAAAGTGACAATGCGCTGAAGAGGATCAAATTGCGTTTCGAAAGGCTCCAGTGGGCGGCAAAGATCTAACAGGACCCGCAGGAAACCCCATTTGCAAAGTACCGTACGAAACAAAACAAAACAAAACCACCGGAATGATCGATGGCGAGGAGAGTAAAAAAGCTGCTGCCAAAGAAAATGGAAACTTTTCCATTGAAACGAAAAAAAACTCCAACTCGGTCAAATCGGTTGATACCGGCCAGGCTGAAGAAAACGTAAAAGCCAATGTTACCCGTTTCCACACAACATTCCAGCGGTGCCGTTAAACGAATTCGAATCTCATCCATTTGAGTCGAGTGACATAATCGGTCTTCCTACACTTGTGCCTATGGTCATGCGTCTTTTATTTTTCTGCTTTTTTTACATCACTATTCAGACTATTCCATCTTTTCTCTTCGACTCACCACGTGGTCGCCTGAATGTTGGGAGAAGATGTTTCTCCGGTTACAATCGGTAATCCGTTTGCCGGATGCTGTCCATATAATAGTAGGCTCTGTGCGAGGAGGAACTCTTCCAGATGATGGACGAGTTTCATTTTCCACTTTGGGCGAATTTTTGGCGAGATTTTCGGATGCTTCTTTTACAAGAAGACATGTTTTTCTTTTCCCACCAAGCGTGTCACTTACGAGCTTGTGCATTATCTTCGATGGGTGAACCTGAAGATGCGTTTCATTCAACGTCCGTCAATTTGGAACCCAGAAAACAAAGCAGTGTGTTCGAGGTATGTGTTATTCCTTGACGATTGACCACGCAGCATCTATGCAAGGGTTAACACATGTCTTTATTCTTGGCGAGGGTGAGCTCGGATGGCCAAACGCGAAACACATCTTTACAAACACTACCGCCTCGCACCCACACATGCACGTTTCCATGTCCTCACTTTCACTTTGTTTAGCTTTCTCTTTCACAGTCAACACGACCACCAACACTCCCCATGGGACCATGCAAAAAGTATAGGGGTGGTGGGATAGTTTTGACTGATGGAAGAGTAAACGCAATAATGTACGATAACGCAACAACAAACGCACGCGTTCGTCTCACGGCCCTGGCCACGGGTTGGTGGTTGCTGGGGCGGATGTTTGAGGGCGCCCCATGCACTGCGACGTCCCACATGTCAAGCGATTGAGTCGAGCGGATCGGCTCGACATGATTCATCATCCTGCCCACCGTTCGACTGTGGGTGGAGGACGGAAAAGGCTTCCATCTGGTGGAGGGAAGAAGGCACGTTGGGGTAAGTTTTTTTCTACTAGGAAAGAAGGCGAGAATTTCCTTCTGCAAAGAAATGGCATGGTTCCGAATCCTTTGACCACTGCTCGGTGCACAAGTTTCCCCTCGGAAAGTCTTATCGGGCTGGCAGAGGCCCGTTTTCTTAAACCCGGTTCGGAAAGGTTCGTCAACGTCGGCCACCTTGATCGAGTGTTGAATCAAGTCGATCAAGCGGAAAAACGAACGACTCGAGTTGAAGCAAAGCCACAGGCGAAGCGAAAGCGGATATTGCACCGGGGACGAAATGAAGGAAAAAGAGTTGCGCCATTTTGCGCCCGCACGTGAGTCGTTCATTCTTTCGTTTCTTTTTCCAAGCCAACCTTCACCGCAACCTTCTTGCGTGTCCGTCATCAACGGAAAGGCTCGAAGCACAGAAAGGGAAGGCTTACAGAGAATGGCACGGAAGAAAAATTGAAAAGAATGATGCCTTTTATCTTCCGCCAATCAATCAAAGTCCTGTCACTGCAAAGGCTCCCACGTGAAATGGGGTCTTCGGCAGGACTCGTACAGCAAACACACACACACGCATGCACACCTCATCGACTTTTGCGATCGATTGCAGCATCAGGCGAGACCGATTGACCTACCTCCCTTTCTGGGAGTCCTCTGCAGAACGAAGAGAGAGAGAGAGAGGGGTGAAGTTCTCCTGATGAATTCTCGAGTGCGTGTAGGTGGCCGAAAGCCGATAATGGCAACGCAATCCGAAGCGACCATCTGATCCAATAGATCACCCGCCCGGATTGACACGTGTATGGGTGTGGATGCGCTAAGCCCGTCTGGAATGAGGAACGAGCCATGCGAACCTTCCTATTTTCGGCTGCGCTACAGTGGAGGAGGAAAATCGTTTAATTAGACCAACATTGTGCAGAGGTTTTCCCCCTTTTCATCCCTTTTGGCGAACTGAGAACGGCGTTGTTTATTTTAGAATCCGCGTTCATTAGCGTCTCAAGTCCAAAGAAGCATAAAAACTTTCAATTTAAATGGTATCGAGCGATGGTGATCGTACACGATGTCTATCGTTGTTAAAAAAAATCAACGGCAACGATTTCGTAGCCTCTAATACTCCAGGAATAAATGAAAGAAAAACTATTCTTGCACTCTAAATAATTGAGCGCCGGTAATCTAATCCTCGGACATACGATTCGAATTTCTCTGCAGTCCACCCATTGGGAAAAAAATCGTTCCACCCCTTCCACACCCGCCACCAGCGATGGTCCGCCGAACCGCCTGTTCCACCGTGAATGACTAAATTAATGAAAATTCATTTCTCCATTATCGCGCCCGGACCGGGAACGCGCAGTCATTAATCATTGGCTCATTAATTGAAAATATTTTCGCTGTCACCATCAGCATTTTTTTTGCATGACCGTTTTTGACCGCCGTGGAAAATGGGGGTTTTCGTAAGGGAAAAAATGAACAAAAAACTAGGGCGAAGAGTAGGGTGGTGGAGGATTTTGGATAATTTCACACTCCCCTTACCAATCCTCACCTCGTAAGGAATGTGGAATTTTCTGTTCGGTGTCCATGTTCGGATGCGCATTTTTGCTGTGCCTTCCAAGCTTGTCTGGAATCATTTTATGCTCAGCGTTTTGATAAAGCTATCGCTCCCAGATTTTGGTTCCTTACTTGAACATATTCATAGCTTAAGCAGAGCACACAAACACACACAGCCACACATCGAAACCGAAAAAAAAGATGCCACCCGGGGCGCCAGGACAGGTGATGGAAAAAGCTTACTAAAATTCAGCGAATGTAGGAAAGATAATACATTTGGACGAGGCGGCTGGATTGCTAGATCTAAGGACGACGGTCGAAGCGGCCTTCGTCCGTCGTAAACAGCATTAGACAGCGACCCATCGGGCAATTGTCCTTGCTTCGCGGGCGCGGGTTTGCGCCAGAGACGAGACACTAAAAGTTACGCTAATTAAAACATCCGAAATTTGATTTTCCAGCATTTCCTTGCGCGGCAGGTATTTTCACTCAAAGGACTCTAATTGAAGGACACGGAGTGGAGGTCAGGTACGAATCATCATAAAAGGAATGGGACAAAATTAGAGGGCTGGAAAATCGTTTAGGAAAAAGTTTTCCCAAGCGCGCCTTGTGATTCTCGCTTATTTTCCTACCTTTTTTCCGCGGTGTTTGACGTTTTCTTAGCATTAAGTGATAGAAAGGACATTTAAGCAAAAACAAAGAAAGCCCACGATGAAAGTGAATTATCGAGGAGGCGAAAAAAGCAACTGCTCCCAAGACGGAGAGGGAGGGCGAAAAGATGGAGCTCGTAATTAAATGATTAATGGGTCGACCCCGTCGGCGACCGATGGTGATTTTTTTTCGTACGCCCGAGCGTGTAGTGGAATGCGTTTTTTCTTTTAATTCTAGTTTTCTCCTTCGTCGCTAACGGCACTTCAAAATACTTGGCCAGATAAAGTAGTGGAAAGGCAAAGCAAACGGATAAGATTGTGTTATCATCAAACATGAAGGGACAGGATACTTTCATCCTGGGCAGTCTGGCAAAATAATGTAACATCACGAGATTTCCGGCACACGACCGTGAGCAGGACCCCCAACAGTGTGTCAATCATCTTTTAATGGCTGCGAGGTGTCGTTAGAAGGTCGTAAATAGAATATTAACTGAACAATGATGACCAACGCTGGCGGTGGGAAAAACTGATTAAAAACAGCATGCTTTCTCTGAATGACTATTCGGAACTCAGATTGGAAGCAAGGATCTCATATATTAAGACACGTTCTATCCTTTACTTTGACATGTTGGGAGAACGTGGAAGGGATGTGTTTTGCGTTCGTGCTTCGGAGTGACTCATGCACAAACGATGCCTTGGGCACAGGGCAGTTTACGTAACTGTACTTTGGTGGAATAGTCCAGCGGAAAACTCCTGCATCGACAAAGGCCTCCCTTCCACCCTTATGTAACTGGACGTACATATCTTCCCTTGCCGTTCGATGCCTATGTTATGGGTGAAACTATGGAAGGAGGAGGGAAGTCCAGTTCAGCAAACCCCTTTGTTGCGGAACAAGATGAATTCCTAATGCTTCGAATGGACGGTAAAGGTTCGCCTGCCCGGGAAGGGGTTCACCGTCGTCGCCTGGCAACAGGGGCGACATTCGGGAAGTCCAACCCCTTAATTTTGTCCTTTCACAGCAGCGATGCAGCGCAACCCCTGGCCAACATCGCTGCAGGGTGACGTGTTTTTTTCTCCATCCTCTCAGCTTCAACCCCCACCTTTTTTCCATGCTTCTTTTGGTCCGAATCCGGATCGCATAAATTTTCATTTGCCACGGACATGTTCCCCGTCAGCAGCAGCAGCAGCAGCAACAGCAATGGCACAAAAAAGCATACGAAAACTACTTCGAGCGGGTTGGAGGGTATTGCATGGATTCTCGATTTCCGACGCCATGATTTCACAAACGAGGGTTCCATGCAACGTAATCGATTTGCGCTATTCCTCGGCTCGATAATTTCAAACAGCGCAGTGCTGTAGCGTAGAAAAAAAGTTATCAGCAGACAAAATGGTCGCAATATGAGTTGCGAATGCCTGAAAACGTTCTTTGGAATTATTCCCTTTGGGAACATATAACAACATCTCCTCAGAGTATACGCCCTCAAAAACGCTCTTTTATTTTAACATTTATAAATCCTCCTCTAGTTTGCAGAAAGTACCGAATATGCTGAAAATGTACAACACTCATCGGTGCAATTATTATTAAATATTAACGCGTTAATCCTATTAAAAAGTGAAAACACTGATGAAGGAAAACACTCCGCACTCTCCGCAGTGAATGAGATAGTATAGCGACTCTTCATTGCCCCCCGAAGGGTCCTCCCGAGGCTACCCGGGGTCGCACGCCCGGAACGTGCCACCGAACACGCTTAATGGTGCACAAATTAACTCGCACTTTGTCTCACGCGAGCGAACAGCGGAACCCGATTCCCCGAAAGAAAACGGAGTTCTTAAGAAAATAAAAAAAGAACTCCGGAAAATCTCCCTCGATGGGATGGCTTCCGTATATTTAGTTCCTGCTCGTCCAGCAACCCTCTGGAGTTCTCGGATCCTCGGGCAGCGCCGTTGCTTGGTAATTCTTTACGCCACTTCATTGAGCTTCATCTCGAGTCTTAAAATATCCACGTGCCAAAAAGGCGAACGAAACGACGAGAAAAAAAACACAACCCCGTGAAAAAACAAAAGGCAAAATATGACCACCCCATCTACCGAGCCCAGCATCTCCGAGGAAAAAAGTTCCACCTCTGGTCCCTCTCGAACGGAAAACAACAACATCACATCTTCCATCTTCCAACTGTCCCCGGCAGAGAGTGGAAAGACCCCGGCTACTGGTTGCCCCGTGCCACACGGGCACGAGCTGCCCTTACGGGCGAGGCGGTGGTTAAAAAAAACACACACTCTTTGCTTCCGTAACATGAAAGCATAAAGAATTAACCGTACTGCACTGCTTCCCGATTTAACGGGGAACGATAAAGTCCCGGCCCGGGCTGCTGACAGACATGACACGGGGAGGAGAGCGATGGCCCTCGCAAGGAGTTGGCCCTGGTGGAAATTAAAAATATCACCTCCAGCGTTGAACTTCGGGCTCTCGAGTAACCCCTCCTCATGCGGCTAATGATTAAAAAGAAAACAGGGCCGACGCAAGAAGATCGTCCCAGCACCACCTCGTTCGGTTTGTTGGTTTTCGCTCGAAAGCAGGACTTTCCGAGGAAGGGGCCTTAAGGTACCGTTGCGCTGTTTAGGAACGGAGTGTTCGGAAAGGAAGACGACCGCTCTACAGATTGAGCGTCTTCGGAGGATATTACCGTCGCGAGGGCGCCTTTGGCGTAGGATATATATCGGAAATTTATTTGATAGGGAACACACTTTTTTACATTATTTATTTAAAGAAGAAGACACAACCTCCTGCCTTCGGTTCGGGGCGTGGGTCGCTCGGTACCTCGGCTGGCGCAACTCGGTGTGGAGTCTTTTTTCATCGCCGAGCTCAGCCTTCCCGGAGGGATTTCGTTAACTGTTGTCTTCGAGTTGGAATTTAGAGACGGCTGTGCCAGTTCGGATCCAGTGAAAGTATATATTTTTACAGTTTACAACACCACAAGGGCATTCGAAGGAAGTGACCGAAACAATTGTTTTGCTGCGATTAATTTGCTTTCTCTCTCGCTCTTCCTCTTCCTCTGTTTCGTCCCACAAACCTCAAGAGAAATAAGTGACGCTGGAGGCGAAATTAGCAATTCTAATTAATCACAGCCTGGATCGAGCGTGGGTTTTAAGAGTTCGTTGTAAGAGAAGGGCAATCTTTTCGCACTGGTCTCATGATGCCTTCCGGCGTTAAAGTAACACCTAGCTTCTTCCAATGTAGAACTGTACATTTGTTTCTACTGTTTTCGACCGCTGCATGGCTTATGGCTAACGGTTCCATTGAATGCTGAGTGCTAATACATATTATAGTATCAATAGGATTTTTCTCGATTATTTTCGACGATGCAAAAAAGAACAACATGGTTGCAAGCTGCAACACAAATCACATTTTATGTGTAAAAACGTACCATTGCAAATTTCACATTATGTTAGCGTAGAGCGTAATGCGTCGGAAGGAGCCAGGAAATGCAAATAAAACACAAAGCCCGAGGGTTGCACAGCCTCAAGGGTCACCGGGAATGCAGCCGGACGGAATAGATTCGACCCTTCCGAACATGCGAATACGCAACCGGGTACCGATCGGAACCGGCCGGTCGGGCGGGACTTAATGGACGCAAAGGCAGCCAGCTTCGATTCTTTACGGCACTATCCAGCGTCCATCGAACCCTAAGAACAACCTTTCGGGCGAAGCGGAAAGCCAAACCGTGCATGGGAAACCCGCATGGCCGGACCCTTATCAAATGGCATTTTCTGAGCCCTTTTAATGACCATCCCTTTCGGGGTTTTGGGTTCGGGGTGTCCGAACTTTTTCGGCCAGGCGATCAATTATTTTACGCAAAACGAAAGTGAAGCCAGCGCCGAAAGGGAAAGGGCGCGCAAAATGGGAAAATCGAATTTTCAAAATGAGAAGCAGACCTTTTCGGAACGAGAGAGAGCGAAAAAAATACCAACGCGCTCGGAAAGTGAGACAATGCGTGTGCCCGGACGGCTTTCATAGGTGAAATAAATTTCCCTACTGAAAGCAAATGAAATTTGGTGGTGCGTATGATTTTCCCATTCAAATAATATGTTTTTTTATTTCATCAACAAAAAGGTCGGTCTGCAAAACGCAAGCTGCACAGCAAGACACACGCTGTAGAATTCAAAACGTATTTTTGTGTTAATATTAACACGAGTCAGATGGTGGTCTTCTGCAATTTCCGTTCTTTTTTCCTCTTCGATCCACGCATAGACTTCTGAATGGAAATGATTGTTTTGAGCTGCACAGTATGGTTTTTTTATTTTTATTGAAGGGCATCACGTTGCATCAAAACGCAGACTTTTGTGGCACGAGCCACATTTGAAAAAAATAAACATGGATACCTTTGAAACTGACCTTTTTTGAAGAGAGGGAATAAAAAGTTGATAGACTGCTGCGTTCGTAGTAAGACAGGAGGACAATGTTCATGCTGACAGATTTACACTCTTCAGCTTCCTCGATTTTGGATGCTGGTTTTACATAGAACCGTATTTGAGTCATTCAAGGGCAGGTTTGCGTATCAAATGTTTGGACAGTGGCGGTGTGTTGAAGAAGAATTGAAATACAAACATTGAAGCGTTATCGTTTGTTGAAATTTTATTGAACATTTCAAAGTATCTTACTTCAATTTGAAGGAAATTTGGAAGGAAATAAAAATATAGAACAAATAAAATAAGCATAAGCTCGCCGTTTTATTGTTCAATACAAGAGAACACCAATAGCT
>JAOEFI010000007.1:18690355-18707007 GCA_034621735.1 Anopheles plumbeus | reverse complement strand
GAAATAAAAATATAGAACAAATAAAATAAGCATAAGCTCGCCGTTTTATTGTTCAATACAAGAGAACACCAATAGCTCCTGAATAAGGTTCGTGCGAATGACTCTTTTACTGAGCGTCCATAACTTTTCCCGCTCGCAAATGGCGTTAGCAGCTTGCGTCAATGGTATCGATTCCCGCCATCATCATGGCGGCGAATGCAAATTCTCCATCGCCCCTTTCGGTTATTCAATCCCTCCCTTTTATCGACTGCCATAATCCAAAAACAGACACACACACGCACGCATCGCTCGCGGCACAGTGCATCGAATCGAATCGAATCAATGGCCGTCCGGTCCGGTTCCACACGCGAGCTAGCGAGGACCATTCTTTTCCACGGTAAAACCATTTCCCGCCAAAAATGCGTCGCAACGACCCCTTTCCCGAGGGGTTTCCGTTGCCCGGGGAGTAAAATTACCATTTCTCATCGGTAGGCCAAATGGAAACGGATCGCTCTGGTAGTATGACCGCGTAGGGGAAATCGGTCCGAAACGAACGACGCATTCAGGAAGCATCGGTCAGGAATTGACTAAGGGATGAATGTAGCAGCGCAAAGGATGCGTTTATCCTTTTGCTAAGCTAGGGTAGCTAGGGCTTTCTGCGTGACAGTTCGTTGCATATTCTTTCAACTCGAATGGTCATTCCCCCGACGTAGCAACAACACAAACGTATGAAGGCATGCATGCACACAAACCACACCTGAGTTGAAAGGATAAAGGGCCATTCTATTATTCCATTTTCCCTAGGCATTTCCCTTGGTAAGCAGTTTGTGTTTGAATGCGATCTCATCGCGCTGTTCCATAAGCGATGCTAGTTTGAGTGTGGGTTTTTTTTCTCTCTCGTTCGATTCAATGTATCATACGCGCACTGCCACTATGACCACTTCACAACCTGGAAGGACTTGCGGCATGGTTCCATGATCGGGAAATTGCATCCAGCCGATGAATGAAGACAGCGCTGACTGACACGGCACGAACGCTGCGCCGGGAAAGGAAGCGAAAGCGAAAGCGAACGTTTGGAAAATCGCTGACGGACGGAGGCCAAAGGTTACGGCGACAGATGTTGCCATTCCGGAAGCGACGCCAATGCACCCCGGCGGTTGCATCGTTCGGTCGGGCGGCTCGAGGACGCCTGCGGAGGCATACAGTGGGTTTTTCGAAAATTATTTTTCAAAAAAAAGGAAACGGGACGAGCGTGTGCTAGTATTTTTTTTTTCATTCGTTTTTCGCTCTCTCCCTCTCTCCATCCCATCGAGGGTACTCCGACCGATCAAGATTGACAGTTCTGACCGTGAATGTGTTTAGCGAGGAAAAACCAAACGCTGCCAGCACTGCGACGAGCTTCCCTTCCGGCGAACGTTCGGTTCACTTTCGATGCGATCAAACGCACATCAAACGGTGTGCGATGATGTTGTCCCGATGATGATCGAAGCGTGCTGATAGGTGACCGATCATGTCATGCTAGTTTGATGACCGTAGATAAGGGAGTGGCAGCGTGGAGGGTAGCGTGACAGATAATTGCTGCCGCCTCAAGTGCTCTGTGGCGTTACGCGAAGAAAACGAAGGATGATGTTAAATGTGCACGTTTCAAGTGAACAGTGTTCGATTACATGTTCGATCACCATTCTAACATCATTCATTCATCATTCCAACATTTTTCTGCGGTAAAATAATAAGAGAGAAGTAATTTAAAAATAATTTGAATTGGAAAACAGTAGAGGCAGTGTTGATGTTGGAGTTCATGTAGCTTTCTTTGTTTCATTTTCTGGCGATATTTTTTTCCAAATCCTCTCATGTCTTATTGCCACAAGGTGTAAACTCACACAACTTGTTTGGAGTGCACAGGGGAAAAAACGCTGTTACTACTGAAACAGTTCACAAACATCGGAACAACAACATGCTGTAATGGAAATGACTAGATGATTCGCCAAAGGCACAAAGTTTTCGCTCCAGGAACTTTCGTAATCACGTTAATTTTTCACTCTTTTGTTCGATACATATATGTATGCCCTCCAGATTTCTGCCTGCCCTTAAGCTACCACAGAATAGATGAAACACATTTGGGACATCATTTGTGTGAATTTTGTTGCCTCAGCTGAAAGTTGTTGTTTACTCAGAGGCTACCGCTCTGTTTAGCTTAATATTTTTTCAGTGATTTCATTTCCCTAGGTTGACAATTCTCGTTTACTGTTCGGATGTTGCTGAAAGACGTGGCGAACAAAGATTTGTCCCCAGAATGCCGTTAGTGCTGTCACATTGAACACTGATGTCTTCAATTAACTTCTTATGATTCATTTACAACCAACACAACAAACAAAAACATGTCCTTTGCTAGAAAAATATTAGTTACATCAATCAACCATTGAACCTATTCTCACTGTCGTTTTTTTCCCCAAAGAAAGAAAAGGGTACCGAAAAAAAGTCCTTCTGTATATAAATATGGCAATTTTCTCCTTACCGATCGTATCCGCCTTCCTCTGGGGCACGAACACGGAGAAAGTAAACATAATCGAATCCCTGAAACGTCTACCGAAGAACGTCAACTTTACGCATTGTAGTTTGGCTTCAAGGCGGCTCTTTTAAGCTTGGTTCTGACGCAATATAGCAACCAATGAGCCGAAAAAAGGGTCTCGGTTTCCCTTTCAAATACGGCCGCACGGCAGAAGGGAAAAACGTCCTCGTGGAAAGGATTTGCTCCCATTCACCTTGAACCGTTCCTCCCGATCTGCCCTCTGTATTGCGATAGGATTGCGACAAATTCAGAAGCGCCGCACCCGAAAACAATCTTGCTTTCGAAGGAAAAAATATGGGGAAAAAACTCTCATTTTCTAAGATGCTTCACCCGCCCCGGGTTAAGTGCGCAGGGCAGTTTTTTTCAGTTTTTTCTCGTCAATCTAATTTCACCATTCAGCCTCAACTCGATCGTTGCGATCGCAGGGGACAAATAGAAATTGTTGTCAAACAAATCGAATGTTTTCTCGTACTGTTATTTGGTTCTCCATTTTTTTATTCTCGAAAAAGGGGAAAAAAACTTCGTCCTTTCGTACCTTTCTTTTCGGTTCCTAAAATTGGCACAGTCGGTGGGGGCTTTGAGGTTCGGTCGGGTTGTTTCTGGTTGGTGATGGATTTCGCTTGATGCAATATTTACCGAAAGGAGCGAAGACTGCGAGTTAAAAGCCATCGATCTTACGGTGCCGCACTCACCCTCTCTCTCTCTCGATCCGACAAAGACTCGAAAGGCGGAGCGAAAGATGATTGAAGGGATTAGTTTCCATCTGAAGGAAAGGGCTTTGTTCCGAGTGCCGCAACACGACGCCGGGGACATTCGCTCCCGCTGCTAAACCCACCCGGATCGACGTTCGGAACGATGCGAGGACACGCGGAGCCCGATCGGAGGAGGATACACCGAGTCGGATCCTTTGGAAAAAGTCGAACCGATTCGCCGGTGATCGGTAATTAGGGAACAAATTATAGGGTTCAATAGACGACTATCCGACCTCCGGAACCTCTCCAACCAAACCATGTCCATTCCATGCTTCGGGAAAGGAATCTAGGATCACGATCAGGACGAAAAATGAAATCAAACATTATTTTCCAACCGACTACTACCATCGGGCGGCTGAATAAAAGTATCCTTTTTAAAGGCGGCTGATAAAGAGGATGGTTCGAAGCGATCCTTGTTAGCTGTTGTGTTTCCAACCTGTATAAGGAAGTGGCACTGCAGAGCCAACGCCGAAGCTGTGAATCGAGCCTAATCTTTGATCTTGTTTGGTTGAATTTATTAGATCCTTGTTGCGCGCATCTACTCCCTTTCTCCGTCTGCCTTTGGTGTGAATCGTGAAGGACTGGAGAAAGCAATAAAATTGTTCAAACAATCAGCTCCTTACGCCGGCCGACACACGACTCTGACCCTCTAATAAGGTGAGCGATATTTCACATTTCACTTCCGGTCCAGTTTCCCGAAAACCAGAAAATCCTAAAGCGCGTGGTTGAATTAGGCATCAGTTTGGGTCCGACGAGTCATAAATTCACCTGTCGTAAAACTCGTTCAAAACCCTCTAATCTAACCCGTCCCCTAACATATTTTTTACCACGGCAAAAACCTATCGGGAAACCTATACGTAAAGTAGAGAGCTATGGAAGGGTCTTAAATTATAATTTGCGGCCGAACCGCTACCCATAAAAGCCATAGCCTCACTCTTTCTTCTTCCGATTCTGCTCAGAACTTCCTGCTTTGGTCGAAGCCACGGGTCAAAGGAGTGGTCCAAGTGAGTGCTGCCCGTGAAACCCTTATCTCTTTTCCAGTCTTTTAATTTCAGATAAGCAGGTTGTATAAATTCTGAACCCCAAATTCAACAAGCCGCCCTTGGGCCCTCGATTGGCATTTCCTTGGCACTTCCGGGGCAGTTCTTTTTTTCTGAATTCATCAGCAAACATGGTTTCCGTTGACTTTCTCCGGTTACTTTTGGCGCGATCCTGCTCCAAGATATGGTCGTCCCGGCACGTTTCCAGCCGGCACGATAAGGATAAACCCGTTTGGCGATTCGACCGAAAAGTCCGACCACTCTAAAAAGGCCGAATCTTACTGTCGGCAGGGAAAGGAATGGCCAAAGGGGTGACAAGTGTAGATAAGGATCTTGGGATTGTAGGAACGAAATTTATTCAGTGGTTGAATCGAAATAAAATGTCACCCTTTTATTGCGAGACCTTTTCCGTTCCCGACTGCCCAAGAGTGGCCCGAACAGTGAGAAAGGTCCGAGAAAGTGTTTCACTTTCTTGAGCGGTAGTCGCATTCCCGAATTAAAATGTCCTTCGGGGTAAAAAGGGTAGACTGGCTTAGATCGGAGATAGGAAAATCGATTAACGTATTCCGTTGACGCGTGTTGGGCGCAGGAATTTCTAATGCGACCGGTGCTGAATAAGACGCGTGTAGCTTACGGTTACTACCACTAATGCAGACAGAAAAAGATTAATGAGCTTGTAAGAGTGTAAAGTTATTTCAAGGACACTTTTTATTGAAACATGTAGTTTTCTTCGGTGACGGGTTTCGTCAAGACAGCTACAATTTACGTGACATATCCCACTTTTACAGTAGGTTCAAATTATTCTACCGTTAGCCAACAATAATTAGATTGTTGTCAATTCCTTGAACCTCATAAAAATGATACTCACTAGGGAAAAAAGTTCGATCTCTTATCGATGGCATATTGGCAGATAGTATAAGTTATCATTGCTGATTGGAGCGATACATCGAGCGCTATTGGCATATCTTCCGGGGCATGCCTTTAAGGATTTCTAGTTTTCGTTTCCTTTCGAGTAGTGGACGTCAATGAAGGAATAAAAAAATATCACAATACATAAGGATATCTTTATCGTGAGCTCATGTAATTGGACTGCGATGTGGCAAGCCTGAAATAGAACAGTAAAACAGCCAAATTTCTTGTAACAATCTATCTATTGTCCTCAAGACGTTCACATCTTTCTCAAGCAGCCCTCCTTATGAGACATACTTCTGGTGAAGCCGGAACACTTGCCATGGCACGGATAAATCTCGTTGTCCCATAGAAGCATCCTGCAAATTACAAGCATCAGAGTCAGTGTCCGTCAGGCCGTCGAAAAAAAAATCTCCCATCACGAACGATGAATGATGCAGTGTGGACAGTAAAGCAAATCGATTTCCTTTCGCCAGCGAAAATAGATGATGTTTTGATGATGTGTTTGATTCGTTCGCGGGTTCCGAGGAATATAAAAAGAGAAGCGATGCCTTTTCGCATTAACCCCCTGCCAGTGGTAAGCAATTCAATTCACGGTTTAGTATAACAGCGTGAGGCCGCCACAAGATTCACCAGTCGAACGAAAGCAAAAGGCTATCAGAAGGAAATGAAAGAAGTGGCGCTTCTTCTCTCGACAAGCTGCACCCGAGTTTCGCCATGCCGCCTGCTGGGTACCTACAGCATATACAGACTACTACGGTTGTGCATTATTTGAGTCTTTTTTTGTCCTTTTCATAAATTGCCATGCAACTGCGTTTGTATGTTTGATCGAGGACACATGCCAGGCTGGGTTGGTGTTGGCCCAACGCAAACCGCATCGCGTAACTAAAAACGTTTTTCCGTGGCAATTATAAAAAAGCAAACTTCCTATCGTCGTTCTTCGCCCTCTCGTGCATACTGCACTTTGATGTTTGTCAGATGTCCCGGGCAGGAAGGAGAAAAAAACGAACATTTCATCACATGGCACGTGGAAAACACTCGCTTGCTGGTGATGGCCTCCGACGGCGTATTTACCTTCGTGCGGCGCTGGGAGGTGAGATCATGGTTTTTTTTTGTCTCTCCAGCGAGTATCCGTGATGCAGCCCGATGCACCGTTGCTTTCAGCTCGTGCGGCTGTCACAGCTGTTTCCTCCCGCTGCTTGTGAGGCGCAAACTCGTGCCGATGGGGGTTTCGCTTTCATCTTTAGAGGACCACGCATGAAGGTAGGAAGAGCCAGGAGAGGAAACAACACATCGCTCTGAAGCTACTCCACAAAGAAACATCGATGGCGGTTTTCGACTAATTGGAAAATAATCACAGAACCCTTGAGCCTCAATTTTGCATCATTTCATGAATGAACCGAACTGGAAAAAATGCATTCCGGTGGTGGAACCAATTCAAACCGCTCGAACCAACGCCGCCAGGCTTTCGGAATGAAATTAATACTTTTCCACTTTCGATTTTTTTGTTTTCATTCATCCACTCTCACTCCTTGGGGTGCGCTTAGATTCTGGAGACCGGAATTACGGTTGCACGTTGGTGCATCGGCCGTAAGTAATGACTTCCTGACGCCCCGCTGCGCCACGAGCTTGCAGGCATTTGGCCCGTTCCGTTGTTCTGCACCACTTTGTGCTGCCAGCAACGAAAGGCCCGATTTTCATTCCGATCGAGGCAGCGATGGCCATCCTGTAATTAAGGCGCCCACCCGGTTGAGGGTCGGCCGCAAGGACCTTTGTCAATCAGCCCATTCGACCTAAGGCTGGTTTGAGGGAATGTCCTAAAAAATCACAGTCAAGGATTCTAGTCTTTCGAGCGGGCTAGTCCTTCTTTTCTGAGATAATTACGAGGACGAATCAGAAAAATCAGCTAGCCAGGATTCGTAAATAAGTAAAGCCAGCAAGAGGAGGTACGATCCCGATTTTTTGTGATCAATCATTTCCAGTTTTCTTTCGGTACTTTTGAAAACGATGAATGAAACAATTAATTGCTGACTTTGCCTCTCTTCGGTAGAGCTTTTGAAGTTGATTATTATTCTGCGCTACTGAAATTCAAACTCTCTACTCAAACATATTTACCGAAGTGAACCAGTGAATAATTGTTCAAATTAGAGGAGGAACATTTATCAACACAGTCTGAATGGAGTAACACGAGATCATTTGATTTAAAAATTAGACGTGGATGTAATAAGTATGTTTTTTTTTCAAATATAAAATACGCTTTTCAATTACGCGTAGTAAAACATGTTGATTACATTAATTTTCCTCCTGTATTCGTTCGCTAGAAAGAATTAGCATTCCTTCCAATTTTTCTTCCTCAGACTACTCGGCCGTTGCTTCGGTAACATTGTGTGCTTAAATCATCCTCATAAATGAGCAACGATCGTCCTTGGAGCAACAGCAGCAATATAACCGTGGTCGCAAAAGTAGCGAAAAACTCTTTAGTTTTACGACGCCACCTGCCAGTTTCTTTCATAGTCCCACTCAATAACCTAACAATCCATCGTCCACTGCTTCACACGTGAAATTGTGCTGGCGGAGTTTCGATCGTAGAGAAAAGTGCTTCCAACCGCCACCCCTTCCGTGCACCCACGCTACAGCAACCAACACACACGGAGCCAGTCGCGAAAAGTGGCCAATGAAACTAACAAATGTCGCATAAAAACCGCCCCATAAGTGGCCAACGAAACACCGGCGCCAAAGCCGAGCCCGGATCCCCCCGATTTGCCTGCCACTCGAATTGGCGGCTGGTTTTATACACCCAACCTCTCCCGCCCACTGCCGTACGCCACCTCGTGCGCAGATGAACCAGGCAGATAAGAAATGAAGTTTATGATATTGATAAAATTTAACCCGACCTACCCATTCGCGCGCCCTGGAGTTTCGTTATGGTTCTGTGTAGTATGGACTCGATGTGTCAAAGATGCTCATAGGGCGCAGGTACGGGGGGGAGGGATCCGTTTGGCAGACGCATGGAATTTATGAATATCGCTCCGTTTATCACGCGACGAAGTCGTAAAGGCCGAATACTCCGTCTACGTGACGGGTCCTTTTGGCGCGAAGACCCGATACCATGCGCAAGGGTTGGGTCTAAGGAATCCCGTCTCTTAGAGAGAACTTCACAGGGCGAAGCAGTGAAGCAGTGGAGGGGTTATTTACGCGCGAAACGAAACGCAAGCGAATGGGGAACAATTTACGGTTATGTTGCGCCACTCTGACGGTCTCTTGTCACTCAACTTGGCAAAATTTGCCGACATCGGCTCCGTTTCGTCGTTTTGCGGTGAAGGTGGTCCTTTCTTCGCTGTGCACCCGGTTCGAGTGTCATTTTTCCCTTTTACCTTGTTCACTTTCCTACTGTTGGTTAATTTTGGGGTAATCAAAAAACAAGCGGCTTTCCGCGCGGCTCCTCAACCGCGAGGTCTCCTTTATCGGTGTTTTCCTTGCACCAGTGAGCTTATCCTGCCAGCGGAGGTGGATGAAATTTGAGATAAGATGGGCGTAATTAGCCGTGTAATGGTGCTAATTAAATCTCCACCCAGAGCGCGTCTGCCATGAATCGAAGGGACGATATCCATGCACCTTTTTCCAGAGGCCACTTCAGGCTGGAGCAACTTCGGAAATGTGTGCGCGAGCGCATGCATTTCTTTTGGCTATTTAGTGACACTTTGTCATGCCAGCGCATAACTAGTCCTGTTGCCATGGTGATGCGATGAGTTTGTTCGTCAAGTCATACGAGACAGCTCTCTCAAAACGCAAACAATGGTCAGTTTGCGGGACAATGTGCCAGCGCGGCACCGTTGAATTTATATTGAATTTTCTGTAATATTTTCCTTTTAACTACCACTTTTCCGTTGTCCTTCGGAGTGAGCGGGTTTAAGCGGCATCGAATGACGACCGATTTAGAATGTAACTATTTCGACTGTCACAACACTCCGACGCGACGTTTGGCTACTGGATGGCGGTCGTAAGTCATCCCACACACCCAGCACATTTCTACACAACATTCGTGCCAAAAAGTCCCATTCACGCTGTCAGCTGTCAACGCGCGCTGTGGAATTTAAACGGTCCATTTCTCCCCCCGGCGATGTCTGTCGTCGCGGAAGTTCTGTATTTTAGCGAACGTTTACTCAAGCCGACTCGTGCGTGAACTCTTTCCCCGCTCTCGGATGGAGGATGAGGGTTAAATGTTTTATGTTTTTTCTTGCCGGTCGTGTCTTTCAATTTAATAACATTTACATACGACATCTTTCGCTCAGGGGGCCGATGTGTGACAACTCCTCGAAGGAACGTCAACTGAGAAGCTGAACGATAGTCGCGCCGTCGTGTACGGATTATTTATGAGAGCAAAAAGAAATCACTGAAAAAAAGGAGTAGCTCCACCTCTTTCGGGCGAGTGTCGTTCGGAAGCCGCGTTCGAGATTTTAACCAATCGTGAATTCCGACCACAAACGCGCACCATTAGTGCACACCTCCCCAACGGGAAACGTGAAAGAGTAAAAGAACCAGTTAAAAGGAATCCACAACCGCCCAGGGCCGCGTTTTCCCCTTTAACGGAAGGCGATGCAAAGGGTCGCATCGCACTAGCACACACCAACACTCGATCGGAACGTCATCGTCTCAGCGATCGTACACGACACGCTTGCACACTCGCACTCTCTAATGGAGGCGAGATCGACGAACACCGCGACCGCGATGTTTACATACTTGAAGATACGCTCGCGCGCGCGCTGGTTGAGTATGATAAACAAAAAAAGGCCGGCGAACACTCACGTACACTAGCCCTCCACCGAACACATGTAGGCCATGTTGGCACGCGATCGGGGGAATACGACGCGCGTCTGTTTTTAGACGGCGTGTGAGTCGGTCTGCCGATGGGCTCGTTTAATGTCCATTAGTCTCACACCGTTCATAATATTTCGTCTTCTTCATTCTGGCTACTTTTGTGTTAGACGAATATTAAAACGAGAAATTACTTCTGCACACAAAAAATAACTTGATTAAACTCAGGAAAATACTACTACTGATTTACAGATTACTCCATTTTCTTTGCAATTTGTTGATGCTTTTTTCAAATCATCTTTTACTCTTTCACAAACCGACTCCCCCATGCGATACATGTTCCCTTTTTTGTGTCCCCCTGGACGTGAGCAACACTCCCACCGCTATCCATTGGGTGACTAAAAATAGCTCCACACGCGAAGGGAAACCGTGCATTTTGTTTGGGGTTAATGGAATGACATCGCACGCCGACGGCGACATCGGGTTTGTGGCCCCCTAGTAGTGCGTTACACTCGTCCCCCTTCGCGATGTGTTTGCCTTTGTCGGGTGGTTTCTTCTGTGTCTCGAGGGGGTTTATTTAAAAAATGGGAAAACCTGCAACATGCCCCAAAGTGCACCGCTTGAATGCAGTTTTCCCCCTAAAGGAACCAGTGGAAAGGTTTGCGTTGCATCGAGGCGCTGGGTGAACGACTCGAAACGGCCGTGCATGGTATGGTGTTGCCTCCGGCAACTCCCATCCCATCCACCCGCAGGGCTCATATGTCTCGCCTCAGATGAAATGGTAGACCTGACGTGGCACCAGGACGTTCGGCCGTTGCTGCCTTTCTGGCCAAACACTCGAACGGAATTCGTGTGGAGTTGGTGGAGTGAGGTTTTTTTTGTGCTCCACCACCTCCACCACCTGGTCCGCTCGTTCGGCATTTTTCCCCGATGAAAATCGGTCGACTGTGCGTGACACGCACGAGTGGGTCCTGTTGGTATCAAGCGCGCGCGAGGCGACTACTTCACCAAGCCGAGCATAAAAAATTGCCTTTTATTCCGATATTATGTAAATACGTCCAACCATATATTATTTACAGAGGCCGAAGAGGGTGAATCGAAACGCCGCAAACGGTCGGCGAGGAAGGGCCACACGAAAGGGGGCCACGCGGGTGGAACCGGCGAGTAGATTGAAATAAATACTAGAATTCCAAGCGGGGACATAAATGGGATGGGAATGAAGCATTCCGACCTGATGTTGGAGCGTGAAAACCGTACTCTCCGTCGTTGGCGTCCACTCGGGATGGATGTGCGATGGTCATCGGCGTTAGGAGAGCATAAAAATCACGCGTTTTCCGTTCGCCGATGGAATGGTATGCGTCTGATACATGCGATCATTTGTAGCTATTACGAGCGCAATGATTGCCGAAATGATTGTGCCATGATCGGACGATGGCGATGGTGATCTGAGAAGCGATTTCACTGATGCATAACTCATTCGATAAATGGCTGGTGTATAGCTAAAACAATAGTTATAGACTATTCTCCTGACAAAACCGTGAGTCTAACGTATATTTTCCATGCAGTAGTACATCCTTACTTTATAAATGCATGTAGACATCGGTCACGTGGGCTTGAGCTCTGGATTGACACATCATAAAAGCAAATGGTTACCTTTTTTTCTGCCCTCTTTGGTAGGATCGAAATTATGCACGCGATCCATACAGTATATATATTTTACAACTACAAGCAATGGAAGCCTCCGAGAAGTCTATTGCTCATATCGTAGGAATCGTATTCATCTCGAGGAAAACGGCCGTCTCCGCACCCGCATGCGTCAGTTCAGTCTCATAAAACAATCAGAGCATCGGGTGATAACGGCAAGCCTGCGCGACGATCCTGAATGATCGTCGATGCCGGACTCGGACGAGATCCTCCGGGTCAGGCTGCGGCTCGCTTTCAATGACTTTTCGGCCTTTTTACGTAAGCGAAGGCGGAGAGCGTCCGGGCTATGGGTGCGTCACATTTTGCATACATTTATTTTTTTTTACGATTCCATTTCTCCATTCGCCCGACTTTCATCGACCACCGGGCATCAAACCCAAGGCCGCCCGACCTGAGGTTACACATGGCATCCGTCGCCGGGCTGGTCGTAAAAAAACGGTAACAAAATGTGCTCTTCCTACTAATTGCGGCATGCTGTGCTTTTTTATGCTCCCAAGCCCAGGTTCCCAGGGACCCAGGGTTGTACCGTTACACGGACGGCTCGGTGTCCTTCCTGACAGTAAAGCGACCATCACTTTCACCGTCGGGTTGCATATTTTTAGCAAATTGTTTTATTTCCCATCGGATCGGATTTTCACCCGCCGGACGGTTTTGCTCGCTCCAGTTTGGTAGTGAAAGGGCCAAGGTCTTTGGCAGTGTGCGAGCATTGTGCTGTTTTCGCTACCTCAGAACCGACTCGACGAGGACTACCTGTTTTCCGGTGCCGCTGCCGATGGCCCCTATCCGTCGGGGGCGAATTGTCATTGAACCCAAGCGTCGACCCGTCGCCTGCAAGTGATAAAATATGACAGCAATTTCGAAGGAACAGACTCCACTACGGGAGGGTGAAGATATGCAAAAAAGTGCATTCTACATGTTTTATGATGCGAACGGTCTGCTTGTGCTAAAAATTGGACCATAAAGCTTAGTTGTGTTTGTTTTTTGTTTACGACTCAACAGGGATCGCACCAACCCTTGGAACGCACGACCGTCAATTCCCAGGTCCCCTCGAAAATCTTATGCTAATAAGCTGATGCACCACCACCAAAACCTTCCAAGAACATGTCTCTCTTTCTCTCTCTTTCTCTCGGCGGTACGGCGCCTTCAACGCAGGGTGCTAAACTGTTCGTTGACGTATTATGTGTCAGGGTGTGCTGTTTTTTACTCAACCACACCAAGCCTGAGTCGGGATCGTAAAAAAAGTTGACGTTATGGAAAAAAGTCGATGATAAAAAATGGCTTCTCGTTTTTTATGCCTCACTGCTTGGTTTTTTATGCTCGCCACTACACGCTCCTCGACCTGCCTGGGTACCCCTTTCGGTGGTCATAAAGTATGCCTATGTACATAAAAAACAATAACCAAAAAACAAACAGTTCGTGATTGGTGTTTTAGCTACCGTACTTAACGAACTGTGGGGAAAAGTGAATGCGGAAAACCGGGGTGTAATAAAACGTTAAACGTGTAGTAGTGTGGCTGCGAAAGGGGTTACGAAGTGCCCTGCTGCGTCCTTTTAAGAGGGAAGAGCCATTTTGTTGGAGAAGAGTTCATTTTGTTTGGCAGCAAGAAGCAAGAAGATTTTCTCGTTGTGTACGAATACGACACCTATATACGAAACGAAATAAATAGAATTTATACGAAATAAAAATTTCGTATATCAACAATTTGTAGTATTATTTTTCTTTATTATCTTTTGTTTACCGTTCCATGTAACAGCTTTTCTTTACCACAAATTCCAAAATATTTACTCGAACCCTTTTCCACCGAAAGATCACTTCGCTATTGTAGGGTTGTAGGCACTTAACCCACCACTTAACATCGGTTATAATTGTGTGGTTTCATCGATTTGAACCCTTTAGCAACCGTCTTTGCTATTTGAGACCTTTTCGACGAGGGGTTCCCGTTCGCACGCCACTTTAAATCTAACGAGTAATTTGTTTTCGATCGAAACCCGGCACTCGAAACCCCCGCGCACCTTTCGAGAGGGCGAAGTGTGGGTGAAGTTATTTATTGTTGCTGGAATGGAAAGGGTAACAAACAACTGGCAAACAACAAACAAACGCACGAACTCGACTGCTTGACTGGAACAGAACGGAATGTGACAGGGTAGCGCGACGCCTAACTCAACCATTTGAAGGGGTTGAAGTGGTAGCTAGGTGCCGTTGCTACTCTACTCCAGCGCTCAAGCGAACCATAACGGGAATCCATCAACTGTCAAACAATCGTCAGTCAACCCTCCCTCGTCAGGAGTCTCCCGGGACCCTTTGTTCGCCGTCATGTGGTTGAGGTCGGTTTTCGGCTGGAGGAACCTGACGACAGACAGCCGGCCGTCAGGACCTGCTGGAACGGGGTAAATGCAAACCGAAGGTCCGAGCGAAAAGCACACCCGTCTCCAGTGGCAGCGGGTTTCACTTTCTTCCAGGCGACTCCGGGTGTGTTTGTGAAGTAAACTGACATTCCCGCGCCAATTAGTGGCGCCGGGAGAAATCGATCCCCGAATGGTGTGTGTGTGTGTGTGTCGCACCGTGGCTGCTGCAATCGATTAATCATCGTCCATCAGTGCAGCAGTGAAAGCTTCCGGAAAATTCGGCCTCGGTCGCAGCCGGCCTCATTAGGAAGATGTCGTAGCCGACAACCATATGAGCCGATGCGGATGGCCATGCAGATGGATGGATGGATGGATGGGTCGGATGGCTGGTCTTTCCTATCGGCAGTATCCTACCAGGAGGGAAGCTTAATCGTATTTGCATAAGTCACATACCGGCTCATGAGTTGACGCATAGTCTTTCCGTTGTGCGGCTCGATCAGAGCACGCACCTCTCGACCACACACTGAAGTGGACATTTGTTATCCTCCATGTGGTAAACGCGGCATAATAATCTAACGAGCTCCAACATTCCTTCCCGGTTCGGCCCCATGTGACAACCGACATGCGAGAAATGACCACCGAAAACCGGCCCCAAACTCCCCCCTCTGGAGGTAATTTGATGATAATAATGTCTTCGTTTGGTTTTTGTCTCTCTTGCTCCATCCGCATAGCAAATATGGTCACCCGAGGTCCCGCTCCATCGGCCCATCCATCTACCCATCAGACCATCAACAAACATAGGTCGGAGTGGGGTGGACATCCGATTACAATTTTCCCATTTTCCACGGTCGCTCGATAGGCAATTACTTTCACCCCGAGACGCTTTCGGGTGGTGCCGAAATATCTGGTGGTGGTTGCTGCTGTGCTAATGTGTTTTGTTTCCGTGTGCGTGTGCATTCCAATACAGAAGATATAGAGATGTTACAATGCTACATCTTTTGAACCAACTTCTTATTAGTTTGCCTTAGACTATAGATTTAAAATATTGTAGTTGTGTTCTTAGTAGCACCGTATTTGTTTGATTCGTCCTCTACTGATCTCCCTTACCCGATAGTTCCAGCCATAGCAAGCCTATATTTAGTTTCGATTTTCTTTTCACTTTCCCTCTCTGTCTTCCCATACACAGCTATGTTTCCTTCCGTGGTTGAAACACAAGCCGCAAACGGCCCCGCTTCACTAGAGATTATTTTTAAGGTTATAAATCATGTCTTTTTTACCATCCACGGGCCAACGAGCGATCGGCATCTTCTGTAGACGGCGGGGGCGAGGGCGTCGACGACGGCGACCAGTATGGAGACCCTTACCCTGTGTGACGGCGTTTGTGGTCGGTGGGAGATTGAAGATGAGATGAGGAAAACATTTATCTTTCCGTCTCCGACAGGCGCGCGGCTTCGGCCTTTGAGTGCGGAACATACGAAAGTGTACGCACATTCAAGGATAAATATCCTTTTCAGCGTCCTCTAAGTTTTCGCTAAAGGAACTCGAAAAGTTTACAACGAACTTGGCAAACTCAATTGGCGGTAGGTCGAACTATCGATATGTGGGTTGAGGATGTTTTTTCATCTTTAAACGCAAGAAGTTCGAAAAAGATTGAGGAATTACATTTAACAGACTTTCCTTATATTATCACACACTAGCCTAGTGGGTATCCCAAAACATTTTATTCGCTAAAATCGTAACAGCAAGCGTGAAAAAACATCGTATGTTGTACCATTTATCTCAACCCCCCACGAGCAGCCCCCTCTCCGAGTGGTTGAAGAGTTTCTGAGCACACTTTCAGACGTTAAAAAATCGCACTTGCGACACATCCAATCTAAACGATTCCATCATCACGAAACAACTTTTTATCGTAGCTAGTTCAAACCTTCGATGGTGGAAAAACAAAATGAAGGAAAACCCCTAAAGAAACATTCACCGGGATCACAATCGATTGTCTTTAGTCCTCTCGCAGACGCCTGGTTTGCAGATTAGTGAGTGTGACAACACTTTAGTCCAACCCTCGGCTTGGTCGGTCACTCGGCTGGTCACTCGATCATAGAGTAAGCATCGAATCGGGGTGCAGAGATGAAAAAACACTGCCTCTCCTGCCAACGTGTGAACGGATGCTTTTCACACTTTTCCTCGGGCAACAACTAGCACTATCCGGTTTGATAAATGGCACACTCTTGACGAGCCTGCGTGCGTGTGGAAAAAAAGTGGAAAAAAATATTTCAAGTGTCAACTGTTGTTTCAGAGTGTGGTGGGTATCGAAAGAGGAAGAAAAACTTCACTACTTCATGGTAAAAAACGAGAAAAATGTCCATGAAAAAACGCTCTAACAAATGGTCATGGCTGCATTTAGTGTGTCTTGCCAGATAATCATACTCCAAATCGCTGTCATCAGAGACGGATTGAGGACTGAGATTGCCTTAAAATCCGAACTTCGCACTTGAGATTAGACTGGATAGGCGAGTAAAATGTTCTCGATGCTTCAGTTGAA
>JAOEFI010000007.1:18661399-18687425 GCA_034621735.1 Anopheles plumbeus | reverse complement strand
GTTTACTGCTTACCAGCATCGTGTTTTTAGTTAAACAGTTTTCACGAAGTGCGTACCGTCTTTAGACATCCTTCCTAGCGTTAGCATTGAAAAACGTCTTAGAATGAACTAGATCGTCCCACTGGAAATACTTCACTTGTCACCCAGATGTTTTTCCAGTATCAGTTTTTTTCATTTCAGAGGGAGCGCTTTCCATCGCCGAAAAGTGATTAAATAGTTAATTAAAACCAAATAAGTCTCTTCTTGGGTTTTTTTTGTTGCTTTTACTATTTGCGTCGGCGCGTTTCACATACGTTTTAGACTCAAACCTTTCTCCTGTAGGCGGCATCTTTTCTTTGCTTCGTATTTCCGTAGGCATGATACAGGGAGGAACCCCGAATGAGCGAACTCCCGAGCAGCACGGATCCTGGAAAATGGGCGATGAAAATAGCATCAATCTGATTCGTCGGATTCGGCCGGTTCCGGGGCAGTGGAGTCGCTTTGGTTTTTCCTTCACGCCTTTTCCACCCCCACAGTCCCTCTGGTGAAACAAATACGAACGAAGAAAAATACATTACACGGTCTGATAAGCGGGTGACAAACATGTTCATGCTCTCACCGGAGGAAGAAACGCCCGGAGGAGGAAACGGCCGAGCAAGCGGTGGTTGGGTTATTTTGGAACAGTCCGCATGGAAATGTGAACCTCGTTGTCAGGTCCTGCAGTAGCCTGTTGCAACGTTCCCACGCCATTCCGAGGCTGCTAGGCAACGCGGGGAAAGTGTGCTACGAGCATGAGCATGTCTTTGGCCATCCTTCGAATTCGATGCCGTCGGCGAAGAGTGACGCCTCGTTCGTTTATCTCGCTCTGCCGCTTCGAAGCCACACTTCCGCGCGGATGTTGTTGTGCAGGGAGACGTTGCATGCGGCGACGAAGGATGCGATGGCAGATTTTCCTGAGGCATCCAACTTCGGAAACCCCTGGAACCAATTACCGCCCCGACCCACTGACACCGGGATGGGGGTGAACGGCATCGGGAACGCAAGGAGGAGGGATGATCGTACACGGTTTTCCACCTCGAACACTGCTCATCATTCAGCGCGCGTACGTTTTCGCCGCCTATGTGCATGAGAGACCCCAAAAATATTGACCCGACTCGACGCACGACCCCCTTCGGACCCCTTCATAGCTGGTGGGACGAACGGCTTCCGTGCTGTTCCAATTCAATTATCTGCACCGTTGAGAAGGATTCGAGTTGATGGTGAGTAATGTCTCCGATAAACGGATCTAATTGACGACCTTTCAACAGCCCGTCGCTGGCGGCACAAACCACCCGTTGCTGTTCCGCTTTTCCAGTTTTCGCATCCTGTGCAGTTTACAAGGTTAACAAGCGAGTGTAGACTTGACATGGCATTTGGGAACTAGCTGGGAAATTATTGGGTTTTTCTAAAGCATGACGAGGTACTCCTACTTGATAAGAAAATTGCGAATAAGCGTATTTGAACATGAAACATATAAAAGAGTTCACATTTCTCATGGTTGTGAATTGTTTTTGTCACGAGATCTCCTAAATTTCTTCTTTCACCGTAATTCAGCCCATCGAGTGGCATACCACGAAGAAAACATCTAATAGTTTATCCGAGAAAATCAATCCATCTTGTTTTCTACGCACTCGAGAGCATGAGCCGGTATCCAATGTGGCACAAGTACGAAAGGGAAAATCGTTGAAACGCTAGTTTAACGTTACATGATACTTCAAGCTGGCCGACGCCACAAAGGAAAAATCAATAAAAGCGATCATCAATTCTGTTAAATAGAAACCCATTTTTCCATCTCTGATCCTTTACTTCAAGAAGAATCTAAGGCTAACGAAACAAACGAGTGTTATCCTTTCACACTTCCTTCGCCCAAAAAACATCTGTCTGCGTCCCTAGGTCCGCTCGGGGTGACCGACTTGGCGCTAGATCGTGACGTGGTTTCTTTCGGATTGCTTCATCCTTTCTCGGGGAAATTTTTCGAAAGAAACTCGCAAGGGTGTCAAATTCCTGTCTGCCTCCGACGCCGGGAACTATTTGCAGTCGACTCTCTTGGCCGGGCGTCTCAACCGTTTCGCCTTAACCCTCGTACCAACACCCCACAATAAATCATTAACTCTTCTCAGAAATCCTCAATCGCAATCGGACGGGACTCTTTGGCCGGCTTGGCATTGCGATCTGCTCTTTTGCTTCGAATGCGATCGATCCCGAAATCTCGTCTGGTAGTGGCACACTGCACCGACTTGACTCGATGGTTGATAATTAATTATCTTCTCCTCGTTCGGCACGACTCGGAAAGATCGAGTACGCAGAAGAAGAAAGGAAGCGAAAAGGACACGATCTTTTCCAGCCGATCGTAGGAGGACCAGCTCTTCAACATGCTTTGCTGCCGGCGTCGCACAGATGAAACTCATCATTGCGTGGCAAATTTTTTTATTGCTTTCCACTAACTCCGTTTTCCTGGACGCGTTTGCTGGCTGTGCTTTTTCAGCTCCTTGTACAATATGTAACATCTTACGCAAACGAACGCTCCCTCTACACTCAAATGGATGTGCTTACGCTTTGGTAGAAGTGCTCTTTCCGGCATCAAAAAAAGTCAACCACCAGCAACATATTTCGATGCAATCCGGCTTTCTTCGGAGAGCGAACGGAGGAAAAAACGGATCTTTTTCGGAACAGCACACCGTGAGGAAATGATAATTTATGATGCTAAAAAGGATTCTTGTGTGCCCGAATTGACTCGTTACTGAACGATTCCAGCTTGCTCCAGATACGCTTTGTGATTATGCTAACGAGCGTCCTCCGAGTGAATCCCTCAGGTCCTGCAAAGTCCCTTACGTTGCCATAGCGTCTCAGAATCGTATTAAAACTACAGCCCAAACACATGGGGCTTATGTAAAAGTTTTGAATAGTTAGCAGACTGTGGAGTAGCCCATAACGCCATCAAGGCAATTTACAACGTATTGCGCAGTGCCCGTTGTACTGCCTAACCAACGGGAAGCGTATAATTCTTTCGCATAGTTCTGCGAAGGAGTTCAGGAGATACGAACCGGCGCAAGAATCGGCACGCCATTGGATTTGCTTAGATAGAAGATAATGTTTTTTTTTCAGGAAATGAAAAAGGCCGCAACGCAAACACAACTGCGGAGCTGTTGCACATTCCTATAATCGGTAATAATGTCCCATTCGTCCTCGTTCTCAGTCCGTCCTTTCTGTTCGTGCAATATGGCGCAGGACGCTGCTGGATGTCCTGCTGTTTCGGGTTCGAACACGGATGCTGCGGACAATAGCGGACGGACACATGACCAACCCAACACGGAAGGGTTCAGCAACGAACGAGGGTGCTTCTTTATTTGTGTGAGGGGCTTCGGGCCGACCAGCTTGCGTAACTCATTCCCTTTACAACCCTAACCGTCCGCCGGGGTCATCTTGAGCGCGGAATCAAAAGAGCATACTCGTATGAAGCTTTTCGCCCGGAAAAAGGACCGTTTCGGACGTGCGCAACTGGTCATCGACGTATTGTCCATTTGCACACACAGGCTCCATTAAAAAGGATCTATGCTGCACGAAGGGTTTGTTGTGAGCCTCTTTTTTCACTGGTAGAGTTTCCCTCCGTACGGGTAAGGATTGTTGGACATCCCGCTGTTTGCCGGACTGTACTGAGTAGCCATTAAACGGAGTGACAACGGACCCGGAATGTGCTAACAATGCGCAAGAGTTGCACATTTTCTTACTCGGTTGCCTGTTCTTGGGCATGCTCGTCCGGGCGAATAGCAGCAACAGCCAGGCCTGGACGAAAGCTGATTTAAATGGCGTCCCACATGTTCGCTTCTTGTTACGACACATCCCGACTGCTTATTGGTAGTACTGAAATAATGAGTTTCACTTTAAAAGCAAACATGCAAAGCAAACAAAAGCAAAGAGAATGATGTTCATAGGAATAGGCATGACTGATGAAAAATATATCCATTATTACTGATTTCGATTCAATTTTATCAGAGAAATAATGTGCCATCGAAATGCAGAAAAATGTTTTAAAAAAATTGTATAAGGAACTTGTGTGCAACTTGAACACAACTCACTTTGGTAGTTAATGTTGTACACTGCAGATGTCAGTCGATTCAGGTATAACAGTTTAAAAAATGCATTTATTTAACATGAATCAGAAATGAAATGATTTATTCTAGCGTACAAAATATACAAATTCCAACAGCATTTTACAGTTTACTTGTTTGTCTATCAACTGAACAAACATATGAAGTGTAGTATTGTGAAACATTGTTATTTCTTGTGTTTTTATTTATGTTTTAACTAATTTTTGTTTAACTTTTGTGAATATCAATATCGCTCATGCAGGGCTGGTCAGCCACGTTGGCTTCAACGAAGTCCTGATAGGGAATCAAATCCTCGTACGGCTCAACATTGACCATGTTGTCGCGAACTCGCTCTACTTCTCCGAACACCCGGAGCAAGTTCTCTCCAGCCAGTTTTCGCAGTTCCTCACGCGACCAGGGTGGGAACTCGGTGCCGTTCGTGTAGGCCCCGTCCGCCAGCATATCGAACAGGTCGGGATACTTCGACACATCGTCCAGGCCAACGGGAACATCATCGACACCGTCAAAGTCTCCTCCGAGTCCGATGTGATCCGGTCCGGTGATACTCTTTATGTAATTGAGATGCGCTGTGAACGAAGAACGATGGGATTTACCAGAAGAAATTCGCTCTAACTCAACCACCCACTTACTGAGAACGTTGTTGATCGATGTTCCACCGATGAAGCCTGTGTAGAAGTTAACCATGATAATGCCCTCGTTTTCCACCAACTTCTTCAGCACATCGTCCTGCACGTTTCGATGGTGCGGCCACACGGTGTGCGACGAGGAGTGGCTGAAGATAACCGGCGCCTTCGTGTGTTCCAGAACATCCATCATGACTCCGTAACTCACGTGCGAAAGATCGATTAGCATACCCAACCGGTTCATCTCCCACACCACGTTCCGACCCCAGCCAGTTACATTTTTCAGCGTCGCACCACTTTGGCTGTCGATCGGTGATGCATCGGCCCAGGGAGTGTTGCAGGAGTGCGTCAGTGTCATGTACCGGACGCCGAGCTCGTAGTACATCCGCAGTACGGCCAACCGCGAGTCCATCGAGTGGCCTCCTTCGACCGCAATCAGTGAACCGATCTTGCCCTCCTTGAACGCCTCCATGATGCCCTGCGTTGACGTGACGTACTTCATGTGCTCCGGATACTTGCGCACTATGCGCTTGATCACGTCGATCTGCTCCATCGTGCGCTCGACCGCATCCCTGTACTGCGTGGTGCAGCTAACGTACGCCACCCAAAACTGGGCTCCAACTTTGCCCTCCTTCAGCCTCGGTATGTCCGTGTGGCTGCTCGTTGAAGGACCCCACACCGGATGCACCTTCAGGTCGCTGTTCAGCTCGAACCGATTGATGCGGTTGCGCTCATACTTGTACAGATTCCAAGGCAGATCATTATGGCTGGCAAGGGGAACATTTTTCGATTTTAATTCGCCTAAAATACAATCTGGTATACCAACCCATCAATCAACGGCACCTCGTCGAGGACTGTTCGTCCGTATAATTGATTGACTTGTGACGCTGCTCCGTTATCTGTTTCACTGTTTGTCGCTATTGGGACCGCTATTACCACAGCCAAGACAGCCGATAGGATCAGGACTCCCAGCATCATGGTTTTCTTGTGTGCCATAACTGCAAGATATTATTAAAACCATTGTCAATTTAAACATTTCACTAGCTAAATGTTCGCTTGATGAAATTTTTCAAATTAAGCATGTTGTACAAATGCAAACAAACAGCACGAAGTTGTTTACACCAGAAAACAAAAACACATTGCGTAATAGGTGCTTTATTAGAACACCACCACCACCCAAACCGGGGACACTGCACATTATGATATGATATTTGTAAAAAATCCTTTTCATCGTGACGATGCAATCGAACCATTCTGAATGTTCTCGTCATGACCATTGTTTTTTTTTTCTGGAAGTTCGCACGCAACACGTTCACGTTCCTGTAACGCTTCTCGGTCTCGAACCACGACGCTCCATGATGATCACAGACAACAACTATCCCAGATTGTCAACAGCACGCTAATTACCTTTAGCAAAAAAAGACATTCTCTCGCACTCCAGGCGAACTGACGCTTGCGACGAACTAACGACTACTAAACCAGTTTAGTAGTACGTCTTGTTGTTTTAAGTACCCCGAACCATTTACATTCGTCTCACTTTGCAGCAGCTTTGCCGCCTGGACAATCCGGCACTTACGCTGATATGATAATGGCCATAAAATAATAACCTTGCTATTCGACGGACGAAAAAGTCTTACTATCGAGTGCTGGGCCTTCGAGAAGAAGCTTGGGCTATGATAGTGCTACCATATCATTGCCTATCAGCACGCCATGAAAATCGTGAAGGGACAGACAGACGACTAATAACGCGACTCCCACTCTCAATCTAGCGCGCTAACAAAGCTATCCAGCCGGTCGATTAGCGATCAGTTGTGAAGTGATAGTGATGACAACTTTTCCCGCAGAGTGCCATCCACAACGGGAAGAGATTTGACGCCACGCTATCTCACAGATGATGGGGTTAAGCGATAGGAGACTTTTTTCGGAAGGTAGAAAATCGCGTTATCGCTAATCACCAGGAGAATACTGGGAATGACAATAATCATTTGAAGGGCTTTCGGTGTTCGGACAATGGTAAAACACAAGAGATCCCCCGCCCCGCAGGAGAACGAACGTCACTTATTTTCGCATTAAATTTTATGAATATCGATATCCGTCATGCACGGCTGGTCGGCAATATTGGCTCGTTCGTACTCCTCGTATGGAATCAGATCCTCGAAGGGTTCCGCGTCGACGAGACTATCTCGCACATTCTCCACCTGGCGGAAAACACGGAGCAAATTTTGGCCAGCCAGATTTTTCAGGTCATCCTTGCTCCACTGGTCGAACGTTTCACCAGATCGCAGCGTCCCCTTGGCGAGCATGTCGAACAGATCTGGATACTTGGATACGTCCTCCAGTCCTTCGGGGGTAATGCCCACCCCGTTATAGTCTCCCCCGAGTCCAATGTGATCGACGCCGGTGATGGATCGAATGTGGTTGAGGTGTTCTGAGGATATAAGGAGCGACCGTTATTCAAGGACGAACGGTGTCGAGAGCGCGGTCAACACTTACTGACAACATCGTCGATGGTGTTTCCTCCCACGAACAGAGGGTAGAAGTTGACCATCACGATCCCCTTTTTGGCGGCCAACTGGCGCAAGATATCGTCCTGAACGTTGCGATGATGCTCGAAGACGGCATGGGCTGACGAGTGGCTGAAGATAACAGGTGCCTGGCTGTACCGCAACACGTCGGCCATAACTCCGTAGCTGACGTGCGATATGTCGACCATCATGCCCAACCGATTCATCTCCCACACCACATTGCGTCCCCACGTGGACAGGTTGTTCAGCTGCGCCGGAGCCTCCGGGTTCGAGTCATCCACTGGCGATGCGTCGGCCCACGGTGTGTTGCACGAGTGCGTTAGAGTCATGTAGCGGACGCCCAGCTCATAGAACAGGCGCAGCACGGCTAGTCGGGAATCAATGGAATGGCCACCTTCCACGGCGATTAGAGACGCCAGCTTCTTCTCGTTGTACGCCTCCATGATCCCATCAGCGGAGTCTACGTATTTCAAGTCTTTCGGATACTTCCGGATGATGCGTTTCGTCACGTCGATCTGTTCTAGAGTACGCGCCACTGCATCCTTGTACTGTGTGTCCGCGCAGCGCACGTACGCGACCCAGAACTGTGCTCCGAGCTTTCCCTCGCGCAGACGTGGAATATCCGTGTGGCTCGAATTAACAACGGACCATACGGGATGCTCCTTGAGGTTTGAGTCTAGGTTGAAGTTTTTAAGCAAATTCCTCTCCACAAGGTAGATGCTGAACGGCAAATCATTGTGTCTGGGGTGGAAAACGGAAAGGTGAGTTATTTGCGACAACGCCGTTACGAAAGCACTTGTTTTTCCCATTTTACCCATCAATAAGTGGAACTTCATTGAGGACATCTCGACCGGCGAACACTTCTATCAAGGCATCGTCGTACGAGTTTACCACGGCGATTGGTACAACGATCGCACAAATCGTTATCACCGCCGCAATGACGAATGCGGTCAGTAGTTTTTTGTTGCTTAAAACTTTTCCATAACTCAGTAAATCGATTTTTGGATATATAATAAACAGAAGAACCACTACTTACTTGCTTGGAAAAACATCGTTTTAACGTTTTTTAAACTGGACCATACCCACCCGCATCCAGCGAGTCACTGAATCGTATTGGGCATAGGAACCATCAACCATCAGTCTCTTTAGACTGTTCGGATTAGATAGTGAAGTATAGAGATACTGGAAGATACTTTATTGTCCACTGATAGGAAACTCGCAATAATTGATAAACACACTCTTTTATTTCACACACACTCGCACATTGAACAATCGTAATTGTAGACTATTGGAAATGTGTTTTCTTCAATCCAAAACATCTTCCCCTCCCTCGTCCTCGAACGGGGGCTCATACGATAACTGCTCTCTGACCTGCTCAACTCGCTGTAGCAACTTCAAAAAGTTCAAGCCCGCCAGCTTTCTCATGTCATCCGCCGACCACACAGGAAACGTTTCACCGTCCGAGTACTTGCCTTCTGCAAGCACAGTGAACAGATTTGGAAACTTCGAAACATCCTCCAGCCCCTGCAGGACATGATCAAACCCATCAAACCCACTACCAATTCCAATATGATCTGTACCAATGGTTTCCCGTAGATAGTTGAGGTGTTCTGTGGAAGAAAGATGAAGCATGAGCAAATGGCAAGGACATCTGAAAATGACATTTGTAACCTTTTCATACCGAGAATGTTATCGATCGTGTATCCTCCCAAGATTTTTGGATCAAAACTGACCATGACCATACCACCTCCAGCGGCCAGCTCGATCAGTACATCTTTTCTTACATTGAGATGATGCCTGTTGATATCGTAGGCTCCTGCATTGCTGTAGATCACTGGCGCTCCACTGTATCGAAGCACATCTAGCGCAACGCCGTAGCTTCCGTACGAAAGGTCTACGATCATACCCAGCCGGTTCATTTCCCAAACCACTAGTCGGCCCCAAATCGAAAGATCACCACGCGTATCGGCGATCCCATTAGGAATCTCATCTACCGTAGAGGCATCGACCCAGGGGCAACAATTTTGCTCCGGTGCTAGCGACAGGCACCGCACGCCGAGTGCATAAAGTGACCGCAGTAAGCCCAGCTTAGAATTAATCGAGTTGCCGCCTTTAACAGCTATCAGAGAGGCAATCTTACCTTGGACGATCGTTTTCTTTAGCGCTTCAGAGGACGTGGTCAGAGAAAGATCCTTCGGGTGCTTCTCGATAAGTCTTTTCACGGTATCTATCTGTTCAAACACGTGCTGCACAACTTCCAGCGGTGATTGGAGACAGTTTGCTTCAACAAACCACACTTGTCCTTTCACTTCGCCTTTCCGAAGTCGGATCAGATCCGTGCGACTTGTATTTATCTTTCCCCAAACGGAGTGGCGCTGTAGATCCCAATGCAGGTCGAATTCGCGCAAATTATGCTTCTCGAATTTAGCAATGTTTGTAACGAGGCAATTGTGCCTGCATAGAGAAGGAAATGTTCAGCATACTGTTACAATTATGCTTGCATTACTTACCCAACAATAAGCATTTGTTCATCATGGAGAGTACTGTTATTGGTGAACGTGGTCGTCCCGAATAGCTCGTCGTTTATGTTTCCAATGTGAAAAACTTTTCCAACAAATATGAGGAAGGAAATTAATGTCGCAATAATCCCTATCCATAAGGTGAGTGAAAGAGAAGAAACTGAAAAAACAGTGATGATTTAGTAAACAGATTAAGGACACATCATTCTCATTTGATGAAAATGTACCAAGAACTAGTAAACAAAAAATGTACAACGTTGGTATCAAACTTGTTCTAAAAAATTAGTACGCATTATACCAAAACTGTACATCTATGCTGTATGTATCTTGATCATGTTATAATTCTTGGATGACAATTTACAATCGGTGAGCGTTTGTTATTGTTTACTTTTCACGTGTTCACGAGTGCTTGTGTTGCAATTCCAAATTTTAAAGGATTATTTCTGGAATAGTCATGATGGAACCGTACCGTATATCACTCAAGCGTAATGCGCAGTTGGAACCAGCGTTTTCAACACCGCAGTCGTGCTATCTGTGGCCTATAAAAAGCGATAGGAAGGGTTGGAAAATGTTACCCGGGATACCTGCCGTTTGCCGTTTAGAAGATGGTCGATGTTTTCTTTGGCGAATCTATTCGCAACTGGATCGCAATTCGACACACAGAGAAGCTTACTTTGGCCACGAAGCAGTGGAAGTAACTGATGAAACTAGCGAAAGAATACGCATCCGCTCAAATACTCTGGTGGAAGTAAATATGATACGCGAGCCCATAACCGACTTTGAACAGGTGATACTTGATGTCCAGTTGGATTGTTCACGATTGAACGTGGAGCTGCTGCTGAATAAAGATTGCCTCTGTGAGATGCTGTCCTCGATGCTCATGCTGACATTCTTCTGCCGTGGTTCCCGTTGTGATTTTAGCTCTCTGCAGGAGCGTAACATGGGAATCAGCGCAGCTTTCGTAAAGCATACACACGGAACGTCCAAGTACGGCGAAATAGGAAAAGAGACGCAAATTGAAATCAGTGAAATTTTGTTTCATCCTGTGATCACACAAAAACCTGAGGCAAAGCCGCTGGGAGGAATAGAAAGCGCTCGCCAGCAGTTGGAAAACGCACTGTCCGAAGGCTCTTCCGTTCTGATCAGTGGGCCGAGCGGTACGGGGAAGTATAGCATAGTAAAAGCAATGGCGATAGCTCAGAATTTGCCTTTGTTCGAAATAAGGGGACTAAACTTCGTACGCTCGCTTCCTGGCGAAACGGAAGCGGAACTTCGGAAAGCTTTTCTACGCTTAGAGCTGTTTGAACAACTGATCGGTAGTGAGAAACCGACCATTTTGTTAGTGAAAGACATTGATACGATTTGTCCTAAGATCGGCAGTAGAAAGGAAGAAGACGTCGCAAACGTGGCCCGCGTCGCATCACAGTTTGTTGCCCTGGTCGATCAGTATACAGAATTGATGCAAAAGTTGATCATCATCGGTACTACTTCGACCATCGAAAATCTGGATAGTCGTTTACGTAGACCCGGTCGCTTGGACAAAGAGATCACCCTTGGGATACCGTCGAAAGAGCAGAGAATGCAAATGTTGCGTAGCTTTGATTTCAGCAAGATTTTCTCCGAGGAACAACTGCAAGGGATGGCTCAGCGAACGGCAGGATACGTCGGAGCGGAACTAGAGCTACTCTATTACAACGTCACGAGAGAAATGAACAGGAAAAGCTTGCCACTCAAGGATGCTTTAGCCGAAACACAGAAAAAACATCGTCCCAGTAGTCTAAGAAACGTCACTGGTTTGGTCGAAGGCGATCACTCTCTATCACTCGATAGCTTCGGTGGCCTGGACAAGCTCAAGGCCCTGCTTCGGTTATGCGTAATCGAGCAGTTGAAAACCCCCGCTAGGTTCCATCGACTTGGAATCAAGCCACTTCAGGGAATCCTTCTGTACGGTCCACCAGGATGTGCTAAGACAACGCTCGCCAAATGTCTCGCTGCCGAATCCGGCATGACGTTCTTGTCACTTTCGGCCGCGGAAATTTACTCTCCGTACGTGGGTGACGCAGAGAAACTCATAACTCGCGTCTTCAACGAAGCACGGGCAAATGCACCTGCTATTTTGTTCCTGGACGAAATCGACTCGCTGGTGGGTAATCGAGGAGCAGTTGGCATGAAGGGAGCGCCAGCAGCCGTTAACATGGGCGTCCTCTCCACGTTGCTCATGGAGATGGACGGCATTGGGCAGGCGGAACAACTGGCGAAAGTATTGAGCGGAGATGCGAAACGAGTGATTGTGGTCGCCGCCACGAATCGGCCAGAAATGGTCGACGATGCCCTGCTGCGGCCAGGTAGATTGACCAAATTGATTCACGTTCCGGCTCCGGACGAAAATACTCGTCTAGCTATACTGACAAAGTTGAGGGAACGTATTCCGTTTGCGGAGGATGTTGATATGACACTGTTTGCTGTTAAAACGGAAAGATTTTCCGGTGCTGATCTCAACAACCTTTGCGCGCAGGTAAAGCAAATTGCTGAACTAACGCCCAGATGTGGAGTCTTAACTAAATTTCTTTTAATTGTATAGGCCGCACTGATGGCAGCAACCGAGGACCTTAATGCGGATTTGGTATCGATGTTACACTTCAAAAAAGCTCTGCAAGAAGTTCGGCCTTCGCTGACAAAGGAACAGATCGAATGGTACTACAACTATGAAGCAAACCGGGATAAGTAGTCATTCTTTGGAACATTTCGCTATAGCAGAAGTCTTTGAATGTGAGTTTTTGAGTTTTAAGATGAAATTCTAGAGAACTAGATAATCGATAAGAAGTAAGATTTAGTCACACAATAGGGCCTTTTGCCAAAGGACGCATTTTCAAGAATACGTTTATCCAGATCAATAAAAGGTATAAAAGGAGAAAGTAGTAGGAAAGATCTTAACTTGAAAAAAAAGGAAAAGAAACACATCTTAGGTGAAAATCAAAGAATACCGGTCCAAGAATATTTCACCCTGTTAAGAACCATATGTAACGTCTGTTTTCGGAGAATCTTCCATTGTCGCATTCCTCAAACGCCTTGAAAACATTATAATTTTGATCCCGATAGTCACTGCTAATGTCGCCATGGAAAACAATCTAGTCCATCTGCTTTTTTTTTTTGCTAGGTAGCTGTTTTGCAAACCGATGCAAGATAAACGCGCAACCGATAAGATCACTATCTGGCGCATATTTACCATTCTCTTCCACTCGACGCACTACCGTCTGTCGTTGGAGCATCTGGAATGGACACACTTGTCAACGATTTTAAGAACAATCGGTTCCGAAATGCGTTGGCGACTGCCAAATATCACTATCACTGTTCACTCCGGTCGCCGTGCAGACGCACTAGGGAGCGCACCACCTTCTTATCGTTCAACTGATCGAACAGTGTGAAACGCCGAACCCGGGACATGGCAATGTAGCCGCCAGAAGGGGTGCGATGTTCGCATGCATGATTCGGTATTGGTTCGATGTTTTGAGAAAACATACCGCGATTTACGGTACTATAGATAACAGCTTCGATCGATTATCGGTGTGGAGCGTTCTTCGTCGTTTAGTCAGGAAGGGAAAGCATATGGTGAGAACTACAAAGTGCACCTAACATTTGAATGGAACAAAGCCCCAGTTGATTCATCGTGCAACTGTGTGTGGTTGAGCTACTACTTTTATGGTGTTGTGAAATTATCAATGCCGTTGGAACGTATATTTCTGAGTTTGAATGGTTTTTCGGAAACTGCACGATATGTAGCCTAACAGAGCACAGTAGGTCTTTCCCGTTCGGTTTGCTACAACAGCGAAAGTATCTTATCTAGTTGGTTTGCCGTGTAAATGAGTAAACTATGTACTTGTGTGCGCCATGTGAGAAAAGAGCTGTTATCAAATAATGCGCCAATAACACAATCAACCTGGGCTCTATCGTATTGAACAATACTAGTTGGAACCTATTGGTGGTTTGAGAACCCTTTTCGTACACTTTACTAATACTTGTTCTGCGTAGCACGATAAGCGAGCCGCGCGAGTGGACCCCGGCAGCTATGTAGCTTTTAGCGACAGTCTTTCCCAGACCACGGATATAACAGGCAATTTGGAGGGTTCTCCGTTCGCTCGAGTGAAATTAGTGACGTTGGCAACATATTGTGTGGTATAGGATTTTATCTTTGTTTCGCAAGAAGCGATCCAGCAGGGAACATTTTGCTCGCGAAAAGTTTTTTGATCGCTCTGCGTCCTACTTAGTGTTTTCAATTCATCTTTAACGATCTGCGCAAAAGAAGTGAAATCGAAGTGCAGGTTTTTTCACCATCGCAGCAGTCAGAGATAGTAGCAATACAGGAAAGCCAAAAGACATTGAATCGCCTGATAACGTCATTGAATGATGGATTAATTGGAAGTAATTTTATTGATAGTAAACAACCACCCTTGTCTAGTGCCGACTGTATCGTCTGTGCGAAAATGTGAAAATCAGAGCGCCTCTTTTCACATGTCACAAACCACAATCGCTCCTGGTAAAGGTTATAGCGGGCGCATGGTTCACGACGTCCTGCGTCGAATCTATTTGGATAGTGACCGTTGAGAAGCTTCATACCGACGGTTTCCGATGATAAAAGATAGTAGGTTCTATACCCGATGTTTTCGGCGATAAGCTACTGTTACATAAAGAAAATCAAATTAGTGAATTGATTTTGAATCAAAATTGCTTCCTTGTTCTGTATTTAAACATTTAACAATAGTCGAGAAAGTTATATACTAGTTTACCTTGAAGGATCCGTAAATATAGAGAACTCTGCTAGTGGAAGTAAGTGAAGTCATGATGAAGTTCAACTATCGAATCAGTTTGCTCCCATGTGTTCAGCTTGTTTTGTAATTTATGTTTCGGCTGCCTAATTTTAGCGCATCGACGGTCCAGACCTGGCGAAATTCGTAATGATAAGTTGTTCCTGCTAAAGATTGTGAAATGGTGCGTGCATGCGGAGGAGTGAACGATTGATTTTTCAATTTTGTGATTGTTTATCGTTTAGTGATGAAAAATAATAATGGTGAAGTCAGAATTACTTTGCCATCTTTTGCTTGGTATCGCGTGGTTGTTTTCGCAAGGATCGGGTAGCGTAAAGGCGTCCCATTTCGTCCATTTGTCTAATGAATTCCAGACTGCAAGAGAGGGGCAAGGAAATGCTTTGAATCATTTTATTAAACCGCCCCAGTTCACGAATTGTTCTACTGATAATATCGCTATCACTTTTAATGAAACCAACATAAGCGTAGCCGAATGGAGCGAAGAAGATTCAAACTCTATATACCAAGTTAATGTTTGGTGGCTGAACTGGAATGCTAGAAGTCATACGTTTGATACCGAAAACAGAAGTTCATCCAACATTCTTACGCTTCGAAATTATTATCCGGCTGTAAAAGATAAATGTAACGTCATTAAGCTGAAAGTGTGTAAAACCGATCACGAGTTGAACGAATGTGTCTGCGGAGTTTGGACACCTACGATGCCTCAAATAACTAACATAAAGGTGTTGGAAAAAGACGGATCTTATCTTGTGAACTGGACAATGGAGCCCAAATGTATCGAGCAATACTCCATCGTACATAGATCGAAAGAAGTAAACACGTCAGAGCCTTTCGTCTTGCTTCAAAATGTAAGCCTTTGCCAGTGGCACCAATTTGAGGTGCGAGGCTTTACAAAGAATCATATAATCGTTCAACAAGTTATTCAGTTCCTTGCATATCCGGAAGTGTTTTTGCCTGTTTCCAAATGTACTGTAAGCATATTCGCCAGGGATGTGAAAGCTAAAATAGGACTAGAAGTGCATGACCCTACGAGTTTAACAATTGATAGTAGTGCTGACGTCAACGAGGAAACTCTAACACGCTTCAACGAGTGTAGTGCTGCGAACGTGTGGGATGTTTCAGGATTTTGTAGTGATGCGATGACTACAAGGACAAACAGAAACGCTGGAGCAAAAACAATTTCAACTGTTGAATCAAAATGTGCAGGGCCATTGTGTGCTGGACCACCAATTTGTCCGATGCGTTCAGGTAATTCTGTGGACGATACTGTCAAACCCATCGGTCCTGTGCGCGATCTGAGCGCTAATACGGATTTGGAAAGAACCGTAATACTGACCTGGCGCCCTCCGGAAGACGACAACGACTGCATCAAGGAATACATCATCACGTGGTCATCCGAGAGCGAAATCATAGACGTGTCCAACACGTCGTACCGTGCAACTAACCTGGAACCTTGCATGGCTTACAACTTCACCGTGAATACTATTGACCAAGGCAACGACAAAGGAACGCCGGTGACGGTTTTGGCCACAGTGCGGGAACTACAGCAGCTTTCCGAGGTAACCGAGCTGGAGCTGTACGAGGTGGAACCACGCTCACTGTCCGTCAAGTGGAAACCTCCCACTAATGGGACCTTCTGCGTAGAGTCCTACCGGGTGGCAGCGTGGTACAATGCACCCGCAACTGGGGAGGCCGTCACAGTCTTCTCAAATACTACCAACGATCAGCACGTCACCTTCGGAGAGGTGATAGCGTGTATGTCCTACACGGTACAGGTGATACCGATATCCTTCCAAAACAATGACGGCAGGAACGAGATCGGTGCGCTGAAAACGAACGAACGAACGATCCTCTCATATCACGTGGAACCGATACGGGCGGTGATGGTGAGGTCACGGAGCTTACAACTTTCAACGCAGCTCCTTAGCGAAAACAACAACAATTGTTTACTCGTCAGCGTGCGTTTCAATTGCACCATGGTAATAAACGGCGAAACAGACCCAGAGACACAGGTGAGTTGGGAACTGATGACTCCATTGCTTGTACGAATAAACAAAATTTTCCTATGTTCCATTCATCATTGTAGATTGTAAGAGAATTTATCATACAAAGCGCTAATGTCAGCTTCGAAGGCACCGTTGAAACGCTGGTGCCTTTTTCAACTTTCAAGTGCAATGCACAAATCCAAAACATTGCCGGTTGGTCCGAGCCAACACCAGGCTACGATTTTCAGACGGCGGAAGATGGTAACCATAGCAGGTGTCGATGGTTTGATCTGGCGTATAACATTTGTCAAAAAACCTAATTTTTTTTAGTACCCGAAAGTCCCAGAGTCCTCCATCTCGTCGGAGGAAACCGCACGGTCGTAACCAGCTGGAAGGCACCAACCGTAAAAAATGGAGTCGTAGTTCGATATAGAATTCACGTCCGTATGATCACACCAGAGTATCCGATTCCGAAGATCTGTGATCCGCTTGAGGAGTACAACGAAACCGTCGACTTACGCGATGAAATTGACCCCGAAGATACCCGCAGCTGGGATGGAGCAGAATTTGAGTACACAATAACGAAACTTACTCCATTCACACTGTACACCTTGCAAGTGGCGGCTGCGACGGGTGCGGGCGTCGGTTCGTACACAGAGCCGCTGGAAGTGGTGACTCTTCCCGACGTGCCGGAAGCTGTCCAAAATTTAAGGATTGTAGAAATAGAGGGACCTCGATTAGACGAACCCTATCGTTCATCGGTGACAATTTCTTGGGAGCTTCCCTGTCGCTTGCACGGTAATCTGACACGATTCATTGGACGGATGACTGGCGTGCGAGATCAGAATGAACCTCATGTACTTACATGGAACGTAAGTGTTGAACCGAGTGAGGTCCTGAATGACACGTACTTCTTCACTGAAGATCGCCTGATGCCCGAATACAACTACACTGTGTCCACAAATGTGGAAGTAGCGGCTGTCGACGAAAGCAGCCAAGAAGCTATAGTCCTTTTTCAATCCCCTGCAGGAAGTTAGTATCGTTTCTTATTTTATCGCAAAAGATCAGTGGTTTTTTTGCACATGCTATATATGTCTATCCTGTTTATTTATCATTTTCAGTTCCTTCCATCGACCATACGGAGGAATGGTTTGAAGTGAACGTTCTCGATGCCCCTAATCCAACCAACACCGCAAGGATAGTTGTTGGGAACATTACCCTAACGTCGGACATAGGCAGCATTCGATACCTGGCACTGCTAATTTCAGAACGTGTGTGTCAGCCGGATCCGCAGCCTCGAACGGATTTTATCACTGGAACGACTCAGTGGCCGGAGGTTCCGGACTGGCATCGTGTGAACAATATGCGATGTGTTGAACAGTATCAGACGACACCCAAGTTTTGGAATCCAATGGGACGAGCGTCGCGTTCCGTTAGCCCGATTGAGTACGTGGTGGGAAAGGAAAAGTGTGATAATGGCATGGAATATTGCAACGGTCCACTAAGGCCGGGCACGGAGTACGCATTGATTGTGAGGATATTCTCTAGCAGCGGGTTTGCCGACTCGAGTGTGCAGGTCTTTCGCACAGACTCGCTGATTAAAGTGGGATTAATTGTAAGCACGATCATTGCTTCTCTGCTATTGGCTTTCATCGGAGGTTTGCTCCTGCTGTGGCGCAAGCAGCGATTACTCCTGCCCGCACAATTATCGGGGCGTACCCCGGCGGAAGAACCGTCCGACATTCCGCTAAAAAACTTCCCCAACCAATACGATGAACTTTTCCAGTCAAATCGAGATAAGGTTTCCAAAGAGTTTCAGGCGATCAATTATTTCTCGGACTTTGTTCTTCACGAAACTGTTAGCTTCGTCAGTGCCCGGGAGAACGAACGTAAGAACCGTTACGTGAATATTTTACCCTTCGACTCCAACCGCGTGCTGCTGGACACCGACGAAGATGACGAAAGCAATGCCAACGACTATATCAACGCGTCGTTTATCGAGGGGTACAAGTACCAACGGGAGTATATTGCCACGCAAGGTCCCAAGCAGGACACGTGTTACGATTTCTGGCGGTTGGTGATGCAGTACGAGATCGAATCAATCGTCATGTTAACACAGCCGATCGACCACGATAAGAACAAGTGTTGCCAGTACTATCCTCGCTTCGATCAATCCGTTGTATATGGAGACATCCGAGTGAAATGCACGCAAGAAATGAATCTATCGCTCTACTATAAGCGACTCTTCATGGTGTCGAAGGTTAGATATCTTTACTGTGTTCTGTGTAGAAACATTGTTCTGATCGCTCTCATGTGAACTATATTACATTTTTGCAGGGAAATCAATCAAAGGCAGTTTTTCATTATCACTTTCTGGAATGGCCCGACCACAGTTGCCCTGCTAGTATGGCGGATCTGATCAAATTTTGCAAGATCATCCGGGCCGAACGCAAGAGCTACGCCATACCGCTGGTGGTACACTGTAGTGCAGGTGTTGGTCGCACCGGAACCTTCATTGCTTTGGATATCATTCTGCAAAGGATGCACCAAGAAAAGAAAATCAACGTGTACGATACCGTTAAACGCTTACGACGGCAGCGCGTGAAGATGGTCCAAACACTTGATCAATACGCATTCCTTTACCAGTGTTGCTTGGAGTATGTATCCAGAACCAATCGAAAAAGTAAGTATTTCTCTTTGTTTCTTCTCTGATGTTCTTGATGTACTACAACAGAGTTTAATAATTTCGTGATCCATTACATTTTCAGAGCCAAAGACGAGCAGTGTTGAAGTCCTAGCACGGGATGATAGGGAAAAGCAGCATCCTGAAATGATCGTGGAGGCTGATAAAGTGGCAGTAAACAATGGCGGTAAACCGATGTTCAATATTAAATTTCCAAAGTCCGTAAACTCTGGTTTAGGCCAAGTGACCAGCTTTGCACCGAATGACATCGAGCGCTAAAAAGAGATTTATGAAATCGAGCACGTTAAGTTTCGGGCAAGATGTACTGTGAAATGGAGGAATCTACAACCTAAACATAGAAATAGCAAATGTATGAAAAATTCATTGATATTGTTATCCTTAACCTGAGCAAAGTTGCCTGATATCATTCCTTTTGTATGTCAGCACGTATGCGTTAGATTGAATTTAATTTATTCTTAATAAAACGTAACAATATATAACAATTAGTATTTCAAACATTGTGCTTTTTCATTGGATGTATTTAATAATGTTTCGGTAAATCCTGTCGTATATGTAAAACACATATGCAACTCCTTCAAATGAATGTTTTCCTTAGTTTTTATAATCATTGTCTTTATTGAACGATGAGCTAAATGCTTAAAACAAAATTACCAGGTCTTCTCGCGGCTTATTCTGAATAAAACAGAACGATTAACTGAAATGTGACACATCGACAGAAGAAATCAGTTCACTCTTATTTACATAGAACGATGCTAATAATGATGTTAAGCGATCCGGAGTCAGGCGGAATCTACTCACAATCTACTTTCAACGTTTCCTACAATTCACTCTTCATAAATAATTTCGTTTTCGGTCGATAGTAACGGAAAATATATAACGCAATCTTATCACAACCCTCCCGATCTTTCTACGCTTTTCTTTCTCGTTATGTGTGCTGTCTGAGTTTGGCTTGCTCCGTTTTGAGTATACGGTAGCATTACGGACAAGAGTGTCGATTTGGACCCCCCAAAACGACGCTTACAGTTTCTCTCCACTCATGTTGAGCATGTTGTAGTAGTTGTGATCCGGAAAGCGTTCCAGCTCAATGTAGTCCGTTTCGGTTTGCAGCAGCCGATCGAGCATCTCGACCACCTCCGGAAAGCCGGGACGCTCGTTCGGGTCGTTTGCCCAGCAGTAGAACATTATGTTGTACAGCTCCCGGCGGCAGTGCTCCGGTTTCTCTAATCGGTACCCGTCGCGAACCTTCCGCATCACCTCAGCAGCAGCGATTCCCGGGTAGGGCGTGGACCCGAGTGTCACAATCTCCCACATCAGTATGCCGAAGCTCCAAATGTCCGACTTGACGGTAAAGATATTGTCGTACAGGGATTCGGTCGCCATCCACCGGATGGGTAGTCGGCCTTCGCTCTTGCGCTCGTAGACCTTGGACGTGACGATGTCCCTTGCAAAGCCGAAGTCCGCCACCTTGCACGTGTGGTCGTCGGTGATGAGAATGTTACGGGCAGCTAAATCCCTGTGAATGATCTGACAGAGGGAATGGGTTTGCGGTAAGTCTATGAGAACATGAATGTGACCTCATCTAGTTACTTACCCCACGAGAGGTGAGAAAATCCATGCCGCGCGCTACCTGGAACATGAATGACGTGAGATCGCCGGAGGTGAGAATTTTAGACTTCCCGTGAGTGTTTCCGTAGTGCCTGCAACAGATATGAAACGGGTTAGTAAGCAGGATCAAGGACGTTCGTTGAACGATCATACTTCTCCACGCGTGAGTTCCGCAGGAAGGTCTGCAGCTTGCCCATGTTGACGTATTCAAGTATAACGAAGATCGGATCCTTCTCGGTGCAGCAACCGAGCAGACGAACAACGTTGATGTGCGGTTCGAGCGACTTGAGGACCAGCAGCTCCGATAGCAGGTCGCTCCGTTCGGCTTCGCTGGCATTCTCTTTAAGCGTTTTGACGGCAGTCACGGTGACGCCTTCGTGCCCTTCGATGTCGGTAGCTTCACAGCGCCAAACTTGCCCGAACGCTCCCTCGCCGAGGATGTTGAACACTTTTAGCCGGTGGCGCGGAAACTCCCAGCGGTCCTTCACGATCGAGCCGTTCGATTCCTCCGACAGCTGCGACGTGGCCTGAAGATGCCCGCTCTGGTCACGCTCCCATGGCGACGTATATCGGTTGCTGAACGCCATCGGACCGCTCCAGTGGCTCAACCCGATCGAGTTCCGGCTATCCTCGGTGGTGGAGGTAATATTGCTACTGAGATTGCTTTGGTTTGACTTTTTGGCTTTATCGATCTTGTTCTTTTTCTTCAGCGTCTTGCTGATGGCGCACAGATACTTCCGGAAGATGCAGATCGCGATCAGCCCCGCACTGACGAAGATGATCGCGACTGATATGATGACCGGGAGCAGGATCTTCACTGTGTTAGCTTCCTCATGCGGATGGGCACGATTTGGAACCACCGTACTCGTGGGCGAGTGCCTCGAGGACGCAGTGGTCGACGACGTCGGAGACACCGAAGGTGTGATGCGTGGTATCGATGACATGTTTGTGCCATTGGAGACGTAACCGTTATGGCCAACCTGCGGGGAGCCGGCCACCGTTCCGTTTATCACCGACACAGGGCGATCTGGGTAGGTTTTGGTCTGCTTGGGACCGGTCGACGCTGGTGTGGGCTCGTTCATCGAGTCCTGACTAACCACCGTCGGTGGGCGCCTCGTAAATTCCGCTGGCAGTGGCGGTAGTGGGACTTGAGCCGGCCGCGAACTGATTCCAGGCAGGTTGAGCCCCGGCGGGAGAATCTTGCGTATACTATCAATGTTGGGCGTAAACTGTGATCCCCGAGTTTTGTACAGGCTCGTGGTGTTTGCAGGCAGGATATTAACATAAACTTCGTTCTTCGATGTGACACTGCCATCGCTCACGGTGACGTAGACGAAGAAGTTCTGGCCCGCTCGTCCCTCCACGCTGCTGTTCAGAGATACGTAGCCCGTGTGAGGATCGATGACGAACGGTTGATCCTGGCCAGCGACTAGTGCATCCAGCCCAAACTCCAGTTTGTCGTCTTCGTTATCGTCCGCTTGCACACGGGTAATCATGGTTCCGACGGTTGTATTTTCGAGGATACGCCAGTGCCGATCCACCAAAATGACTGGAGGTGTGTTGAGATCTTGCGATTCTGTTAGGAAGAAAACGCAGGAAAATTATTTCATGGAGATGCTCTAATGTCATTGAAAAAGGAATAGTGTGGTCCGCGATCGCTTCCTCCTATGTTTATGGCCCCATTTGCGGATCATTGTTATCCATCGCCTGCACCGTGTGTAAATCTCAGCCAAGGTCCATCGAAAGCACAACCTCCTCGATAACAAATCACTTCCTTAGTGGGCGCAGCATTTCGCATTTAACAGATAAATGACTTTGGTGCGCGAGCAGGACGGGGGTTTCATCAGGTGTGCGCTGTGTCGCGTGTTGAATAACTTTTAAATTTACTTCCGTCCGAGCTCAGCGACCTTCGACGGCCTGCACAGCCTCAAGCTGCAAGAATCGAGCCGGACAGCGAGATCGGCTGCCTGAGACTAAAATTATAGTCCACCAAGGTTTTGAAGTTGCCGGGGCAAAAAGTGCCCGTGGACTTCTAGCGATAAATGATCCTGTAGACCTCCCAGCAGCTCCTAGCCGGGGCTCTGTGATGTGCGTGATGGCCACTTGACTGCCCGGGAGTTCAGCGAATGGTTGAAGGACTCGAACATAAACAAAATATGTTGTTGTCTGGTCCGGACAAACCGTACTGGATTCGTATCTCCATGGGGCTGCAAGAGCCTGCCCGGAACACGCATTCAAACGTGTTCGTACGAGTTCACGTGTGTGTTGATGGGCCAGCGAGTGCCAGGAGAATGGACGAAAACCGGTTAAACCGCTTTTACAGAGCGAGCGTCGGCTGCAGCTGCCCGGACACGGCAACAGGAGACCCCGGGTGACGAAGACCACTTTCATTTTAGCTCGTCGTGTTCCGTCGAACGGACCGACGGATGCCACTCGCTTTCTATCGCGGTTGGTCTGTGCCGTCGACGGGCTCCCGTGAGTCGTTGTATTTTCAAGCCCCCGGGCTGCTGATTGATTGCGATTGCCCCTGCTGGACACACTTAATCGGCCACGTGAAGGCACTTCGAGCAGGAGCGAATATGCAAAAAAGATCTTACCTGCGCCGTCGGGCTGCCGTAGAACGATGATCATCCATGCGAACATTGTTAGGCAATGGCGCACGTAGATCAAGCCAGTTGACGTCATCTTTCTGCGGGACGCCATCTTTCGCCGGACGGATCGAGAGCGACTGCTCCCTGTTGCTTCCAGGAGGAAGAATCTCCTTTCGTTGCCTGGAGTTTGCAGTTACGCAGTCATTTAGCGCCCCACAGCACTAACACGTCGTTGGTGGTTGGAACTGAATTCAGTCGAGTGAACGTTGTCTCTCTGCCCTTTTGGCAACTTTCCGATTCACTACTGCGGCCCGTTGAAGAGCAGAGGACTTTCTTCGTGCATTCACCGTTCGAATACCTCCCCGTGTCCGTCGCCGATCACAGGAGGACCGCGATGACACCGACCGGACCGCAGGCCACAGGAGGGCCTCGTAGAGTGCAATTTATTTGTCCGCGCTTCGAACGGGGTTCCGGTCCTGTTTCTTCCTCTCCTTTACGTAACAACCTCAAAACTTGTCGCAGCGGCGGCGATTATCGTGTGCCGTTCGGTTTCACTTTCGGTTACATAGTTCGATCTCAGCGACATTTTCGTACGTGCGACGGTGGGGCTGGGGGCTGGGGAACGCTCTGTTGTCCGGGGAACACATGTAGTCATTTTTTCATGCGCACATCGCTGTGCGAAGTCATGTTTAATCACTTTCCACGGCGTACTCTAGTGAGTTATTTGCACAAGGCGGTGAATGGTAGAATTAATACTATAAACGAGAAAATTTAGCGAAAAACCAAACGATAATAAGAGCTGAAGCAACCAGTAATTGCACTACATGCCACAAGAATACTGTCACTAAAATAATCATAAAATATCATATTTTTCACTACGAATCAGTTCGATTGTATCACTTATGGAATAGCACAGAGTACACACAAATCTAATCAATTGATGATCTTCTGATACTCTGTTCTCAGTTTGCATATTACATTTATTCTCATGCCTGTATCAAAGGGGCGTTCATGTGCTCGTAATAAAACATTGTTTTTCATGAGCCCTTCATACTTCTCCAACTGTGAACTTTCCCATTTCGATTGAAATCTCAATGATGGAGGAGTCTCACTGTTCCCCTCCTGAGGTCTAATCCAAAATGTGTGCCGCGAGAAGAAGGCTCCGTTGTGCACCAATTCCGCTTTTCACTCAGCGGCGTGCCGTCACTGATTGGAAATCTATATTTTCTACTCTAAACGACCGGTGCGTGCGGGCGCGGGTAGAGACAAAGAAGAGAAAAACGCTGCCCAATGCCGGCGAAAGGTGGTGGCTGAATTTCCTTAAACAAAAAAAAAACAATAACCACAACGGCAGCACAAAGCAGTTGTGACGTAGAGTGGCGCTTTCCCGAAGTGTTTGCATACTGCGCAGCGAGTCGTCGATGCGCCAAGCGGTCAATTTTTCCTCTTTCACTGACCCTGGGGCAATGATACTTTTCCGCGCTGATCTTTCGAAACGTCATTTTTCTTGCACCTCCGGACGTCGGCTTTTATGAACGAATTATTTTTTTCCTGGGTTTATTCACTTTACGATCAGATCACTTCCGTTTCTATGTTTGCGCCTCCTCCAAATAAAGCGTACTCAACTCGATCGCGCACAGACACACAACACGAATGGCATAAGAGCAGCCGAAAGGAAAGAGACGAACAAAAACCGCGAGTGGCGAAAAGCTGAAATGGGCGAATGCTGCAAAAGCTATCGTTTCGGTGAAGGTGCACCGGGAGCGTGTGTTTGGAGCGAGAGTACACTTCGTGGAGGCGGACAGGGGTCGAAACGGTAACCATGCAGACGCGAGACGCAGTTGCACTGCGCTATGCTTCCATCTTCCTCCCCACACCCCGTCGATCCTCACGGCGATGCCCCTTCTAGTCCGCGAGCGGGTTGTGCCATTGCGTTTAGTTCACCGCTACGGTTCGACCACATTTCACCGTTACCGTACCGATTTCTCTTTTCTTTCTCCGCGTACACTACTATTTGCTGCTCAGTCGCGACCCGCGACTTTTTCTGCCTCTCACTCTGTCACTTCCTCTTTCTCTCGCTCCCACTCGAACGCCTCCTTCTTCTCCGCCCATTTGCACTGCGTACTTTCTTATTCTGTCACTGTGTTTTTTGTTTCTTCCGCGAGTAGACAGACGGTCGATGGTGATCGTCGTTTCTCTTCCTTTTTCCGTGCCACCAACGAGCGATTTTTCTAGCATTAATTTCGCTGCGTATTGCACTTATCGCGGACGATCGCACGCCCGAGTCGTGACGTCTTCCCGCAATGTTCGATGTCTCGATCAAAACTTTATCCAACGATCAAACATTATTATTTTTATCGGCGCACTGATTTCTTTTCCACCCGTCGGTTGTGCTTTCGCTGGCAGTCTAGGAGTTTTCTTCCGCACGTTGCACTTTCATTTTGTGCCAAACGGTTTCAACGGAGCTCCTCCTCATGTTGCCTACGATTGTGATCGATCGTCATTCTACCGAGCGTGGGGGCGG